>OX451215.1:129030088-129327088 GCA_949628195.1 Phasia obesa | reverse complement strand
TTTCTGTCCGCACTGAGCTGGCCTTGGGACACCTCCGTTATTATTTGAGAGATGTACCGCCCCAGTCAAACTCCCTACCTGGCAATGTCCTTGAATTGGATCATACCCGAGTATTGGGAGTTATACCAAAATTTAAATATTGACAATAGCAGCGAAATGCCATTATCTCATTAAAATTTGTTTACAATTATATAACAAACTCTTAGTACTTTGATCAAGAAGCTTGCATCATAACCCAATACCATAAGATATATAAATATATCCGTATAATGGCTAAGAAATGATACACGTTCCACTTAATCAAGTAAGTAAGGAAACAATAAGAGTAGTGGTATTTCACTGTTGACAAAGTTCCCGAAAGACCAGTATCTCCCACTTATTCTACACCTTACACTGCCAGATTAGAGTCAAGCTCAACAGGGTCTTCTTTCCCCGCTAATTATTCCAAGCCCGTTCCCTTGGCTGTGGTTTCGCTAGATAGTAGATAGGGACAGATGTGTTCAAGATTAACGTGGGCTCCTGCCACGATGGCTTTATCCCACGGTGCTCTTAACACCGAGTGAAATAAAGACGTAGACTAGCGCCCCCATTGTGTAGTATAGCAACACTTTACGATTGCCACCAATCGCAATTTGTGTGTATACAGTCACAATGAGTAGCAATTTATACAATATGGCAAGCCTTTCCAAGGCAAGCCTAGATCCATATTATAAGTAGATAGGGACAGATGTGTTCAAGATTAACGTGGGCTCCTGCCACGATGGCTTTATCCCACGGTGCTCTTAACACCGACAGATGTGTTCTAGATTAACGTGGGTACCTGCCACAATGGCCTAATCCCACGGTGCTCTAAACACCGGGTGGAAACAATGCGTCTACCAACGCCCCCATGCAAAATACGCATGAGTAGCAATTCGAGCCATGCATTTGGACATGGTCTCCCCCTTGCTTAGGAGCGGAGCCCATCTAAAACTCCTACCGATCTATGGGTCACGGCACCCGGTTGTAATGCAACTCCACACCGAGCAAATTAGCGCTCTCCCCGCGATTTGGGTATAAACCACAGCCACCACGTTACTCCCCGAAGGGCCGCACCATTGTCAGGCTGGAACAAGTTCCAGGGGCTCCTGACACCCGTGGTACCAGATTAAAGACTCCGGTCAGACTTCGTAACCAATATAATAGGTTACTCCCAGTTGAACCCCAAATAGTTCGGGACTGGTGGCCCACAACGCAACAAAAACAAACAAAACGAAAACAAAACAAAATAGAAACACAGCATCCTCACGGATAACTGAACATAAAAACACCAAAAACAGCTAGAGACAGCATAGAGGCAGCATAGAGGCAGCAGGGGGGTTCAGCAAATAAAAAGGCACCAGCAAGAAACATCACAGCAATAGGAAGAAACATCTCACAGCAAAAACGGCTACATCGACGGCGGCAGCGAGCATATACAGGCAGATGAAGGCGGTAGGGAGGCCTGCAGAGTACAGGAAACCGTATCCGCGGGCGACCTGTCGGGATCACCTCCACTAACGTCCCGTTCTCCTCCTATTAAAGACAAGCCGGGCGTAAACGCCCAACCTGCCAAAAGTCCGATCGTCCTCTAAGGCCCTACTAAAGTCCCAATCCTCCCCGGTATGAGTTATGCCCATACCATCTAAATCTCTAATGTCATCATAGTTTGAGCACTCCGTAAGTATGTGCTTCCAGTCCTCCGGTCCCCTCCCACACCCACAGTCCGGTGTATCAGACAAGCCTCGCTTATGCAAGAATGCATTAAGCGAGCCATGTCCCGTCAGTAAAAATCCCAGACTCAGGCCGAAACCAAAATCTGGGCGTTCACGTACGAACGTCACGTCACGTATGAATTCATACGTTGCCCGCCCTTTGTGACTGTTCGTCCACCTCGTCCTCCACCTAGCCACAAGACACTCATCTAACAGAGCCTTGTTTCTCCTACTCTCCCCATCAACCAAGTCAGAAGAAGAAATCCAATCATGCTCTAGAAGCGGTAACCCTTTCTTGATCTTGAAAGCAATAGCTCGACGTATTACTTCCAAATCAAGAGGGGGTACACCTAGCAAAACCTGTAGTGCGTCAGTCGATACAGTCCGACAAACTGGCATGCACGCCAGCAAAGCAATACGCTGACACGTCAAGACCTTGTCCCTGCCCAGAGTAAGCATAACCGTCTTATACCACACAGGTGCACCAAACGTCGCGCAAGCAACGAAAAGCCCATCATAAATGGTACGGACAGCACGCTTACCAAGGCCCCAGTCACTTCTAAGGATGCGTTCAACCTTTCCTACAACAGAAGCAAGCTTGTCTCGTACATGAGAGAAGTGAACGAGAAAATTCATCCTCTCACTCATCACTATTCCAAGGTATTTGACCTCTCTAACATACCTGAGACTAGTGTCACCAGATCGAATATACGGTGGGTGACCCCGTGACAATCTGCCCTTAAGCAACATTGTCACGGACTTATCCAGTGCCACACTGACACCTACCTGATCACCCCACGCATTTACGTCACGCATGGCCTGCTCACCCTTTCTCTCCAGATCGATACGACTCGGTCCTTCAATCAGGATGAGCAAGTCATCCGCATACGCACACAGCTTGTAAGAACAGCCGAGGCGCCTTAAAAGGGAATCCATCATTATGTTCCATATATATGGACCACAGATGGACCCCTGCGGGCAACCGCGGACAACATCCCTCCAAACCGTTTCGCTGGTACCTACGATACAAGCTTTCCTACACCTGAAATAGCTTCTCCAAAGAGAGAGCTCTCGACACCCTACTGCCACTAACCTATCAAGAACCCCTTCCCAAGAAAGATAATCGAACGCACCCTTAAAATCCACAAATATGCCTAAGACATGTTTGGCAGTCGAGCTACCTACACTATTTTGGACGTGTATCCTCTACGCTCCTACCTTCCCTAAAACCAAATTGGAACTCAGAAATGCCCTCGGCATTGCTCTCCTTCAGTCGAGACACCATTATTCTTTCCAGCACTTTTCCAAGTACTGGCAAGAGACTGATGCCCCGATAAGAACGGGGATTACTCCTCACTCTATCGGGAGACTTTAGGAGAACAACAACACGAGCACACTTCCAAGCATCAGGAAAATAGCCCTCACTAATGCACTTCCCAAAGATTGCTTCCAAGTATTCAGGTATGGCCTTCCAGATGCTTTTACACATCTCTCCAGTCATACCGTCAATACCTGGCGACTTTCTACTTCTGACCCGGCTGATACTGTCCAAGATTTCCGATCTTTCCAGATTTGGAGGGGTAGCTACCTCCCTAATGAGAGGAGGATCACCACCTGACTCCGCCGCTGGAAAGAAGACCCCCAAAAGTTCGTCAGTACATTCCCTCCAAGATGACAAAGTAACATTGCCAACCTGAAGGGAAGCTAAGTCTACCTGCCTATTCTTACCCCTGCAGATACGGTAAACCGTACCCCAGGGGTCATCCCTATTGTCCCGTACGAAACTCCTCCATTCGTCCTCTTTAATCCTAACTATAGCGTCCTTGTACGTTCTAAGGCCAGCGAGGAAATCAGCTTTTCGCTGAGCCAGATCTTCAACATTGGAACGCCTACCCCTCTGGAAATGTTTCCTGAGGTGTCGGACATTCCTCCGCATCGTATCTAGCTCACGGGTCCACCACTTGACCTTGCTCAGTCTAGTCTTGCGACATCGACCAAGCAGTGCATCATTAACTGTGCACATCCACTGATCTACTCTACTGACCTGGTCATCTATTGTCAGTGCCCTAAAGTCATCTATTGGCTGCTCTAAAGCAGCCGCCCTAAAACATTCCGAGTAAAAGTCCCAGTCCGCAGTGTAAAGTCGCCACCTACGAGGTAACGACGTCTCCCTAGTACGTTCCCGACTTCTTGAAGTAACCATAATCTCAATCGGATTATGATCACTTATCCCCCACCCGTCACACACCCTCCACCTAAAGTCAAACTCAGTCATCGCCGCCCCATTTGCGACCGTCACGTCGATGTCACTGACGCCCCCTGGACCATCGAAAGTATACAAATCGCCCGGCTCATTGAGAACACCCCAACCCACAGAAAGCAACCATTCGCAGAGCAGACCTCTCACACGGTTCCGATGCCAAGACGAAAGCCTTGGCATCTTAGAGAACCACATGGGAGAAGATGCGTTAGCGTCCATGCCTAGGATGAGCGGAATGCTACTGTCAAGGAGTAGCAGGCCATCCATATACCTCAGAAACGGTTCCAGAGAGTCGCCATGCCTACAATAGATGCTAGCCAAATACATCTCACCAATCCACCCTTTTCTCTTAACACCGACAGATGTGTTCTAGATTAACGTGGGTACCTGCCACAATGGCCTAATCCCACGGTGCTCTAAACACCGGGTGGAAACAATGCGTCTACCAACGCCCCCATGCAAAATACGCATGAGTAGCAATTCGAGCCATGCATTTGGACATGGTCTCCCCCTTGCTTAGGAGCGGAGCCCATCTAAAACTCCTACCGATCTATGGGTCACGGCACCCGGTTGTAATGCAACTCCACACCGAGCAAATTAGCGCTCTCCCCGCGATTTGGGTATAAACCACAGCCACCACGTTACTCCCCGAAGGGCCGCACCATTGTCAGGCTGGAACAAGTTCCAGGGGCTCCTGACACCCGTGGTACCAGATTAAAGACTCCGGTCAGACTTCGTAACCAATATAATAGGTTACTCCCAGTTGAACCCCAAATAGTTCGGGACTGGTGGCCCACAACGCAACAAAAACAAACAAAACGAAAACAAAACAAAATAGAAACACAGCATCCTCACGGCTAACTGAACATAAAAACACCAAAAACAGCTAGAGACAGCATAGAGGCAGCATAGAGGCAGCATAGTAGCAGCATAGAGGCAGCAGGGGGGTTCAGCAAATAAAAAGGCACCAGCAAGAAACATCACAGCAATAGGAAGAAACATCTCACAGCAAAAACGGCTACATCGACGGCGGCAGCGAGCATATACAGGCAGATGAAGGCGGTAGGGAGGCCTGCAGAGTACAGGAAACCGTATCCGCGGGCGACCTGTCGGGATCACCTCCACTAACGTCCCGTTCTCCTCCTATTAAAGACAAGCCGTTCGTAAACGCCCAACCTGCCAAAAGTCCGATCGTCCTCTAAGGCCCTACTAAAGTCCCAATCCTCCCCGGTATGAGTTATGCCCATACCATCTAAATCTCTAATGTCATCATAGTTTGAGCACTCCGTAAGTATGTGCTTCCAGTCCTCCGGTCCCCTCCCACACCCACAGTCCGGTGTATCAGACAAGCCTCGCTTATGCAAGAATGCATTAAGCGAGCCATGTCCCGTCAGTAAAAATCCCAGACTCAGGCCGAAACCAAAATCTGGGCGTTCACGTACGAACGTCACGTCACGTATGAATTCATACGTTGCCCGCCCTTTGTCACTGTTCGTCCACCTCGTCCTCCACCTAGCCACAAGACACTCATCTAACAGAGCCTTGTTTCTCCTACTCTCCCCATCAACCAAGTCAGAAGAAGAAATCCAATCATGCTCTAGAAGCGGTAACCCTTTCTTGATCTTGAAAGCAATAGCTCGACGTATTACTTCCAAATCAAGAGGGGGTACACCTAGCAAAACCTGTAGTGCGTCAGTCGATACAGTCCGACAAACTGGCATGCACGCCAGCAAAGCAATACGCTGACACGTCAAGACCTTGTCCCTGCCCAGAGTAAGCATAACCGTCTTATACCACACAGGTGCACCAAACGTCGCGCAAGCAACGAAAAGCCCATCATAAATGGTACGGACAGCACGCTTACCAAGGCCCCAGTCACTTCTAAGGATGCGTTCAACCTTTCCTACAACAGAAGCAAGCTTGTCTCGTACATGAGAGAAGTGAACGAGAAAATTCATCCTCTCACTCATCACTATTCCAAGGTATTTGACCTCTCTAACATACCTGAGACTAGTGTCACCAGATCGAATATACGGTGGGTGACCCCGTGACAATCTGCCCTTAAGCAACATTGTCACGGACTTATCCAGTGCCACACTGACACCTACCTGATCACCCCACGCATTTACGTCACGCATGGCCTGCTCACCCTTTCTCTCCAGATCGATACGACTCGGTCCTTCAATCAGGATGAGCAAGTCATCCGCATACGCACACAGCTTGTAAGAACAGCCGAGGCGCCTTAAAAGGGAATCCATCATTATGTTCCATATATATGGACCACAGATGGACCCCTGCGGGCAACCGCGGACAACATCCCTCCAAACCGTTTCGCTGGTACCTACGATACAAGCTTTCCTACACCTGAAATAGCTTCTCCAAAGAGAGAGCTCTCGACACCCTACTGCCACTAACCTATCAAGAACCCCTTCCCAAGAAAGATAATCGAACGCACCCTTAAAATCCACAAATATGCCTAAGACATGTTTGGCAGTCGAGCTACCTACACTATTTTGGACGTGTACCCAAGCGTCCTCTACGCTCCTACCTTCCCTAAAACCAAATTGGAACTCAGAAATGCCCTCGGCATTGCTCTCCTTCAGTCGAGACACCATTATTCTTTCCAGCACTTTTCCAAGTACTGGCAAGAGACTGATGCCCCGATAAGAACGGGGATTACTCCTCACTCTATCGGGAGACTTTAGGAGAACAACAACACGAGCACACTTCCAAGCATCAGGAAAATAGCCCTCACTAATGCACTTCCCAAAGATTGCTTCCAAGTATTCAGGTATGGCCTTCCAGATGCTTTTACACATCTCTCCAGTCATACCGTCAATACCTGGCGACTTTCTACTTCTGACCCGGCTGATACTGTCCAAGATTTCCGATCTTTCCAGATTTGGAGGGGTAGCTACCTCCCTAATGAGAGGAGGATCACCACCTGACTCCGCCGCTGGAAAGAAGACCCCCAAAAGTTCGTCAGTACATTCCCTCCAAGATGACAAAGTAACATTGCCAACCTGAAGGGAAGCTAAGTCTACCTGCCTATTCTTACCCCTGCAGATACGGTAAACCGTACCCCAGGGGTCATCCCTATTGTCCCGTACGAAACTCCTCCATTCGTCCTCTTTAATCCTAACTATAGCGTCCTTGTACGTTCTAAGGCCAGCGAGGAAATCAGCTTTTCGCTGAGCCAGATCTTCAACATTGGAACGCCTACCCCTCTGGAAATGTTTCCTGAGGTGTCGGACATTCCTCCGCATCGTATCTAGCTCACGGGTCCACCACTTGACCTTGCTCAGTCTAGTCTTGCGACATCGACCAAGCAGTGCATCATTAACTGTGCACATCCACTGATCTACTCTACTGACCTGGTCATCTATTGTCAGTGCCCTAAAGTCATCTATTGGCTGCTCTAAAGCAGCCGCCCTAAAACATTCCGAGTAAAAGTCCCAGTCCGCAGTGTAAAGTCGCCACCTACGAGGTAACGACGTCTCCCTAGTACGTTCCCGACTTCTTGAAGTAACCATAATCTCAATCGGATTATGATCACTTATCCCCCACCCGTCACACACCCTCCACCTAAAGTCAAACTCAGTCATCGCCGCCCCATTTGCGACCGTCACGTCGATGTCACTGACGCCCCCTGGACCATCGAAAGTATACAAATCGCCCGGCTCATTGAGAACACCCCAACCCACAGAAAGCAACCATTCGCAGAGCAGACCTCTCACACAGTTCCGATGCCAAGACGAAAGCCTTGGCATCTTAGAGAACCACATGGGAGAAGATGCGTTAGCGTCCATGCCTAGGATGAGCGGAATGCTACTGTCAAGGAGTAGCAGGCCATCCATATACCTCAGAAACGGTTCCAGAGAGTCGCCATGCCTACAATAGATGCTAGCCAAATACATCTCACCAATCCACCCTTTTCTCTTAACACCGACAGATGTGTTCTAGATTAACGTGGGTACCTGCCACAATGGCCTAATCCTACGGTGCTCTAAACACCGGGTGGAAACAATGCGTCTACCAACGCCCCCATGCAAAATACGCATGAGTAGCAATTCGAGCCATGCATTTGGACATGGTCTCCCCCTTGCTTAGGAGCGGAGCCCATCTAAAACTCCTACCGATCTATGGGTCACGGCACCCGGTTGTAATGCAACTCCACACCGAGCAAATTAGCGCTCTCCCCGCGATTTGGGTATAAACCACAGCCACCACGTTACTCCCCGAAGGGCCGCACCATTGTCAGGCTGGAACAAGTTCCAGGGGCTCCTGACACCCGTGGTACCAGATTAAAGACTCCGGTCAGACTTCGTAACCAATATAATAGGTTACTCCCAGTTGAACCCCAAATAGTTCGGGACTGGTGGCCCACAACGCAACAAAAACAAACAAAACGAAAACAAAACAAAATAGAAACACAGCATCCTCACGGATAACTGAACATAAAAAAAACACCAAAAACAGCTAGAGACAGCATAGAGGCAGCATAGAGGCAGCATAGAGGCAGCATAGAGGCAGCATAGTGGCAGCATAGAGGCAGCAGGGGGTTCAGCAAATAAAAAGGCACCAGCAAGAAACATCACAGCAATAGGAAGAAACATCTCACAGCAAAAACGGCTACATCGACGGCGGCAGCGAGCATATACAGGCAGATGAAGGCGGTAGGGAGGCCTGCAGAGTACAGGAAACCGTATCCGCGGGCGACCTGTCGGGATCACCTCCACTAACGTCCCGTTCTCCTCCTATTAAAGACAAGCCGGGCGTAAACGCCCAACCTGCCAAAAGTCCGATCGTCCTCTAAGGCCCTACTAAAGTCCCAATCCTCCCCGGTATGAGTTATGCCCATACCATCTAAATCTCTAATGTCATCATAGTTTGAGCACTCCGTAAGTATGTGCTTCCAGTCCTCCGGTCCCCTCCCACACCCACAGTCCGGTGTATCAGACAAGCCTCGCTTATGCAAGAATGCATTAAGCGAGCCATGTCCCGTCAGTAAAAATCCCAGACTCAGGCCGAAACCAAAATCTGGGCGTTCACGTACGAACGTCACGTCACGTATGAATTCATACGTTGCCCGCCCTTTGTCACTGTTCGTCCACCTCGTCCTCCACCTAGCCACAAGACACTCATCTAACAGAGCCTTGTTTCTCCTACTCTCCCCATCAACCAAGTCAGAAGAAGAAATCCAATCATGCTCTAGAAGCGGTAACCCTTTCTTGATCTTGAAAGCAATAGCTCGACGTATTACTTCCAAATCAAGAGGGGGTACACCTAGCAAAACCTGTAGTGCGTCAGTCGATACAGTCCGACAAACTGGCATGCACGCCAGCAAAGCAATACGCTGACACGTCAAGACCTTGTCCCTGCCCAGAGTAAGCATAACCGTCTTATACCACACAGGTGCACCAAACGTCGCGCAAGCAACGAAAAGCCCATCATAAATGGTACGGACAGCACGCTTACCAAGGCCCCAGTCACTTCTAAGGATGCGTTCAACATTTCCTACAACAGAAGCAAGCTTGTCTCGTACATGAGAGAAGTGAACGAGAAAATTCATCCTCTCACTCATCACTATTCCAAGGTATTTGACCTCTCTAACATACCTGAGACTAGTGTCACCAGATCGAATATACGGTGGGTGACCCCGTGACAATCTGCCCTTAAGCAACATTGTCACGGACTTATCCAGTGCCACACTGACACCTACCTGATCACCCCACGCATTTACGTCACGCATGGCCTGCTCACCCTTTCTCTCCAGATCGATACGACTCGGTCCTTCAATCAGGATGAGCAAGTCATCCGCATACGCACACAGCTTGTAAGAACAGCCGAGGCGCCTTAAAAGGGAATCCATCATTATGTTCCATATATATGGACCACAGATGGACCCCTGCGGGCAACCGCGGACAACATCCCTCCAAACCGTTTCGCTGGTACCTACGATACAAGCTTTCCTACACCTGAAATAGCTCCTCCAAAGAGAGAGCTCTCGACACCCTACTGCCACTAACCTATCAAGAACCCCTTCCCAAGAAAGATAATCGAACGCACCCTTAAAATCCACAAATATGCCTAAGACATGTTTGGCAGTCGAGCTACCTACACTATTTTGGACGTGTACCCAAGCGTCCTCTACGCTCCTACCTTCCCTAAAACCAAATTGGAATTCAGAAATGCCCTCGGCATTGCTCTCCTTCAGTCGAGACACCATTATTCTTTCCAGCACTTTTCCAAGTACTGGCAAGAGACTGATGCCCCGATAAGAACGGGGATTACTCCTCACTCTATCGGGAGACTTTAGGAGAACAACAACACGAGCACACTTCCAAGCATCAGGAAAATAGCCCTCATTAATGCACTTCCCAAAGATTGCTTCCAAGTATTCAGGTATGGCCTTCCAGATGCTTTTACACATCTCTCCAGTCATACCGTCAATACCTGGCGACTTTCTACTTCTGACCCGGCTGATACTGTCCAAGATTTCCGATCTTTCCAGATTTGGAGGGGTAGCTACCTCCCTAATGAGAGGAGGATCACCACCTGACTCCGCCGCTGGAAAGAAGACCCCCAAAAGTTCGTCAGTACATTCCCTCCAAGATGACAAAGTAACATTGCCAACCTGAAGGGAAGCTAAGTCTACCTGCCTATTCTTACCCCTGCAGATACGGTAAACCGTACCCCAGGGATCATCCCTATTGTCCCGTACGAAACTCCTCCATTCGTCCTCTTTAATCCTAACTATAGCGTCCTTGTACGTTCTAAGGCCAGCGAGGAAATCAGCTTTTCGCTGAGCCAGATCTTCAACATTGGAACGCCTACCCCTCTGGAAATGTTTCCTGAGGTGTCGGACATTCCTCCGCATCGTATCTAGCTCACGGGTCCACCACTTGACCTTGCTCAGTCTAGTCTTGCGACATCGACCAAGCAGTGCATCATTAACTGTGCACATCCACTGATCTACTCTACTGACCTGGTCATCTATTGTCAGTGCCCTAAAGTCATCTATTGGCTGCTCTAAAGCAGCCGCCCTAAAACATTCCGAGTAAAAGTCCCAGTCCGCAGTGTAAAGTCGCCACCTACGAGGTAACGACGTCTCCCTAGTACGTTCCCGACTTCTTGAAGTAACCATAATCTCAATCGGATTATGATCACTTATCCCCCACCCGTCACACACCCTCCACCTAAAGTCAAACTCAGTCATCGCCGCCCCATTTGCGACCGTCACGTCGATGTCACTGACACCCCCTGGACCATCGAAAGTATACAAATCGCCCGGCTCATTGAGAACACCCCAACCCACAGAAAGCAACCATTCGCAGAGCATCTGACCTCTCACACGGTTCCGATGCCAAGACGAAAGCCTTGGCATCTTAGAGAACCACATGGGAGAAGATGCGTTAGCGTCCATGCCTAGGATGAGCGGAATGCTACTGTCAAGGAGTAGCAGGCCATCCATATACCTCAGAAACGGTTCCAGAGAGTCGCCATGCCTACAATAGATGCTAGCCAAATACATCTCACCAATCCACCCTTTTCTCTTAACACCGACAGAGCGAATCTCGTTAATCCATTCATGCGCGTCACTAATTAGATGACGAGGCATTTGGCTACCTTAAGAGAGTCATAGTTACTCCCGCCGTTTACCCGCGCTTACTTGAATTTCTTCACTTTGACATTCAGAGCACATTTCTTTTTTTTCTTCACCTTTAACATAGATTTTCGAATGCTTTACATTTTCTTTTAAAAAAATATATACACTCTTAAATGATACTGATCTGTCATCCCAATTCAAGTGGTGGTAATTCTTTATTAGTAAATTTGCTTCTTTTTGTTTCTTTGTTGATAAATATTTGAAATCAAATGGTGGTTTTATAATAAAATTAATGTTTTCTCTAGAATTAAAAACAATTGCAATTTCTTTTGCTAAGAATTTATTTACATTAGACTTAAAACCTTGCATATCGATGAAAACTATTTTTAACCGACTTCAAAAAAGGAAGGAGGTTATCAATTCGTCTGAATGTTGCTTTTTTATGTTTGTGCCCGCATAACTCAGTCATTTCTGAACCGATTTTAAAATTTTTTCTTTATTAGAAAGGAAATGCTTACAGATTGGTCCCATTTTAAAAGAAGTGCAGAATTTTGAAAATTAAAGGGTGTCCCCATACAACATACGTGTTTTTTACGTGTATTATGAACCGTAAAGGGCACCCTTTTAAAATTTAAAAAAACTGCTTATTACTATAGCTGCCAATAACAGAAATTAATAAAAAAAATATACTTAAAAATTAAAGGGTGTCCCCATATGTGACGTAAATTTAAATATATGAACCATTTGAACCATTGTAGACAATCACTTGAAAATTGGACAGAATGTCCAATATTTATAATCAGAAATTAAATATTTATAATTATAAGTTAAAGGGTGTCCCAATAGTTGATGTAATTTGATGTATATTGCAAAATTTTGAACCGTAACAGAGAGACGGTTGAAATTTACAAAGAACCTGTATATCTAAAGGGTGTCTCCGTAATTGATATAATTTTACCTATCTAGCCCTATCTTTTGAACCGTTATAGACAAACACTTGAAAATTAGACAGAATCTCCACTACTATATCCCGTATTTATCAATATTTAAAATTTTAAAGGGTGTCTCAATAGTTGATGTAAATTGATGCATATGGCCAAACTTTTGAACCGTTTTAGACAGTCATTTGAAATTTACAAAGACTCTGTACTTTAAAATAAGTGTTTAATTTAAAATTGCACATTAAAGGGTGTCCCCTAGGTGATATTGTTTAAGCTATATATATGGCCATATCTTTGGAACCGTTACTTTTTATTACTGTGTCAGTTATAATAAGTGTAAAAAAATAAAGGGTGTCCTCATATCTGACGTAATTTGTCGTATATGGCTTTATCTGCTTAACCGTTACGGATAGACATTTGAATGTACAGAACGTATATTACTATGTTCGTTAGAGCAACAAGTATAAAAGTATTTGATTTGAGAACTATTTCTTACAGATTACTTCCTTTTAAATTTTTAGTTTAGAATTGATACACATATATTTGTTTTGTAGTCGGTTTTTTTTGCAAGAATTATCTCACACATGTTTTATAGTTGAAATTGAAAATATAAAAAATATTAAAAAATATAAAACTTAACGAACTTGTCCTTGTAATGGTATATATTCAATTAGACGATCGTGAATGAAGATACAATAGGCTGATGTATTTGTGGAAATATTTATATATCTGTTCACCAATAAAACTACAAACGATTTCTATTAATATGTTCTTTTTTATTTATTGATTTTATAAAGGATCTTAATCTTTTATTAATTAATTTACAAAGGTTCTTAATGTTTTATTTATATTAATTGTTCCCACTATGTGGGCTTGAGTGCTAATTTTGGACTGAAGAAATTTTATTAACAACTTTAATTCAATGCCAAAGACAATTTTGCTTAACTTGCAAAAAACACATCAAAATTTCATTGCATCAACCAATCGCGTTAAACCATGCAATCAGGTGATTTTCTTCCCACAAAAATTGCAAACGCAGTGTCTGGATATTTGATACGTTAAAGTTGGGTAATATTTTAAATAAACAATTAAATGCAGAACTGTGCAATCAATTCAAGTGCACAGCATTTATTATGAAAGGTTAAAATGTGTTCAAGGCACAACTTAAATATGTAAACTTACAGAATTTATAACGAAATGTTAGAGTGTGCTCAATGTACAACTTAAATATGGTAACTACTACCCCCTCTAAGATGCAGACGACCCCGTCTGATTGTAATTTTGAAGAACATTTCTAACCTCTAATACACGTCGCACAGTGGTCAATTTCGCGAGACAGCCGTCAAAACTGTATAACTTTTGACCGGATTGGTATTTTTTTACGCAATTTGTTTTGTTCAATAGGAGGGACTTTAAGCTTCAATTTGCGTGTTCAAACGTAAAAATCGACTGATAGGAACGTAAGTAATGTGGAGTTAAAAAATGCATTTTAATTTTTTGTTGAGTTTCCATATAAAAGTTGAATATTTTGACATTTTAAATAGGTATTTTTTTTTTATAATTTCTTATTTCCTTCAATCGTATTTTGCAACCAATACTTATTTATTATTCCAAAACTTAATTTTGGTCAGGAAATACCAACGTTTGGCCCTTGACATTTATTTAGTCTCAATATTCACAGGGGCCAAAGGTTGGTTTTTTTTTGGAAGAAAGCTAATTCTTGTGAGGATTAAACTGAAAAATAACACTGAAATTCCTAACAATATCAATACCATTTGGATATATTATATACAGAACACAACATCGATAAAATTTTAAGTAAACTTTTACTATTGATTTAAAGTGCACATATATTTTATTTAAATGTATTAATAAAAATTTATACTAAAATTAGAAACAAATTATAATCTTTAAATTAATTAATTAAACAAAATCAGTAAAAATTTCTTTCAAATAGCTCTGATTTTCATTTTGCTGTAGTTGTTTAGCTTCTTCATGTAACTCTAATGAGGTTGATTTCCATTTTTGTCGAATACTGGACATATATGGGTCTGATGTGCACAACAAAATATTAATAAGATTAGTACAATATCTGGAAATTTTTCTTGTATTGTGCTCGCGAAAGAATCTGTAGTCTTTGTTCCTTTTTTCTTGCGCTTCTTCTGAGAGATCTCCAATTGGAAGCATATTGTGCTGAATTATTTGTTCCCCATGGAACAACATTTTGTGAACTGTGGTTGGCATATGTCTCCAAGAATATTTTTGGTTATAAAGGGTTGCTGTCTCATTAGCATACTGACCAAATTTTTTTGCATCTATCTTTTTGCTGCATGCTATAACTTCTAATATGATTTGGAATCGTCGTGTTAAATCATAATCTACTCCAGTTATAGAAGCTGCAGTTTCTGGATCGGAAAAAAATCTTGCTGTGTTTCCATCATTAGAATTTCCTTCTCCTTGCTTTGGCTGGTCAATTATAAGGCCTATCTCACGGTATTTTTCTTGAATATCTTTTTTTTTTGCTTTCTTTTTTCCAAATTTTCTTTGTTGTTTCTCACTGTTTCGCCTAACGGGCCAAATTCCAAATCGTATCCCAATTTAAGAATATGCTCCATAAAACGAATTCTAGCATGAAGAGGTGACATTCCAAATTCATATACTTCATTAAAACTATCGTCTTGTGTTGGTGGTTGGGTCAATTGACTTGATGTTTTTTGGCATATGGTGCAGCTTGAAGAAGACTTTGTTTCGGTTAAAGGTTTTACCAGTTATTTCCATTGGTTTTAAATTTATTTGCAATTTTCAGGTATTTAAGTTATGTAATATTAGATGGCAATAAAATCATTTTTTACCTCTTCCAAATGAATTGCCAGATACCACATAATTTGAGAGTTCTATTGTCATTTTTTCAAAATTTTGTGGACTTCTATGTGGACTAGGTCCAAATATGGGCCAACTTCTCCTAATTTCAACAGAATTATTTTTTGGGTCAATAAGAACTCTTGTACAAAATTTCATCAAAATATATGCATAATAGCCACTTTCACATACAAATAACTTCTCAAAAAATATGACGTGCATTTGTACCGAATATCTTACCTTGGGTCAGAAAAATTGCTGTAGCTCAAAAAGTGCAGTCCCGATGCATGGACATGTATATATAGGAATGTAGGGGAGAGTTAGGACTACAAAATAGTAAATTTGTGTTTTGACTCGGCTTGACTCACAGGAGTTGTGAAGTAGGAAATTCCGAGAAATGTTACCTTTTTTAACAAAAATATTTAAATTGTTCTGAAAACAGTAGAGCTTCAATTTTTTTTACCAGTAATTAGAAATAAGTTAAGTTACAACACAAAATTTATTTCGTCCAAAAATCTTGAAAAACAAAAAATTTATGAGCATTTAAACTTTAAAAATTAACTAAAAATATCATAAATTTACTAAATTCAGAAAAAGCCCATTTTGGACCACCCTGTTCTCATTGAAATAGTTGAAATAGAGTTCTAATTTTTTGGCTCCCGAGGTTTACTACTGTCTAATTTCATATGAGTCTAATAACCTTAAAATCGGAGAACAGAAACCAAAAGGAGTTTAGGCCGCTATCTCAAAATATTGACCACAGTGCGTCGCCTTTTTATGCAATGCGCAAAATACTAAAATTAAAGCAAAAAGAGAGGCGGAGACATAACAGGTTCCCCTAACCTTGAAGTATAAGTTGACAATATGTTCTCTATTTTCGATGCTTAGCTCGTGCATGTATGGGAGTGATGTATGATTAGCAAGACTTATGGAGTGGGCTATGGGAGTCTCTGGGCTTCGGAAAGCAATCCTGCGAAGATTTTCAAACTTTGAGGAATTGACCAATATCTCACTCTCAAATGTTATTAAGAAGGTGCCCTTTTGCACAAGTTTAGTTTCGTTTTTGTCAAAAAGTTTGAAAGATCGATCGTTAATAATGATGATTCCGTCATCAATTACTAAAATGGGAGGCACATTGTGTGCCGAAAGTGTGTCGCTAGTAGCTGTGTAGTTGTTTAGCAAGTTGTTAAGGCAAACGTTTTCTATTCTGTTTTGTCTTTGGAAAAATTGGTGGGCATTACATATTTATTATTACAATTTGCAACTTCATTGCTTTCAAAAGATGAGATTTTATCGTTGTGGACAACAGTTAATTATTTGCAACTTCCGCAAGCCTACTGACAAGGCTATATTGTCTAACTCTCTCTTATTGTTGCTCTATTTCTAGCGCTAAGCAGGTCGTACACATGTCCTGTATCAATATGAGAGGTTTTAGTTGCATTGAGTAGAATATTTAAGGTTCGAGTTAGATTATTTATCTGTGACTGTTTGTATTTATTATTATTTGCGCGTTACTTGCCGTAACTAATTCATCTTGCTTGCTGCGAACTTCGGTGAAGTCGTCGTAATCCGGTGTGCCAGCTATGTACTTCAAAGCCGTGCCAATTATGTTGACGCTGCAGGCATACCTATGGTGTATGCGAAGCGATTATATCATTTTAAGGATTTGGTCTGCGTCTGCTTCTAATAGTTTTTTCCTATGTGATTGTGGAAGTAAGTCAGTCAGATCCTTCGTTTCTTCAGCTATTGTCATGAATTCTGTTAAATTGGTGACATGTGCAAGTCTCCCATGGTTCTCGAATATAGCTACGTATCCGTCAGATACCGGTATATAATGTGAACAGGTGTAATCTACGGTGGTTGGCGGTCAACACGCTAAAAAGCGTTAAGAAGCTGTAACAAGGAATTGGACATTATCTTTGTGTACAATTTTATTATCGACTTTTAAAGTTGTACCAAGATCATCCTGCACTATTTTTTCTTCGAAAACCTTACTAAATTTGTTACCTAATCGTTTATTTATCTTTACAAACACTTTTTCACCAGGGCTATAAGTTTTAACGATTGACTTTTTATTATGATATTCTAAATCGGATTTTTGTTTTCCGAGTATTTTCGAACGAATATCATTTTTCAAATCTTCTGGAATTGACTGTAAGACGTCTATTGGTTTTTGTTTTATGGTGGAATGGATGGTTCTATTGTACTTGGCCGTAGCCATAAGAATAAGCTCTGTGGAATCCTCTATAGCGTATTCCAGCTTTATACATCGCGCAATTTCCGTAAGAGTGCTATGAAAGCGCTGGACTTATCCATTACAAGTACTATGCATTGGTGGGGTTGCATGGATATCAGCCCCGAAATTGTTCTTTACCAAAGTTTTAACGGTTTCCGAATTTAATGACTTTTCGTTGTCGCATACAATTTTTTTTGTCCCTTTATAAAAATTAAGGATTTCTATCATGGCTGGATTAATATCTACTATAGCTCGGGACGGTATGGGTTTCACAATTGCGAATTTTGAAAACTTATCTAAACATGTTAAAAAAAATTTTTTATCGGTGCTGTAGATATCAATATGAAGTATTGCCCCCGGAGCAGCTGGTATGGGCGTTTCGGCTGTATTGTGCTTCAGAAGGTGCCTCCGATATTTTACTACTCTACAGATTTTGCAGTTAGATATTATTTCTTTAAGTTTCCTCCTCGTATTTTCGACAACTGAGCGATGTGCTCTTAATGCTCGTTCGTTAAAATTTCGTGTTGGTCGTCTTGGTTAAAGACATCTGTGACAAATTTATTTGTGAACCGAAATTTCACGGATAGATACCTAGAGATCAGAATGTGTTGTATTTGGGCTAGGGTATGTAGGTCGCAATAAATTCCGTTCACTACTTCAGGGTTTACGCAATTCTCAATTGTCTTTAAAAGATCTTCGACGTATTCAAATGAAATAGAATGACGAATGCGATCCTTAAAGAGTATCTTGGTTTCCTTTCTTAATCCTATGGCTATAATGATCTGGTTTCTGAAGGACTTTATTGGGTTCTCTACTGTAGGGATAATTTCGGTTAATGACATTTCAGTACCAGAAGTTTAGAGCGAGCATGTTGATACTGAATCTACTGTAATATTTGCGCGAAAACCCGGTTATCTCCTAAACGGGTGATCCGATTGACTTTAAATTTGTTGTGAAATGTTGGTATTGATTCCCTCTTCAAAGTGGTATACCTCCTGTTTAGGTTAAGATTATATGTTTTCCGAAAAAGTCAGTTTCTGTTAATTTTCGGAGAAGCTGAAATGAAACTATTGATTTGTAAATTGTTGCGCGAAAACCTGGTTATCTCCTAAACGGGTGATCCGATTGACTTCAAGTTTATTGTGAATTGTTGGTATTGATCTCCTCTTTCAAATGGTATACCTCCTGTTTAGATTAAGATTATAGGTTTTCCGGAAAAGTCAGTTTCTGTTGGTTTTTGGGATTTTATTATTTATTTATTAGTAGTATTTATAATACTTTTACAAAACATACATTTTCAGGCTCTGTAATAAAAGGCCTTTCTCATATCAACCAATTAGGAGAGAGGAATTGTCATACATTAGCCATTCAAATGAGAGAGAGAAAGATAAAGACCTTTTATGAAAGATCATCAGCCGTTTTTGATAATGTATGTATGTACGTATGAATGTAGAATAGATTTTTTTTAAATATGGTTCAATCCCGCCCACTTTTTGTAATATATCGTGCTACAGTTCTACAACCCAAAGTAGATTTTTTTCCTTTGGTATATTTTAGTTCCGACCACTTCTTATGTGAGAGGTAATATTTAGAATAAGGTTTATTTAAATTGATTAGTTTGTGTGTGTGTTTTGGACCTCATTGATGTTTATTGATGTTTACATTCTACTAAATAAGTTTCCCCGCATTACATTGAATTGAAAAAAAATAAAATGTAAGTAATACAATCGTGCAACAAGCTATTAAATAACTTTCTGAACAATTCCAGTTAATGAAGTATACTTCATCAAACGATCATAGAGAATTAAACAATAAGTATTTGTGTTTGCAGGAACCGGAATCGCAGTCTCAAATTCAATTTTCACATCAATAGGTCCGCTCTTAATCATTTCATATTGATAGCTTAGATCAATAACGACAATTGGGTTGTCCTTAAACTTTTCACAGGAAAGAAGTGGTTGTGCGGACTTCATATAGTTATTTTGTTGAAAATTTGCATACATATCATATAAAATAGCATAGCGGTTCTCTGTAATCTTCAAATTTAAATATTCGTATGGATAATAATCTGAATTTAAATGTACTTTTATGTATTCTAAGTCAGAATGAATATATTTCTTATTGTTTTCTAAAGCGAATAATATAAATTTAGGCCTCTCTCTGTTTATTGATAGCTTAACATTCCAAATATGATTTCTTCCACCAGAGAATGTAGGATTAAAATAACAGTCCCAACTCCGAAATGCTATAGGTAAAGTAGTACCATCTTTAGTAATCTTCATTATTTGAAGTTTTTAGAGTCTGAAAGCTGTACGTGTGGAATTCTCCATGTTATATTTGTAATCGATAAACTAAGATTTTCATTTTCAGCTGTTGAGTAATACACGTTCTCATCATTTGAACTCCGTAAAAGAGTGAGTTCATGTTTACTATTTAATATCATTTTATTGAAGTCTTCGGCAAATCCTAATAATAATTTTAGGGGTAAATAAAAATTAAATATTTGCATATTTAAATCTCCAGAGACACTCCATCCAGCATTTCTCATAATTTTGCTTTTAAATTCATTAAGTGAAACATAATTCTTAATAGTGCTAGAAATCGCGTACGATCAATTTCAACACCATTAATTTCATAACGTATTTCATCAAATAGGAAGGCAATTATTTCTTAGTCTGCTGTTTGAAGAGTTCTCGCCTATAGTGTTTTTTATATTTCCCTCTATATACAAGTAACTTTCACTAGGAAGAACATGTCGATTTTGTATACTAATTCGTATCTCATCATTATTTTTAAATTATTGAATATATGGTAATCCTTTTTTATTATATTCTCATCCGAAATAGCAGACTCCATAACATTTAGTATGTCAGACATTTTATTTTACTTTTAATTCAAATAATCTTAAAAATGCTTTATCTTCTTCTGTTCATTTAGGTTTTTTAGCTTTAACAATTTCTAAAGGAATTTTTTCGTTAACTTTTTTTAATTCGGTTTTATTATAAATTATCATATTTCCCTTGGTCTCAAATGTAATCTAAGTGTTATTTCTTCACCTCTGAAGTCTATTAAACGATCCTCTTGATCAACAATCCAAACTTTGAGATATGTTATTTCTTTCACATTTACTGGCAAATAGATTAGATTACTAGGGATAACGTCTAATTTATAACCTGGAGGAACGTTCACCGCAAACTCATGAAGTATATGTACAGGAAAATTGTTCATATATGCTCCTCTTATTATATTACACTTAACTTGTATGGCATTAACTTTTAAAATATTTACTGGTTGATTCGATAAATGTTTTATACTAGGATCTAAAGAACCACCATTAAAAACAGGTAGATTACTTGGTTTTAGACCTTTTTCGATCAAAGAAAATTGTATCATGCGAGGATGTTATTTTAATTTGCAGAGTGTTATTGTTGGCTTCAATCAAAACTGATTTATTAACATTTTTTTCTTTATATTCTGCGATTATATAATCAGTTATGTCTAGCAACTCATAAGAACCTATAGGAATTTCAATTACTTTATCTACAATATGGAAAAGATTGTTGTCATCGTCTACGTTAGGAATGGAATTATATGAATGCAAATCAATTAGAGAACATTCGTAATCAACATCTAATTCTATTGGTGGAAAGAAATTTGCCGTTAAAATTGAAGACTTTCCGCCCAGTGCTAATGTTATTGACATAACGAATGGAGTAAAAAACGCAATGTATAGCTTTTTTATTTTAAATATTTCTTTTATTTGCTTATTAATGCTAATTTTTACAATATTTAAGTTTTACTTATCCAAGAATTATGCTGACTTGGAATACCTAACCATTTTACATATGCTCTATCATTCTTGGTTTTTAATATTTTTAACCGACTTCAAAAAAGAAGGAGGTTATCAATTCGTCTGAATGTTGCTTTTTTTATGTTTGTGCCCGCATAACTCAGTCATTTCTGAACCGATTAAAAAAATTTGTTTTTTATTAGAAAGGAAATGCTTACAGATTGGTCCCATTTTAAAAGAAGTTCAGAATTTTGAAAATTAAAGGGTGTCCCCATACAACATACGTGTTTTTTACGTGTATTATGAACCGTAAAGGGCACCCTTTTAAAATTAAAAAAACTGCTTATTACTATAGCTGCCAATAACAGAAATTAATAAAAAAATATACTTAAAAATTAAAGGGTGTCCCCATATGTGACGTCAATTTAAATATATGAACCATTTGAACCATTGTAGACAATCACTTGAAAATTGGACAGAATGTCCAATATTTATAATCGGAAATTAAATATTTATAATTATAAGTTAAAGGGTGTCCCAATAGTTGATGTAATTTGATGTATATTGCAAAACTTTTGAACCGTAATAGAGAGACGGTTGAAATTTACAAAGAACCTGTATATCTAAGTCCTTTATAACATCAAGTATATAATTTAAATTGGGAAACTAAAGGGTGTCCCCGTAATTGATATAATTTTACCTATCTAGCCCTATCTTTTGAACCGTTATAGATAAACACTTGAAAATTAGACAGAATCTCCACTACTATGTCCCGTATTTATCAATATTTAAAATTTTAAAGGGTGTCTCAATAGTTGATGTAAATTGATGCATATGGCCAAACTTTTGAACCGTTTTAGACAGACATTTGAAATTTACAAAGACTCTGTACTTTAAAATAAGTGTTTAATTTAAAATTGCACATTAAAGGGTGTCCCCTAGGTGATATTGTTTAAGCTATATATATGGCCATATCTTTGGAACCGTTACTTTTTATTACTGTGTCAGTAATAATAAGTGTAACAAAATAAAGGGTGTCCTCATATCTGACGTAATTTGTCGTATATGGCTTTATCTGCTTAACCGTTACGGATAGGCATTTGAATGTACAGAACGTATATTACTATGTTCGTTAGAGCAACAAGTATAAAAGTATTTGATTTGAGAACTATTTCTTACAGATTACTTCCTTTTAAATTTTTAGTTTAGAATTGATACACATATATTTGTTTTGTAGTCGGTTTTTTTTTTTGCAAGAATTATTTCAACTAAGAATGTATTAGGAACTCCTCCTTGTAAAATCAACCTTTTATTTCATTTCCTTCATAGTCTTCTAGTATAAATGTGATTGGGGAAGTATTTTTTATCGATCTTATTTTAAATATTTCTGTTGTCCAATTTGGTGTATACGCCTTGCTAGTTGAGTAATGGTCCATTTCTACCAAATCAGCCTGCCAGAGATCGTCAATCCCCTTCATTATAACTCGACGTCGTAAAAACTTTATCCACTGGAAAATATAATTTTCAATCTTATTAAATCTCTCTTCGATACTGTTTATAAAAACTTTATTTGTACTATACATCTGATCCTACACAGCTTTTTCAATAATTTTAATATCTTTATCAACATCCTTTGTAAACGAATCTTGTAATACTTTTATGTTACTTTTAATTATATTCAATTGATAATCATATTCTATTTGAAGTTTTTCTGTTCGTTACCAGCTTGTTGTGATGCCATCAAGAACTTTAATCTATTTTTTGATTTTTGTGAGGTCCAACTATAGTATCAAGCTTCTTGTTTTCATATAAGTCTTTTAAATCAAATTGCCAATCATCGGATTGTGAATAAAAGGATTCATTATCTAAATCAACATCTTCATCTTTAACATCACTTGTTTTTGATAACTAATCAAAACAGTATTTTTTCATCGGGGTCCTAGCCACAATACTATTTTTGTTTTTAGTTATAGTATCATATTTAAACATAGTTTTTACATATCGAATTTCTATTGGTTTCAATTCCCTTTCACTAGATAATTTAACTAGTTTTTTTTAAAGATTCTGTTAGGGGTTTAAATGTATTTTCTAACTTGTTGATTGTTTCTTCTTCCCCGCGTTTAATAGCTCCAAATTTCTTTTTTAAAATTTTTCTGGATTTCACCAATTCTTTTAATTCATTTTCCTGTGTATAAGAGATTTAATTAATATGAATAAATATTCAAAAATTGTATTAGATTTTTAACAGCTTCTTCAAACAGCTAAACAGGTTCTACAAATAGCTAAACAGCTTCTTTAAACAGCTAATCAGCTCCTTTAAACAGCTAATTTAAACAATTAAACAGTCGCTTTGAATAGCTAAACACTTAAACAGATTATTATTGTGTTACCAAAACAAATATGGATAGTAGAAAAACCCAAGACGCAAGTGGGAATGGACAGATACATAAAAATTAAAAAGCCCTAAATATTCGCATCTTTCACCAATGTCTAAAGTACATAAAGACAAGGACTCTAACGGAATAAATTCCCATAATCGTTTTGCTATCTTAGGTAGTGAAACAAGTGAATATAAAAGGCACTTAAGTCGTTCAAACCACCTTCAGTTTATTTAAGGGAGAAAAATTCGAACGACTTAATAGAAAAGTTGATTTTATGTAATTCCCATCAAGCGTGGTAACATTGATGAGACAAAAATTCAATTTATCGATGAAAGCAGTTATCGTAAAGCAGTAAACGAATTTGAAAGCTGCAAAAAGAACTTTTATACCTGAAGAGTAGCTAAGGCCTACAGGTAGTAATTAAAGCTGTAGATTCCTACGTTGATCCAGCTTAAATAAAAGCTTGCCTTCAAAAAGCGGGATTTAAGGTTAAAAGCGTAGATAATCTTAGAAATCGAGAACGTGTCTCCCAACCACTATTTCGCGTAGAACTGGAACCGGGAGATATCAGATTGAAAAAGAATGAAACGCACCCTATTTATAATCTGAGATATCTGTTACACAGAAAAATAAGCGTAGAGTAACCACATAAGCGCACAGGACCCGTCCAGTGTCTAAAGTGCCAAGAATATGGTAATACTAAGGCCTATTGTATTTTGCCATAATGCCCGAATCAAGCATTATTTACTGCGTGATTTTTGTGAAGAATTTCATAAAAGCTTAGTTATTTCTTCTATTTATTCACCTCCTAGAATTCAAATATCGGAAAGTCATTATAGCGACTTCTACAAATCGCTAGGTCCCTGTGTCATAGCATCAGCCGACTACAACGCTAAACATACGTTTTGGGGATCACGCCTAATAACTCCAAAAGTACGTGTTTTGTTTGACACAATTTCGAAAATGCGTCTGAATATGCTATCGATTGGACAACCCACCTATTGGCCACTGATTGACAAAAAAAACCTGATGTTATTAATTTTGGCGTGATTAAGGGTATTCCGACAGAAATGATTAAAGTTGAAGCGTCACTTGAATTATCCTCAGATCATTTACCCACTATCGTCTATATATGGGACAAACAAAACATCATATCACCAACGACTAGCACAAGCATTAATTTGTTGAATTATAGAAAGTATCTCAGTACTCATTGTTCGGAAAACATCCCGCTAAGAACACCTGAAGACGTAAAGTTTTATTGATTTTAACCAAAACCTCAAATCAGCTGCCCAACATTAAACAATAACCCGACAACTAGCTATATACAATCAAATTTATTCTGCTGATGTCGAACGGCTCTTAGCTGAAAAAAGAAAAATTCGTAGAGAATGGCAATCACAGAGATCTCCTCAACTCAAAAGCAGACTTAAAGAATGCACGACTCGGCTAAGAGAGATGCTGGAATCTCGAAGAGTAGCAACCCTAAAAAACTATTTGGGAGACCTAGATGCAACTCCTCAATCAGAATATTCATTCATTATTCATTCTGAAGGCTGGACAAAGAGTGATACCGAAAAAGGCAATTTATTTGCTGGACATTTGAAAAGGGTTTTATATCGACTGATATAGTTGAGTTGCCAATTGCCGAGGGCAGTTTTGTAGTACCGATAAGATTTGAATTTGGTGATATTGAAAAGAAATAACGTATTTAAACACCAAAAAGCCCCTGGCGTTGATAAAACCAGTAACAAGATGTTTTTTGAGTTGCCCCGTATAGGTCGCAGATATTCTTTTTGTTTTTAATGCCATCTTACTTCAGTAATAGTAGAGATGTAGGAATACTAATCCAAGGTATTTTGTATGGGATACTTTCCCAAGGTATTTTGTATGGGATACTAAGTGTAGTAAAAGTCAAGAATAAAGGTTATTAAAAAGCGATAAAATTTGTAAATCGTTTAAAAGAAGAAAGTGTAAAAAAGGGAGGGACAAGTTGAGTAAGAATTTATGAGTAATGATCTTCTGTGTGTGGAAAGAATGTAGGTCACTTGGTGTGAGAAGCATAATCTCTATTTCTAATAATGCACTGTGTAGATAGAGTCTAAGAAGTGAACGAATATATGTGTATGAGATAAGGAAATATTTTTTAAGGGTAATAAATTCTTGCAACTAATTGCTTAAATGTGAAGTGTTAGTTGATATGGGTTGACATATTGATGAGCGTGATATTCTGATTAAGGTTTAGAGCAATGTACAAGCTTATGTATATATGAAAGAAATAGAGAAGCTGAACATAACAAACACACACATTGATAAATGTTAAAACAAGTGGAGTTACAGATATATAAGAAAATATAAATATTTTACACGTTAGGAAAAATAAACAATCTAGGAGAAGATCATTGCATTTTGGTTTTTGTTAAACAGAAGCGATATGTGATAAGAATGCTAAAGAAGAATTTTGGTTTTTATTTTTATTTAATACTTTTGTATATTTATAGAACACTTAAATGTTTTGCATTAGAGTGGTTCTAATGCTATAAATACTTTATTGGTATTTTATTCATTATAATTATTCAATAATTTAGAGTTATCATAAATTTTAAATCATGAATTTATATTTGTAAAATGTTTTTAAGATTTTTAAGAAGAATAAGGTGCAGTTGCAGTCAAATACTTAAATTTCAAACTCGGTTTGTATAAGTTAACATATTTAAGTTGTGCATTGAGCACACTCTAACATTTCGTTATAAATTCTGTAAGTTTACATATTTAATTTGTGCCTTGAACACACTTTAACCTTTCAGAATAAATGCTGTGCACTTGAATTGATTGTACAGTTTTGCAGTTCTGCATTTAATCCATTAATTTTGTTTATTTAAGAAAACCTTATTTAATTTTTATATCATAATTTTATTAACTTTATTTATATACAACATAACATCTTATAACTAAGAAATTAAATCATGAGTAAATTAAAAATAAAACAATGTTTTTACAATTGAACCCTACATATGTCTTATTTTGTATTATTATTGACCACTACCATGACACTTAAGATCATGTTTTTAATGAATGTCCATGTAATTATTAACTCTATCTTTGTAATGACCCCAGGCACGCGTTCTTATTACATCTACCATAATGTTTCTCCTATCATCAGTATGACAATTATTTCACAACATTTTGAAATTATAAATTTATATTAATTTCATTATATTGTGAAATCAGCCGTTATAGCTCTCACCGAGATGTAGTTTTATTTCTTTTCTTTACAATTAGAATCACTAGAACAACCGTCATAAAACATAATTTGTTTATGACCGCTTGTTTACCAAACATTGAACAAACGCACATACATAATAATAATTTTTTTTTCCTAGAATTGGTCACTTACGGAAGCAATAACTAATCGAGTATTCAAGTATGTAAAGTAATAATTCAATAATTCTAATAATTTAAAGTAAAACAATAAACTCTTGCCGAAATCATTGTTTACGAAATCATTGTTGACGATTTAAGAGCATTGAACCTTAGAAGTTAAGCAATATATTATTTTTTTTTCTATTTTTATTCATACACTTCTCATGTAGGTACTTGTATACATACATATGTAAATAGTAATTCCTTGAAATCTTTTTGAATATGATCGTTGGCATTCAAAATATTTAGCATGACAAAATATCAGATTTATTGAGGAGCAAAGAACTTATTAATTCATCAGCATAAATCTACTTGAGTAGTATGTTTAATCCGGTTCGGGGCCACGTTTTTCATACTGTATATATTATTGGATACATTTTTAGGCTCTGTTTCTTTCTAAATCGAGCTTGGTTCGCATTACGAAATGAAGTCGCCATATGGATTGCTGATATGCCAAGCTTAATACAGAAGAGTTATAAAACACTCCTTTAGAGGTGAAGATGTTCTAAACAAAAATGAAAATAATTTTTAAAGATGACGACTTCGCTAATGCCTAATTCCCTCTTAATTCGCTAATTCCCTCTTAAAGCAAAAACCATAAGTAAAAAAATGGAGGAGTTTCAGGAAAGAGACAGTGGTTGGACCCTTATACATTTATTAAGGCTTAATGTAAAAAAGTTTACGGCAAGAAACGTGTGAATCAACTTAAGAAATAGTGATGAGTTTTGCTTCAAATGGGCAGTGGTTTCTGCTATTTCTAATTTGAAAAAACATTGTGATCGCACATCGTCATATTCAATAGAAATAATCTCAATAGAAATAATGATTAATGATAGAATTTTAAACTTTGAAGGCTTATGTTTCCCACTGCAAATAAAAGTCGTTATAGTATTTGAGAAACTCAACGAAGGGATTAGCATAAACGTCTTTGGATATGACGAGAAGCAAAACATCGCTATTGGTCCATATTATAAGACCAAAGATGTTAAGGATTGTCACATTAACTTGTTGTTTTTACAGAAACAATTTCATAACATGACCATATATATGGATAAATATATATCAAGGTAAGACAATTGAAATTTAAAAAAAAAATTGAAAATATATATTAAAAAATATATTATATGTACATATTTTTTTTTAGACTAATAAGGAGACAAACCAGCATATATAAGGGGAAAAACTATGTTTGTATCTATTGTTTGCTACATTTTACTCGTGAGGCCAAACTCAAAGATCATATACCAATATGTAGTAAGAGTGTGACATGCATACCATGCATACCATGCATACCATGCATAAGGAAATTAATATTGTAAAATTTATAAAAAAAAAAGAGCATTAGATATACCGTTTGTGATTTATGCGGATACAGAATGCATATTTCAAAACATCGATACATGCATACCAGATCCCAATAGTAGTTTAGATAAATTTAAGACGTTTAAGGGGTTAGATTCTCCCAAATTGTTTCTTAGCGAATTGGTAGATGACATATTATATTTTTATAAACATTATATAAGTCAAACCAATGATTCCTTTAAATGATGAGGAATACAATCACTTTAATAGAACTAGTGTGTGTCATATTTGTGAAAAACCTATCATTGGTGAAGTTCAGGTAAAAGATCAATGTCATTTAAGTGAGTAAAAATCACTGTCACTTTTTTCCAGTAATATTTCACAAATTTTCCTCGTATGATTGCCATTTGTTTATTGGAAACTAAAGGGTGTCCCCGTAGTTGATACAATTTTACCAAACACTTGAAAATTAGGCAGAATCTCCACTACTATGTCCCGTATTTATCAATATTTAAAATTTTAAAGGGTGTCTCAATAGTTGATGTAAATTGATGCATATGGCCAAACTTTTGAACCGTTTTAGACAGACATTTGAAATTTACAAAGAATCTGTCCTTTAAAATAAGTGTTTAATTTAAAATTGCACATTAAAGAGTGTCCCCTAGGTGATATTGTTTAAGCTATATATATGGCCATATCTTTGAACCGTTACTTTTTATTACTGTGTCAGTAATAATAAGTGTAAAAAATAAAGGGTGTCCTCATATCTGACGTAATTTGTCGTATATGGCTTTATCTGCTTAACCGTTACGGATAGACATTTGAATGTACAGAACGTATATTACTATGTTCGTTAGAGCAACAAGTATAAAAGTATTTGATTTGAGAACTATTTCTTACAGATTACTTCCTTTTAAATTTTTAGTTTAGAATTGATACACATATATTTGTTTTGTAGTCGGTTTTTTTTTGCAAGAATTATTTCAACTAAGAATGTATTAGGAAACGAGTGCGTAGTAACTCCTCCTTGTAAAATCAACCTTTTATTTCATTTCCTTCATAGTCTTCTAGTATAAATGTGATTGGGGAAGTATTTTTTATCGATCTTATTTTAAATATTTCTGTTGTCCAATTTGGTGTATACGCCTGGCTAGTTGAGTAATTGCCCATTTCTACCAAATCAGCCTGCCAGAGATCGTCAATCCCCTTCATTATAACTCGACGTCGTAAAAACTTTATCCACTGGAAAATATAATTTTCAATCTTATTAAATCTCTCTTCGATACTGTTTATAAAAACTGTATTTGTACTATACATCTGATCCTACACAGCTTTTTCAATAATTTTAATATCTTTATCAACATCCTTTGTAAACGAATCTTGTAATACTTTTATGTTACTTTTAATTATATTCAATTGATAATCATATTCTATTTTAAGTTTTTCTGTTCGTTGCCATCAAGAACTTTAATCTATTTTTTGATTTTTGTGAGGTCCAACTATAGTATAGTATCAAGCTTCTTGTTTTCATATAAGTCTTTTAAATCAAATTGCCAATCAAATTCCCGAGTTACATAACATTTAAATGCCAAGTATCAATAGTCAAACAGACAAATGCACTTTTTAGATAGTTTTTACACGTACGCAGAAGCAAACGCATGTTTGGTTTTTAAGTGTTTATTAAAAGTGAATTATTTGTAAAAAATGCATACAAAAAAACATAAATTTTTAACTTTAAAGGAAAAATATGAAATTTTGGAGAACTTACAAAAAGGTGCAAGTGCTACTAATTTAGCGAAGAAATATGGAGTGACAAAGTCCACAGTAACTGGAATAAAAAAAAAAAAATAAAAATTCAATTTCAAAATGCGTCAATAATACATTCATTGGACCCGGAAAAAGGAAAAGTATGCGACCGTCGGAGTGAGGGATAAAAAATTCCACGTCAGTTGAATAATGTGAATTGAAGGAAAAGGCTAATGTGAATTGAAGGAAAAGGCTAAGGAGCTTCATTATAATATTAAGGAAAATAACTCTGACTTTAACGCGAGAGACGGATGGCTTCAGAATTTCAAAATGAGATTCGGCGTAAGATTGCTCCAGATTTCTGGGGAAAAACTTTCTTCGCAACCCCAGTTAGTTGAACCATTTAAAGTGGCACTTAAATCTAAGATTCAAGAGCTTGGATTAAACAATGATCAACTTTATAACGCCGATGAATCGGGTTTATTTTTGAAAATTTTTCGAACCAAAACATACGTGTCGTCGCAGGAAAAATCGGCCCCAGGTACAAAGACTGAAAAGCAAAGAATTACTTTCATCTGCTGTGCAAATGCTACGGGATCTCATCAGCTCAAACTTCTTGTGGTGGGAATGTAAAAAAAAAACCCCGTTGTTTCAAGAATTTTAATTGCCCTGTTCACTATTGTCATTCTAAATCAGCGTGGGTGTGTGGTAACATTTTTAAAGACTATTTTCATCGCTCATTTGTTCCAGAGGTAAACGTTTTTATATTGACATTAATCAACACATTTTCATTTTATAAAATTTCTTACGTAATTTAGGTTGAAAAATTTTTAACCAAAAAAGGGTTGCCAGTGAAAGCTATTCTTTTAATAGATAATGCCCCATCTCACCCACCCGAGGACGAATTGAAATCTGAAAGCGGCTCCATTTCTGTGATGTTTATGCCTCCGAACGTGACGCTACTCATCCAGCCCATGGACCAAAATGCTATAAGAATCACAAAGCTCCATTACAGAAATAGCCTTTTGGCTTCCATTGCTGCTAAGGGGGGTGGTTTGATAGAAACCATGAAGCAAACAACACTAAAAGAAGCTATCATTATTTTGGAATCAGCTTGGAGAAAAGTGGGTTCAGCTGTATTGTCCAAATGCTGGAACAACATTTTAAATATGGTAGTGGATCAAGATGATCCCGAAGATGAAATTCCTCTAAGTGTCGTTAGAGAAAATTTGCTAATTAATTTACTCGAATTGGAAGAAAGCGCCGCCAATGTTTTATGTGCCTTATTACCTGAGGTTTGTAATCTCTAAAATGTACTTAAAATTGCGTGTTATTCCATATTTTTTCATAGGTTGAATATACGGCCTCGAACGTTAAAGAATGGAATAAAGATGCTATTGAATGTGAAGATAATGCAGTAGAAGATATATCCGATGAAGATTATTGTGTGGAGGAACCAAAGAGGACAATTAAACCCGGGGAGGCTGTCGACATTTTTAATAAGGCGTTGGATTGGGCTGAAGGTGAAATGATTGAACAGCGAGTTTTAAATATTTTGAGAGACTTACGTAAGAAGGCAGTTTTAAAAGTTCTTGAGCAAAAGAAACCGCAAAAAAAGATAACTGACTTCTTTGAACATTAACTTTACATTTCTAGCATTTATGTATATTATGTATATGAATAAAAATAAGTGGTATATTTATGTTTGTTGCAAACATATGTTTTAAAATAAAACAAAACGTAAAATATTTAAATTAAACTTTCATTTTGCAGGAAAGAACTTTAGGTTGTATGTAAATGAGTTGGTTGTATTAAAATTTTATGCCATTTGTAAATATAAACAATCCCAAAAATTTGAACTGCCCTTGTTTTAATTAGTTCATATTATCGCGAGTGTACTGTATTTCTAAAAGTTTATTTTTCTGAACTTCGTCAATTACTGTTTCTATCGGATTTATTAACAAAATTTCTAATGATGTTAATATGCTGTTACCATGGTTCTTTAAGTCTTGTCCTTTGTATACGCTAAAAAAAGAATCATTTTTCGACCATTCCGCAATATAGATGTTATTATTGTTGGCTTCTTTCTGGAGCCTCAAAAGCATTTCATCAAAATTTAATGTTTCGTTAACAATATTAACATCAATATATATTAAATTCAAAAGAATTTAATACATACTTTTATCTTATTTTAGTTATTTTGTCGTTATCATAATAAATTTCTGACTTTATTTTCGAAATCTTCTTATTAAAATCTTGTGCAAACTTCTCATAAACTTGTAATCTGACGTTATCAGAATTTTTATCGGATTTTTGTACTTCTCATTTTGCCTTGACATTCCGCGGGATGTCACGGCCATAATGAAATCGCTACTTGCCCCGTTTTTCAGTTCGTCAACTGAAATTCGAGAAAGTGCATCGGCTCCAACGTTGTTTTTGCCTTTAATATATTCGATGGAAAAGTTATATTCTGATAATTTTAGTCTTATTTTGGTCAGTTTTGAGGATGATCCTTGATATTAAAGAGGTAAACGAGTGGTCTATGATCAGTCCTTACGACGAATTTTGTTCCATAGATATACGGCCTAAATTGAGTAATGGCAAAAAAAATTGCAAACAGTTCTTGTTCGATAGTAGGTTTCTTTTTTTCAGAGTGGTTGAAAGCTTTAGAAGCATAACAAATAGGAAGCTCATGTCCTTTAAAATTCTGGCTTAATATTGCTCCACATCCAACATGGGATGCATCGACTGTAACTAAACACGGTTTTGTAAAGTCCGGATATTGGAGGATCCTTGAAGAAATTAATTCGAATTTTACTTTACTGTTTGCGAATGCAAAAAAACGTTTGACAGAGTCTTTATCAGTAGGTACTGTATATTTTTTGATGGCTAAAATTTTGGTCTCATCAGGAAGTAGTCCGACAGAAGTACATTTATGACTCAGAAATGTAACTTCTGGCCTAAAAAAAATACATTTGAAAGGATTTATTTTTAAATTATATTTCCTTAGTATGTCAAAAACATTAGTCAAATTCGAGAGATGATGATTTTTTACTACAGCCAATGAGATTAATGTCATCTATGTATAAGAACGCTTTATTGGGCTCCAATCCTGAAAATGCTATGGACATCATCCTTGAAAATGAATTTGGTTCTACGTTTAACCCAAAAGGCAAAACTTTCCAGCAGTATGATCCTTGATCTGTCCTGAATGACGTTACGTGAGGCGAATCAGGATGAAGTGGAATTTGATGGAAGCCCGAAAATTTAGCTCGGCCAAGACTATCGAGAATATCATCAATCCTAGGCAGAGGAAACTTATCCGCAATTCATTTTTTATTAATTTCTCTAAAATCAACGCACATGCGATATGATTTGCTATCATCAGGACTTTTTTAGGGACTAAAATTAGAGGACTATTATAATTCGACATACTTGGCTCAATTAAATCATTATCAAGTAACTTTTTAACCTGGTTTTTAATCTCGGTCCTTTGTGTGTACGGCAGTCTGTAATTTTTTATATAAACCGGAAATGTACCGCTAAGCTTTAGTTTTTGCTTGTAAAAGTTATTTATAGTCATTTTATCGTCTTTTAATGTAAAAATATCTGCGTATTTCTGACATATAAGCATTAAGTCATCATCGACATAACTTGGCATTTGGTTCTTAAAATATCTTTCAACGTTTGAACATGATCATTACAAGCAAGATTTTCATTAATTGAATAAACGTAAAATTCGGAGAGTTTCCTAGTCTTAATATTGTAGTTCTGAACATATTTCATTTCTGCAGTTGTATTTAATATACGTAGAACTGGGGTTCGTGAATTCACGATACTTTTACTAATAAATACACCCTCACATACTTCTTGGCTGTCAATAAAAATCGGTTCATCAAAACTTTCCGAACTGAATTCCCGAAACACCTCACATCTTGGAGGAAGAAAAAACGAATTTTTACTAATACCATGAAAAATTGGTATGATGGTTCTTTTGTAAGTATTGGGTATGTAAAAAGAAACTGTCATTGTATTGTAATCTATTATACATTTATTTTCTTTCAGGAAGTCTTTTCCTAATATGAAATCGGATGAAAAACTTGAGGAATAATGTTTTCAGCAACTAATAATTTTGTGAAAATAGTGCCTAAAGAAATAGTTGTAGTAGCTTATTTATTTTAATATAATTTTTTAGACAAGAAACCTTAAGAATAGATATGTCGGCTTGAGAATCTACTAGAAATGAATTAATTTTATACGATGCGAAACAATTTATATTTATGAAGTCGGAGTAATTAAGGTTGAAACTATATATTGATTTTACATTTTGATGTTCTAGTGATGATTTTTCTCCCTCAACTGTTCCTGTTGAGGGACTTCCTCGTTTAAAAACCTTACGGATGGTCCCTGATTGTATTGAGGATTATATTTTCCCCTGTGTATATTGCTATTATTATTATATCCGCCCCGATTGTTAAAATTTTTAGAATAGCTATAGTTCTTGTTGTTGCCACGATAATTTCCAAATGCCTTTGGTCTGTAGGAAAAATTTTGATTACCTCTTGGTAACTGATGTCTCTTTTTACTAAAATTTGCCTGATGTGTGCTACGCATTGCTAAAAAGTAAAAATCTTTCTCTGCTGATGAATCTTCTACTATTAACTTCGCTAACACATCTTTCGGTTCTTTAAACACGCTTGCTGCTAATATTGCTTTTACCAAATCTAACTGTGCTTTCTTTCTACAAACATTCACTGTTTCTTCTATAGCCATTTCATGTGCCTTTTCTTTCGCTAATCCTTCCATTACTAAAGATCACTGTAAGGCGTCAGCCAAATCCTCAACAGTTTTTGAAAAATCTACATAATTGTTATTTTTAACATTTAAAGCTGGAATTCTTCCTACAACGACCTTAGAATTATCAGGTTTAATTCGTTCCTTAAGGACAATTTTAATTTCATTAATATCTGTTATGTTTTCTGGTAAAACCTCTCTTGCCTTTCCATCTAACCTTGATTTTATGAATGATATAAAACAAGTGGTTATGTTAGGTGGTGTGAGTTCCTCAATAAGACCAATTTTATCCATAAATGATCTAAAAACAAGAGGATTGCCATCATAGTTATCCCTAATGATATTAGAACACATTGAAATATATTTTGTTTTGTTCTATATTGAAGCCTTTTCAACACTATTTACGTTAACGTTACTATTTTCTGATTCAGCTATTGCTGTAACTACACATGGAGTATTGTATTCCTTCTTCTCGTCCTCACTTTCTACAACTTCTGTTTCAGAGTCTGACATAACTTTTCTCAACTAGTTCGCACAAATCAACCCCAACTGGTATTCTGAACTTAATTACTTTCATTGGCCCATAAATTAACATAACGTTTTCAAAAATAACTTGTGCGATCGTTTTTGCACTCTTGTAAGGTACAGCTATTGTTATCACATATTTTGAAAGATCACAAATTAACGTTAATGCATATCTGTTTGCATACTTTGATAATGGTAGCGAGCCTATGGTGTCTAATACTACCACATCAAAATTGGAAACTACTGTCGAGAGAGTCGGACGTGTTTTTCCTTTGCTCTCAACAATTTACTTACAAAGTCGATGATAATAAATGATAATAATAAACAAATACTACTGAGTTTTTTTCATGTAATAAAGAAATCTAAAAATTGCATATTAAACATAAATGCACTTATAAAACATAAATAGCAGCTAAATTAATAATAAAAATTATATTACACAAAACAATAGCAAAGGCAAAGTGAATCTAAATTTGTAACGAAACAAACAATATCATTTTTATAAAAAGAAGTAAGAAACACAAGAAAACAAAACTCTTCAAAATAGCACTCTATATTTTTTATGTCTCCAATAACGCGTAATAAAACAACAAATAATACAACAACAATGTCTCCTGCTTCGTCAATAAAAAGAGCAAGAGAATCATTGCAAATCTCTCCTTATAAAGACGATTATAATTTTACAACACCAAGATTATCAAATAGTGATTCTCAATTTAAATTTTAGATAAACGTTTAGGAAAGCAAACTGAGAAAATTATGATGATGTTGGAAGAGTTTAAAGTGCGCGTTTTTTCTGAAATCGATAAGAGAATTGATCAAGTTAACAATGATTTAATTCTAATAACAGATAAAATAAATAAACTTGAAACAGTGGCAGACGAATTTGTTGAGATGAAGAAGGAAATTAAGTTTTTGAAATCAAAAATAAATTTACAAGAAAACTCTAGGGTTACATGTGATGTTCGCATAACGGCATTCCATATGAAAATAATGAAAATATTTCGGATATATTTGAAAACCTTTGCCGTACTGTTAATACTGATACTCCTGATATTAAATCTATTTTTCGTGTAAAACGTTTTAAAAATGATCGTAATATTTCTGATCCTGCAATTATAGTACGTCTAAATACATCTTACCAAAAAAATTTTTTCCTAAAAAACTGAGCAGAATTTAAAAGATTAAATAAAACGCAATTCCGATTAAATCATATTGGTATCCAAAAAGAACAATTATTTTTTGTGAACGAAAACCTTACACCATTTAATTATAAACTTTTTAAAAATGCTTTAATTTTAAAAAAAGGATAATCGAATTCAGAGCACCTACACCTTACGCGGCATTGTTTACATTAAACATCATAACAGTAATGAATCCGTTCGTATAGATAGCTTTGAAGAGTTGGATGAGTTATTTCGTGAACCATATGCTGATCAATAATACCATTGTTGTCAACAATGAAGAGTTATCAAGTATTTTAATTAATAGTTTTATATGTTCATTTATTAATAGTTTTATATGTTTACCTAATGTTACATTTATAGTATTATTTCATTACTGTAGTAAAAAAGTTTATGCACATATTAAGTTTTGTTATAAAAATTTCATGTTTTAACTATGTATTGCGTTGCTTTAAATCAATATATTAATGAATCACCTTGATTATAGACAATGGGGCTCCAGAGAAAGTTTGTGTACTATGTTAAAAATTTTAGTAAAATTCGGTAATGGTTTTAAAATTTGCCATATAAACTCACAAAGTCTAAATAATAAAATTGATGAACTTCGAGTAATTTTTGAAAGCTCTGGTATTTCTGAAACTTGGTTTCATCCACAGATTAATGATAATTTAATATTAATGGATATCATTTGTATCCTACTGACAGAAACACCATGTCTCATAGAATAAGTGCAGGAGGAGTAGCGATATATTTGAAGAATGGTATTATTGGAAATGTTTCGTGGAGATCAAAAGTTGAGTAAGATATACTTCTACAAGAATTGAAATCACGAAGTATAAAATATTCGGATATAATTATTGCTGGGGATTTTAATAGTAATATTCTTGTTGAAACAAAACTAACTGATCCTATGCAGTCAAGTGGAATAACACCTGTAAATACTACTATGCCCACTTACTTTACATATACAAGCAATACTCTTTTAGATGTTTTCTTTGTTAATAATAAGCAAAACACATTGCACTATGATCAATTATCAGCTGCAAAGTTTTCGAAGCACGCTCTTATTTTCCTTAATTATAACGTGCAGCCAGAAATCAAAAAGCAAACGTTCAATTTTCGCGGTTTCAAAAGCATTGATATGAATACACTGCAAATAGACACACAGCTAGTAAGATGGGAACAAATTTACAATATACCTAACATTGACGATCAATTACAATTCCTTCAGGAAAACATTCTAAAATTATACAATAAGCACGTTTTAATCAAAAACAAGACAATTCATTACAGAGATAATCCATGGTTCTCAAATGAAGCTGCACAATTAATCCGGGATCGTGATTCTGCATATGTCAGTCCTTACGACGAATTTTGTTCCATAGATATACGGCCTAAATTGAGTAATGGCAAAAAAAATTGCAAACAGTTCTTGTTCGATAGTAGGTTTCTTTTTTTCAGAGTGGTTGAAAGCTTTAGAAGCATAATAAATAGGAAAAAAATAATTTAAAATTCTGGCTTAATATTGCTCCACATCCAACTTGGGATGCATCGACTGTAACTAAAAACATTTTGTAAAGTCCGGATATTGGAGGATCCTTTGAGTAATTAATTCGGATTTTACTTTGTCGAACGATTCTTGACACTGTTGATCCCAGTGAAAATTGACTTTCTTGTGATATAATTAAGTGGTGCTACCAGTGAAGCAAAATTAGGTATAAGCCTTCGATAATAGTTTGCGAATGCAACAAAACGTTTGACAGAGTCTTTATCAGTAGGTACTGTATATTTTTTGATGGCTAAAATTTTGGTCTCATCAGGAAGTAGTCCGACAGAAGTACATTTATGTTCCAGAAATGTAACTTCTGGCCTAAAAAAACCCAGAAATGTAACTTCTGCCCTAACAAATTACATTTGAAAGGATTTATTTTTAAATTATATTTCCTTAGTATGTCAAAAACATTAGTCAAATTCGTGAGATGATGCTTTTTACTACAGCCAATGACAATAATGTCATCTACATATGTATAAGAACGCTTTATTGGGCTCCAATCCTGGAAATGCTATGGACATCACCGTGAAAATTAATTTTGTTTTGCGGTATGATCCTTGATCTGTACTGAATGACTTTATGTCAGGCGAATCAGGATAAAGTGGAATTTGATGGAAGCCCAAAAAGAGATCAATAACAGAGAAATATTTAGCTCGGCGAAGATTATCGAGAATATCATCAATCCTAGGCAGAGGAAACTTATCCGCAATTCATTTTTTATTAATTTCTCTAAAATCAACGCACATGCGATATGATTTGCTATCATCAGGACTTTTTATAGGGACTAAATTTAGAGGAATATTATAATTCGACATACTTGGCTAAATTAATTCATTATCAAGTAACTTTTTAACCTGGTTTTAAATCTCGGTCCTTTGTTTGTACGGCAGTCTGTAATTTTTTATATAAACCGGAGATGTATCGCTAAGCTTTAGTTTTTGCTTGTAAAAGTTTTTTATAGTCATTTTATCCTCTTTTAATGTAAAAATACCTGCGTATTTCTGACATATTGCGTAATTTGTTTTATTTTAATGTTAATAAACAAAAAAAAGTGTGCAAAAGAAGAAAAAGTGTATGAATGTATGTGTTTTTATATTAGTACATGCACTTACAATTGTTTTACATAGATTTTTACCTATTGTGATTGATCGTCTTGCAACCTTTTTGTTCTTTTTAAAGTGAATCATCCGCAGTAACTTAATAATAAATAATAAAATTAAAAATTTTTTGTTCTTCTTTTAAATAGAATCAAATATTTAGTGAGTGTTCGTGAATTTAATTGAATATTTGCATAATAATTACTAAGTAATTAAAGTGTAGAGCTATATATGTATGTACTTTTAGTCACATATTTACTCGTTTAATCAACGAAATTTTCCTTTTGTTTAATCGCCCGCAACCCAACGAACAATTTTAATAGGGTCGGTACGTTGATATACTTAGTCATTTTTTTCCGTTTAAAGGTTTTTAATTTTTTAAACTTATTGTTATTAATTTTGATTGATTCGGTTTTTTAATCAATTAATTATTAATTTTTAATATAAAGATTTGCTGTTTTTAAATAAATCTTAATTAATAAAAATTATTTTTGAGTGGTAAATTAAAACACTTTTAACTGAAATTGTCTGCCATATTCATTTAAATAATTCAATAAAATAATGTCGAAATTACAACTAAATAGATTTATAATAGTATCGGATGCTTTTATTAGATTTGAATCGAATTTTAATAATTTTCGAGACGAAATGGATACCGTATATACCTTGGAGATTCAAAGTGTAGAATTAAAAAGTTTATGCGAAAACGTAAAGTTGACATATGATGGTTGCTTAGATTATTTTGAAGGCAATGCTAAGGCGGAGCCTACTGATGTTGAAGTAGCTTCGTCTAAGTATCAAACCACATATGTAGCTTATTTAAAATGTTCTGCGAATATTAATGAGAAACTTCATAATTTCCAAGAAGTCCCAAAAGCTAGTTGTTCTACGGCAATGAATTCTAATGCAGGTAATTCAGACCAAAATTTGACCTTGCCTCCTTGTGATGTTGAAACATTTGAAGGGGATTATATTGCATGGCCTGCATTTAGGGATTTATTTACGGCAATATATATTAATAGTTTATGCCTTAGTAATGTTGAACGGCTTTGTCATTTGATACGCAAAACCGCCGGTGAAGTGAATGAATTAGTGTCAAAGTGTCCGTTAAGTAATGAAGGGTTTGACGTAGCTTGGCAAATTGCTTAATTGGTTAATAACCAATTAAAATTATTATTTAACCTTCATTCGGTTGATAAGGAATCTAGTGCCGGGCTTAAGACTCTTCAGCGTGGTATTAATAATTGTCTTACTTCTCTTTCGGTATATAAGGTGTGCACTGAAAATTGGGATCCAATTCTAATTTTTATGTGCATTCAACGTTTGCCTACGTCTACGGTCAGTTTATGGGAACAAGGGGTTAGAAACAAATCACTATTATCCACATGGAAAGAGTTTGATACATTTCTGACGGAAAGAATTCAGACTCTAGAATGCGTTCGTTATCTTAAGGATTCACAACAATCTAGCAAACCTTCTGGGCAGAAGGTCAAAGCTCATGTTGTGAATTGATCTTCATCTTCTTGCGTTTTGTGTCGTGCTTCGAAACATTTTTTGAGAAACTGTAAACGTTTCAAAAATCTTTCGATTTCCGAAAGATTTTCAACGGTGAAGAAAAAACACTGTTGTGTTAATTGTCTGTCGCGAGAACATGAAGTGAAGAATTGCAAAAGTGCCTTTAATTGCACGACGTGTAATAAAAGGCATCTTACGTTACTACAGCGTAACGAAAATAGTTCGAAATTTTCAGCTAGGGAGAATACGGTTCCAGTTTCGGGTAATATAGCCCAAAATGCGAATGTAAATTCCTCCCTACCTTCTATTTCGACTGGCATATATAATAATGAAAATGCTACTCGACAGGTTTTTCATGTCTCTCAGAATAGAAAAGTGCTTCTGGGAACAGCTATGGTAAATATAATTCATCAGGGTATGACGTACCCCGCTCGCGCCCTTATTGACCCAGCTTCAGAGACTTCTTTTATATCTGAACATTTAAGAAACCGTTTGAAACTTTCGGCATATGTCAAAGTTTCGGGTATTAATCAAACTATTTCTGCTACTACTAAAAAGGTTTGCGCTTTGAAAATTGGCAATAGTAGACAAGTCTATTCTATTGGAAACCATGGCCCTGATATTACCCAATATATCAAGCAATTTGCCCTCTTTCTTACTTGGATCGAGTTTGCGCAATAATTTTTCGAACTTAAAATTAGCTGACCCTTGTTTTTACCAATCAAGACCGGTTGATATACTTCTAGGGGCGGATTTATATCCTCAGCTAATTTTGAGCGAAATACGTAGCGATTTTGTAGGGACATTGTTGGCTCAGAATACCGTTTTCGGATGGATTATCACGGGATCTATTCCTGACTCACGTTTTCAAGTGTATTCGACCACTATCGAGGTTTCTGCAGAGGATAATTTAAATAGGAATCTGCTTCGCTTTTGGGAGCTTGAAGAAACTCCTAAAAGAAAAGTATTGACTCCGGTTGATAAATTTTGCGAAGAAAATTATAGGAAAACAACCCAACGTGACTCTGATGGCCGCTATGTAGTGACGCTACCTTTTAAGCCAGAGTTTCTTCATTCCCTGGGTCTTTCTCGACAGAATGTTATGGCCCAATTCTTGAGAAATGAGTCCTCACTTCTGCGGAAACCAGCTATCAAAGTATTATATGATAACGTGGTTAAAGAATATTTGACTCTGGGTCATATGAAACCTGTGGTAGCTGATTCAACTAATTATTTTTTCTCGTGCTACCTACCTCATTACCCGGTAATTAAACCGGAAAGTAAGACTACGAAATTGCGTGTCGTATTTAATGCATCAAATAGAACCTCTAGTGGAAGTAGTCTAAATGATTGCCTTTATGTGGGACCCACTTTGCAAACAGATTTAGTGCTACTTATTCTTCGTTGGAGGCTATTTAGATATGCTTTTAATTGCGATATTACTCAAATGTGTAGACAAATTCGTCTTGATCCCGCTCATACGCCATATCAGCGTATACTTTTTCGATCCTCGACAACTGAAGAGGTAAAGACGTATGAGTTACAGACTGTAACTTTCGGTGTCAACTGTGATCCTTATCTAGCAATAAGGACACTGTTACAGCTAGCAGAAGATTCAGAGGCTGAGTACCCTCTTGCTGCCAACATTTTGCGCAAGGATATGTACGTTGACGACGTATTAACCGGGGCTCACGATGTTTTATCTGCTCTGAAGGCTCGGGATCAATTACGAACTGTTTTGTCTTTAGCGAAATTTGAATTAAGGAAATGGACTTCGAACGAAATTAAAATCCTAGGGGACCTCCCCTCAAGTCATCTTGTTGATTCTAAACTGTTGATATTTGTTGAATCCAGCAGTTCTAAGACACTGGGTATTCAATGGAATGCTCAATTACATTCGTTTTATTTTAAAGTAGAGCCTATTGCTAAGAAGTCAAACTACACAAAAAGGGAAATTTTGTCTGCTATAGCGAAATTATTTGATCCTGTAGGTTGGCTAGGCCCGGTTATCATTACAAAATTATTATGCAAAAAATTTGGCTGGATAATATTGGTTGGGATGATTTTTTGCTCCCCTTGACAGGACAAGAGTGGAAAAGATTTGTCGCCTCCTATACTGAAGTAAATAGTATCCAGATTCAAGGTGGGTACATTATGCTCCAAATATGTCAGCAGAATTACATGTTTTTCCAGACGCCTCGGAAAAAGCATACGCGGGGGCAGTGTATATCCGTATTGAGGCCTTTGACCAGATTTTCACAAACTTACTCACCTGCAAATCTAAAGTGGCCCCTATTAAATCTATTTCATTACCTCGTTTAGAACTTTGTGGAACAATTTTAGCTTCTGAACTTTTAAAAACTGTTAGTAATGAAGTTGACATACCAAATAAACAGGTGTATTTTTGGACCGACTCTACTATTGTTCTTTGTTAGTTGAGAAAAACACCTAATAGCTGGACAACCTTTGTGGGTAATAGAGTTTGTAGGATTCAGGAGAATGTAGGGAACCATAATTGGTATCATATTAGGTCGGAAGAAAATCCAGCGGACCTAGGCAGTAGAGGTCTTTCGCCCTCAGAATTGGCAAGAAGTCAACTATGGTGGCATGGACCCACTTGGCTTCGTGAGCCTAAAGCTCACTGGAGCATAAGGGATCTTTTCCCATTAGACACAGATGTTGAAGCCAAAGCGGTCAAGGTACACGCATCTTTCTTCTCGGACTATGAAGATGTTCTTGACCGATTTTCGAAATTTGATCACGCTCTTAGAGTATTAGCCTACATGTTTCGATTCTATTTTATGACACATTCGTCGCATTAAAGCAAGCAAACATTTGATACCACTTCAATTTCAAGCAATGAGATTATAAAAGTCAAGCTACACTTAGCAATATTGGCTCAAAAGGTTAATTTCGCAGAGGAATATAAAGCTCTCTTATCAAAAGAGCCTATTTCATCAAAAAGTTCACTACAATCGCTTAATCCTTTCTAAGATGCTAATGGAGTAATGAGACTAAATGGTCGGTTAGCAAAATCCCTATCCTTGTGTTACACAGAAAATTATCCAATTATTTTGCCCTATTCATGTCGTTTTACAGTTCTTTTAGCAGAATTCGTACATTTAATTTCGATTCATGGTGGTAATCAGTTGATGTTGAGAATTATTCGTATTGAATATTGGGTACCCCGTCTTAAGGTCCTAGTTCGAACTATAATAAATCGTTGCAAACGCTGCATATTAGATAAAAAACGCTCGTGTAGTCAGATAATGGCAGCATTACCTCCAGAACGCACTACTTTAGACCGGCCTTTTACTTTTTTACAAAATCACTACTGGAGTGGATTTTGCTGGTCCTTTTGATTTGAAAAGTTTTACTGGCAGGTCCTGTCGAATAACGAAAGCGTATGTATGCATCTTCGTTTGTTTTTCCACCAAAGTAGTCCATGTAGAAGCTACGACTGATTTAACGTCAGATGCGTTCTTGGCTGCCTTACATCGGTTTATTGCTCGACGAGGTTGTCCATTGACAATATTTTCCGATAATGGCACTAATTTCGTGGGAGCTTCTCGTGAGATTGAGAGAGATTTCCGAACGTTTTTGGTGGAGAGCCAGGCTCGACTGTGTTCTACCTTTGGCGTTCAGGGTCTTTCATGGCGGTTTATCCCTGCTGGTGCGCCTCATATGGGAGGCCTATGGGATGCTGCTGTTAAAAGTTTTAAACACCATTTTCGAAAGGAAGCTCAATCAGTAAAATATACATTCGAAGATCTTTCTACTATACTTGCGCGAATAGAGGCTTGCTTGAATTCCCGACCCTTATGCCCCATGTCAGAAAATCCTAATATACCCGTAGCTCTAACCACGGGCCATTTCTTAATAGTTGGTCCAATATTGGCCCCACCAGAACCATCTGTAAATGAATCGCCCATGGGTTTAGTGAATCGTTATCGCAAGATGAAGGCATTTTCTCATGATTTCTGTCGACGATGGAATTGCATAAACGCAATAAATGGAAATTTCCCAATTGACATAGCCGTAGACGACTTGGTTGCTATTCGCCATGAACAATTATCTCCAACTTCCTGGAAATTAGGTTGCGTAATTAAAACATATCCAGGAAGTGACGATCATGTTCACGTCGCGGACGATCGCACAGAGAACGGGGTTGTGAAACGACCAATCACGACCATTTTGACCAATTAAATTATATATATTTATCATTTATTAATCCTCATTGTTTCCTAGTACTATGGTTACCTTACCAACAATTTTTGAAGATGCCTTACTAGAGGATTACGAGGAAGCTATGGAGGTAGCAGATCCAGCTACAGTGGCACTCAGCGCTCCAGGGTCAACAACAGATTAAATGGCAGTGGAATCTCTAGCTCCAACCCTTTGTAATCCAAATGAGCCTCCTGTTGCGGTACCAAAAGCTGTAGATCATTCGTCAACTACATATCCCAGCTTGGTGGACAGCTCTGGTCCGGAAAATGATTTGCGGGCGAAGAAAAGGGCAGGTTCCAGTGCACCCAGCTGCAGCCTCTGCAAATAACGCATCCTCTCAGGGCGTGCTTTCGTATTCGCCAGCTAGCCCACGAGAAGAAATTTCGTCACGTGTTGATTTGGGGCCATTGTTCACGTTGCTTGGCCAGCAATCATACGTTGAAGTCCTGCCAAAGCGTGCGAAAATGTAACAAGTGTCAGGGGGATCATAACAGTCTGCTGCATTCCCCGAAACAGGTTGAAGAAAAGGGCACGAAAATATTAAAGAAAGATCTGAAAAATAAAATTGTGAATACTGTGCCTTCACCCATTGCCAGTGTAACATCGTCACCACTGCGCTATGTGGTGAACTTTTCGCCAACACTGCAGGTGAAGCTTCATCTGGGCAATCGGCAGTTTCAGGTTCGTGCGGCACTAGACCTCTTCTGTAGCACTAGTTATATAAGCGAACCACTAGTTCGAAATCTTAAAATTGCTGTCACGGGGTTCTATTGCCGCATAACCATTCAATCCGTATATGATCCTCTGAAAAGAGTGTCCCTGACGGAAAAAGTTGCAAAAATGAAGGGTATAAAAACCCCAATAGAGGACGTTGCAGAGACTGACGTTGGATCTGACAGCTGGCAGATCCAACGTTCTACCACTCAGGATGCATCGACTGTAACTAAAAACATTTTGTAAAGTCCGGATATTGGAGGATCCTTTGAGTAATTAATTCGGATTTTACTTTGTCGAACGATTCTTGACACTGTTGATCCCAGTGAAAATTGATTTTCTTGTGATATAATTAAGTGGTGCTACCAGTGAAGCAAAATTAGGTATAAGCCTTCGATAATAGTTTGCGAATGCAACAAAACGTTTGACAGAGTCTTTATCAGTAGGTACTGTATATTTTTTGATGGCTAAAATTTTGGTCTCATCAGGAAGTAGTCCGACAGAAGTACATTTATGTTCCAGAAATGTAACTTCTGGCCTAAAAAAACCCAGAAATGTAACTTCTGCCCTAACAAATTACATTTGAAAGGATTTATTTTTAAATTATATTTCCTTAGTATGTCAAAAACATTAGTCAAATTCGTGAGATGATGCTTTTTACTACAGCCAATGACAATAATGTCTGTCGCGAGAACATGAAGTGAAGAATTGCAAAAGTGCCTTTAATTGCACGACGTGTAATAAAAGGCATCTTACGTTACTACAGCGTAACGAAAATAGTTCGAAATTTTCAGCTAGGGAGAATACGGTTCCAGTTTCGGGTAATATAGCCCAAAATGCGAATGTAAATTCATCCCTACCTTCTACTTCGACTGGCATATATAATAATGAAAATGCTACTCGACAGGTTTTTCATGTCTCTCAGAATAGAAAAGTGCTTCTGGGAACAGCTATGGTAAATATAATTCATCAGGGTATGACGTACCCCGCTCGCGCCCTTATTGACCCAGCTTCAGAGACTTCTTTTATATCTGAACATTTAAGAAACCGTTTGAAACTTTCGGCATATGTCAAAGTTTCGGGTATTAATCAAACTATTTCTGCTACTACTAAAAAGGTTTGCGCTTTGAAAATTGGCAATAGTAGACAAGTCTATTCTATTGGAAACCAAGGCCCTGATATTACCCAATATATCAAGCAATTTGCCCTCTTTCTTACTTGGATCGAGTTTGCGCAATAATTTTTCGAACTTAAAATTAGCTGACCCTTGTTTTTACCAATCAAGACCGGTTGATATACTTCTAGGGGCGGATTTATATCCTCAGCTAATTTTGAGCGAAATACGTAGCGATTTTGTAGGGACATTGTTGGCTCAGAATACCGTTTTCGGATGGATTATCACGGGATCTATTCCTGACTCACGTTTTCAAGTGTATTCGACCACTATCGAGGTTTCTGCAGAGGATAATTTAAATAGGAATCTGCTTCGCTTTTGGGAGCTTGAAGAAACTCCTAAAAGAAAAGTATTGACTCCGGTTGATAAATTTTGCGAAGAAAATTATAGGAAAACAACCCAACGTGACTCTGATGGCCGCTATGTAGTGACGCTAGCTTTTAAGCCAGAGTTTCTTCATTCCCTGGGTCTTTCTCGACAGAATGTTATGGCCCAATTCTTGAGAAATGAGTCCTCACTTCTGCGGAAACCAGCTATCAAAGTATTATATGATAACGTGGTTAAAGAATATTTGACTCTGGGTCATATGAAACCTGTGGTAGCTGATTCAACTAATTATTTTTTCTCGTGCTACCTACCTCATTACCCGGTAATTAAACCGGAAAGTAAGACTACGAAATTGCGTGTCGTATTTAATGCATCAAATAGAACCTCTAGTGGAAGTAGTCTAAATGATTGCCTTTATGTGGGACCCACTTTGCAAACAGATTTAGTGCTACTTATTCTTCGTTGGAGGCTATTTAGATATGCTTTTAATTGCGATATTACTCAAATGTGTAGACAAATTCGTCTTGATCCCGCTCATACGCCATATCAGCGTATACTTTTTCGATCCTCGACAACTGAAGAGGTAAAGACGTATGAGTTACAGACTGTAACTTTCGGTGTCAACTGTGATCCTTATCTAGCAATAAGGACACTGTTACAGCTAGCAGAAGATTCAGAGGCTGAGTACCCTCTTGCTGCCAACATTTTGCGCAAGGATATGTACGTTGACGACGTATTAACCGGGGCTCACGATGTTTTATCTGCTCTGAAGGCTCGGGATCAATTACGAACTGTTTTGTCTTTAGCGAAATTTGAATTAAGGAAATGGACTTCGAACGAAATTAAAATCCTAGGGAACCTCCCCTCAAGTCGTCTTGTTGATTCTAAACTGTTGATATTTGTTGAATCCAGCAGTTCTAAGACACTGGGTATTCAATGGAATGCACAATTACATTCGTTTTATTTTAAAGTAGAGCCTATTGCTAAGAAGTCAAACTACACAAAAAGGGAAATTTTGTCTGCTATAGCGAAATTATTTGATCCTGTAGGTTGGCTAGGCCCGGTTATCATTACAAAATTATTATGCAAAAAATTTGGCTGGATAATATTGGTTGGGATGATTTTTTGCTCCCCTTGACAGGACAAGAGTGGAAAAGATTTGTCGCCTCCTATACTGAAGTAAATAGTATCCAGATTCAAGGTGGGTACATTATGCTCCAAATATGTCAGCAGAATTACATGTTTTTCCAGACGCCTCGGAAAAAGCATACGCGGGGCAGTGTATATCCGTATTGAGGCCTTTGACCAGATTTTCACAAACTTACTCACCTGCAAATCTAAAGTGGCCCCTATTAAATCTATTTCATTACCTCGTTTAGAACTTTGTGGAGCAATTTTAGCTTCTGAACTTTTAAAAACTGTTAGTAATGAAGTTGACATACCAAATAAACAGGTGTATTTTTGGACCGACTCTACTATTGTTCTTTGTTAGTTGAGAAAAACACCTAATAGCTGGACAACCTTTGTGGGTAATAGAGTTTGTAGGATTCAGGAGAATGTAGGGAACCATAATTGGTATCATATTAGGTCGGAAGAAAATCCAGCGGACCTAGGCAGTAGAGGTCTTTCGCCCTCAGAATTGGCAAGAAGTCAACTATGGTGGCATGGACCCACTTGGCTTCGTGAGCCTAAAGCTCACTGGAGCATAAGGGATCTTTTCCCATTAGACACAGATGTTGAAGCCAAAGCGGTCAAGGTACACGCATCTTTCTTCTCGGACTATGAAGATGTTCTTGACCGATTTTCGAAATTTGATCAAGCTCTTAGAGTATTAGCCTACATGTTTCGATTCTATTTTATGACACATTCGTCGCATTAAAGCAAGCAAACATTTGATACCACTTCAATTTCAAGCAATGAGATTATAAAAGTCAAGCTACGCTTAGCAATATTGGCTCAAAAGGTTAACTTCGCAGAGGAATATAAAGCTCTCTTATCAAAAGAGCCTATTTCATCAAAAAGTTCACTACAATCGCTTAATCCTTTCTAAGATGCTAATGGAGTAATGAGACTAAATGGTCGGTTAGCAAAATCCCTATCCTTGTGTTACACAGAAAAATATCCAATTATTATGCCCTATTCATGTCGTTTTACAGTTCTTTTAGCAGAATTCGTACATTTAATTTCGATTCATGGTGGTAATCAGTTGATGTTGAGAATTATTCGTATTGAATATTGGGTACCCCGTCTTAAGGTCCTAGTTCGAACTATAATAAATCGTTGCAAACGCTGCATATTAGATAAAAAACGCTCGTGTAGTCAGATAATGGCAGCATTACCTCCAGAACGCACTACTTTAGACCGGCCTTTTACTTTTTTACAAAATCACTACTGGAGTGGATTTTGCTGGTCCTTTTGATTTGAAAAGTTTTACTGGCAGGTCCTGTCGAATAACGAAAGCGTATGTATGCATCTTCGTTTGTTTTTCCACCAAAGTAGTCCATGTAGAAGCTACGACTGATTTAACGTCAGATGCGTTCTTGGCTGCCTTACATCGGTTTATTGCTCGACGAGGTTGTCCATTGACAATATTTTCCGATAATGGCACTAATTTCGTGGGAGCTTCTCGTGAGATTGAGAGAGATTTCCGAACGTTTTTGGTGGAGAGCCAGGCTCGACTGTGTTCTACCTTTGGCGTTCAGGGTCTTTCATGGCGGTTTATCCCTGCTGGTGCGCCTCATATGGGAGGCCTATGGGATGCTGCTGTTAAAAGTTTTAAACACCATTTTCGAAAGGAAGCTCAATCAGTAAAATATACATTCGAAGATCTTTCTACTATACTTGCGCGAATAGAGGCTTGCTTGAATTCCCGACCCTTATGCCCCATGTCAGAAAATCCTAATATACCCGTAGCTCTAACCACGGGCCATTTCTTAATAGTTGGTCCAATATTGGCCCCACCAGAACCATCTGTAAATGAATCGCCCATGGGTTTAGTGAATCGTTATCGCAAGATGAAGGCATTTTCTCATGATTTCTGTCGACGATGGAATTGCATAAACGCAATAAATGGAAATTTCCCAATTGACATAGCCGTAGACGACTTGGTTGCTATTCGCCATGAACAATTATCTCCAACTTCCTGGAAATTAGGTTGCGTAATTAAAACATATCCAGGAAGTGACGATCATGTTCACGTCGCGGACGATCGCACAGAGAACGGGGTTGTGAAACGACCAATCACGACCATTTTGACCAATTAAATTATATATATTTATCATTTATTAATCCTCATTGTTTCCTAGTACTATGGTTACCTTACCAACAATTTTTGAAGATGCCTTACTAGAAGATTACGAGGAAGCTATGGAGGTAGCAGATCCAGCTACAGTGGCACTCAGCGCTCCAGGGTCAACAACAGATTTAATGGCAGTGGAATCTCTAGCTCCACCAACCCTTTGTAATCCAAATGAGCCTCCTGTTGCGGTACCAAAAGCTGTAGATCATTCGTCAACTACATATCCCAGCTTGGTGGACAGCTCTGGTCCGGAAAATGATTTGCGGGCGAAGAAAAGGGCAGGTTCCAGTGCACCCAGCTGCAGCCTCTGCAAATAACGCATCCTCTCAGGGCGTGCTTTCGTATTCGCCAGCTAGCCCACGAGAAGAAATTTCGTCACGTGTTGATTTGGGGCCATTGTTCACGTTGCTTGGCCAGCAATCATACGTTGAAGTCCTGCCAAAGCGTGCGAAAATGTAACAAGTGTCAGGGGGATCATAACAGTCTGCTGCATTCCCCGAAACAGGTTGAAGAAAAGGGCACGAAAATATTAAAGAAAGATCTGAAAAATAAAATTGTGAATACTGTGCCTTCACCCATTGCCAGTGTAACATCTTTACCACTGCGCTATGTGGTGAACTTTTCGCCAACACTGCAGGTGAAGCTTCATCTGGGCAATCGGCAGTTTCAGGTTCGTGCGGCACTAGACCTCTTCTGTAGCACTAGTTATATAAGCGAACCACTAGTTCGAAATCTTAAAATTGCTGTCACGGGGTTCTATTGCCGCATAACCATTCAATCCGTATATGATCCTCTGAAAAGAGTGTCCCTGACGGAAAAAGTTGCAAAAATGAAGGGTATAAAAACCCCAATAGAGGACGTTGCAGAGACTGTTCGGGAATATTTTCCTGGCATGCAGCTGGCAGATCCAACGTTCTACCACTCAGGCCAGGTTGCACTGGTGCTCGGTCCGGAACTGAGCTCACAAATTTAACAAGAAAAATTTATTCGTGTCCGGGCTGTCCACCGGCCCAATATAAAATTTTTGGGTGGGTTATATCTGGCCAATCGCCTATATAATCGTATCAAATTGTATTTAATCAGTTCATGGGTCTGCTCAAAACCGTCCCTTAATTGGGTTCAGTTGGTGGATCTGTAATAAAAACCATACTTTTGAATTTGAAAATAAAAACAAAAAAACGAATTAAAATTTATCTTTTTATGTTGCATTTAACTGTGTTATTGCAAGGTGGCCGGCAATGTTTAGGTTGAACCCTTGGGTTATGAATTTTGCTAATTAAATGTGACTCTGTTAGGATATAAATTCTACTCCTTTTGTAAATTTGCATTTTTTGGGAGTATTTTGGATTCTAACGAGTAAAACCGCTAACGGTTCAACAAAACTTGGTTTTCGCCACATTCGTTGCTTTTTGTAAATACTTACTTCTCGTTTTTAATTAAAAGAAGACACAACGCAGCTTTTTATTATAAAAGGTATATATATATATATATATATATATATATATTTTATGACACATTCGTCGCATTAAAGCAAGCAAACATTTGATACCACTTCAATTTCAAGCAATGAGATTATAAAAGTCAAGCTACGCTTAGCAATATTGGCTCAAAAGGTTAATTTCGCAGAGGAATATAAAGCTCTCTTATCAAAAGAGCCTATTTCATCAAAAAGTTCACTACAATCGCTTAATCCTTTCTAAGATGCTAATGGAGTAATGAGACTAAATGGTCGGTTAGCAAAATCCCTATCCTTGTGTTACACAGAAAAATATCCAATTATTATGCCCTATTCATGTCGTTTTACAGTTCTTTTAGCAGAATTCGTACATTTAATTTCGATTCATGGTGGTAATCAGTTGATGTTGAGAATTATTCGTATTGAATATTGGGTACCCCGTCTTAAGGTCCTAGTTCGAACTATAATAAATCGTTGCAAACGCTGCATATTAGATAAAAAACGCTCGTGTAGTCAGATAATGGCAGCATTACCTCCAGAACGCACTACTTTAGACCGGCCTTTTACTTTTTTACAAAATCACTACTGGAGTGGATTTTGCTGGTCCTTTTGATTTGAAAAGTTTTACTGGCAGGTCCTGTCGAATAACGAAAGCGTATGTATGCATCTTCGTTTGTTTTTCCACCAAAGTAGTCCATGTAGAAGCTACGACTGATTTAACGTCAGATGCGTTCTTGGCTGCCTTACATCGGTTTATTGCTCGACGAGGTTGTCCATTGACAATATTTTCCGATAATGGCACTAATTTCGTGGGAGCTTCTCGTGAGATTGAGAGAGATTTCCGAACGTTTTTGGTGGAGAGCCAGGCTCGACTGTGTTCTACCTTTGGCGTTCAGGGTCTTTCATGGCGGTTTATCCCTGCTGGTGCGCCTCATATGGGAGGCCTATGGGATGCTGCTGTTAAAAGTTTTAAACACCATTTTCGAAAGGAAGCTCAATCAGTAAAATATACATTCGAAGATCTTTCTACTATACTTGCGCGAATAGAGGCTTGCTTGAATTCCCGACCCTTATGCCCCATGTCAGAAAATCCTAATATACCCGTAGCTCTAACCACGGGCCATTTCTTAATAGTTGGTCCAATATTGGCCCCACCAGAACCATCTGTAAATGAATCGCCCATGGGTTTAGTGAATCGTTATCGCAAGATGAAGGCATTTTCTCATGATTTCTGTCGACGATGGAATTGCATAAACGCAATAAATGGAAATTTCCCAATTGACATAGCCGTAGACGACTTGGTTGCTATTCGCCATGAACAATTATCTCCAACTTCCTGGAAATTAGGTTGCGTAATTAAAACATATCCAGGAAGTGACGATCATGTTCACGTCGCGGACGATCGCACAGAGAACGGGGTTGTGAAACGACCAATCACGACCATTTTGACCAATTAAATTATATATATTTATCATTTATTAATCCTCATTGTTTCCTAGTACTATGGTTACCTTACCAACAATTTTTGAAGATGCCTTACTAGAGGATTACGAGGAAGCTATGGAGGTAGCAGATCCAGCTACAGTGGCACTCAGCGCTCCAGGGTCAACAACAGATTTAATGGCAGTGGAATCTCTAGCTCCACCAACCCTTTGTAATCCAAATGAGCCTCCTGTTGCGGTACCAAAAGCTGTAGATCATTCGTCAACTACATATCCCAGCTTGGTGGACAGCTCTGGTCCGGAAAATGATTTGCGGGCGAAGAAAAGGGCAGGTTCCAGTGCACCCAGCTGCAGCCTCTGCAAATAACGCATCCTCTCAGGGCGTGCTTTCGTATTCGCCAGCTAGCCCACGAGAAGAAATTTCGTCACGTGTTGATTTGGGGCCATTGTTCACGTTGCTTGGCCAGCAATCATACGTTGAAGTCCTGCCAAAGCGTGCGAAAATGTAACAAGTGTCAGGGGGATCATAACAGTCTGCTGCATTCCCCGAAACAGGTTGAAGAAAAGGGCACGAAAATATTAAAGAAAGATCTGAAAAATAAAATTGTGAATACTGTGCCTTCACCCATTGCCAGGGTAACATCGTTACCACTGCGCTATGTGGTGAACTTTTCGCCAACACTGCAGGTGAAGCTTCATCTGGGCAATCGGCAGTTTCAGGTTCGTGCGGCACTAGACCTCTTCTGTAGCACTAGTTATATAAGCGAACCACTAGTTCGAAATCTTAAAATTGCTGTCACGGGGTTCTATTGCCGCATAACCATTCAATCCGTATATGATCCTCTGAAAAGAGTGTCCCTGACGGAAAAAGTTGCAAAAATGAAGGGTATAAAAACCCCAATAGAGGACGTTGCAGAGACTGTTCGGGAATATTTTCCTGGCATGCAGCTGGCAGATCCAACGTTCTACCACTCAGGCCAGGTTGCACTGGTGCTCGGTCCGGAACTGAGCTCACAAATTTAACAAGAAAAATTTATTCGTGTCCGGGCTGTCCACCGGCCCAATATAAAATTTTTGGGTGGGTTATATCTGGCCAATCGCCTATATAATCGTATCAAATTGTATTTAATCAGTTCATGGGTCTGCTCAAAACCATCCCTTAATTGGGTTCAGTTGGTGGATCTGTAATAAAAACCATACTTTTGAATTTGAAAATAAAAACAAAAAAACGAATTAAAATTTATCTTTTTATGTTGCATTTAACTGTGTTATTGCAAGGTGGCCGGCAATGTTTAGGTTGAACCCTTGGGTTATGAATTTTATTAATTAAATGTGACTCTGTTAGGATATAAATTCTACTCCTTTTGTAAATTTGTATTTTTTGGGAGTATTTTGGATTCTAACGAGTAAAACCGCTAACGGTTCAACAAAACTTGGTTTTCGCCACATTCGTTGCTTTTTGTAAATACTTACTTCTCGTTTTTAATTAAAAGAAGACACAACGCAGCTTTTTATTATAAAAGGTAGAAATATATATATATATATATATATATATATATATATATATATGAACACAAAACTAAAACAATTGTTTTTTCATTTCACGATTTTCTTCTGCTGTTTTTACACACAAACAATCTTTCAACGTTTGAACATGATCATTACAAGCAAGATTTTCGTTAGTTGAGTAAACGTAAAATTCGGAGAGTTTCCTAGTCTTAATATTGTAGTTCTGAACATATTTCATTTCTGCAGTTGTATTTAATATACGTAGAACTGGGGTTCGTGAATGCAAGATACTTTTACTAATAAATACACCATCACATACTTCTTTTCTCGTGTGGAGTTGTCAATTCTTCCATCGAGCGCAACCCCAGGTTTCGGTCGTGTCAAAGGTTTGCGACTGTCAACTGGTTTATAGTCTTTTCCGGTCGGCAATCGCATAACAGTTGTCACGACCTTGGTGCATGCCCGCGGACCATAATTGGCACCACTTGTAAGGTTAAGGTGGTGGTAGCAGTTCCGAGAATCTGAATGGGTAGTTAGTGGTTAAAGAGGACTAGTCGTGAACAGCTCCCCTCCGGCGCCAGGGCACGGGCCGTTTGTAATTCCTTGCCTAGTCCATGTACGCCGTCATTGCATGGATGGTCCTTCTCTTTACGTGCATACTCGTGGGACCAAAATTGATAACCTAAATTCTTTAAAAACAAACACTAAAAAACTTATTGAGACGGACGGTGACTCTGTGGACAAACTGTCAGGGGGCGAATTTTCGCTCACGGACATACACAGGGTCATTGAAAGACAGGAGGGACAGCTTCGGACGCAACTCGAGGGAGTGGACGATCTGTTGGAACTGTCAAGAGATTCCTCTGTGGGGGGCGAGGCTGCCCGGAGGTTGGGGGTTTTGTCTCTGAGCTCCGACGAGGAGCTGACTACCGATAAGGTGTCAACTCAGGGTCGGAGTTTGGAGGCTGAACCTCCTGCCTCTGTGGTGGCTAGTGCACAGGGGGGTCTCTTGGGGGCTCATTTAGATCGGCCTTCTTGCTCGAGAAGCGTCATACGGCAGGACGCTGTGGTGGGAGTCGGTATTCCATCACAGCCAGGTAAAGTCCGTACAAAAGAAGAAAAGGCGATGAGCGGCACGAGAGCCTCTTTGAACTATCTAACTAAGATGGCTAAAAGGGACTCTACGTCGTTCACTGCCAGGGAGAGGCATCTGCTGAGGAAGCACAGACAGAGTGTCGCAAAATTCGAAAGAATTTACGGACCAGTCCGTGCTCTCCTGGGCATAACCTATCCCATTGAACAGGAGACGAATGTCAGTGAAACCCCGGTTTTTCCTAGTTTAGGTGATGGGGTGAAACAGGCAGGCGCCTCCTGTCCCAAGGAAAGGGTGCTGCATGTGGATGATGCCCCAAGTGTTTCCCGTAAGGGTACAGGGTCGTCATCGGCATGCACATCCCTTTCCGGTAATAGTAGGGTGGGCAAAGGTTCGCTTGCCAAAGGGCTCAAGTCTTCGGAACGAGCTCCTGAGGCTAAGCGTCCAGCGCCTTTTAAAAAATTCGAGGGGAGGGGTGATAATACCCAGCCGAGCCCGCCTAGGGCTCCCCATAAGGGGATAGCTAAGCGGATTAGGTCTGGTGACGATCAAGCCCCCATCTCGAAAAAAGCCAAGAAATCGACGAGCCAGGAAGGTAGTCTTCAGGCAGCTGTCATTGATCGGTCCGACCCTGATGGCAGGATAGGAACGGATCTATGGCGGCTGATCGAAGATAGGCTCCTCGATTATATATCGAAAACTAGTAGTTGGTCGGAGGACATGGACTTTCAGGGCGCGGACTGGTCAAAGGGTGTCAAAGTTGTCAATTGCGGAAACAGGAAGACTTTTAATTCCTAAGTTCTGCAGTTGGCAGATGCGGCGATCTTTGTCCAGAGGCGAAGCTGAAGGTTATATGTGCCTCGGAACTACCACTAAGGCCGATAGTGACGGTATGGATTCCACCCCCTGTGAATCCGTTGGAGTCCATGCTGTGAATATTGGCCAACCAAAATAAAGGTCTCAACACGAGCCAGTGGAAGCTGATAGCCTCGCTGGCTTGTAAGGAGAATATGGGTAGGGACATCCGGTTTGCTGTGGACCAGGAGTCTCTAAAATTTCTAAAGACGAAGGAGGGTATCGTCACTTTCGGTTTAGGGCGAGTCAGATTTAGGATACCGAGATCTGATGAACCCAAGGAGTCTGCTAGTGGTGCAACTAAACCTGCACCACAGTGAAGCAGCCTCAGCCGAAATGACGTTATACCTCACGAAGTCGCAAGCAGACGTTGCTCTCATCCAGGAGCCCTGGATTAATAAAAACAGGGTCTGCGGACTGAGGGCGGCAGGCTACACCCTGTATGTCCCAAGTACAGAGGACAAGGTAAGAACCTGTATAATCGCCAAAAATGTGCTTAAATTAAAACTTCTTAATTCTTTCAGTTGAAGCGATGTGACGGCAGTCTGTGGAGAGGCTAAAGGTGGACAAAGTCTCATTCTAGCCTCGGTCTACATGCCCTATGAGGCCGATAACCCACCGGGCATGCTTGTAAAGGAGCTAACCAGGTATGTCAGTAGACGGAAAGCTAACCTAGTACTTGGCTGTGATGCCAATGCTCACCACAGTCAATGGGGAAGCAGTAACATCAACACCAGGGGTGAGTTGGTCTTTGATTTTATTACTACTAATTATAACTAACAAGGGTAATATTCCGACGTTTAGTAATAGGGTTAGGGAGGAAGTTATAGATATCACTTTGGCCAACAACAGGGATCTAGTAATAGATTGGAGGGTTTCTACAGACTGCTCCTTTTCGGACCATAGTAGAATTTCCTTCAAACTGTACTTTAGTAAACCAAAGTGTAACCCTTATTTAAATCCCAGGAAAACAAATTGGGATCTATTCAGGGTTAATGTGGAGTCCAAGCTGGTTGATACTTCCTTATGTGAACAGCCACAAAGTGAAGTGGATGCAGTGAATAAGGTGACACAAGTCTTTAGGGAGAGTTTTGAGCTGGCATGTCCAAGAACCTTCCCGGGCAAAAGGGAACAGCCCTCTTGGTGGACCAAGGATCTAAAGGATCAAAGGTCGACGGTTAGAAGGCTCTTCAACAGGGCAAAACTCACGCGTAAGATTGAGGACTGGGACAGCCATAGAATAGCTTTCAATAAGTACAAGGGATCTCTTAAGAGGGCGAAAAGGGACTCGTGGACTAAGTACTGCGAATCCGTTGATTCGGTCAGCGAGTTATCAAGGTTTAGACGTATACTATCCAAGGACCCTAGGGAAATCGGATATATACAAAAACTTGATGGCTCATGGACCGAATCTAGCTCTGAGACCCTGGAGCTACTTATGAACACGTACTTCCCGGGCTGTAGTGGGTTACGAGTCGATCATTCGGTTAGGGATTTGTACACTAGATTGGTAGGGAGATCAGAGGAGGCGATCAAGGATTTAGTAACTGTGGACAAGGTTGCATGGGCGATTAATACCTTCGAGCCTTATAAATCTGCTGGCCCGGATGGTATTTTTCCGGCCATGATGCAAAACGTCCCGATACATATCTTGAGGCTGTTTAGGGACATCTTTAGGACGTGTTTAGCAAGAGGTGTTATACCCAATTGGTGGAGAGAAGTTCGGGTAATATTTATACCCAAGGCTGGTAAGGCAAGCCACTCGAAGCCAAAGGACTTCAGACCGATTAGCCTATCGTCTTTTCTGTTGAAAACGTTTGAGCGTGTTATCGATCTGCACCTAAGGAACACAATTGACCCGCACGTCATTAGTGACGCTCAGCATGCTTACCTTAAGGGTAAATCAATTGAGAGTGCGCTTCATAATGTGGTTAGGTATATTGAGCGCGACTTACAGGATAAGAATATACGTTAGCGGCGTTCTTAGATATTGAAGGTGCCTTCAACAATGTTACTTTGGAGGCTATTAGGGAATCTCTAGTAGATCTTAACATCCAGGACTTCATAGTGGAGTGGATTATCCGTATGCTTAGCAGTAGGATCATCAACTCGGAGCTAGGAGGCGGCTGTTTGCGAAAACTAGTCTACTAGGGGTACGCCGCAGGGTGGGCTTCTATCCCCACTACTATGGCTGTTAGTGGTGAATGTCATTTTGCGACAATTTGATACACAGGGAAGGAAAATAGTGGCCTACGCAGATGACGTGGTGTTATTGGTGAAAGGCAAATTTCTCTCCACTATCACAGAAGTCATGCAGGCTACACTTGGGGAGCTCTCATCCTGGGCCTCGAGCAAAGGTTTGGGGGTCAATGGGGATAAAACTGAACTAGTTCTCTTCACCAGGAGATACAAAGTGGTTGGCTTCAAACCACCCAAAGTTAATGGTGTTGAGTTGAAACTAGCAAGCGAGGCTAAATACCTAGGAGTTTATCTGGATAGTAAACTGGTCTGGAGCAGGAAAATTCAGGAAAGACTTAAAATGGGTCTAAATGCCTATTATGCCTGCAAGAACTCCATAGGGAAAACTTGGGGCCTACAACCAAAGGTTGTAAACTGGATTTTTACCTCGGTTGTTCGACCCATTGTTTCGTACGGATGGGCTGTTTGGTGGGAGGCTTTGAAAACGGAGTCACATAGGAAAACTCTTGCCAAGGTCCAGAGGTGTGCTTCTATTGGCATCACAGGTGCTAGGAGAAGTACACCTCAAGCAGCTCTGGACATTATTCTGCACCTATTCCCTATTGAAAGGTTTGTGGTCGGAATGGCGGCGAGAAGTTTGTTTAGACTTTTTGAATCAGGGTTGGTGAAGTCGAGTAACATAGGACACACAAAGATTCTTCTTGAGGTTGGACTCAATGGACCAGTTCCGTTAACCCCTGGGCTAAGGGACTTCATGGTCAACGAGGTTGACTTCAGTAGGATCCCCTTGGTTGTATTTCCAAATAGGGAAGAATGGTTGGGGTCTGATGAACTGTATGACGGGGTTGCGGTGTTCACAGATGGGTTAAAAATGGAAACGGGCACCGGTGCTGGTGTTCACATCCTGGGAACCAGAACACGCATGTCTTACAGACTACCAGACGATTGTAGTGTGTTCCAGGCAGAGGTGTTGGCGATTTTAAAAGCCACAGAGCTGGTGTCTGGACATGTTGTAGAAGGAGAAGAGGTCACTCTCTACGTCGACAGCCAGGCGGCGCTTAAAGCCTTGAAAAGACACAAGGTTGCTGATTGTAAAAAGGCTATCGACGCACTGACGGACAAGTATAGGATTAGACTGTGTTGGGTCCCGGGCCATTGTAATGTTGAGGGCAACGAGATTGCTGACGAACTTGCGAGACTGGGCTCGGAAAGGGTAAATTCAATTAGGGTAGAATCGGTTAAGCCACCGATTAGTCACTACTACAGGATGATATCAGACTGGGTAGTCAGGAAAATCAACGTGTCTTGGGAAGTAATGGGGGATTGCAGAGTGCCAAGGTCAATCTGGCCTAGACAGGACGCTGCGAAAACCGAGATACTTCTAGGTCTAGACAAGAAGATTTTAAGAGCCGTGATAGGGTTGATCACAGGTCATTGCGCCATTAGGGCAATGGCTAAAAACTGGGTCGTCGGCACACCAGATTTCTGTAGGTTGTGCGAGGATGAGGAGGAGCTGGAAACTGTTGAGCACATCGTGTTTCACTGCCCGGTATTACAAAGCCGCAGACTTAGATGGCTAGGTGATAGATTTATCGATGGGCTCTTCGACATCGCGCGGTGTAAAATCGAGGATGTCGTCGGCTTCATCAAGGAAATCGGGTGGCTGAGTGATAGGTGGCAGGAAGCATAATAAGGCTCTCTTTTTCCCCATAATTTTCTTAGTTTTGTTGTAGTTTAGCTGAAGGGAATCACAATGGACCAATGGGTCTCCGAGTGGATGTGCCATGTTTGGCACAACCCTTCCAAACTTAACCTAACCTACTTCTTGGCTGTCAATAAAAAGCGTTTCATCAAAACTTTCCAAACAGAATTCCCGAAACACCTCACATCTTGGAGGAAGAAAAAACGAATTTTTACTAATACCATGAAAAATTGGTATGATGGTTCTTTTGTAAGTGTTGGGGATGTAAAAAGAAACTGTCATTGTATTGTAATCTATTATACATTTATTTTCTTTCAGGAAGTCTTTTCCTAATATGCCATCGGATGGTATGTTAAAGTCATATAAACCTCTCTTGCCTTTCCATCTAACCTTGATTTTATGAATGATATAAAACAAGTGTTTAAGTTAGGTGGTGTGAGTTTCTCAATAAGACCAATTTTATCCATAAATGATCTAAGAACAAGAGGATTGTCATCACAGTTATCCCTAATAATATTAAAACACATTGAAATATATTTTGTTTTTTCCTCTATTGAAGCCATTTCAACACTATTTACGTTAACGTTACTATTTTCTTATTCAGTTATTGTTGTGACTACACATGGAGTATTGTATTCCTTCTTCTCGTCCTCACTTTCTACAACTTCTGTTTCAGAGACTGACATAACTCTTTTCTCAACTAGTTCGAACAAATAAACCCCAACTGGTATTCTGAACCTAATTACTTTCATTGGCCCATAAATTAACATAACGTTTTCAAAAATAACTTCTGCGATCGTTTTTGCACTCTTGTCAGGTACAGCTATTGTTACCAGATATTTTGAATGATCACAAATTAACGTTAATGCATATCTATTTGCATACTTTGATAATGGTAACGGGCCTATGGTGTCTAATACTACCACCTCAAATGGTTTCGCAGGTGTTGGAGTTAAGACTAATTTTTCCTTGTTTCCTTTCCTTACTTTATTTAAATTACATTCTTTAAATTTTCCTATAAAAGAAGCAATACTGCTGGTCATTCCCTTCCAATAGTATTTTGTTTTTAATTTTTAATACAACCTTTTCCTTCCACAATGTCCGCCTACAATCGGGTCGAAATGATATATTTCTAAAAGTATATTTTTCTGATCTTCGTCAATTACTGTTTCTATCTGATTTACTAACAAAATTTCTAATGATGTTAATATGCTGTTACCATGGTTCTTTAAGTCTTGTCCTTTGTATACGCTAAAAAAAGAATCATTTCTCGACCATTCCGCAATACAGATGTTATTATTGTTGGCTTCTTTCTGGAGCATCAAATGCATTTCATCAAAATTTAATGTTCGTTAACAATAATAACATCTATATAAAATTTAATTTTGAATTTAATATATACTTTTATCTTATTTTATTTCGTTATCATAATAAATTTCTGACTTTATTTCCGAAATTTTCTTATTAAAATCTTGTGCAAACTTGTCATAGACTTGTAATCTGGCGTTATCAGAATTTTTATCGGATTTTTGTCCTTCTCATTTTGCCTTGAAATTCCGCGGGTTGTCACGGCCATAATGAAATCGCTACTTGCCCCGTTTTTCAGTTCGTCATCTGAAATTCGAGAAAGTGCATTGGCTCCAACGTTGTTTTTGCCTTTAATATATTCAATGGAAAAGTTATATTCTGATAATTTTAGTCTTATTTTGGTCAGGCTTGAGGATGGATCCTTCATATTAAAGAGATAAACGAGTGGTCTATGATCAGTCCTTACGACGAATTTTGTTCCATAGATATACGGCCTAAATTGAGTAATGGCAAAAAAAATTGCAAACAGTTCTTGTTCGATAGTAGGTTTCTTTTTTTCAGAGTGGTTGAAAGCTTTAGAAGCATAATAAATAGGAAAAAAATAATTTAAAATTCTGGCTTAATATTGCTCCACATCCAACTTGGGATGCATCGACTGTAACTAAAAACGGTTTTGTAAAGTCCGGATATTGGAGGATCCTTGGAGTAATTAATTCGGATTTTACTTTGTCGAACGATTCTTGACACTGTTGATCCCAGTGAAAATTGACTTTCTTTCTTGTGATATAATTAAGTGTTGCTACCAGTGAAGCAAAATTAGGTATAAACCTTCGATAATAGTTTGCGAATGCAACAAAACGTTTGACAGAGTCTTTATCAGTAGGTACGGTATATTTTTTGATGGCTAAAATTTTGGTCTCATCAGGAAGTAGTCCGACAGAAGTACATTTATGTCCCAGAAATGTAACTTCTGGCCTAAAAAAACCCAGAAATGTATTTTCTGCTCTAACAAATTACATTTGAAAGGATTTATTTTTAAATTATATTTCCTTAGTATGTCAATAACATTAGTCAAATTCGTGAGATGATGCTTTCTACTACAGCTAATAACAATAATGTCATCTATGTATAAGAACGCTTTATTGGGCTCCAATCCTGGAAATGCTATGGACATCACCGTGAAAATTAATTTTGTTTTGCGGTATGATCCTTGATCTGTACTGAATGACTTTATGTCAGGCGAATCAGGATAAAGTGGAATTTGATGGAAGCCCGAAATGAGATCAATAACAGAGAAATATTTAGCTCGGCGAAGATTATCGAGAATATCATCAATCCTAGGCAGAGGAAACTTATTCGCAATTCATTTTTTTTTTTATTAATTTCTCTAAAATCAACGCACATGCGATATGATTTGTTATCATCAGGACTTTTTATAGGGACTAAAATTAGAGGAATATTATAATTCGACATACTTGGCAAAATTAATTCATTATGAAGTAACTTTTTAACCTGGTTTTTAATCTCGGTCCTTTGTGCGTACGGCAGTCTGCAATTTTTTATATAAACCGGAGATGTATCGCTAAGCTTTAGTTTTTGCTTGTAAAAGTTATTTATAGTCATTTTATCCTCTTTTAATGTAAAAATACCTGCGTATTTCTGACATATTGGCATTAAGTCATCTTCGACATAACTAGGTATTTGGTTCTTAAAATATCTTTGTTTAGGTTGAACCCTTTGGTTATGAATTTTACTAATTAAATGTGACTCTGTTAGGATCTAAATTCTACTCCTTTTGTAAATTTGTATTTTTTGGAAGTATTTTGGATTCTAACGAGTAAAACCGCTAACGTTTTAACAAAACTTGGTTTTCGTAAGTAAATACTTACTTCTCGTTTTTAATTAAAAGAAGACACAACGCAGCTTTTTATTATAAAAGGTATAAATATATATATATATATATATATATATATATATATATATATATATATATATATTAAATAAAATATATGAACACAAAACTAAAACAATTGTTTTTTCATTTCACGATTTTCTTCTGCTGTTTTCACACACAAACATTTGGTCCATTCGAGCCGGATCCTGAGAATTATAATCAAAGGAATAATTACTTTCTTTTTTCTACAAGGATCACGTATATACTCCATTTTTAATATTTACACTACGCCACTTCATCAATTTAATTATTTTTAAATAAGGTGCGTAATTTGTTTTATTTTAATGTTAATAAACAAAAAAAAGTGTGCAAAAGAAGAAAAAGTGTATGAATGTATGTGTTTTTGTATTAGTACATGCACTTACAATTGTTTTACATAGATTTTTACCTATTGTGATTGATCGTTTAGCAACCCTTTTTGTTCTTTTTAAAGTGAATCAACCGCAGTAACTTAATAATAAAATTAAAAATTTTTTGTTCTTCTTTTAAATAGAATCAAATATTTAGTGAGTGTTCGTGAATTTAATTGAATATTTGCATAAAAATTACTAAGTAATTAAAGTGTAGAGCTATATATGTATGTACTTTTAGTCACATATATACTCGTTTAATCAATGAAGTTTTTCTTTTGTTTAATCATCCACAACCCAACGAACAATTTTAATAGGGTTGGTACGTTGATATACTTAGTGATTTTTTTCGGTTTAAAGGTTTTTAATTTTTTAAACTTATTGTTATTAATTTTAATTTATTCGGTTTTTTAATCAATTAATTATTAATTTTTAATATACACATTTGCTGTTTTTAAATAAATCTTAATTAATAAAAATTATTTCTGAGTGGTAAATTAAAACACTTTTAACTGAAATTGTCTGCCATATTCATTTAAATAATTCAATAAAATAATGTCGAAATTACAACTAAATAGATTTATAAGAGCATCGGATGCTTTTATTAGATTTGAATCGAATTTTAATAATTTTCGTGACGAAATGGATACCGTATATACCTTGGAGATTCAAAGTGTAGAATTAAAAAGTTTATGCGAAAACGTAAAGTTGACATATGATGGTTGCTTAGATTATTTTGAAGGCAATGCTAAGGCGGAGCCTACTGATGTTGAAGTAGCTTCGTCTAAGTATCAAACCACATATGTAGCTTATTTAAAATGTTCTGCGAATATTAATGAGAAACTTCATAATTTCCAAGAAGTCCCAAAAGCTAGTTGTTCTACGGCAATGAATTCTAATGCAGGTAATTCAGACCAAAATTTGACCTTGCCTCCTTGTGATGTCAAAACATTTGAAGGGGATTCTATTGCATGGCCTGCATTTAGGGATTTATTTACGGCAATATATATTAATAGTTCATGCCTTAGTAATGTTGAACGGCTTTGTCATTTGATACGCAAAACCGCCGCACAGTGGTAAATTTTGCGAGATAGCGGTCAAAACTCTATAACTTTTGACCGGATTGGTATTTTTTTACGCAATTTGTTTTGTTCAATAGGAGGGACTTTAAGCTTCAATTTGCGTGTTCAAACGTAAAAATCGACTTATAGGAACGTAAGTAATGTGAAGTTAAAAATGCATTTTAATTTTTTGTTGTCTTTCCAAGTAAAAGTTTTTTTATAATTTCTTATTTTCTTCAATCGTTTTTTGCAACCAATACTTATTTATTATTCCTAAACTTAATTTTGGTCAGAAAATGCCAACATTTGGCCCCTGACATTTATTTAGTCTCAATATTCACAGGGGCCAAAGGTTGGTTTTTTTTTGGAAGAAAGCTAATTCTTGTGAGGATTAAACTGAAAAATAACACTGAAATTCCCAACAATATCAATACCATTTGGATATATTATATACAGAAACAACATCGATAAAATTTTAAGTAAACTTTTACTATTGATTTAAAGTGCACATATATTTTATTTAAATGTATTAGCAAAAATTTATACTAAAATTAGAAACAAATTATAATCTTTAAACTAGTTTTAATTAAACAATATTAGTAAAAATTTCTTCCATATAGCTTTGATTTTCATTTTGCAGTAGTTGTTTAGCTTCTTCATCTAACTCTAATGAGGTTGATTTCCATTTTTGTCGAATACTGGACATATATGGGTCTGATGTGCACAACAAAATATTAATAAGATCTTCATTAGTACAATATCTTGAAATTTTTCTTGTATTGTGCTCGCGAAAGAATCTGTAGTCTTTGTTCCTTTTTTTCTTGCGCTTCTTCTGAGAGATCTCCAATTGGAAGCATATTGTGCTGAATTATTTGTTATTATTTTGTGAACTGTGGTTGGCATATGTCTCCAAGAATATTTTTGGTTATAAAGGGTTGCTGTCTCATTAGCATAGTGATCAAATCTTTTTGCATTTATCTTCTTGCTACATGCTATAACTTCTAATATGATTTGGAATCGTCTATTAAATCATAATCTACTCCAGTTATAGAAGCTGCAGTTTCTGGATCGGAAAAAAATCTTGCTGTGTTTCCATCATTAGAATTTCCTTCTCCTTGCTTTGGCTGGTCAATTATAAGGCCTATCTCACGGTATTTTTCTTGAATATCTTTTTTTTTGCTTTCTTTTTTCCAAATTTTCTTTGTTGTTTCTCACTGTTTCGCCTAACGGGCCAAATTCCAAATCGTATCCCAATTTAAGAATATGCTCCATAAAACGAATTCTAGCATGAAGAGGTGACATTCCAAATTCATATGCTTCATTAAAACTAACGTCTTGTGTTGGTGGTTGGCTCAATTGACTTGATGTTTTTTGGCATATGGTGCAGCTTGACGAAGACTTTGTTTCGTTTAAAGGTTTTACCAGTTATTTCCATTGGTTTTAAATTTATTTGCAATTTTCAGGTATTTAAGTTGTGTAATATTAGATGGCAATGAAATCAGTTTTTACCTTTTCCAAATGAATTGCTAGATACCACATAATTTGAGAGTTAACAGGTACTGGCAATAATATAACAGGTACTTGGTTTTACCAGTTATTTCCATTGGTTTTAAATTTATTTGCAATTTTCAGGTATTTAATTTATATAATATTAGATGGCAATAAAATAATTTTTTACCTTTTCCAAATGAATTGCCAGATATCACATAATTTGAGAGTTCTATTGTCATTTTTTCAAAATTTTGTGGACTTCTATGTGGACTAGGTCCAAATATGGGCCAACTCCTCCTAATTTCAACAGAATTATTTTTTGGGTCAATAAGAACTCTTGTACAAAATTTCATCAAAATATATGCATAATAGCCACTTTCACATACAAATAACTTCTCAAAAAATATGACGTGCATTTGTACCGAATATCTTACCTTAGGTCAGAAAAATTGCTGTGGCTCAAAAAGTGCAGTCCCGATGCATGGACATGTATATATAGGAATGTAGGGGAGAGTTAGGACTACAAAATAGTAAATTTGTGTTTTGACTCAGCTTGACTCACAGGAGTTGTGCTCTATGAAGTTGGAAATATCCGAGAAATTTGACCTTTTTTAAAAAAAATATTTAAATTGTTCTGAAAACAGTAGAGCTTCAATTTTTTTTTTACAACACAACACAAAATTTATTTGGTCCAAAAATCTTAAAAAACAAAAAATTTATGGTCATTTAAACTTTAAAAATTAACTAAAAATATCATAAATTTACTAAATTCTGAAAAAGCCCATTTTGGACCACCCTGTTCACAGTGAAATAGTTGAAATAGAGTTCTAATTTTTTGGCTCCCGAGGTTTACTACTGTCTACTTTCAAATTTATGGTCATTTAAACTTTAAAAATTAACTAAAAATATCATAAATTTACTAAATTCTGAAAAAGCCCATTTTGGACCACCCTGTTCACAGTGAAATAGTTGAAATAGAGTTCTAATTTTTTGGCTCCCGAGGTTTACTACTGTCTACTTTCATATGAGTCTAATAACTTTAAAATCGAAGAACAAAAACCAAAAGGAGTTTTGGCCGCTATCTTAAAATATTGACCACAGTGCGTCACCTTTTTATGCAATGCGCAAAATACTAAAATTAAAGCAAAAAGAGAGGCGGAGACATAACAGGTTCCCCTAACCTTGAATTATAGGTTGAAAATATGTTCTCTATTTTCGATGCTTAGCTCGTGCATGTATGGGAGTGATGTATGATTAGCAAGACTTATGGACTTGGACTTTTTTCTTATTTCCGAAAATTTGTGAAAGACTATGCAAAAATTGCACATCCTCTTCACCGTTTACTTAGACAAGGGAAAAATTATAATTTTGATGAATCATGTAAGCAATCATTTTATGAGCTTAAGGAAAGATTAACGAAACCACCAGTCTTAGCCCTATATAACCCTCAGAATGAAGCAGAATTGCACACGGACGCGAGTAAGGTATGATTCGGGGCAGTTTTATTGAGAAGCCGGACGGAAAGTTTCACCCCGTTTTCTTTTCTAAGTCCACAACAGCATCCGAGTCTCGTATGCATAGCTTCGAGCTTGAAACTCTAACAATAATATATGCGCTAAGACGCTTTGATATTTACTTAAGGGGAATACCGTTTAAAATTGTCACTGACTGTAATGCCCTTGCACTTACTTTAAGTAAAAAAGATATTAGCCCAAAAATTGCTAGATGGACTTTGCAGATGGAGCATTATGACTATAGGGTTGTACATAGAGGAGGAGTGACAGTGGGTCATGCAGATTCTCTAAGCCGATGCTACGAATTAAAGGAACAATCAAATATATGTTGCGATGAATAAAATGCGTGAAAAATTTACTGACATGGACTATAACAAACCCTCGTATTCAGAACATATATGTCCAATCCAAGTTATCAATGGATCGACCTCCGATGTTTTATACATTAATACCGATCCGATTTCAGAAAATATATATCCGACAGAAAATTGTAATGTACCCACATCCGCTGTTTTATATAACGAAATCGATAATTCTGAATCTCACGAATGACTTTGAAATACCAAACTTTATACCATGCAAGACGGTCAATTTTTCTGAAGAATAACTAGACTTCATAATACAGGTTACTCAAAATAGGGACGACGATATTATAGGTATCAAATTACGTTTACAAAAGGAAGAAGTGGCACATTTTAAGCTTGTAGATGGTATAGTCTTTCGAGAGGATATCAAAGGAAATCTACTTTTCTACGTTCCACGTGAATTAGAGGAAAATGTTATTAGACTGATACATGAAAAAATTTGCCACCTAGATATGATAAAACATATGAGCAAATTAAGAAAAACTATTGGTTTAAAAATATGAGAGAAAATATTGAAAAATTTATAAAAAATTGTTTGCGGTGTATTATGTGCTCGCCTCCAATTAGACTTAATAAACAAAATTTATATAACATTCCAAAAAAACCTCTACCATTCGATACAATTCACATTGACAATTTGTTCCCCTTCCCTCTGTAAACTCTCAACGAAAACACATTTTAGTAGTAATTGATGGTTTTACAAAATTTGTCAAACTATTTTCAGTTAAGTCGACAAGTACGAAATAAGTTATTGCTTGTTTAGATAAATATTTTGTAAATTACTCAAGACCCAGAAGAATAATTAGTGACCACGGTACATGCTTTACTTCTTCCGAATTTAGCTCATATCTACTTTCCAATAATATAGATCATGTTCGAATTGCTGTTGCCTCTGCACAAGTCAACGGGCAAGTCGAAAGAGTTAACAAAGTACTTAAGGATATGTTAAGCAAGGTGCCAAACCCTCTGAATTATACTGTTCATTGTTCGGCCAAACAGTCTGCTAGCAAACTCCTTTTTGGTGTTGACCAACGGGGCGTAGACGTAGATTTTTTGACTGATTACTTGCAAGAAAAAAATACAAAAGAGCATAGTCGTGATCTAGAGCAAATTCGAACAGATGCTTCTGAATCTATTATAAAATCTCAAGAAAGAAACTTAAAATATTTTTTTGAACGCAGCAAACCTGCAAAATCTTTTAATGAGGGTGAATTTTCTAGTCATTCGTTATACTGATACTACTGTTAAGAAAAACAAAAAATTGAATGAAATTTTCCGAGGTCCTTATGTTGTACATAAAGTTTTACCTAATGATCGATATGTTATAAGAGACATTGAAAATTGCCAAATTACCCAGCTGCCATACGACGGAATAATAGAAGCATCGCGAATAAGAAAATGGATAGATAAAATTGATTGAGAACACTCAAAAGTCAGAATAGCCGAGTTGTAATGTATATTAGTCATATATTTTACGCTATTATTTATTATTAATTAAGCTATGTATTTATTACCTTTCATAATATTTATTAACTTCCTAATATGACATCTTTAATTGTAATTATTTAGTGACATATATTATTTATATTTGTAGTAACTTTATTTATAATAACGACATCTATTTGTCGTTACCTATTTTTAAATACGTTTTAAGCAACCCTTCTTAGAAATATATATTTTGAGCGTCAAGGTTGACATTTTGTAAAAAACACACATTATAAAATAAACTGTTGAGTAGACGCGAGGAATAAAACCGTGTTAATTTTCCATTACACTTTTGATGTTCTTTTTATGTGCTGCAATTGTTTAGTACTTCTGAGTTGATGTAATTAGTAAGTCAGAGTTGGGAACACGGCTTTAATTCCACATACATATATTATCAACAACGGCTGATGATCTTTCATAAAAGGTGGGCGAAGCTTTAGTCTTTCTCTCTCTTTTCTCTTTCTCTCTCACATTTAAATGGCTAATGTATGACAATTCCTCTCTCCTAATTGGTTGATATGAGACAGGCCTTTTATTACAGAGCCTAAAAATGTATCCAATAACTTCTAGGGTTCAATACTCTTAAATCGTACACAATGATTTCGTAAACAATGATTTCGGCAAGAGTTTATTGTTTTACTTTAAATTATTAGAATTATTGAATTATTACTTTACATACTTCAATATTCGATTTGTTATTGTTTCGGTAAGTGACTAATTCTAGGAAAAAAAAAAATAATTCTTATGTATGTGCGTTTGTTCAATGTTTGGTAAACAAACGGTCATCTCGGTGAGAGAGCTATAACGGTTGATTTCACAATGTTGTGGAATTATTGTCATACTGATGATAAGAGAAACATTATGGTAATTAGATGGAATAAGAACGCGTGCTTGGGGTCATTACAAAGATAGAGTTGATAATTACATGGAATTCAATTAAAAACATGATCTTAAGTGAGATGGTAGTGGTCAATTATAATACAAAATAAGACAAATGGAGGTTTCAATTGTAAAAACATTGTTTTATTTTTAATTTACTCATGATTTAATTTCTTAGTATAAGTATATAAATAAAGTTAATAAAATTATGATACAAAAATTAAATAAGGTTTTCTTTTTTTTTATCAAAAGTGCATTTTTTAGAGCACAAACACCGTAGTTGTGATAACTACAATAGAGATATTCCCTATACTTAATTTCCAGTTGTTTAAAGTTGTTACATCCAATATCTTCAATATTAAATACTCTTTGTTGCAGTATTTTTTCCAAGCATTTCTTTTTTTCTTCACCTTTAACATAGATTTTCGAATGCTTTACATTTTCTTTTAAAAATCTATATACACTCTTAAATGATACTGATCTGTCATCCCAATTCAAGTGGTGGCAATTCTTTATTAGCCAATTTGCTTCTTTTTGTTTCTTTGTTTTATAATAAAATTAATGTTTTCTCTAGAATTAAAAACAATTGCAATTTCTTTTGCTAAGAATTTATTTACATTAGACTTAAAACCTTGCATATCGATGAAAACTATTTTCTCACACATGTTTTATAGTTGAAATTATAAATATAAAAAATATAAAAAAATATAAAACTTTACGAACTTGTCAATTAGACGATCGTGAATGAAGATACAATAGGCTGATGTATTTGTGGAAATATTTGAGGTAGTGTCACGAACAATTTTTATACCAATAGGTACGTAAGTGTTATTATTATTTTTGAAATTTATCTGTTCACCAATAAAACTGTTGATTTTATAAATAAGTATTTTTACTAAGTTGAGATTTAACTGTTTACCAATAAAACCACAAACGATTTCTATTAATATGTTCTTTTTTATTTATTGATTTTATAAAGGATCTTAATCTTTTATTAATTAATTTACAAAGGTTCTTAATGTTTTATTTATATTAATTGTTCCCACTATGTGGGCTTGAGTGCTAATTTTGGACTGAAGAAATTTTATTAACAACTTTAATTCAATGCCAAAGACAATTTTGCTTAACTTGCAAAAAACACATCAAAATTTCATTGCATCAACCAATCGCGTTAAACCATGCAACCAGGTGATTTTCTTCCCAAAAAAATTACAAACGCAGTGTCTGGATATTTGATACGTTAAAGTTTTTTTATAATTTCTTATTTTCTTCAATCGTTTTTTGCAACTAATACTTATTTATTATTCCTAAACTTAATTTTGGTCAGAAAATGCCAACATTTGGCCCCTGACCTTTATTTAGTCTCAATATTCACAGGGGCCAAAGGTTGGTTTTTTTTTTTGGAAGAAAGCTAATTCTTGTGAGGATTAAACTGAAAAATAACACTGAAATTCCCAACAGTATCAATACCATTTGGATATATTATATACAGAACACAACATCGATAAAATTTTAAGTAAACTTTTACTATTGATTTAAAGTGCACATATATTTTATTTAAATGTATTAACAAAAATTTATACTAAAATTAGAAACAAATTATAATCTTTAAACTAGTTTTAATTAAACAATATTAGTAAAAGATTCTTCCAAATAGCTTTGATTTTCATTTTGCAGTAGTTGTTTAGCTTCTTCATCTAACTCTAATGAGGTTGATTTCCATTTTTGTCGAATACTGGACATATATGGGTCTGATGTGCACAACAAAATATTAATTAGATCTTCATTAGTACAATATCTGGAAATTTTTCTTGTATTGTGCTCGCGAAAGAATCTGTAGTCTTCGTTCCTTTTTTTCTTGCGCTTCTTCTGAGAGATCTCCAATTGGAAGCATATTGTGCTGAATTATTTGTTATTATTTTGTGAACTGTGGTTGGCATATGTCTCCAAGAATATTTTTGGTTATAAAGGGTTGCTGTCTCATTAGCATACTGACCAAATCTTTTTGCATTTATCTTCTTGCTACATGCTATAACTTCTAATATGATTTGGAATCGTCTATTAAATCATAATCTACTCCAGTTATAGAAGCTGCAGTTTCTGGATCGGAAAAAAATCTTGCTGTGTTTCCATCATTAGAATTTCCTTCTCCTTGCTTTGGCTGTCAATTATAAGGCCTATCTCACGGTATTTTTCTTGAATATCTTTTTTTTGCTTTCTTTTTTCCAAATTTTCTTTGTTGTTTCTCACTGTTTCGCCTAACGGGCCAAATTCCAAATCTTATCCCAATTTAAGAATATGCTCCATAAAACGAATTCTAGCATGAAGAGGTGACATTCCAAATTCATATGCTTCATTAAAACTAACGTCTTGTGTTGGTGGTTGGCTCAATTGACTTGATGTTTTTTGGCATATGGTGCAGCTTGACGAAGACTTTGTTTCGTTTAAAGGTTTTACCAGTTATTTCCATTGGTTTTAAATTTATTTGCAATTTTCAGGTATTTAAGTTGTGTAATATTAGATGGCAATGAAATCATTTTTTACCTTTTCCAAATGAATTGCTAGATACCACATAATTTGAGAGTTAACAGGTACTGGCAATAATATAACAGGTACTTGGTTTTACCAGTTATTTCCATTGGTTTTAAATTTATTTGCAATTTTCAGGTATTTAATTTATATAATATTAGATGGCAATAAAATAATTTTTTACCTTTTCCAAATGAATTGCCAGATACCACATAATTTGAGAGTTCTATTGTCATTTTTTCAAAATTTTGTGGACTTCTATGTGGACTAGGTCCAAATATGGTCCAACTCCTCCTAATTTCAACAGAATTATTTTTTGGGTCAATAAGAACTCTTGTACAAAATTTCATCAAAATAATAAATAATAATAGCCACTTTCACATACAAATAACTTCTCAAAAAATATGACGTGCATTTGTACCGAATATCTTACCTTAGGTCAGAAAAATTGCTGTGGCTCAAAAAGTGCAGTCCCGATGCATGGACATGTATATATAGGAATGTAGGGGAGAGTTAGGACTACAAAATAGTAAATTTGTGTTTTGACTCAGCTTGACTCACAGGAGTTGTGCTCTATGAAGTAGGAAATTTCCGAGAAATTTGACCTTTTTTAAAAAAAATATTTAAATTGTTCTGAAAACAGTAGAGCTTCAATTTTTTTTTTACAACACAACACAAAATTTATTTGGTCCAAAAATCTTAAAAAACAAAAAATTTATGGTCATTTAAACTTTAAAAATTAACTAAAAATATCATAAATTTACTAAATTCTGAAAAAGCCCATTTTGGACCACCCTGTTCACAGTGAAATAGTTGAAATAGAGTTCTAATTTTTTGGCTCCCGAGGTTTACTACTGTCTACTTTCATATGAGTCTAATAACTTTAAAATCGAAGAACAAAAACCAAAAGGAGTTTTGGCCGCTATCTTAAAATATTGACCACAGTGCGTCACCTTTTTATGCAATGCGCAAAATACTAAAATTAAAGCAAAAAGAGAGGCGGAGACATAACAGGTTCCCCTAACCTTGAATTATAGGTTGAAAATATGTTCTCTATTTTCGATGCTTAGCTCGTGCATGTATGGGAGTGATGTATGATTAGCAAGACTTATGGACTTGGACTTTTTTCTTATTTCCGAAAATTTGTGAAAGACTATGCAAAGACAAGGGAAAAATTATAATTTTGATGAATCATGTAAGCAATCATTTTATGAGCTTAAGGAAAGATTAACGAAACCACCAGTCTTAGCCCTATATAACCCTCAGAATGAAGCAGAATTGCACACGGACGCGAGTAAGGTATGATTCGGGGCTGTTTTATTGCGAAGCCGGACGGAAAGTTTCACCCCGTTTTATTTTCTAAGTCCACAACAGCATCCGAGTCTCGTATGCATAGCTTCGAGCTTGAAACTCTAACAATAATATATGCGCTAAGACGCTTTGATATTTACTTAAGGGGAATACCGTTTAAAATTGTCACTGACTGTAATGCCCTTGCACTTACTTTAAGTAAAAAAGATATTAGCCCAAAAATTGCTAGATGGACTTTGCAGATGGAGCATTATGACTATAGGGTTGTACATAGAGGAGGAGTGACAGTGGGTCATGCAGATTCTCTAAGCCGATGCTACGAATTAAAGGAACAATCAAATATATGTTGCGATGAATAAAATGCGTGAAAAATTTACTGACATGGACTATAACAAACCCTCGTATTCAGAACATATATGTCCAATCCAAGTTATCAATGGATCGACCTCCGATGTTTTATACATTAATACCGATCCGATTTCAGAAAATATATATCCGACAGAAAATTGTAATGTACCCACATCCGCTGTTTTATATAACGAAATCGATAATTCTGAATCTCACGAATGACTTTGAAATACCAAACTTTATACCATGCAAGACGGTCAATTTTTCTGAAGAATAACTAGACTTCATAATACAGGTTACTCAAAATAGGGACGACGATATTATAGGTATCAAATTACGTTTACAAAAGGAAGAAGTGGCACATTTTAAGCTTGTAGATGGTATAGTCTTTCGAGAGGATATCAAAGGAAATCTACTTTTCTACGTTCCACGTGAATTAGAGGAAAATGTTATTAGACTGATACATGAAAAAATTTGCCACCTAGATATGATAAAACATATGAGCAAATTAAGAAAAACTATTGGTTTAAAAATATGAGAGAAAATATTGAAAAATTTATAAAAAATTGTTCGCGGTGTATTATTGCTCGCCTCCAATTAGACTTAATAAACAAAATTTATATAACATTCCAAAAAAACCTCTACCATTCGATACAATTCACATTGACAATTTGTTCCCCTTCCCTCTGTAAACTCTCAACGAAAACACATTGTAGTAGTAATTGATGGTTTTACAAAATTTGTCAAACTATTTTCAGTTAAGTCGACAAGTACGAAATAAGTTATTTAGATAAATATTTTGTAAATTACTCAAGACCCAGAAGAATAATTAGTGACCACGGTACATGCTTTACTTCTTCCGAATTTAGCTCATATCTACTTTCCAATAATATAGATCATGTTCGAATTGCTGTTGCCTCTGCACAAGTCAACGGGCAAGTCGAAAGAGTTAACAAAGTACTTAAGGATATGTTAAGCAAGGTGCCAAACCCTCTGAATTATACTGTTCATTGTTCGGCCAAACAGTCTGCTAGCAAACTCCTTTTTGGTGTTGACCAACGGGGCGTAGACGTAGATTTTTTGACTGATTACTTGCAAGAAAAAAATACAAAAGAGCATAGTCGTGATCTAGAGCAAATTCGAACAGATGCTTCTGAATCTATTATAAAATCTCAAGAAAGAAACTTAAAATATTTTTTTGAACGCAGCAAACCTGCAAAATCTTTTAATGAGGGTGAATTTTCTAGTCATTCGTTATACTGATACTACTGTTAAGAAAAACAAAAAATTGAATGAAATTTTCCGAGGTCCTTATGTTGTACATAAAGTTTTACCTAATGATCGATATGTTATAAGAGACATTGAAAATTGCCAAATTACCCAGCTGCCATACGACGGAATAATAGAAGCATCGCGAATAAGAAAATGGATAGATAAAATTGATTGAGGACACTCAAAAGTCAGAATAGCCGAGTTGTAATGTATATTAGTCATATATTTTACGCTATTATTTATTATTAATTAAGCTATGTATTTATTACACAGCACAACAAAATAAAAAAAATTTCATGTGCTCTTAAGACCACTATATAATTTTGATGTATCATGACTACCTTTGTACAAAAATGGTAAAATTTTTAAATTCTATGGATAGATTTTTTTTTTAAAAATTTTTTTTTTAAAATTGCAATTTTTTTGAGACGTTTCTTCAAATAATTAATGATAACTCAAAAACTACTAGTCCGATATTATTAAAATAAATTCAGAAAAATTAAGATTTGCATAGCCTTTAATTCGTCTATATATCGCGTTTCAATCGGATCAATAGTATCGGAGTTATAATAAAAAACTTAAGAAAAAAATATATTTTTTTCGTAAAAATGGCAAAAATTTTCGTTTTAAAAAAATCATAAAAAATCGAAAACGGCAAAAAACTTCCAGATTCATTTTTTTTATCGCATAGCGACATATAATAGCAACAAAATGAGATATCGACCATAAAAATCGATTGATTTTTTTCGAATTTATTCACAATTAAGTGAATTCGCTCATTTTCACAAAATTTTAGTTTTTTGCTTGATATACGCATTATAGCGGGTTTTCAAATGTGTGAAAAACATAAATTTTCCAATTTCAAGGGGTGCATGTCGGATTATTGTTAGATTTGATGAGAAACTTCCACCCACAAAATTTTAGTCGAATTCGACAACGTTAACACGTAGCGCATAGGCCCCAAATCTGAAAAAAAGCGTTTAAATCGAAAATAATTGACAAATTTTCAGTTTTTGCAAAATTAACGCTATTTATTTCCCCTTTTGCAAAAAAGTGGATCCTGGTCCTTAGGGCAAACACAATGAGATTTACAATAAGCTACATATCTTTTAAATCGGTTAAACAGTTTTCAAGTTACTTGCCGAAGGCAATTGACAAAAAAATGTAACTAAGTCAAATCGATGGAATAGATCGAAAATGCATTTCATTGTTTTATTCATGTATTTTCTTTTATTTTATATTTTATTATTTAAATTTATTACAACATATAAAATAAGGAAATAAATAAATAAATATTATAAACTACAAACTTTGGAATTTTCTTTTATGACATTTTCTATTATTGAATAACGAAGTGTTGCTCTGAATACTCCAGCAAAAATCTGCCATCATGTGTGCATCCCAGCGACCCTGGTATCTTTCCTCCATTGTCCGAATATCTTGGTGAAATCGTTCGCCCTGTTCCTCACTTAAGTCTCCTAGATTTTCAGGAAAACGATCTAAGTGACTGTGAAGGTAATGTAACTTGATGCTCATGTTGCATCCAAGATTCTGGAAGTGAGTTAACATCTCTTCAACGTGCGCAACATAATCATCATCCTTGTTATTTCCTAAGAAATGTTGAATAACCCATACAAACGAATCCCATGAATAGCCGAGTTGTAATGTATATTAGTCATATATTTTACGCTATTATTTATTATTAATTAAGCTATGTATTTATTACACAGCACAACAAAATAAAAAAAATTTCATGTGCTCTTAAAACCACTATATAATTTTGATGTATCATGACTACCTTTGTACAAAAATGGTAAAATTTTTAAATTCTATGGATAGATTTTTTTTTTAAAAATTTTTTTTTTTAAATTGCAATTTTTTTGAGACGTTTCTTCAAATAATTAATGATAACTCAAAAACTACTAGTCCGATATTATTAAAATAAATTCAGAAAAATTAAGATTTGCATAGCCTTTAATTCGTCTATATATCGCGTTTCAATCGGATCAATAGTATCGGAGTTATAATAAAAAACTTAAGAAAAAAATATATTTTTTTCGTAAAAATGGCAAAAATTTTCGTTTTAAAAAAATCATAAAAAATCGAAAACGGCAAAAAACTTCCAGATTCATTTTTTTTATCGCATAGCGACATATAATAGCAACAAAATGAGATATCGACCATAAAAATCGATTGATTTTTTTCGAATTTATTCACAATTAAGTGAATTCGCTCATTTTCACAAAATTTTAGTTTTTTGCTTGATATACGCATTATAGCGGGTTTTCAAATGTGTGAAAAACATAAATTTTCCAATTTCAAGGGGTGCATGTCGGATTAATGTTAGATTTGATGAGAAACTTCCACCCACAAAATTTTAGTCGAATTCGACAACGTTAACACGTAGCGCATAGGCCCCAAATCTGAAAAAAAGCGTTTAAATCGAAAATAATTGACAAATTTTCAGTTTTTGCAAAATTAACGCTATTTATTTCCCCTTTTGCAAAAAAGTGGATCCTGGTCCTTAGGGCAAACACAATGAGATTTACAATAAGCTACATATCTTTTAAATCGGTTAAACAGTTTTCAAGTTACTTGCCGAAGGCAATTGACAAAAAAATGTAACTAAGTCAAATCGATGGAATAGATCGAAAATGCATTTCATTGTTTTATTCATGTATTTTCTTTTATTTTATATTTTATTATTTAAATTTATTACAACATATAAAATAAGGAAATAAATAAATAAATATTATAAACTACAAACTTTGGAATTTTCTTTTATGACATTTTCTATTATTGAATAACGAAGTGTTGCTCTGAATACTCCAGCAAAAATCTGCCATCATGTGTGCATCCCAGCGACCCTGGTATCTTTCCTCCATTGTCCGAATATCTTGGTGAAATCGTTCGCCCTGTTCCTCACTTAAGTCTCCTAGATTTTCAGGAAAACGATCTAAGTGACTGTGAAGGTAATGTAACTTGATGCTCATGTTGCATCCAAGATTCTGGAAGTGAGTTAACATCTCTTCAACGTGCGCAACATAATCATCATCCTTGTTATTTCCTAAGAAATGTTGAATAACCCATACAAACGAATCCCATGCATTTTTCTCAATTTCTGACATTGAACTGAGAAAATCGGTATCTTTGACCAATTTGCGAATTTGTGGGCCGTCAAATATTCCTGCTCTCAGCTTTTCCATACTCAAACTTTTAAACTTCCTTGAAATATACTGGAAACATTCACCATCTTTGTTAAGTGCTTTAACAAATTGTTTCATCAGACCAAGTTTAATGTGAAGAGGGGGTAATATGATGCGATCTCGGGGCACCAGAGGTACATTTATAACATTCCTCATACCTGGGTCCAGTGTTTCCCTATAAGGCCATTGTTTTCTCTTCTAGTGTTCTGACTTAGCTCTGCTGTCCCATAAACATAAAAAACAAGGGTATTTGGTATAGCCACTTTGTTGACCTAATAGGAAATTTACCATCTTAATATCAACACAAATTACCCAGTTATGTTCATTATACTTTATCTTCTTCATGACCAATGCAATTACAGAGTATTCTTCTTTTACCTTGGTTGAATGTGCGATTGGCAAGGAGTGAAATTTATTTCCATTGTGCAAAAGGACACACTTCAAGCTGCGTTTTGATGAGTCAATAAATAAACGCCATTCGCTTGAATCATATCTATGTAAGCCCATGGCAGTCATCAAACCAGGAATATCCATGCAGCAGACAAAATCGTCCTCTTCTGCAAAATAGTGAAGTAAGCCTTTTTCTCGGGTACGGTAATACGAAACTTTAGTTTCCTCCGTTATGAGATTTGATTCCTTCATCCGGGATGCAAGTAATTCCGAAGATGCTTTTGACAATCCAAGTTCTCTTATTACATCATTTAGCTGGTCTTGATTCCATGGTCTCGGTGAGATATTTTTGTGTGGGATGAACTCGTCATTTTCAGATATAGGTAGTTCTGGATCGAATTCGACTAAAATTTTGTGGGTGGAAGTTTCTCATCAAATCTAACATTAATCCGACATGCACCCCTTGAAATTGGAAAATTTATGTTTTTCACACATTTGAAAACCCGCTATAATGCGTATATCAAGCAAAAAACTAAAATTTTGTGAAAATGAGCGAATTCACTAAAATGTGAATAAATTCGAAAAAAATCAATCGATTTTTATGGTCGATATCTCATTTTGTTGCTATTATATGTCGCTATGCGATAAAAAAATGAATCTGGAAGTTTTTTGCCGTTTTCGATTTTTTATGATTTTTTTAAAACGAAAATTTTTGCCATTTTTACGTAAAAAATATATTTTTTTCTTAAGTTTTTTATTATAACTCCGATACTATTGATCCGATTGAAACGCGATATATAGACGAATTAAAGGCTATGCAAATCTTAATTTTTCTGAATTTATTTTAATAATATCGGACTAGTAGTTTTTGAGTTATCATTAATTATTTGAAGAAACGTCTCAAAAAATTGCAATTTTAAAAAAAAAATTTTTAAAAAAAAATCTATCCATAGAATTTAAAAACTTTACCATTTTTGTACTAAGGTAGCCATGATACATCAAATGTATATAGTAGTTACTCGAGCATATTTTTGCTGTTGCCCTGTGTTACCTTTCATAATATTTATTAACTTCCTAATATGACATCTTTAATTGTAATTATTTAGTGACATATATTATTTATATTTGTAGTAACTTTATTTATAATAACGACATATATTTGTCGTTACCTATTTTTAAATACGTTTTAAGCAACCCTTCTTAGAAATTTATATTTTGAGCGTCAAGGTTGACATTTTGTAAAAAACACACATTATAAAATAAACTGTTGAGTAGACGCGAGGAATAAAACCGTGTTAATTTTCCATTACACTTTTGATGTTCTTTTTATGTGCTGCAATTGTTTAGTACTTCTGAGTTGATGTAATTAGTAAGTCAGAGTTGGGAACACGGCTTTAATTCCACATACATACATTATCAACAACGGCTGATGATCTTTCATAAAAGGTGGGCGAAGCTTTAGTCTTTCTCTCTCTTTTCTCTTTCTCTCTCACATTTAAATGGCTAATGTATGACAATTCCTCTCTCCTAATTGGTTGATATGAGACAGGCCTTTTATTACAGAGCCTAAAAATGTATCCAATAACTTCTAGGGTTCAATACTCTTAAATCGTACACAATGATTTCGTAAACAATGATTTCGGCAAGAGTTTATTGTTTTACTTTAAATTATTAGAATTATTGAATTATTACTTTACATACTTCAATATTCGATTTGTTATTGTTTCGGTAAGTGACTAATTCTAGGAAAAAAAAAAATAATTCTTATGTATGTGCGTTTGTTCAATGTTTGGTAAACAAACGGTCATCTCGGTGAGAGAGCTATAACGGTTGATTTCACAATGTTGTGGAATTATTGTCATACTGATGATAAGAGAAACATTATGGTAGATGGAATAAGAACGCGTGCTTGGGGTCATTACAAAGATAGAGTTGATAATTACATGGAATTTAATTAAAAACATGATCTTAAGTGTGATGGTAGTGGTCAATTATAATACAAAATAAGACAAATGGAGGTTTCAATTGTAAAAACATTGTTTTATTTTTAATTTACTCATGATTTAATTTCTTAGTATAAGTATATAAATAAAGTTAATAAAATTATGATACAAAAATTAAATAAGGTTTTCTTTTTTTTATCAAAAGTGCATTTTTTAGAGCACAAACACCGTAGTTGTGATAACTACAATAGAGATATTCCCTATACTTAATTTCCAGTTGTTTAAAGTTGTTACATCCAATATCTTCAATATTAAATACTCTTTGTTGCAGTATTTTTTCCAAGCATTTCTTTTTTTCTTCACCTTTAACATAGATTTTCGAATGCTTTACATTTTCTTTTAAAAATCTATATACACTCTTAAATGATACTGATCTGTCATCCCAATTCAAGTGGTGGCAATTCTTTATTAGCCAATTTGCTTCTTTTTGTTTCTTTGTTTTATAATAAAATTAATGTTTTCTCTAGAATTAAAAACAATTGCAATTTCTTTTGCTAAGAATTTATTTACATTAGACTTAAAACCTTGCATATCGATGAAAACTATTTTCTCACACATGTTTTATAGTTGAAATTATAAATATAAAAAATATAAAAAAATATAAAACTTTACGAACTTGTCAATTAGACGATAGTGAATGAAGATACAATAGGCTGATGTATTTGTGGAAATATTTGAGGTAGTGTCACGAACAATTTTTATACCAATAGGTACGTAAGTGTTATTATTATTTTTGAAATTTATCTGTTCACCAATAAAACTACAAACGATTTCTATTAATATGTTCTTTTTTATTTATTGATTTTATAAGTAAGTATTTTTACTAAGTTGAGATTTAACTGTTTACCAATAAAACCACAAACGATTTCTATTAATATGTTCTTTTTTATTTATTGATTTTATAAAGGATCTTAATCTTTTATTAATTAATTTACAAAGGTTCTTAATGTTTTATTTATATTAATTGTTCCCACTATGTGGGCTTGAGTGCTAATTTTGGACTGAAGAAATTTTATTAACAACTTTAATTCAATGCCAAAGACAATTTTGCTTAACTTGCAAAAAACACATCAAAATTTCATTGCATCAACCAATCGCGTTAAACCATGCAATCAGGTGATTTTCTTCCCAAAAAAATTGCAAACGCAGTGTCTGCATATTTGATACGTTAAAGTTGTGTAATATTTTAAATAAACAAAATTAATAGATTAAATGCAGAACTGTGCAATCAATTCAAGTGCACAGCATTTATTATGAAAGGTTAAAATGTGTTCAAGGCACAACTTAAATATGTAAACTTACAGAATTTATAACGAAATGTTAGAGTGTACTCAATGTACAACTTAAATATGTTAACTACTCCCCCCTTTAAGATGCAGACGACCGCATCTGATCGTAATTTTGAAGAACATTTCTAACCTCTAATACACGTCGCACAGTGGTCAATTTCGCGAGATAGCGGTCAAAACTCTATAACTTTTGACCGGATTGGTATTTTTTTACGCAATTTGTTTTGTTCAATAGGAGGGACTTTAAGCTTAAATTTGCGTGTTCAAACGTAAAAATCGACTGATAGGAACGTAAGTAATGTGGATTTAAAAATGCATTTTAATTTTTTGTTGAGTTTCCATGTAAAAGTTGAATATTTTGACATTTTAAATAGGTATTTTTTTTATAATTTCTTATTTCCTTCAATCGTATTTTGCAACCAATACTTATTTATTATTCCTAAACTTAATTTTGGTCAGGAAATGCCAACATTTGGCCCCTGACATTTATTTAGTCTCAATATTCACAGGGGCCAAAGATTGGTTTTTTTTGGAAGAAAGCTAATTCTTGTGAGGATTAAACTGAAAAATAACACTGAAATTCCCAACAATATCAATACCATTTGGATATATTATATACAGAACACAACATCGATAAAATTTTAAGTAAACTTTTACTATTGATTTAAAGTGCACATATATTTTATTTAAATGCATTAATAAAAATTTATACTAAAATTAGAAACAAATTATAATCTTTAAACTAGTATTAATTAAACAATATTAGTAAAAATTTCTTCCAAATAGCTTTGATTTTCATTTTGCAGTAGTTGTTTAGCTTCTTCATCTAACTCTAATGAGGTTGATTTCCATTTTTGTCGAATACTGGACATATACGGGTCTGATGTGCACAACAAAATATTAATAAGATCTTCATTAGTACAATATCTGGAAATTTTTCTTGTATTGTGCTCGCGAAAGAATCTGTAGTCTTTGTTCCTTTTTTCTTGCGCTTCTTCTGAGAGATCGCCAATTAGAAGCATATTGTGCTAAATTATTTGTTCCCATGGAACAAAATTTTGTGAACTGTGGTTGGCATATGTCTCCAAGAATATTTTTGGTTATAAAGTGTTGCTGTCTCATTAGCATACTGACCAAATTTTTTTGCATCTATATTTTTGCTACATGCTATAACTTCTAATATGATTTGGAATCGTCGTATTAAATCATAATCTACTCCAGTTATAGAAGCTGCAGTTTCTGGATCGGAAAAAAATCTTGCTGTGTTTTCATCATTAGAATTTCCTTCTCCTTGCTTTGGCTGGTCAATTATAAGGCCTATCTCACGGTATTTTTCTTGAATATCTTTTTTTTGCTTTCTTTTTTTCCAAATTTTCTTTGTTGTTTCTCACTGTTTCGCCTAACGGGCCAAATTCCAAATCGTATCCCAATTTAAGAATATGCTCCATAAAACGAATTCTAGCATGAAGAGGTGACATTCAAAATTCATATGCTTCATTAAAACTATCGTCTTGTGTTGGTGGTTGGCTCAATTGACTTGATGTTTTTTGGCATATGGTGCAGCTTGACGAAGACTTTGTTTCGGTTAAAGGTTTTACCAGTTATTTCCATTGGTTTTAAATTTATTTGCAATTTTCAGGTATTTAAGTTGTGTAATATTAGATGGCAATGAAATCATTTTTTACCTTTTCCAAATGAATTGCTAGATACCACATAATTTGAGAGTTAACAGGTACTGGCAATAATATAACAGGTACTTGGTTTTACCAGTTATTTCCATTGGTTTTAAATTTATTAGCAATTTTCAGGTATTTAATTTATGTAATATTAGATGGCAATAAAATAATTTTTTACCTTTTCCAAATGAATTGCCAGATACCACATAATTTGAGAGTTCTATTGTCATTTTTTCAAAATTTTGTGGACTTCTATGTGGACTAGGTCCAAATATGGGCCAACTCCTCCTAATTTCAACAGAATTATTTTTTGGGTCAATAAGAACTCTTGTACAAAATTTCATCAAAATAATAAATAATAATAGCCACTTTCACATACAAATAACTTCTCAAAAAATATGACGTGCATTTGTACCGAATATCTTACCTTAGGTCAGAAAAATTGCTGTGGCTCAAAAAGTGCAGTCCCGATGCATGGACATGTATATATAGGAATGTAGGGGAGAGTTAGGACTACAAAATAGTAAATTTGTGTTTTGACTCAGCTTGACTCACAGGAGTTGTGCTCTATGAAGTAGGAAATTTCCGAGAAATTTGACCTTTTTTAAAAAAAATATTTAAATTGTTCTGAAAACAGTAGAGCTTCAATTTTTTTTTTACAACACAACACAAAATTTATTTGGTCCAAAAATCTTAAAAAACAAAAAATTTATGGTCATTTAAACTTTAAAAATTAACTAAAAATATCATAAATTTACTAAATTCTGAAAAAGCCCATTTTGGACCACCCTGTTCACAGTGAAATAGTTGAAATAGAGTTCTAATTTTTTGGCTCCCGAGGTTTACTACTGTCTACTTTCATATGAGTCTAATAACTTTAAAATCGAAGAACAAAAACCAAAAGGAGTTTTGGCCGCTATCTTAAAATATTGACCACAGTGCGTCACCTTTTTATGCAATGCGCAAAATACTAAAATTAAAGCAAAAAGAGAGGCGGAGACATAACAGGTTCCCCTAACCTTGAATTATAGGTTGAAAATATGTTCTCTATTTTCGATGCTTAGCTCGTGCATGTATGGGAGTGATGTATGATTAGCAAGACTTATGGACTTGGACTTTTTTCTTATTTCCGAAAATTTGTGAAAGACTATGCAAAAATTGCACATCCTCTTCACCGTTTACTTAGACAAGGGAAAAATTATAATTTTGATGAATCATGTAAGCAATCATTTTATGAGCTTAAGGAAAGATTAACGAAACCACCAGTCTTAGCCCTATATAACCCTCAGAATGAAGCAGAATTGCACACGGACGCGAGTAAGGTATGATTCGGGGCTGTTTTATTGCGAAGCCGGACGGAAAGTTTCACCCCGTTTTCTTTTCTAAGTCCACAACAGCATCCGAGTCTCGTATGCATAGCTTCGAGCTTGAAACTCTAACAATAATATATGCGCTAAGACGCTTTGATATTTACTTAAGGGGAATACCGTTTAAAATTGTCACTGACTGTAATGCCCTTGCACTTACTTTAAGTAAAAAAGATATTAGCCCAAAAATTGCTAGATGGACTTTGCAGATGGAGCATTATGACTATAGGGTTGTACATAGAGGAGGAGTGACAGTGGGTCATGCAGATTCTCTAAGCCGATGCTACGAATTAAAGGAACAATCAAATATATGTTGCGATGAATAAAATGCGTGAAAAATTTACTGACATGGACTATAACAAACCCTCGTATTCAGAACATATATGTCCAATCCAAGTTATCAATGGATCGACCTCCGATGTTTTATACATTAATACCGATCCGATTTCAGAAAATATATATCCGACAGAAAATTGTAATGTACCCACATCCGCTGTTTTATATAACGAAATCGATAATTCTGAATCTCACGAATGACTTTGAAATACCAAACTTTATACCATGCAAGACGGTCAATTTTTCTGAAGAATAACTAGACTTCATAATACAGGTTACTCAAAATAGGGACGACGATATTATAGGTATCAAATTACGTTTACAAAAGGAAGAAGTGGCACATTTTAAGCTTGTAGATGGTATAGTCTTTCGAGAGGATATCAAAGGAAATCTACTTTTCTACGTTCCACGTGAATTAGAGGAAAATGTTATTAGACTGATACATGAAAAAATTTGCCACCTAGATATGATAAAACATATGAGCAAATTAAGGAAAACTATTGGTTTAAAAATATGAGAGAAAAAATTGAAAAATTTATAAAAAATTGTTTGCGGTGTATTATGTGCTCGCCTCCAATTAGACTTAATAAACAAAATTTATATAACATTCCAAAAAAACCTCTACCATTCGATACAATTCACATTGACAATTTGTTCCCCTTCCCTCTGTAAACTCTCAACGAAAACACATTTTAGTAGTAATTGATGGTTTTACAAAATTTGTCAAACTATTTTCAGTTAAGTCGACAAGTACGAAATAAGTTATTGCTTGTTTAGATAAATATTTTGTAAATTACTCAAGACCCAGAAGAATAATTAGTGACCACGGTACATGCTTTACTTCTTCCGAATTTAGCTCATATCTACTTTCCAATAATATAGATCATGTTCGAATTGCTGTTGCCTCTGCACAAGTCAACGGGCAAGTCGAAAGAGTTAACAAAGTACTTAAGGATATGTTAAGCAAGGTGCCAAACCCTCTGAATTATACTGTTCATTGTTCGGCCAAACAGTCTGCTAGCAAACTCCTTTTTGGTGTTGACCAACGCCCCGTTAGACGTAGATTTTTTGACTGATTACTTGCAAGAAAAAAATACAAAAGAGCATAGTCGTGATCTAGAGCAAATTCGAACAGATGCTTCTGAATCTATTATAAAATCTCAAGAAAGAAACTTAAAATATTTTTTTGAACGCAGCAAACCTGCAAAATCTTTTAATGAGGGTGAATTTTCTAGTCATTCGTTATACTGATACTACTGTTAAGAAAAACAAAAAATTGAATGAAATTTTCCGAGGTCCTTATGTTGTACATAAAGTTTTACCTAATGATCGATATGTTATAAGAGACATTGAAAATTGCCAAATTACCCAGCTGCCATACGACGGAATAATAGAAGCATCGCGAATAAGAAAATGGATAGATAAAATTGATTGAGAACACTCAAAAGTCAGAATAGCCGAGTTGTAATGTATATTAGTCATATATTTTACGCTATTATTTATTATTAATTAAGCTATGTATTTATTACCTTTCATAATATTTATTAACTTCCTAATATGACATCTTTAATTGTAATTATTTAGTGACATATATTATTTATATTTGTAGTAACTTTATTTATAATAACGACATCTATTTGTCGTTACCTATTTTTAAATACGTTTTAAGCAACCCTTCTTAGAAATATATATTTTGAGCGTCAAGGTTGACATTTTGTAAAAAACACACATTATAAAATAAACTGTTGAGTAGACGCGAGAAATAAAACCGTGTTAATTTTCCATTACACTATTGATGTTCTTTTTATGTGCTGCAATTGTTTAGTACTTCTGAGTTGATGTAATTAGTAAGTCAGAGTTGGGAACACGGCTTTAATCCCACATACATACATTATCAACAACGGCTGATGATCTTTCATAAAAGGTGGGCGAAGCTTTAGTCTTTCTCTCTCTTTTCTCTTTCTCTCTCACATTTAAATGGCTAATGTATGACAATTCCTCGCTCCTAATTGGTTGATATGAGACAAGCCTTTTATTACAGAGCCTAAAAATGTATCCAATAACTTCTAGGGTTCAATACTCTTAAATCGTACACAATGATTTCGTAAACAATGATTTCGGCAAGAGTTTATTGTTTTACTTTAAATTATTAGAATTATTGAATTGTTACTTTACATACTTCAATATTCGATTTGTTATTGTTTCGGTAAGTGACTAATTCTAGGAAAAAAAATAATTCTTATGTATGTGCGTTTGTTCAATGTTTGGTAAACAAACGGTCATCTCGGTGAGAGAGCTATAACAGCTGATTTCACAATGTTGTGGAATTATTGTCATACTGATGATAAGAGAAACATTATGGTAGATGGAATAAGAACGCGTGCTTGGGGTCATTACAAAGATAGAGTTGATAATTACATGGAATTTAATTAAAAACATGATCTTAAGTGAGATGGTAGTGGTCAATTATAATACAAAATAAGACAAATGGAGGTTTCAATTGTAAAAACATTGTTTTATTTTTAATTTACTCATGATTTAATTTCTTAGTATAAGTATATAAATAAAGTTAATAAAATTATATTATTTATTTTATTATGATACAAAAATTAAATAAGGTTTTCTTTTTTTTATAAAAAGTGCATTTTTTAGAGCACAAACACCGTAGTTGTGATAACTACAATAGAGATATTCCCTATACTTAATTTCCAGTTGTTTAAAGTTGTTACATCCAATATCTTCAATATTAAATACTCTTTGTTGCAGTATTTTTTCCAAGCATTTCTTTTTTTCTTCACCTTTAACATAGATTTTCGAATGCTTTACATTTTCTTTTAAAAATCTATATACACTCTTAAATGATACTGATCTGTCATCCCAATTCAAGTGGTGGTAATTCTTTATTAGCCAATTTGCTTCTTTTTGTTTCTTTGTTTTATAATAAAATTAATGTTTTCTCTAGAATTAAAAACAATTGCAATTTCTTTTGCTAAGAATTTATTTACATTAGACTTAAAACCTTGCATATCGATTAAAACTATTTTCTCACACATGTTTTATAGTTGAAATTATAAATATAAAAAATATAAAAAATATAAAAAAATATAAAACTTTACGAACTTGTCAATTAGACGATCGTGAATGAAGATACAATAGGCTGATGTATTTGTGGAAATATATGAGGTAGTGTCACGAACAATTTTTATACCAATAGGTACGTAAGTGTTATTATTATTTTTGAAATTTATCTGTTCACCAATAAAACTACAAACGATTTCTATTAATATGTTCTTTTTTATTTATTGATTTTATAAGTAAGTATTTTTACTAAGTTGAGATTTAACTGTTTACCAATAAAACCACAAACGATTTCTATTAATATGTTCTTTTTTATTTATTGATTTTATAAAGGATCTTAATCTTTTATTAATTAATTTACAAAGGTTCTTAATGTTTTATTTATATTAATTGTTCCCACTATGTGGGCTTGAGTGCTAATTTTGGACTGAAGAAATTTTATTAACAACTTTAATTCAATGCCAAAGACAATTTTGCTTAACTTGCAAAAAACACATCAAAATTTCATTGCATCAATCAATCGCGTTAAACCATGCAATCAGGTGATTTTCTTCCCAAAAAAATTGCAAACGCAGTGTCTGGATATTTGATACGTTAAAGTTGTGTAATATTTTAAATAAACAAAATTAATAGATTAAATGCAGAACTGTGCAATCAATTCAAGTGCACAGCATTTATTATGAAAGGTTAAAATGTGTTTAAGGCACAACTTAAATATGTAAACTTACAGAATTTATAACGAAATGTTAGAGTGTACTCAATGTACAACTTAAATATGTTAACTACTCCCCCCTTTAAAATGCAGATGACCGCATCTGATCGTAATTTTGAAGAACATTTCTAACCTCTAATACACGTCGCACAGTGGTCAATTTCGCGAGATAGCGGTCAAAACTCTATAACTTTTGACCGGATTGGTATTTTTTACGCAATTTGTTTTGTTCAAGCTTAAATTTGCGTGTTCAAACGTAAAAATCGACTGATAGGAACGTAAGTAATGTGGATTTAAAAATGCATTTTAATTTTTTGTTGAGTTTCCATGTAAAAGTTGAATATTTTGACATTTTAAATAGGTATTTTTTTTATAATTTCTTATTTCCTTCAATCGTATTTTGCAACCAATACTTATTTATTATTCCTAAACTTAATTTTGGTCAGGAAATGCCAACATTTGGCCCCTGACATTTATTTAGTCTCAATATTCACAGGGGCCAAAGATTGGTTTTTTTTGGAAGAAAGCTAATTCTTGTGAGGATTAAACTGAAAAATAACACTGAAATTCCCAACAATATCAATACCATTTGGATATATTATATACAGAACACAACATCGATAAAATTTTAAGTAAACTTTTACTATTGATTTAAAGTGCACATATATTTTATTTAAATGCATTAATAAAAATTTATACTAAAATTAGAAACAAATTATAATCTTTAAACTAGTATTAATTAAACAATATTAGTAAAAATTTCTTCCAAATAGCTTTGATTTTCATTTTGCAGTAGTTGTTTAGCTTCTTCATCTAACTCTAATGAGGTTGATTTCCATTTTAGTCGAATACTGGACATATACGGGTCTGATGTGCACAACAAAATATTAATAAGATCTTCATTAGTACAATATCTGGAAATTTTTCTTGTATTGTGCTCGCGAAAGAATCTGTAGTCTTTGTTCCTTTTTTCTTGCGCTTCTTCTGAGAGATCTCCAATTAGAAGCATATTGTGCTAAATTATTTGTTCCCATGGAACAAAATTTTGTGAACTATGGTTGGCATATGTCTCCAAGAATATTTTTGGTTATAAAGTGTTGCTGTCTCATTAGCATACTGACCAAATTTTTTTGCATCTATATTTTTGCTACATGCTATAACTTATAATATGATTTGGAATCGTCGTATTAAATCATAATCTACTCCAGTTATAGAAGCTGCAGTTTCTGGATCGGAAAAAAATCTTGCTGTGTTTTCATCATTAGAATTTCCTTCTCCTTGCTTTGGCTGGTCAATTATAAGGCCTATCTCACGGTATTTTTCTTGAATATCTTTTTTTTGCTTTCTTTTTTCCAAATTTTCTTTGTTGTTTCTCACTGTTTCGCCTAACGGGCCAAATTCCAAAACGTATCCCAATTTAAGAATATGCTCCATAAAACGAATTCTAGCATAAAGAGGTGACATTCAAAATTCATATGCTTCATTAAAACTATCGTCTTGTGTTGGTGGTTGGCTCAATTGACTTGATGTTTTTTGGCATATGGTGCAGCTTGACGAAGACTTTGTTTCGGTTAAAGGTTTTACCAGTTATTTTCATTGGTTTTAAATTTATTTGCAATTTTCAGGTATTTAAGTTATGTAATATTAGATGGCAATGAAATCATTTTTTACCTTTTCCAAATGAATTGCTAAATACCACATAATTTGAGAGTTAACAGGTACTGGCAATAATATAACAGGTATTTGGTTTTACCAGTTATTTCCATTGGTTTTAAATTTATTTGCAATTTTCAGGTATTTAAGTTATGTAAGATTAGATGGCAATAAAATAATTTTTTACCTTTTCCAAATGAATTGCCAGATACCACATAATTTGAGAGTTCTATTGTCATTTTTTCAAAATTTTGCGGACTTCTATGTGGACTAGGTCCAAATATGGGCCAACTTCTCCTAATTTCAACAGAATTATTTTTTGGGTCAATAAGAACTCTTGTACAAAATTTCATCAAAATATATGCATAATAGCCACTTTCACATACAAATAACTTCTCAAAAAATATGACGTGCATTTGTCCGAATATCTTACCTTGGGTCAGAAAAATTGCTGTAGCTCAAAAAGTGCAGTCCCGATGCATGGACATGTATATATAGGAATGTAGGGGAGAGTAAGGACTACAAAATAGTAAATTTGTGTTTTGACTCAGCTTGACTCACAGGAGTTGTGCTCTATGAAGTAGGAAATTTCCGAGAAATTTGACCTTTTTTAAAAAAAAATATTTAAATTGTTCTGAAAACAGTAGAGCTTCAATTTTTTTACAACAAAACACAAAATTTATTTGGTCCAAAAATATTAAAAAAAAATAAGGTCATTTAAACTTTAAAAATTAACTAAAAATATCATAAATTTACTAAATTCTGAAAAAGCCCATTTTGGACCACCCTGTTCACAGTGAAATAGTTGAAATAGAGTTCTAATTTTTTGGCTCCCGAGGTTTACTACTGTCTACTTTCATATGCGTCTAATAACTTTAAAATCGGAGAACAAAAACCAAAAGGAGTTTTGGCCGCTATCTCAAAATATTGACCACAGTGCGTCGCCTTTATATGCAATGCGATGCTTAGCTCGTGCATGTATGGGAGTGATGTATGATTAGCAAGACTTATGGACTTGGACTTTTTTCTTATTTCCGAAAATTTGTGGAAGACTATGCAAAAATTGCACATCCTCTTCACCGTTTACTTAGACAATATCACTGGTCGTCTTGAACTATAAGGCAAAAAGCTGGCTGCATCAATTCTACCATACACACGCAGCAAACCATTTTTAACAATATAAACGTTAACTGCACTAAATTACTATTTTTAGGAAGGGGTTGTTTATTTTTAATGCACTGGACTTCAGTTGAAAAACGTTCTTTCTGCGACTGTAAACATAGCAATAGTTCGGCTGACTCAAGTTCACCAGCTGTTAAACCATAATATTGCACACCGCTCTCTTTTTTACGACGCACAGTGGTCAATTTCGCGAGATAGCGGTCAAAACTCTATAACTTTTGACCGGATTGGTATTTTTTTACGCAATTTGTTTTGTTCAATAGGAGGGACTTTAAGCTTCAATTTGCGTGTTCAAACGTAAAAATCGACTGATAGGAACGTAAGTAATGTGGAGTTAAAAATGCATTTTAATTTTTTGTTGAGTTTCCATGTAAAAGTTGAATATTTTGACATTTTAAATAGGTATTTTTTTATAATTTCTTATTTTCTTCAATCGTATTTTACAATCAATACTTATTTATTATTCCTAAACTTAATTTTGGTCAGAAAATGCCAACATTTGGCCCCTGACATTTATTTAGTCTCAATATTCACAGGGGCCAAAGGTTGGTTTTTTTTTGAAGAAAGCTAATTCTTGTGAGGATTAAACTGAAAAATAACACTGAAATTCCCAACAATATCAATACCATTTGGATATATTATATACAGAACACAATATCGATAAAATTTTAAGTAAACTTTTACTATTGATTTAAAGTGCACATATATTTTATTTAAATGTATTAACAAAAATTTATACTAAAATTAGAAACAAATTATAATCTTTAAACTAGTATTAATTAAACAATATTAGTAAAAATTTCTTCCAAATAGCTTTGATTTTCATTTTGCAGTAGTTGTTTAGCTTCTTCATCTAACTCTAATGAGGTTGATTTCCATTTTTGTCGAATACTGGAATAATATGGGTCTGATGTGCACAACAAAATATTAATAAGATCTTCATTAGTACAATATCTGGAAATTTTTCTTTTATTGTGCTCGCGAAAGAATCTGTAGTCTTTGTTCCTTTTTTCTTGCGCTTCTTCTGAGAGATCTTCAATTGGAAGCATATTGTGCTGAATTATTTGTTCCCCATGGAACAAAATTTTGTGAACTGTGGTTGGCATATGTCTCCAAGAATATTTTTGGTTATAAAGGGTTGCTGTCTCATTAGCATACTGACCAAATTTTTTTGCATCTATCTTTTTGCTACATGCTATAACTTCTAATATGATTTGGAATCGTCGTATTAAATCATAATCTACTCCAGTTATAGAAGCTGCAGTTTCTGGATCAGAAAAAAATCTCGTTGCTGTGTTTCCATCATTAGAATTTCCTTCTCCTTGCTTTGGCTGGTCAATTATAAAGCCTATCTCACGGTATTTTTCTTGAATATCTTTTTTTTTGCTTTCTTTTTTCCAAATTTTCTTTGTTGTTTCTCCCTGTATCGCCTAACGGGCCAAATTCCAAATCGTATCCCAATTTAAGAATATGCTTCATAAAACGAATTCTAGCATGAAGAGGTGACATTCCAAATTCATATGCTTCATTAAAACTATCGTCTTGTGTTGGTGGTTGGCTCAATTGACTTGATGTTTTTTGGCATATGGTGCAGCTTGACGAAGACTTTGTTTCGGTTAAAGCTTGTGCAACTTTTCCATCGATCACTGTAAGTGACATTTTAAAGTTAACTTCGATGCATTGGCCATTAAATTCAAATATCACTGGTTGAAGTTCTTTAATTTCATCTCTTATTTTGCCAACTTCTTCAGTTATGACATCTTTAGTTTCTTTTTTGTAAGCAAACTTTATTGGTCTACAAAATTTTGTTGAGGAGGGAATTTCATTCTTCCATACATCTATATCTGCAGCTCTACTAGTTGACGGCTCTGAACCAATATAAGTTTTTGTTAAACGTAATGGAACGAAAGAAATCATGAATAAATTGGCATCTGATGAATTTTCCGCATTACATTGTTTGTATTGTTTCTGGCCAGAGGACCCATCACATCCCAATTTAGAAATTAAAGTCATGCTGCAATTTTTAAACTTCTTTAAATAATCAGCATAAAATGTCTTTAATAATCGTTCTGCAGTGTGTTCAAGAAGGTCCTGCAATTTTATTTCTGCTGAACTTGAAGATACACTAATAGCAGTTGGTGAAGGTAAGCAATCTTTTTTGGCAGAAACTATATCTCGATATGATGGAAAAATTCCACAATTGTTTTCATTGGTTCGCTTCCGCAATTCTGTATATTGGTTTTTAGTCATTTTCAAATCCAAAAATAGTGCAAATGCTTCTTCTGGAGTAAATTTATTTTCTTCAGTTGGTGTCGGCATACTTTCTAAAATCCTTTTTGTGCATCTGGGGCTTGCTTCCACTATTTTTTTAATGATAGCAATTTTACTCTTTTTAGTTTTCGATGGTTGAATTTGATGCAGAAATGAATCCTTTATGATGCTACAAGAAAATTCTTCATTGATATGTTTAAGCTTGCGTCTTCGTGATACTTCACTACAATTATCAATTGGCTTTGCTGGTCGACCACCTTTTCCAGTTTCCGTGGTAGTTACTGATGGCTTTTTAAAAATAAGTTTATTTCTTAGCCATTCTTGGTTGCGTGAGTAAAAAAATTTCTTGTTTCTGGAACATTGATTGTACCGTTTTCTTAAAGTATTTAAAAAGTTTTTTATTTTTAAGTTATGAATTTTAATTTCTTGTTTATCGCATATTTTGAAGAATGGATTATTCATTATATGTAAAATAATGTCGTTTTTATCTTTCCTATAACTTACTTACACTATAACTGAATTTAGCCATTGTTTAAACAATAATGACGAAAAAAAAATGAATGCATGGATTAATATACTATTGCTCGAAGTTTCAACATGATCTTTTTTACCTCTTTGAAACATAATATAACAGGTACTTGGTTTTACCAGTTATTTCCATTGGTTTTAAATTTATTTGCAATTTTCAGGTATTTAAGTTATGTAATATTAGATGGCAATAAAATCATTTTTTACCTTTTCCAAATGAATTGCCAGATACCACATAATTTGAGAGTTCTATTGTCATTTTTGTCAAAATTTTGATACACCCCTCTATGTGGACTAGGTCCAAATATGGGCCAACTTCTCCTAATTTGAACAGAATTATTTTTTGGGTCAATAAGAACTCTTGTACAAAATTTCATCAAAATATATGCATAATAGCCACTTTCACATACAAATAACTTCTCAAAAAATATGACGTGCATTTGTACCGAATATCTTACCTTGGGTCAGAAAAATTGCTGTAGCTCAAAAAGTGCAGTCCCGATGCATGGACATGTATATATAGGAATGTAGGGGAGAGTTAGGACTACAAAATAGTAAATTTGTGTTTTGACTCAGCTTGACTTACAGGAGTTGTGCTCTATGAAGTAGGAAATTTCCGAGAAATTTGACCTTTTTTAAAAAAAATATTTAAATTGTTCTGAAAACAGTAGAGCTTCAATTTTTTTACCAGTAATAGGAAATAAGTTAAGTTACAATACAAAATTTATTTCGTCCAAAAGTCTTGAAAAACAAAAAAGTTATGATCATTTAAACTTTAAAAATTAACAAAAAACATAATAAATTTACTAAATTCTGAAAAAGCCCATTTTGGACAACCCTGTTCTCAGTGAAATAGTTGAAATAGAGTTGTAATTTTATGGCTCCCGAGGTTTACTACTGTCTACTTTCATATGAGTCTAATAACTTTAAAATCGGAGAACAAAAACCAAAAGGAGTTTTGGCCGCTATCTCAAAATATTGACCACAGTGCGACGTCGATTTATAAAACGTAAAGCCCATGCAGTTGTTCTCTTTATTCTAGAGAAAGATGAAAAACGATTAAAATTTATAAAAGCATTACTTGCAACCAATAAAGAGATTTTAGGGTGAAGCTCTTCCTCGTCTTCATGATTTGAATCATCAGCCGTATCATGGTTCAACCATTCATCTTCGTTACGTAAAAGAAACTCTGGCCCAGTAAGCCAACGGGAAGATGAGGAAAAGTCAACGTTGTTAAACGCTCTCGTTGCGTCATCAGCTACGTTTTCATGGGTTGACACCCACTTCCAGCTATTAATTTCGGTGGATTCCAAAATTTCAGCAATACGATGTGCTACATATGGCTTGTACCGACGATGACTACTAGCAATCCACTTTAAAACAGTTTTGGAATCGCTCCATAAGACACATTTTTTAGGCGTAAATTCGTGACCATCTAAAATTGCTTGCATTAATCGGGTTCCTAGTACTGCTGCCTGCAGCTCTAAGCGTGGAATTGTTACTCTTTTTAAAGGTGCACATTTTGTTTTTGATGTCACAAAACTAGTACATATTTTACCATCATCAGCAATCCACCTCCAATAGTAATTGATGGTTTTACAAAATTTGTCAAACTATTTTCAGTTAAGTCGACAAGTACGAAATAAGTTATTGCTTGTTTAGATAAATATTTTGTAAATTACTCAAGCCCCAGAAGAATAATTAGTGACCACGGTACATGCTTTACTTCTTCCGAATTTAGCTCATATCTACTTTCCAATAATATAGATCATGTTCGAATTGCTGTTGCCTCTGCACAAGTCAACGGGCAAGTCGAAAGAGTTAACAAAGTACTTAAGGATATGTTAAGCAAGGTGCCAAACCCTCTGAATTATACTGTTCATTGTTCGGCCAAACAGTCTGCTAGCAAACTCCTTTTTGGTGTTGACCAACGGGGCGTAGACGTAGATTTTTTGACTGATTACTTGCAAGAAAAAAATACAAAAGAGCATAGTCGTGATCTAGAGCAAATTCGAACAGATGCTTCTGAATCTATTATAAAATCTCAAGAAAGAAACTTAAAATATTTTTTTGAACGCAGCAAACCTGCAAAATCTTTTAATGAGGGTGAATTTTCTAGTCATTCGTTATACTGATACTACTGTTAAGAAAAACAAAAAATTGAATGAAATTTTCCGAGGTCCTTATGTTGTACATAAAGTTTTACCTAATGATCGATATGTTATAAGAGACATTGAAAATTGCCAAATTACCCAGCTGCCATACGACGGAATAATAGAAGCATCGCGAATAAGAAAATGGATAGATAAAATTGATTGAGAACACTCAAAAGTCAGAATAGCCGAGTTGTAATGTATATTAGTCATATATTTTACGCTATTATTTATTATTAATTAAGCTATGTATTTATTACCTTTCATAATATTTATTAACTTCCTAATATGACATCTTTAATTGTAATTATTTAGTGACATATATTATTTATATTTGTAGTAACTTTATTTATAATAACGACATCTATTTGTCGTTACCTATTTTTAAATACGTTTTAAGCAACCCTTCTTAGAAATATATATTTTGAGCGTCAAGGTTGACATTTTGTAAAAAACACACATTATAAAATAAACTGTTGAGTAGACGCGAGGAATAAAACCGTGTTAATTTTCCATTACACTATTGATGTTCTTTTTATGTGCTGCAATTGTTTAGTACTTCTGAGTTGATGTAATTAGTAAGTCAGAGTTGGGAACACGGCTTTAATCCCACATACATACATTATCAACAACGGCTGATGATCTTTCATAAAAGGTGGGCGAAGCTTTAGTCTTTCTCTCCCTTTTCTCTTTCTCTCTCACATTTAAATGGCTAATGTATGACAATTCCTCGCTCCTAATTGGTTGATATGAGACAAGCCTTTTATTACAGAGCCTAAAAATGTATCCAATAACTTCTAGGGTTCAATACTCTTAAATCGTACACAATGATTTCGTAAACAATGATTTCGGCAAGAGTTTATTGTTTTACTTTAAATTATTAGAATTATTGAATTGTTACTTTACATACTTCAATATTCGATTTGTTATTGTTTCGGTAAGTGACTAATTCTAGGAAAAAAAATAATTCTTATGTATGTGCGTTTGTTCAATGTTTGGTAAACAAACGGTCATCTCGGTGAGAGAGCTATAACGGGTGATTTCACAATGTTGTGGAATTATTGTCATACTGATGATAAGAGAAACATTATGGTAGATGGAATAAGAACGCGTGCTTGGGGTCATTACAAAGATAGAGTTGATAATTACATGGAATTTAATTAAAAACATGATCTTAAGTGAGATGGTAGTGGTCAATTATAATACAAAATAAGACAAATGGAGGTTTCAATTGTCAAAACATTGTTTTATTTTTAATTTACTCATGATTTAATTACTTAGTATAAGTATATAAATAAAGTTAATAAAATTATATTATTTATTTTATTATGATACAAAAATTAAATAAGGTTTTCTTTTTTTTTATCAAAAGTGCATTTTTTAGAGCACAAACACCGTAGTTGTGATAACTACAATAGAGATATTCCCTATACTTAATTTCCAGTTGTTTAAAGTTGTTACATCCAATATCTTCAATATTAAATACTCTTTGTTGCAGTATTTTTTCCAAGCATTTCTTTTTTTCTTCACCTTTAACATAGATTTTCGAATGCTTTACATTTTCTTTTAAAAATCTATATACACTCTTAAATGATACTGATCTGTCATCCCAATTCAAGTGGTGGTAATTCTTTATTAGCCAATTTGCTTCTTTTTGTTTCTTTGTTTTATAATAAAATTAATGTTTTCTCTAGAATTAAAAACAATTGCAATTTCTTTTGCTAAGAATTTATTTACATTAGACTTAAAACCTTGCATATCGATGAAAACTATTTTCTCACACATGTTTTATAGTTGAAATTATAAATATAAAAAATATAAAAAATATAAAAAAATATAAAACTTTACGAACTTGTCAATTAGACGATCGTGAATGAAGATACAATAGGCTGATGTATTTGTGGAAATATATGAGGTAGTGTCACGAACAATTTTTATACCAATAGGTACGTAAGTGTTATTATTATTTTTGAAATTTATCTGTTCACCAATAAAACTACAAACGATTTCTATTAATATGTTCTTTTTATTTATTGATTTTATAAGTAAGTATTTTTACTATGTTGAGATTTAACTGTTTACCAATAAAACCACAAACGATTTCTATTAATATGTTCTTTTTTATTTATTGATTTTATAAAGGATCTTAATCTTTTATTAATTAATTTACAAAGGTTCTTAATGTTTTATTTATATTAATTGTTCCCACTATGTGGGCTTGAGTGCTAATTTTGGACTGAAGAAATTTTATTAACAACTTTAATTCAATGCCAAAGACAATTTTGCTTAACTTGCAAAAAACACATCAAAATTTCATTGCATCAATCAATCGCGTTAAACCATGCAATCAGGTGATTTTCTTCCCAAAAAAATTGCAGATGACCGCATCTGATCGTAATTTTGAAGAACATTTCTAACCTCTAATACACGTCGCACAGTGGTCAATTTCGCGAGATAGCGGTCAAAACTCTATAACTTTTGACCGGATTGGTATTTTTTTACGCAATTTGTTTTGTTCAAGCTTAAATTTGCGTGTTCAAACGTAAAAATCGACTGATAGGAACGTAAGTAATGTGGATTTAAAAATGCATTTTAATTTTTTGTTGAGTTTCCATGTAAAAGTTGAATATTTTGACATTTTAAATAGGTATTTTTTTTATAATTTCTTATTTCCTTCAATCGTATTTTGCAACCAATACTTATTTATTATTCCTAAACTTAATTTTGGTCAGGAAATGCCAACATTTGGCCCCTGACATTTATTTAGTCTCAATATTCACAGGGGCCAAAGATTGGTTTTTTTTGGAAGAAAGCTAATTCTTGTGAGGATTAAACTGAAAAATAACACTGAAATTCCCAACAATATCAATACCATTTGGATATATTATATACAGAACACAACATCGATAAAATTTTAAGTAAACTTTTACTATTGATTTAAAGTGCACATATATTTTATTTAAATGCATTAATAAAAATTTATACTAAAATTAGAAACAAATTATAATCTTTAAACTAGTATTAATTAAACAATATTAGTAAAAATTTCTTCCAAATAGCTTTGATTTTCATTTTGCAGTAGTTGTTTAGCTTCTTCATCTAACTCTAATGAGGTTGATTTCCATTTTTGTCGAATACTGGACATATACGGGTCTGATGAATTTCCTTCTCCTTGCTTTGGCTGGTCAATTATAAGGCCTATCTCACGGTATTTTTCTTGAATATCTTTTTTTGCTTTCTTTTTTCCAAATTTTCTTTGTTGTTTCTCACTGTTTCGCCTAACGGGCCAAATTCCAAAACGTATCCCAATTTAAGAATATGCTCCATAAAACGAATTCTAGCATAAGGAGGTGACATTCAAAATTCATATGCTTCATTAAAACTATCGTCTTGTGTTGGTGGTTGGCTCAATTGACTTGATGTTTTTTGGCATATGGTGCAGCTTGACGAAGACTTTGTTTCGGTTAAAGGTTTTACCAGTTATTTCCATTGGTTTTAAATTTATTTGCAATTTTCAGGTATTTAAGTTATGTAATATTAGATGGCAATGAAATCATTTTTTATCTTTTCCAAATGAATTGCTAAATACCACATAATTTGAGAGTTAACAGGTACTGGCAATAATATAACAGGTATTTGGTTTTACCAGTTATTTCCATTGGTTTTAAATTTATTTGCAATTTTCAGGTATTTAAGTTATGTAAGATTAGATGGCAATAAAATAATTTTTTACCTTTTCCAAATGAATTGCCAGATACCACATAATTTGAGAGTTCTATTGTCATTTTTTCAAAATTTTGCGGACTTCTATGTGGACTAGGTCCAAATATGGGCCAACTTCTCCTAATTTCAACAGAATTATTTTTTGGGTCAATAAGAACTCTTGTACAAAATTTCATCAAAATATATGCATAATAGCCACTTTCACATACAAATAACTTCTCAAAAACTATGACGTGCATTTGTCCGAATATCTTACCTTGGGTCAGAAAAATTGCTGTAGCTCAAAAAGTGCAGTCCCGATGCATGGACATGTATATATAGGAATGTAGGGGAGAGTAAGGACTACAAAATAGTAAATTTGTGTTTTGACTCAGCTTGACTCACAGGAGTTGTGCTCTATGAAGTAGGAAATTTCCGAGAAATTTGACCTTTTTTAAAAAAAAATATTTAAATTGTTCTGAAAACAGTAGAGCTTCAATTTTTTTTACAACACAACACAAAATTTATTTGGTCCAAAAATATTAAAAAAAAAAAATAAGGTCATTTAAACTTTAAAAATTAACTAAAAATATCATAAATTTACTAAATTCTGAAAAAGCCCATTTTGGACCACCCTGTTCACAGTGAAATAGTTGAAATAGAGTTCTAATTTTTTGGCTCCCGAGGTTTACTACTGTCTACTTTCATATGCGTCTAATAACTTTAAAATCGGAGAACAAAAACCAAAAGGAGTTTTGGCCGCTATCTCAAAATATTGACCACAGTGCGTCGCCTTTATATGCAATGCGATGCTTAGCTCGTGCATGTATGGGAGTGATGTATGATTAGCAAGACTTATGGACTTGGACTTTTTTCTTATTTCCGAAAATTTGTGGAAGACTATGCAAAAATTGCACATCCTCTTCACCGTTTACTTAGACAAGGGAAAAATTATAATTTTTTCGATAATTCTGAATCTCACGAACACAATGACTTTGAAATACCAAACTTTATACCATGCAAGACGGTCAATTTTTCTGAAGAATAACTAGACTTCATAATACAGGTTACTCAAAATAGGGACGACGATATTATAGGTATCAAATTACGTTTACAAAAGGAAGAAGTGGCACATTTTAAGCTTGTAGATGGTATAGTCTTTCGAGAGGATATCAAAGGAAATCTACTTTTCTACGTTCCACGTGAATTAGAGGAAAATGTTATTAGACTGATACATGAAAAAATTTGCCACCTAGGTATGATAAAACATATGAGCAAATTAAGAAAAACTATTGGTTTAAAAATATGAGAGAAAAAAATTAAAAAATTTATAAAAAATTGTTTGAGGTGTATTATGTGCTCGCCTCCAATGAGAATTAATAAACAAAATTTATATAACGTTCCAAAAAAACCTCTACCATTCGATACAATTCACATTGACAATTTGGTCCCCTTCCCTCTGTAAACTCTCAACGAAAACACATTTTAGTAGTAATTGATGGTTTTACAATATTTGTCAAACTATTTTCAGTTAAGTCGACAAGTACGAAATAAGTTATTGCTTGTTTAGATAAATATTTTGTAAATTACTCAAGACCCAGAAGAATAATTAGTGACCACGGTGCATGCTTTACTTCTTCCGAATTTAGCTCATATCTACTTTCCAATAATATAGATCATGTTCGAATTGCTGTTGCCTCTGCACAAGCCAACGGGCAAGTCGAAAGAGTTAACAAAGTACTTAAGGATATGTTAAGCAAGGTGCCAAACCCTCTGAATCATACAGATTGGTCTAGAATGTTAGTACAAGTTGAATACGCAATAAATAATACTGTTCATTGTTCGGCCAAACAGTCTGCTAGCAAACTCCTTTTTGGTGTTGACCAACGGGGCTTAGACGTAGATTTTTTGACTGATTACTTGCAAGAAAAAAATACAAAAGAGCATAGTCGTGATCTAGAGCAAATTCGAACAGATGCTTCTGAATCTATTATAAAATCTCAAGAAAGAAACTTAAAATATTTTTTTGAACGTAGCAAACCTGCAAAATCTTTTAATGAGGGTGAATTTTCTAGTCATTCGTTATACTGATACTACTGTTAAGAAAAACAAAAATTGAATGAAATTTTCCGAGGTCCTTATATTGTACATAAAGTTTTACCTAATGATCGCTATGTTATAAGAGAATTGAAAATTGCCAAATTACCCAGCTGCCATACGACGGAATAATAGAAGCATCGCGAATAAGAAAATGGATAGATAAAATTGATTAAGGACACTCAAAAGTCAGAATAGCCGAGTTGTAATGTATATTAGTCATATATTTTACGCTATTATTTATTATTAATTAAGCTATGTATTTATTACCTTTCATAATATTTATTAACTTCCTAATATGACATCTTTAATTGTAATTATTTAGTGACATTGTTGTTGACAGAGGTTTGCGTTGAACAAAATACTGTTTAAAAATATTCAGTTTATTTCTATAAAAAGGCAAACGATTAATTTTACAAATAAAGACAAAATAATACGAATTTACTCACCGCAGTTTTGCACCTCTTTCTTTTATGAACATTAAAACGACATTAAACATTACAGTTATTTAATTCCAAAACGTATCCCAATTTAAGAATATGCTCCATAAAACGAATTCTAGCATAAGGAGGTGACATTCAAAATTCATATGCTTCATTAAAACTATCGTCTTGTGTTGGTGGTTGGCTCAATTGACTTGATGTTTTTTGGCATATGGTGCAGCTTGACGAAGACTTTGTTTCGGTTAAAGGTTTTACCAGTTATTTCCATTGGTTTTAAATTTATTTGCAATTTTCAGGTATTTAAGTTATGTAATATTAGATGGCAATGAAATCATTTTTTACCTTTTCCAAATGAATTGCTAAATACCACATAATTTGAGAGTTAACAGGTACTGGCAATAATATAACAGGTATTTGGTTTTACCAGTTATTTCCATTGGTTTTAAATTTATTTGCAATTTTCAGGTATTTAAGTTATGTAAGATTAGATGGCAATAAAATAATTTTTTACCTTTTCCAAATGAATTGCCAGATACCACATAATTTGAGAGTTCTATTGTCATTTTTTCAAAATTTTGCGGACTTCTATGTGGACTAGGTCCAAATATGGGCCAACTTCTCCTAATTTCAACAGAATTATTTTTTGGGTCAATAAGAACTCTTGTACAAAATTTCATCAAAATATATGCATAATAGCCACTTTCACATACAAATAACTTCTCAAAAACTATGACGTGCATTTGTCCGAATATCTTACCTTGGGTCAGAAAAATTGCTGTAGCTCAAAAAGTGCAGTCCCGATGCATGGACATGTATATATAGGAATGTAGGGGAGAGTAAGGACTACAAAATAGTAAATTTGTGTTTTGACTCAGCTTGACTCACAGGAGTTGTGCTCTATGAAGTAGGAAATTTCCGAGAAATTTGACCTTTTTTAAAAAAAAATATTTAAATTGTTCTGAAAACAGTAGAGCTTCAATTTTTTTTACAACACAACACAAAATTTATTTGGTCCAAAAATATTAAAAAAAAAAAATAAGGTCATTTAAACTTTAAAAATTAACTAAAAATATCATAAATTTACTAAATTCTGAAAAAGCCCATTTTGGACCACCCTGTTCACAGTGAAATAGTTGAAATAGAGTTCTAATTTTTTGGCTCCCGAGGTTTACTACTGTCTACTTTCATATGCGTCTAATAACTTTAAAATCGGAGAACAAAAACCAAAAGGAGTTTTGGCCGCTATCTCAAAATATTGACCACAGTGCGTCGCCTTTATATGCAATGCGATGCTTAGCTCGTGCATGTATGGGAGTGATGTATGATTAGCAAGACTTATGGACTTGGACTTTTTTCTTATTTCCGAAAATTTGTGGAAGACTATGCAAAAATTGCACATCCTCTTCACCGTTTACTTAGACAAGGGAAAAATTATAATTTTTTCGATAATTCTGAATCTCACGAACACAATGACTTTGAAATACCAAACTTTATACCATGCAAGACGGTCAATTTTTCTGAAGAATAACTAGACTTCATAATACAGGTTACTCAAAATAGGGACGACGATATTATAGGTATCAAATTACGTTTACAAAAGGAAGAAGTGGCACATTTTAAGCTTGTAGATGGTATAGTCTTTCGAGAGGATATCAAAGGAAATCTACTTTTCTACGTTCCACGTGAATTAGAGGAAAATGTTATTAGACTGATACATGAAAAAATTTGCCACCTAGGTATGATAAAACATATGAGCAAATTAAGAAAAACTATTGGTTTAAAAATATGAGAGAAAAAAATTAAAAAATTTATAAAAAATTGTTTGAGGTGTATTATGTGCTCGCCTCCAATGAGAATTAATAAACAAAATTTATATAACGTTCCAAAAAAACCTCTACCATTCGATACAATTCACATTGACAATTTGGTCCCCTTCCCTCTGTAAACTCTCAACGAAAACACATTTTAGTAGTAATTGATGGTTTTACAATATTTGTCAAACTATTTTCAGTTAAGTCGACAAGTACGAAATAAGTTATTGCTTGTTTAGATAAATATTTTGTAAATTACTCAAGACCCAGAAGAATAATTAGTGACCACGGTACATGCTTTACTTCTTCCGAATTTAGCTCATATCTACTTTCCAATAATATAGATCATGTTCGAATTGCTGTTGCCTCTGCACAAGCCAACGGGCAAGTCGAAAGAGTTAACAAAGTACTTAAGGATATGTTAAGCAAGGTGCCAAACCCTCTGAATCATACAGATTGGTCTAGAATGTTAGTACAAGTTGAATACGCAATAAATAATACTGTTCATTGTTCGGCCAAACAGTCTGCTAGCAAACTCCTTTTTGGTGTTGACCAACGGGGCTTAGACGTAGATTTTTTGACTGATTACTTGCAAGAAAAAAATACAAAAGAGCATAGTCGTGATCTAGAGCAAATTCGAACAGATGCTTCTGAATCTATTATAAAATCTCAAGAAAGAAACTTAAAATATTTTTTTGAACGTAGCAAACCTGCAAAATCTTTTAATGAGGGTGAATTTTCTAGTCATTCGTTATACTGATACTACTGTTAAGAAAAACAAAAATTGAATGAAATTTTCCGAGGTCCTTATATTGTACATAAAGTTTTACCTAATGATCGCTATGTTATAAGAGAATTGAAAATTGCCAAATTACCCAGCTGCCATACGACGGAATAATAGAAGCATCGCGAATAAGAAAATGGATAGATAAAATTGATTAAGGACACTCAAAAGTCAGAATAGCCGAGTTGTAATGTATATTAGTCATATATTTTACGCTATTATTTATTATTAATTAAGCTATGTATTTATTACCTTTCATAATATTTATTAACTTCCTAATATGACATCTTTAATTGTAATTATTTAGTGACATTGTTGTTGACAGAGGTTTGCGTTGAACAAAATACTGTTTAAAAATATTCAGTTTATTTCTATAAAAAGGCAAACGATTAATTTTACAAATAAAGACAAAATAATACGAATTTACTCACCGCAGTTTTGCACCTCTTTCTTTTATGAACATTAAAACGACATTAAACATTACAGTTATTTAATTTACAGCAAAGGGTATGCAAAAAATAAGACGAAAAAGGAATGCAAAAACGCGGTTTACAAAACAGATGATTTGAAACAAGGATGGCACATATATTGGAATAGTGGCACTTCCATGAAACATTACAGGGCGTTCCGTAACGCCCCCACCCCCGTGGAGCGATCCGCTTCACCAACATCCAAAGCTAGAAAGGCTAACTTGGATACAGCTCTTTGTAGAACGCCGGACGCAGTTTTTACATCAGCTCGACGCACCACACCATCAGCACCAGCAAACACAGGATTTACTATAACACGTCGCCATTGGCTCCTGGGAAGATTAGGATCACATATAAATACCATGTCACCAGTATTCAATGGAGCTGTTCTTTCACACCATTTTACTCGTCTCGTTAATGTTGGCAAATACTCTAGCACCCAACATTTCCAAAATCTATCACGAAGACTCCTTACAACACGCCACTGTTTTCTAAGACTACATAGCTTACTATCTGCCTCATCAGCTGGTGGAGTTTGAGCGACGTTTCCATAACCGACAAGGAAATGATTTGGCGTGAGGGGTTCTTCTTCGTCTGGGCTTATTGGCAAGTGCGTTAATGGACGTGAATTGACAATGTTTTTTGCTTCTATTAAAAGGGACTGCAAAACATGTTCTTTAGGCGAAACTTCTTTTAATGTTTTTCGCAGCACTTTTTTAACGCACTGGACCATTCTTTCCCATATTCCACCCTCGGACGGATTTATTGGGCAATTAAAAACCCACTCAACACCTTTCCCAGACAGCTCGCTTTGAATTCGTTCGGCTTCAAAAACTTCGTTGAAACGCTTAGCCTCTTCGTTGGCACCAACGAAATTTTTTCCGTTGTCGGAACGTACTGGAAGACCCCTGCGATTCATAAAATTCCTCATAGCAATAATACAGGAATCGGTTGACAAGTCATGGGCTACTTCCAAATGTATTGCTCGAATTGTGAGGCACGTAAAGAGTGCCACCCATCTTTTTTCAGAACGCCTGCCAATAGATACAGTCAAAGGACCAAAATAGTCCAGACCTGTAAATTTGAATGGTCTTACGTTTGGCTCAAGCCGATCAAAAGGAAGTGGACCCATAATGGGTACACGAGGAGTAGCCTTACTGTACCTGCATAACATGCAATTTGAAATAACTTTCCGAAGTAAGCGTCTAATTTGAGGAATCCAGTACCTTTTACGTATTTCACATATTGTAGCCTCGTGATTCTGATGTTTCATCTGGCAGCGGTAGTGATGAACTACGAGTGTTGTATAGGCATGATCATATGGTAATATCACTGGTCGTCTTGAACTATAAGGCAAAAAGCTGGCTGCATCAATTCTACCATACACACGCAGCAAACCATTTTTAACAATATAAACGTTAACTGCACTAAATTACTATTTTTAGGAAGGGTTGTTTATTTTTAATGCACTGGACTTCAGTTGAAAAACGTTCTTTCTGCGACTGTAAACATAGCAATAGTTCGGCTGACTCAAGTTCACCAGCTGTTAAACCATAATATTGTACACCGCTCTCTTTTTTACGACGTCGATTTATAAAACGTAAAGCCCATGCAGTTGTTCTCTTTATTCTAGAGAAAGATGAAAAACGATTAAAATTTATAAAAGCATTACTTGCAACCAATAAAGAGATTTTCATGATTTGAATCATCAGCCGTATCATGGTTCAACCATTCATCTTCGTTACGTAAAAGAAACTCTGGCCCAGTAAGCCAACGGGAAGATGAGGAAAAGTCAACGTTGTTAAACGCTCTCGTTGCGTCATCAGCTACGTTTTCATGGGTTGACACCCACTTCCAGCTATTAATTTCGGTGGATTCGAAAATTTCAGCAATACGATGTGCTACATATGGCTTGTACCGACGATGACTACTAGCAATCCACTTTAAAACAGTTTTGGAATCGCTCCATAAGACACATTTTTTAGGCGTAAATTCGTGACCATCTAAAATTGCTTGCATTAATCGGGTTCCTAGTACTGCTGCCTGCAGCTCTAAGCGTGGAATTGTTACCCTTTTTAAAGGTGCACATTTTGTTTTTGATGTCACAAAACTAGTACATATTTTACTATCATCAGCAATATGCCACAGCAGCAAAGGCGTCCTCACTAGCGTCAACAAAAATGTGAAGATCAAAACGATTTGGCAACCCTGTTGAAAAATAGCATCTGGGTACACGAAAATTTATAATTTTATTCATTTGTTTGCGCCACAGCTCCCACGATTTATAAACGTCTTCCGGGATAGCTTCGTCCCACCGACAATCACGCCTCCACACCTCGCGTAAATTTAGTTTTCCACCAACAATAAAATTACTTAAAAACCCGAGAGGATCAAATGATGACATGATGATACTGAGTAACTCTCTTTTTGTAGGTTTTCTGTGGCCAGACATGACGGATGAATCAACCTTATGGAACTTTAAATGAAATTTAAAATTGGCAGAAAGGGAGTCCCAATATAAGCCCAACACTTTTTCTGTATCATCATCCGCTAGCATTGTTTTTGAAATTGTACTACCACCCAATGCCAGGGTGAATTCATTGGAATTTGAAATGAAACCTGTTTTGAAACATTACTGCCTCCTCCACGCTTTCGAAGCTGTCTACAAAATCGTCAATGTAATGGTGATTTAAGATGACTGCTGTTGCTCTTGGCTGAGATTGGCTGTATACCGTGGCATTGGCTTTCATGACGTAACGTGCTGAGCATGGAGAGCAGGCTGCTCCAAAAGTCATGACCACCATTTCGTACTCTTCAGGAGGGTTGTTTTGATTTCCACCGCGCCATAAAAAACGTTGGCTGATTCTGTCTTCGGGCTGAACAACGATCTGGTGAAACATCTCACGTATGTCAGCACATACGGCAACTCTACCACGACGAAAATTGTATAAAATTGTTGTTAACGATGCGATATCTTGAGGGCCCTTTAATAAATGAGAATTTAAAGAAATCCCATACACTTGTGGAGCTGCATCAAATACTAAGCGAACCTTTTTTGGTTTATTGGGATTTATTACCCCAAAATGAGGCAAATACCATTTTTTGTCACTTGGCAACTCTATCTCTTCTAAACGAAGTTTACGAACATAGCCTTTGTCTACATACCCCTTTATTACCTCTTTGTATGCAGCAGCAAAGTTTTCGTTTTGATTCATCTTTTTTTCAATCCCCTCCAAACGTCTAAGGGCCATGGGATAACTGTTTGGCAGCTTTACGTTATCATGTTTCCATAGGAGGCCAGTTTGAAATCGGTCCCCAATTCGTTTTGTTGTTTCTAGCAGAATTCCATTTGCTCTTACGTCATCATCACACTCAATAGGAGGGGCTGACCTTACACCAATACTTTCTACGTTGAAAAAATGCTTAACAAGCTGATGAAGACTGCTGTCACTTTCTATGTTGGCCATAAGGCATGAGGGATGATTTGTTGACAAAGTACGACAGGGGCCGAATACTAACCAACCCAATTCGATATTGCAGACAAACGGACCTGAAGACAAATTTACTTGAGTATTAGTTGGCAACCCTAAATGGACGTGATCTAATCCAATTAACAGCTGAGGTATAACGTTGGTGTAGGGTTTGACGGGAAAAGATGACGGTGTCTAAAAACTATTTTCCAAATCTCTATTTGTTAAACTTTGCATAGGCAGATTTAAGTTTGAAACGGCATACACATTACGCATATAATGGCACTTAGATTTGCCTACACCACTTATTTTAATGTTAAACGAAAAGACCGACTCCTGTGCTGATCGACCGCCAAACCACTGTATATTTAAGTTACCTTTCTGACCACGTACTCCAAGCTGTTCGGCAACGTCCTTATCCAACGGACTGAAGAAAAACAGTCAAATTTCTTACCTTCGTAGCAAAGGGTATTAATTTTGATAAATTATTTTCCGAAATATGTGGTATTTCTCTTATTTGACGCAACTGGCTTTGAATCAGCTGTTCCGGTCTACCAAATCTAGTACGAAGCTGTTCGATGACAACACCAACGTTGTCTGGGTGAATTAACTATGACTTAACTAAGTCACGAGCATCACCTTTGAGGCTTTTTTGTAGGCGCTGATTATTTTCAAAATTTGAATAATTATAAGTTGCGTTCGATTGAAAATAAGCTGTATAAAATATTGGCCAATCTTCCGCTGCCCCACTAAATTCTGGCAAATCTTGAAGCTTACGAGGATACATCATAGCACCCGAATTATTTGGTAACAAACCTGGATTATAAAAATTATTTATTGCTGGCTGTGGCTGTGTAGAAAATGATTGGCAAGATGGCGGTCCACCAGAAATATTTGGTGACAAATACATATTAAAATGATCGACTGCAGGTGCTGCTTGCGTCGATGGCATGGTGTGGCTGTTGGCAGAGCTGCTGGCTGAGCTGTATGTAATTGGCAATGACGGCATGGCGGCAGTTGTCATTGTGTTGGTATGTGTAGTACGTATGTCTGTATTTGTATAACGGCTCTCTATAGATGTAGTTGGAGGTATATATATGTTGGCGGCAGAATATGCTGTTGATGTAGATGGCGGCAAAGGTATGTTGGCGGCAGTATCTGTTGTTTGAGAGGAACACATTTTGTGAGGTTATGATTACTTACAGATTCCGTGTTACGAATAACTGACTCGAGCTGTTGGCATTGGCGATTACTATTGCTGAGTTTTGTCTGGGTATCTGAAAGCTGGCGTTTTAACAAGGCAATTTGCTTTTGCATCTCCGACACATTTCCGGCATTTGTTGTGGTTGACGTAGAAGGTTTATTACTTACGGCGGTTGACTTACTACTTGTGGCTGATGGTGTGGTGGTGGCGACGGCGGCAGGTTCTACTGTAACTTGATTAGACAATGGCTGTGTCTGGGCTGGTATGTTAGATGCACCTGAATTATCGCTTCCTTGTAGACGAGGACTCCGGCGAGGAGAATGCTCTATCATAATGGTTGAGTGCAACAACTATTTTAAAATGTTTATATTGTAGAAATTTTCCACGGCGGCAAACACGCAGTTATTTTGTATGAAACGGCAAAAAACATATACAAAATAAAACTGCGAAATAAAGCAATGTTATTGACAGAAATAAAAAGAGGTTTGCGTTGAACAAAATACTGTTTAAAAATATTCAGTTTATTTCTATAAAAAGGCAAACGATTAATTTTACAAATAAAGACAAAATAATACGAATTTACTCACCGCAGTTTTGCACCTCTTTCTTTTATGAACATTAAAACGACATTAAACATTAAAGTTATTTAATTTACAGCAAAGGGTATGCAAAAAATAAGACGAAAAAGGAATGCAAAAACGCGGTTTACAAAACAGATGGTTTGAAACAAGGATGGCACATATATTGGAATAGTGATGGCACTTCCATAAAACATTACAGGGCGTTCCGTAACAGACATATATTATTTATATTTGTAGTAACTTTATTTATAATAACGACATCTATTTGTCGTTACCTATTTTTAAATACGTTTTAAGCAACCCTTCTTAGAAATTTATATTTTGAGCGTCAAGGTTGACATTTTGTAAAAAACACACATTATAAAATAAACTGTTGAGTAGACGCGAGGAATAAAACCGTGTTAATTTTCCATTACACTTTTGATGTTCTTTTTATGTGCTGCAATTGTTTAGTACTTCTGAGTTGATGTAATTAGTAAGTCAGTGTTGGGAACACGGCTTTAATCCCACATACATACATTATCAACAACGGCTGATGATCTTTCATAAAAGGTGGGCGAAGCTTTAGTCTTTCTCTCTCACATTTAAATGGCTAATGTATGACAATTCCTCTCTCCTAATTGGTTGATATGAGACAGGCCTTTTATTACAGAGCCTAAAAATGTATCCAATAACTTCTAGGGTTCAATGCTCTTAAATCGTACACAATGATTTCGTAAACAATGATATCTGCAAGAGTTTATTGTTTTACTTTAAATTATTAGAATTATTGAATTATTACTTTACATACTTCAATATTCGATTTGTTATTGTTTCGGTAAGTGACTAATTCTAGGAAAAAAAAATAATTCTTATATATGTGCGTTTGTTCAATGTTTGGTAAACAAACGGTCATCTCGGTGAGAGAGCTACAACGGCTGATTTCACAATGTTGTGGAATTATTGTCATACTGATGATAAGAGAAACATTATGTTAGATGGAATAAGAACGCGTGCTTGGAGTCATTACAAAGATAGAGTTGATAATTACATGGAATTTAATTAAAAACATGATCTTAAGTGAGATGGTAGTGGTCAATTATAATACAAAATAAGACAAATGGAGGTTTCAATTGTAAAAACATTGTTTTATTTTTAATTTACTCATGATTTAATTTCTTAGTTATAAGTAGTATATAAATAAAGTTAATAAAATTATGATACAAAAATTAAATAAGGTTTTCTTTTTTTATCAAAAGTGCATTTTTTAGAGCACAAACACCATAGTTGTGATAACTACAATAGAGATATTCCCTATACTTAATTTCCAGTTGTTTAAAGTTGTTACATCCAATATCTTCAATATTAAATACTCTTTGTTGCAGTATTTTTTCCAAGCATTTCTTTTTTTCTTCACCTTTAACATAGATTTTCGAATGCTTTACATTTTCTTTTAAAAATCTATATACACTCTTAAATGATATTGATCTGTCATCCTAATTCAAGTGGTGGCAATTCTTTATTAGCCAATTTGCTTCTTTTTGTTTCTTTGTTTTATAATAAAATTAATGTTTTCTCTAGAATTAAAAACAATTGCAATTTCTTTTGCTAAGAATTTATTTACATTAGACTTAAAACCTTGCATATCGATGAAAACTATTTTCTCACACATGTTTTATAGTTGAAATTATAAATATAAAAAATATAAAATAATATAAAACTTTACGAACTTGTCAATTAGACGATCGTGAATGAAGATACAATAGGCTGATGTATTTGTGGAAATATTTGAGGTAGTGTCAAGAACAATTTTTATACCAATAGGTACGTAAGTGTTATTGTTATTTTTGAAATTTATCTGTTCACCAATAAAACTACAAACGATTTCTATTAATATGTTCTTTTTTATTTATTGATTTTATAAATAAGTATTTTTACTAATTTGAGATTTAACTGTGTACCAATAAAACCACAAACGATTTCTATTAATATGTTCTTTTTTATTTATTGATTTTATAAAGGATCTTAATCTTTTATTAATTAATTTACAAAGGTTCTTAATGTTTTATTTATATTAATTGTTCCCACTATGTGGGCTTGAGTGCTAATTTTGGACTGAAGAAATTTTATTAACAACTTTAATTCAATGCCAAAGACAATTTTGCTTAACTTGCAAAAAACACATCAAAATTTCATTGCATCAACCAATCGCGTTAAACCATGCAATCAGGTGATTTTCTTCTCAAAAAAATTGCAAACGCAGTGTCTGGATATTTGATACGATAAAGTTGTGTAATATTTTAAATAAACAAAATTAATGGATTAAATGCAGAACTGTGCAATCAATTCAAGTGCACAGCATTTATTATGAAAGGTTAAAATGTGTTCAAGGCACAACTTAAATATGTAAACTTACAGAATTTATAACGAAATGTTAGAGTGTACTCAATGTACAACTTAAATATGTTAACTACTCCCCCCTTTAAGATGCAGACGACCGCGTCTGATCGTAATTTTGAAGAACATTTCTAACCTCTAATACACGTCGCACAGTGGTCAATTTCGCGAGACAGCCGTCAAAACTCTATAACTTGTGACCGGATTGGTATTTTTTTACGCAATTTGTTTTGTTCAATAGGAGGGACTTTAAGCTTCAATTTGCGTGTTCAAACGTAAAAATCGACTGATAGGAACGTAAGTAATGTGGAGTTAAAAATGCATTTTAATTTTTTGTTGAGTTTCCATGTAAAAGTTGAATATTTTGACATTTTAAATAGGAATTTTTTTTTTATAATTTCTTATTTCCTTCAATCGTATTTTGCAACCAATACTTATTTATTATTCCTAAACTTAATTTTGGTCAGGAAATGCCAACGTTTGGCCCCTGACATTTATTTAGTCTCAATATTCACAGGGGCTAATGGTTGGTTTTTTTGGAAAAAAGCTAATTCTTGTGAGGATTAAACTGAAAAATAACACTGAAATTCCCAACAATATCAATACCATTTGGATATATTATATACAGAACACAACATCGATAAAATTTTAAGTAAACTTTTACTATTGATTTAAAGTGCACATATATTTTATTTAAATGTATTAATAAAAATTTATACTAAAATTAGAAACAAATTATAATCTTTAAACTAGTATTAATTAAACAATATTAGTAAAAACTTCTTCCAAATAGCCTTGATTTTCATTTTGCAGTAGTTGTTTAGCTTCTTCATCTAACTCTAATGAGGTTGATTTCCATTTTTGTCGAATACTGGACATATATGGGTCTGATGTGCACAACAAAAAATTAATAAGATCTTCATTAGTACAATATCTGGAAATTTTTCTTGTATTGTGCTCGCGAAAGAATCTGTAGTCTTTGTTCCTTTTTTTCTTGCGCTTCTTCTGAGAGATCACCAATTGGAAGCATATTGTGCTGAATTATTTGTTCCCCATGGAACAAACTTTTGTGAACTGTGGTTGGCATATGCCTCCATGAATATTTTTGGTTATAAAGGGTTGCTGTCTCATTAGCATACTGACCAAATCTTTTTGCATTTATCTTTTTGCTACATGCTATAACTTCTAATATGATTTGGAATCGTCGTATTAAATCATAATCTACTCCAGTTATAGAAGCTGCAGTTTCTGGATCGGAAAAAAATCTTGCTGTGTTTCCATCATTAGAATTTCCTTCTCCTTGCTTTGGCTGGTCAATTAAAAGGCCTCACGGAATTTTTCTTGAATACCTTTTTTTTTTTGCTTTCTTTTTTCCAAATTTTCGTTGTTGTTTCTCACTGTTTCGCCTAACGGGCCAAATTCCAAATCGTATCCCAATTTAAGAATATGCTCCATAAAACGAATTCTAGCATGAACAGGTGACATTCCAAATATGCTTCATTAAAACTATCGTCTTGTGTTGGTGTTGGTGCAGCTTGACGAAGACTTTGTTTCGTTTAAAGGTTTTACCAGTTATTTCCATTGGTTTTAAATTTATTTGCAATTTTCAGGTATTTAAGTTGTGTAATATTAGATGGCAATGAAATCATTTTTTACCTTTTCCAAATGAATTGCTAGATACCACATAATTTGAGAGTTAACAGGTACTGGCAATAATATAACAGGTACTTAGTTTTACCAGTTATTTCCATTGGTTTTAAATTTATTTGCAATTTTCAGGTATTTAAGTTATGTAATATTAGATGGCAATAAAATAATTTTTTACCTTTTCCAAATGAATTGCCAGATACCACTTAATTTGAGAGTTCTATTGTCATTTTTTCAAAATTTTGTGGACTTCTATGTGGACTAGGTCCAAATATGGGCCAACTTCTCCTAATTTCAACAGAATTATTTTTTGGGTCAATAAGAACTCTTGTACAAAATTTCATCAAAATATAAGTTAACGCAAACAAAGTCAATAAACTCTATTCTTTAATAATTATGCTTATTCATCTTTTTAAACGCGGAAGTAAGTTGCAATGCTTTAGCAATTAATTAGGTTAATAAAAATATACTTTGTAATCAATTAATAAGAAAGCAAATAATGCAATTCTCGCTTATTTGTGAATTAGGTCAATAAGTATTTTGCAATAATGTTAATATCGCTATTTTTGCTTACTTGTAATTAATTTAATATAAATTATGAATATTTGGAAATTTAGTTTTAGTTCTTATTTGGTTCTTATTTAGTTAGAACTTAAGTTCTCATTTTGTAAAAAACTATAAAATAAAGAAGCGGTCGCGTTGACCGTGTTAACAAAAAAACATTTTTTTAGTTATCCAATACGGAAATTATTAAGTGGCGCCCGAGCACCATTCGGCCGGTCCGGTACGTTTAAAACTGGCGTGTGAATTAAAACATATAAATCGATAATAAGGCTCCCAAGTAGCAAAAGCAAAAAGGAGGCATACGATGTGCCAGCCTTTATCGTAAAGAACGAAAAATAAAAAAAAAACAAGGAATATCCTTAAAAAGGATCAAGTGACTAAATGTGATAAAGTGACTAAATGTAATCAAGTGACTGAATGTAATATAATCAAACGGCTAATTACGAAAACGTATTTGTGCGAGGAAGATATAAAAACATTATTTGAAAAAAAAAACTAATTAAAAGAAGTGCGGATCCGAAACCATTTTTGTGAACCAAGTATTGTGAAAATCAATCCGAGCTGAGTCCATAGTATCAACAGAACTCATGCCCAGAATCCAGATCTGAAACCATTTTGTGAGTCAAACGAAGGAACCTGCATCAGAGGCGATTCTATAGATCCAGAAATATAAGGTAGATTTAAAGTTAAGAAAGAATTTTTGTAAATTTGAAAAAAATATCTCAAATATTTAAGTACATATTAGTGTAAAGAAGAAGATTTCTCTTTTTCGAAGAAATTTTATGGAAAAATATACATAATACATAAAATAAAAAAACATATAAAAAATACAATGGCAAATCAAATCACTTAATACGTCCCCCAATCCTACCTCCACACAATGATCCTCCCCCAGGGAATGCTCAATTAAGCTTAGCCTGGAGAATTCAATTCCTGGAAAAAAGCGTTGAACGAATTCTAAAAATCTATGAAACGATCAGAGGTACGCCTAAGTATTATGGAATACTAAGCGTAATAAGAAATAAAATAACTGGCAATGCCGACGTGGCATTGGAATCACACCTTTGACACACCTTTGAACTGGCAAGCAATTTCACAATGCTTAATAACGCATTATGGCGACAAGCGTGATTTATCCACCCTTGAGTACCAGATGACAACTTTGGTGCAAGGGATTAAAAGCATCCAAGATTTCTATCAACAGGTATACACTCATCTTTCCTTGATTTTGAACAAATTAGGGTGTCTCGACGTGGGCAACGAATCATTAAACTTGCTCACACGGTCATATAGGGACAAAGCCTTAGACACCTTTGTAAGGGGTCTTAACGGTGACTTCCCACGACTGTTAGGAATAAGAGAACCTACTGATTTACCTCAATTACTTCACTTGTGCCTGAAACTAGAAAATCAAAATTTTCGTGCAAGCCATGCCAATAACGCAAGAAGATATCAGTCTTCACAATTGCCACCTAGATGAAATTTAGGAAACTCGCAAAAACAAAACATTTTATCCCCATTTAGCCTATATCCCAAGTACAAGTCAACCTTGGAATCATAATTCCCACCAGAGAGGTCAATAGTAATACCCCTCGCCCACCGAAGCCACAACCTCGTCCAGAGCCAATGGATGTGGATCAGAGTTTGCGATCACATCGCGTAAACTATATGAACAGACCTCATCAGAACCAATTTTTTGGCAAAAGGCCAAACAAAATTCTACCCATACCCCGGATCTCTTAAAACAGAGGTAGAAAATCAAGTAAAAAAACTATTAAACGATGGTATCATAAGACCATCAAGATCACCCTTTAACTCCCCAGTTTGGATTGTCCCGAAGAAGGCAGATTCAACTGGAAATAAGCAATACCGCATGGTGATAGATTATCGAAAATTGAACTCAATTACTATCGCAGACAGGTACCCAATCCCCGAGATATCAGAGGTAATCTCCCAACTCGGTGCCAGTAAGTTTTTTTCTGTACTTGATTTGAAAAGTGGTTTTCACCAGATTCCACTAAAAAAATCTGACATTGAGAAAACCGCGTTCTCAATAAAAAATGCTAAATACGAATTTACGCGTCTACCGTTTGGCTTAAAAAATGCTCCGTCCATTTTTCAACGTACTCTCGACGATATATTACGAGAATTCATAGGGGTATGTTGCTATGTCTATATCGACGATGTTATTATATTTAGTAAATCGGAAGAAGAACACTTCCAACATATAAGTAAAATATTTAAAACATTGGAGGACGCTAATATGAAAATCCAACTAGATAAATGTAAATTTTTCAACAAAGAAGTAGAGTTTCTGGGCTTTGTAATATCTGAAAATGGTGTAAAAACTAATCGCACCAAAGTTGAGGCAATTGCTAATTTTCCCCAACCTAGAACATTAAAAAAACTCCGTAGTTTTCTGGGTATGTCAGGGTATTACCGGCGATTTATCAAAGACTACGCAAAAATCGCAAAACCCTTGACATCCCTTTTAAGAGGGGAAGGGGGTCGTACCTCCAAAAACAAGTCGGCAAAGGTTGAGGTCTTCTTTGACCAAGAAGCCATTGAGTCCTTTAAGAAAATCAAGTATTCTCTTATCTCCGAGGATATAATTCTTGTTTATCCGGACTTCAGCAAAGAGTTTGAGTTAGTAACTGATGCTTCTAATTTTGCACTTGGAGCGGTTCTATCTCAAGGTGGAAAACCTATAGCCTTTATCTCAAGAACATTAAGTCAAGCTGAAGAACATTACGCGGCTAACGAAAAGGAAATGTTAGCCATTATATGGGCCTTAAACGCTTTTAGAAACTACCTGTATGGTTCACAGAAAGTGAAAATTCACACGGACCACCAACCGCTGACATATGCTCTCAGCAACAAAAATAATAACAGCAAAATGAAAAGGTGGAAGGCTATACTTGAGGAATACAATTATGAACTCTGCTACAAGCCAGGAAAAACGAATGTTGTGGCCGATGTCCTATCTAGAATCCCACCGCAGGAATCACCATTAAATTCCTTATCAATTGCTACTAACTCTGATGATAGTTCCTCTCATGGGCTCATAATTAGTGTAGAAACACCTGTTAATGCTTTCAAGAACCAGATATTCCTGAATATCGATGTAAATCAGGAATATCAATCTAAAATAGTGTTTCCTACATATCACAGACATATAGTCACTGAACCCTATTATTCAGAATCTACATTACTCAGCATCTTAAAACGTTACCTCAACCCATCCGTTATAAACTGCATTAAAACCGAAGAAGATATCATGGGAAAAATTCAGCAACTATATCCCTTACATTTCAGTGCATACAAGATTAGGTTTTCACAAGTAATGGTAGAAGATATAGTAAATAGCCAAGAGCAGGAAGAAATACTTATAGCATATCACAACAGAGCCCATAGAAACTGCAAGGAAAATAAAATACAAGTATTAGAAAAGTACTATTTTCCGTCAATGACCAATAAAATTAAAAAAATTATTAAAAATTGTACAGTTTGTAAGACTAATAAATACGAGAGGCATCCTCTAAAGCCTCAGATACAACCAACTCCAATTCCCCAGTATCCCGGACAAATAGTCCATATGGATATACTTATAATAGGGAAACAATTGCTATTAACAGCATTAGACAAATTTTCAAAGTATGCAATTGCAAACCCAATACGTTCGAAGGCAACGGAAGATATAAGACAACCCTTAAGAGATATTCTTTTCTCCCTTATGCCCGAAAAAGTAGTGATGGACAATGAGAAATCGTTCAATTCAGAATCAATAAGATTTATGTTGGAAAACGAATTTGGTATTTCAATATTTAAAACTGCACCATACTCGAGTAGCTCAAATGGTCAAGTGGAGCGTTTCCACTCTACACTTCAAGAGATTATGCGCTGTATACAGTCAGAACAAATACACCGATCGTTTCAGGAACTGTTAGAAAAATCAGTGTAAGAATACAACTATTCTATACATACTGTCACAGGGAAAAGACCACTAGAAATATTTTTCGGCAGACGTGTCAGTAGTGATCCCGCACTGCTCGAAAAGGAAAGAAATGAAACCATACACAAACTCACGCAAAAGCAGCAAGCTGATTTGTCCTACCGCAATGCAAATCGTTCACCCCCAAAGGAATATTCTCAGGGAGAAGAAATTTTTGTTAAAATAAATAGGAGAGTAGGAAACAAACTATCGGCTAGGTACAAAAAAGAAATAGTCGCTGAAAATTACAACACTACAGTAAAAACAAAAACAGGAAGAATAGTACACAAAAATTACATTAGACAGTCTTAGAAACCCATTGTATTCAGACGATAATTTCTTTCTTTCCAGAGACTCAACATGCGAACCATAATGATTATTTTAGCAATAGCCATAGCGGCAAATGGACAACAATTTCACATACATGATTTGAATAACAACCATGGTTATGTTCCCATTAAAATTGGAGAAGTAAAGACAATAGAAAGATACGACAAGGTATTGCATTTCATCAACGTGACTACATACGACGAAACCATACTTTTACTATCCGAAAACATAAAAACATTGACAACCCAGACTTACGAAGACAAACGACTTCTGGAGACTATAAATAAAAACCTTATTTTATTGAAAGCCAAATTAAACAACCTCCATGTACACTCGAAACAAAAACGAGGTCTTGTAAACATTTTAGGAAAGGGACTGAAATATATAGCAGGATCAATGGATAGCGATGACGAGAAAGCAATAAATAAAGCAATAGCGGACCTACAAAATAACGACTATAATAACAATAAGACATTAGATGAACTCATACACTTTAATAACGGTATGGCAGAAGAGATTAAAAATATCACAAGCCATATTAATAAACAGCAGACGATTATTAGTAGTTACATAAATAAATTTAAAGATGAATCACAAAACAGAATAAAAACCTTGGAAGACGAAGTAGAATTTATCGAACAGATATATAGAATTGACAACGACATATCCCTCTTGCGAAACCATATTGACGGAATCGGACAAATCATATTCTCTTGCAAATTGGGCATTGTCCCTTCCGACATCCTAAGAGACAAGGAAATTAGTCTAATTAGTGACTTTGACAGTTATAGCAGAATGAAAATTGCAATAATTTCCGAAGCTAACAATATTATCCTAACCTTGTTGATACCGCAATTCTCCAGTAACACCCTATCCAAAATAAAATTTGTACCCATTCCTAATGCCATCAATAAATCTTTAGTTTTAAGCGAATATGAAATGTTAATCGATCATAATAATAACATTTTTAACAAAAATATAAAAGATGATTTAGAAAAAAGTTTAGTCAAAATAGAAGATAAATGTGTAGAAAGTATCTTGAAGTCCCAAGAAGCACAATGTGAGTTAGAAACAGTGCAAGAATCCTCTGTTACAGAGGTAATGCCTGGAATACTTATATTTAAAAATTTTAATGAAACCATTACTCAAGATTGTAACAAACTAGAGGTCAACCCTAAGGGGACCTTCCTTATTAAGTTTGAAAATTGTAAAATTAACACGTTAAATACAACATACACTAATATTAATTTAAAAATACATGAAACCTTCATCTTACCTAATTTGATGACAAAAATCAGAGAAAAGAAAAATGTTAATAAATTACATCTGAAACTAGAAAATTTGTATGTAAATCAATTAAATAACGAGAATAAAATAGACCTATTAATTAATAAAAATAAAAGTAAGCACTTAATAAGTTTAAGTTCGGACATTGCAATAATAATCCTTATTTCCATAACCATATTTATTTGCTACTATTTTGTCAATAATAAACAGAAATTTCATATCACACCTCAGCTTCGAGATGTTGCAAGCAGTACAAGTGTATATGGGCCATTTCTACAGCTTACAACATCTCAGCTCACTAACTCGCCTGCTAAGTCACCCCGATTAGTTATCCAATACGGAAATTATTAAGTTATATGCATAATAGCCACTTTCACATACAAATAACTTCTCAAAAAATATGACGTGCATTTGTACCGAATATCTTACCTTGGGTCAGAAAAATTGCTGTAGCTCAAAAAGTGCAGTCCCGATGCATGGACATGATTATAGGAATGTAGGGGAGAGTTAGGACTACAAAATAGTAAATTTGTGTTTTGACTCAGCTTGACTCACAGGAGTTGTGCTCTATGAAGTAGGAAATTTCCGAGAAATTTTACCTTTTTTAAAAAAAATATTTAAATTGTTCTGAAAACAGTAGAGCTTCAATTTTTTTTTACAACACAACACAAATTTTATTTCGTCCAAAAATCTTAAAAAATAAAAAATTTCTGATCACTTTAAAAATTAACTAAAAATATTATAAATTTACTAAATTCTGAAAAAGCCCATTTTGGACCACCCTGTTCTCAGTGAAATAGTTGAAATAGAGTTCTAATTTTTTGGCTCCCGAGGTTTACTACTGTCTACTTTCATATGAGTCTAATAACTTTAAAATCAGAGAACAAAAACCAAAAGGAGTTATAACCAAATTTGCCAGGATAAGCTCAGAAGGACCAGGATATATAGTTTGTTTTCAAAAAATTAAAGTTTATTAAAGAAATATTTACACAATCGTTCATTATACAGAAATAAAGGATATTTATAATCTTATGACTTGATCCACGAACGACAAGAAACGTACACCATGAAGGATAGTACCCGACTCCTCCATTTGCTTGATATCCTCATCTTAAAAACATGTGGGTTTCTTTGTGTCGTTAGTGTATTAGTCACTAATACCTGTGGACTATGGCTATCTGAACCAGTATTCGACTCAGCACTACTACCACAATCTACTGTGTCTGGGATCTATGGCTGTCGGAACCAGTAGATTCCCTGTACACCCCTACTACTAAATATAATTCTGTGTGTCTGGGGTCTATGGCTGTCGAAACCAGTAGATCCCCTGTACACTACTACTACGCTTCCCTATGGCTGTAAGAACCAGTAAGGACTACCACTACTAAGTTGGGCATTGGTTGTCTGTGTACGGCTGCTACCGAAGCTGTTACAAACTTGCGGTAACTCTCCGTCCACTACGACGGCCAAAGACCAACTAACGAAGTAGTGACAGTCTTAGCGTGTAGTAGTGGTCAGCACAAAATTATTGTTTGTAAAGAGTGGAATACTGTATTCTCTTATACAATATAATCTCTTATATTTAATTTTAGCTAAATCTCTTAACCAAAACAAACAAACAATTCTCTTCATATAATTAACGGTGCACTTATTTTACAAATATTATATTTGCGTAGGGCAACTTAAAAAAATTACAAATTAATTCTAAATAAAATTATAAATTCAATTCAAAATGAACAAAATAATTCTAAAAATCCAAACTTAATGTAATTCACATGTAACGAAATATTTACTTCGTTACATCTCCCTCTTGGTTTATTTTTTTTTTTTTTAAAGAACACCTATGTCATTTCTGGGCTTTGGAAAGATAAATTGTTCATCCCCACGGATGACCCACACATCGAGAGACCTGCGTATGTAGACTTCAACGGAAAATAATTTTGTGACCATCATGAATCGTGTTCGCTTTCCTGGACCAATGGGTTTGATGGATGCAAGAACGTCAGGAATCCACAAATCTGGAACATTGCCTTCGCTTACATCTTCATCAATTCCTAATTCTTTCACCAACCGACCTAGGACATCAGATTTGTTCGAGCTGCCAGCAGCATAATGTGGATTGCACATATTTGGAAGGTGCACTACCGATTGAATCACAACAGTTCTTCTTCGTTTCTTAACTTCCCGGTCCATTGCTTCTCTAAAACGTTGGCAGCTACGTTGAAACTTGTTGTCGTCTGTCATCTTGAAATTCTGTAAAATTATGACAATTAGTTAGAAAGGAATCTTACTCGTAGTACGGCTTCAGATCCTTGACATGAGCTGTTCCTCGGTCTTTCTTCTTATCTAAGCCAATAAGACGCACTATAACCGGGGAAATATATTCCGCCACAATAAAAGGGCCCTCAAATTTTGGAGCGAGCTTAGCAGCGAAAAACTCAACAGCTTTTGATAAAACTCGATTCTTTGCTAATACCAAATCACCTTTTCGGGGAGACCAGTCACGTCGTCTGAGATTGTAATGTTTAGCTTGGTTGTTTGAAGCACGTTGTAAATTTTCATGAACTAATTTGAAAATTTCTTGCAAATTCGAGTGCTTTTCTTCGGGTGTAATTTCTACGTCAGTGACTTCGGATTGAGTTTTCTCGCTAAAAACAGTGTTTGGAATTCGTAACTCTCGGCCTTGTGTTAAGTACGCGGGACTAAACTTAGTGGAGCTCTGTTTGCTAGAGTTTAAAGCTAGTGACAATTCAGGTAGATTTTCATCCCACTTACGTTGATTATTTTCCGTAAATTGTGCAATCATAGTTTTAACGATGCGATTGGCTCTTTCGGTTGGGTTTTCATGTGGGGAGTAAGGAGCGGTAAACTGTTGTTTCACACTAATAGACTGAAAATATTTTTGGCATTCACGGCTACTGAATTGAGTTCCATTGTCTGTTAGGAGTATATACGGGGTACCAAAACGTGCTAAAATTCTTTCTCGAAAGGCTTTAATGAACGACTTTGTAGTGGCTTGCCGAACGGCTACAAATTCGGTCCACTTACTAAATTTATCGTGGAATACAATTAAGGTAGTATTTCCATGGATCGATCGCGGGAGTGGGCCAACAAAATCGGCACATACAGTGTGCCACGGCTGGAAAACCTGAGAGGTATACATCTTTCCCGCAAGTGGTTGTTGTTGTGGTTTGTATCTTTGACACACTTCGCATTTTCGTACGTATTTGGCAATGTCGCGAAACAAGCCAGGCCAGTAATACAATTTGGTTACTCTTGCAGTGGTTTTGTTGATGCCGAGGTGGCCAGCAGTGAGGTCGTCATGACACTCTCTAAGAACGCGATGTCTATCAGACTTGGGCACTACCACTTTCCATGGGACTGGATCCTGATCATTATAAGCACTCGAGTCATATATATGTCGTCGAAGATTTCCGTTGATGTCGATTTGATAATCTGGTAACTGCTCTGGGTCACTTTGTACCGTTTTCAGTTTTTGAAGGTACCATTGGTCATTTTTCTCGTCACTCTTCACCAGTATTTGTAGAACTGCTGCTGATGTACTTGCTTGGCCCAAAGGATACCTCGATAATGAATCCGCTATTACATTTAACTTGCCCTTTCGATATCGTATCTCATAATCGAACTGCATTATTTCAAGAGCCCAACGAGCTATTCTTCCTGAGGGTGATTGAATTGAGTTGAGCCATTTTAGAGATTGGTGGTCTGTTACAATGATAAAGTGGTATCCCTCAATATAGTGTTTCATTTTGCGGATACCCCAAATTATGGCGAGGCACTCTTTTTCTGTAACAGTATAATTTTTCTCAGGGCCAGAGAGTGTACGGCTTGCGTAGGCGATCACCTTTTCTCCATCATCGAATTCTTGGGTTAACACGACACCAAGGCCAACGTCACTCGCATCAGTTTGCAAAATAAAGGGGCGGCTGAATTCGGGACATGTAAGAGCCGGTGCTTCTATTAGTTGCTGTTTAATTTCCTCAAAAGCCTCTGTTTGTTCCTTACCCCACTCCCACTTTTTATTCTTCTTTAGTAGGTTATTCAATGGACTAGAAATTGTTGAGAAGTTTGGTATGAACCGGCGATACCAAGCTGCAGTATTTAGAAATGATCTAAGTTCTTTTAAGGTTTTTGGCTCTGGTAGGGCTACGACAGCATTAACCTTTTCTGGGTCCGTATGAATGCCTTCTTCACTAATAATGTGACCCAGATATCGGATTCTTCTCTGCGCAAAACTACATTTGTCTATATTTATGCGAAGTTTTGCTTCAACAAGTCGATCAAATGCTATTTTAAGATTTTGCAAATGTTCATCTAGGGTTTTGCCGAGAACTGCAATGTCATCTAAATAAGCGAACGCGAATTCATCTAGCTCTGGTCCAATGACGTTATCTAGGGCTCTTTGGAAGGTAGCGGGCGCCGAATGTAGACCAAAAGGCATCACACACCACTGGAATAATCCTCGGCCAGGAACGGTAAAGGCAGTGAATTGCTTACTGTTATGTGCCACCGGTATTTGCCAGTAACCATTGCGAAGATCGATTGTGCTAAAAAATTTGCTATTTCGAAGTTTTTCTAATATCGCATTTATTTGGGGTATAGGATAAGCATCACGTATTGAGTTCTCGTTTATTTGGCGGTAGTCTACACAAAGACGCCACTCATTGTTTTTCTTTCGCGCCAGCACAATCGGGGAACTATATGGGCTTTTCGATGGCTCAATGCGCCCTTCTTTGATTAGTTCATCGATCTGGTCATCTATTACTTGCTGCATGGCAGGATTACGCGGATAATAACGTTGGCGCAACGGTCTATTATGCTTCATATTAATAACGTGTTCTGCGACATTGGAATGACCTTGAATGGATTCGAAACGGGGCAGTTGAGTTTCTAGAAATTTTTGAACCTTTTGCTTGACGACCTCATCCCCTTTCATATCTTTCGATGAATTAACCTGCAAGGAACTAATTTGAGCTAGATTATTTTTTAACATACCAGTAGAACACATATCTCGTGGAACTATTCGTAGCTCCGTGCCAGTTTCTTGGAAGAAATTCATTCCGATAATGATTGGATCCATGCTGTTACTCAATACCAGAAAGTTGTGCCTGTATACTATGCCATTTAATATAAACCAGATGTTGACAGAACCTTGGACGGAAACCTGTGATTGATCGGCCAGAAGTAGTTTACAAAAATTGGGAGGAGTTACGGCAAGTTTTAAATCTTGGACCACAGTTAAATTGACACAAGAATGTGTAGCACCCGTATCTATAACCGCATGAATTTTTCTGTTCTTAATCGTGAGCCAGGTACATAAGCGATTGTCATCATCAATACTGAGTACAATAGGGAAAGGTGTTATATTTAGAGATCCGCCCCTCCTTCTCTCGACGACGGATCTCTTTGGAAGTTTTCCGATCCACGTCTGCAGCATTCAATAGTCTTCACGCCTCTTTTACCGCAGTCCCAGCAAACCAGAATCTGATTGTTCGAACACGTTCTACGGGTATGACCAGGTTCACCACATCGGTAACATATCTGTGAATTGTGGTTAGTAGCAACGGCAGTTTGTAAGCGTCGAATGTTCCTCTTTTGATTTCTTTCTTCAGTACGAATGCTTTCAAAATCCTGAGCTAATTTGATTAGTTCTCGTAATTTAGAAAAATCTCCCCTCTTGATATAGATCTTATATTCAGGACGACAATTAGAAAAAATTCTTTCAAGTTGTTCGTGCGAAGAAAGCTTTGTTAGTCTCATCAAAGTCTGAATAGCGGTTACATAATCTACGAAACTCTCATCTGCTTCTTGTTTTCGGTTCCTTATATCATCTTCTAGATTTTCCATAAAACGTGGAGGTAAAAAGAACATTTTAAAATCGTCTACAAAATCAGCATAAATTTTCCAGTTATCTTTATTGTTTCGATACCAGGATCGCCTTTTAGAAGCTCTGGCATAAAATTCAACAAAGTGTTTTTAGAAATTGAATAGCACTTGGCAAGTTCGTCAATGCGTTCAAGAAAGCCTAACGGTTCTTTTCCACCGTCATATTTAATACCCCACTTACGTACCTTATCACATACCTCTGAATAACTTTCCAAATTTATTTCTGAGATTTCACGATAACTAACTGGAGACGATGCTCGTGAAGTTTGGGTAACAGGAACTTTTAGCTCTTTTTCAGGGGCTTCGACCATTGCTCTAAGCCTTTTGATTATAACCTCATGTTCTTTTGGAATAGCTTCTTTGTCCAAGTACGACCGCAATCTGGCTCTCATTTCATCCACGGTTCCTTCATCATCTAGCCCCATTTCCTTAAGACTCGCACCAAGGGCATCTTTTCTGATCAGATTGATAAAACTACGGCTCATGTTGATCACACAATTTATTTTATTTAACACGTTCCTTTTTTTTTAGATGATAATTTATTTTAATTTTATTAAAACTTTTATTATTCCTATTAATTCATAAATCTAACTATTTGTGTCCCTGCTCGGGCGCCATTTATAACCAAGTTTGCCAGGATAAGCTCAGAAGGACCAGGATATATAGTTTGTTTTCAAAAAATTAAAGTTTATTAAAGAAATATTTACACAATCGTTCATTATACAGAAATAAAGGATATTTATAATCTTATGACTTGATCCACGAACGACAAGAAACGTACACCATGAAGGATAGTACCCGACTCCTCCATTTGCTTGATATCCTCATCTTAAAAACATGTGGGTTTCTTTGTGTCGTTAGTGTATTAGTCACTAATACCTGTGGACTATGGCTATCTGAACCAGTATTCGACTCAGCACTACTACCACAATCTACTGTGTCTGGGATCTATGGCTGTCGGAACCAGTAGATTCCCTGTACACCCCTACTACTAAATATAATTCTGTGTGTCTGGGGTCTATGGCTGTCGAAACCAGTAGATCCCCTGTACACTACTACTACGCTTCCCTATGGCTGTAAGAACCAGTAAGGACTACCACTACTAAGTTGGGCATTGGTTGTCTGTGTACGGCTGCTACCGAAGCTGTTACAAACTTGCGGTAACTCTCCGTCCACTACGACGGCCAAAGACCAACTAACGAAGTAGTGACAGTCTTAGCGTGTAGTAGTGGTCAGCACAAAATTATTGTTTGTAAAGAGTGGAATACTGTATTCTCTTATACAATATAATCTCTTATATTTAATTTTAGCTAAATCTCTTAACCAAAACAAACAAACAATTCTCTTCATATAATTAACGGTGCACTTATTTTACAAATATTATATTTGCGTAGGGCAACTTAAAAAAATTACAAATTAATTCTAAATAAAATTATAAATTCAATTCAAAATGAACAAAATAATTCTAAAAATCCAAACTTAATGTAATTCACATGTAACGAAATATTTACTTCGTTACAGAGTTTTGGCCGCTATCTCAAAATATTGACCACAGTGCGTCGCCTTTTTATGCAATGCGCAAAATACTAAAATTAAAGCAAAAAGAGAGGCGGAGACATAACAGGTTCCCCTAACCTTGAAGTATAGGTTGAAAATATGTTCTCTATTTTCGATGCTTAGCTCGTGCATGTATGGGAGTGATGTATGATTAGCAAGACTTATGGACTTGGACTTTTTTCTTATTTCCGAAAATTTGTGAAAGACTATGCAAAAATTGCACATCCTCTTCACCGTTTACTTAGACAAGGGAAAAATTATAATTTTGATGAATCATGTAAGCAATCATTTTATGAGCTTAAGGAAAGATTAACGAAACCACCAGTCTTAGCCCTATATAACCCTCAGAATAAAGCAGAATTGCACACGGACGCGAGTAAGGTATGATTCGGGGCTGTTTTATTGCGAAGACAGTCGGACGGAAAGTTTCACCCCGTTTTCTTTTTTTCTAAGTCCACAACAGCATCCGAGTCTCGTATGCATAGCTTCGAGCTTGAAACTCTAGCAATAATATATGCGCTAAGACGCTTTGATATTTACTTAAGGGGAATACCGTTTAAAATTGTCACGGACTGTAATGCCCTTGCACTTACTTTAAGTAAAAAAGATATTAGCCCAAAAATTGCTAGATGGACTTTGCAGATGGAGCATTATGACTATAGGGTTGTACATAGAGGCGGAGTGATAATGGGTCATGCAGATTCTCTAAGCCGATGCTACGAATTAAAGGAACAATCAAATATATGTTGCGATGAATAAAATGCGTGAAAAATTTACTGACATGGACGATAACAAACCCTCGTATTCAGAACATATATCTCCAATCCAAGTTATCAATGGATCGACCTCCGATGTTTTATACATTAATACCGATCCGATTTCAGAAAATATATATCCGACAGAAAATTGTAATGTACCCACATCCGCTGTTTTATATAACGAAATCGATAATTCTGAATCTCACGAACACAATGACTTTGAAATACCAAACTTTATACCATGCAAGACGGTCAATTTTTCTGAAGAATAACTAGACTTCATAATACAGGTTACTCAAAATAGGGACGACGATATTATAGGTATCAAATTACGTTTACAAAAGGAAGAAGTGGCACATTTTAAGCTTGTAGATGGTATAGTCTTTCGAGAGGATATCAAAGGAAATCTACTTTTCTACGTTCCACGTGAATTAGAGGAAAATGTTATTAGACTGATACATGAAAAAATTTGCCACCTAGGTATGATAAAACATATGAGCAAATTAAGAAAAACTATTGGTTTAAAAATATGAGAGAAAAAATTGAAAAATGTATAAAAAATTGTTTGCGGTGTATTATGTGCTCGCCTCCAATGAGAATTAATAAACAAAATTTATATAACATTCCAAAAAAAACCTCTACCATTCGATACAATTCACATTGACAATTTGGTCCCCTTCCCTCTGTAAACTCTCAACGAAAACACATTTTAGTAGTAATTGATGGTTTTACAAAATTTGTCAAACTATTTTCAGTTAAGTCGACAAGTACGAAATAAGTTATTGCTTGTTTAGATAAATATTTTGTAAATTACTCAAGACCCAGAAGAATAATTAGTGACCACGGTACATGCTTTACTTCTTCCGAATTTAGCTCATATCTACTTTCCAATAATATAGATCATGTTCGAATTGCTCTTGCCTCTGCACAAGCCAACGGGCAAGTCGAAAGAGTTAACAAAGTACTTAAGGATATGTTAAGCAAGGTGCTTAACTTAAAATATTTTTTGAACGTAGCAAACCTGCAAAATCTTTTAATGAGGGTGAATTTACTTACTAACTACTGTTAAGAAAAACAAAAAATTGAATGAAATTTTCCGAGGTCCTTATGTTGTACATAAAGTTTTACCTAATGATCGATATGTTATAAGAGACATTGAAAATTGCCAAATTACCCAGCTGCCATACGACGGAATAATAGAAGCATCGCGAATAAGAAAATAGATAGATAAAATTGATTGAGGACACTCAAAAGTCAGAATAGCCGAGTTGTAATGTATATTAGTCATATATTTTACGCTATTATTTATTATTAATTAAGTTATGTATTTATTACCTTTCATAATATTTATTAACTTCCTAATATGACATCTTTAATTGTAATTATTTAGTGACATATATTATTTATATTTGTAGTAACTTTATTTATTATCACGACATCTTTGTCGTTACCTATTTTTAAATACGTTTTAAGCAACCCTTCTTAGAAATATACATTTTGACGTCAAGGTTGACATTTTGTAAAAAACACACATTATAAAATAAACTGTTGAGTAGACGCGAGGAATAAAACCGTGTTAATTTTCCATTACACTTTTGATGTTCTTTTTATGTGCTGCAATTGTTTAGTACTTCTGAGTTGATGTAATTAGTAAGTCAGAGTTGGGAACACGGCTTTAATCCCACATACATACATTATCAACAACGGCTGATGATCTTTCATAAAAGGTGGGCGAAGCTTTAGTCTTTCTCTCTCTTTTCTCTTTCTCTCTCACATTTAAATGGCTAATGTATGACAATTCCTCTCTCCTAATTGGTTGATATGAGACAGGCCTTTTATTACAGAGCCTAAAAATGTATCCAATAACTTCTAGTGTTCAATACTCTTAAATCGTACACAATGATTTCGGCAAGAGTTTATTGTTTTACTTTAAATTATTAGAATTATTGAATTATTACTTTACATACTTCAATATTCGATTTGTTATTGTTTCGGTAAGTGACTAATTCTAGGAAAAAAAAATAATTCTTATGTATGTGCGTTTGTTCAATGTTTGGTAAACAAACGGTCATCTCGGTGAGAGAGCTATAACGGCTGATTTCACAATGTTGTGGAATTATTGTCAAACTGATGATAAGAGAAACATTATGGTAGATGGAATAAGAACGCGTGCTTGGGGTCATTACAAAGATAGAGTTGATAATTACATGGAATTTAATTAAAAACATGATCTTAAGTGAGATGGTAGTAGTCAATTATAAAACAAAATAAGACAAATGGAGGTTTCAATTGTAAAAACATTGTTTTATTTTTAATTTACTCATGATTTAATTTCTTAGTATAAGTATATAAATAAAGTTAATAAAATTATGATACAAAAATTAAATAAGGTTTTCTTTTTTTATCAAAAGTGCATTTTTTAGAGACAAACACCATAGTTGTGATAACTACAATAGAGATATTCCCTATACTTAATTTCCAGTTGTTTAAAGTTGTTACATCCAATATCTACAATATTAAATACTCTTTGTTGCAGTATTTTTTCCAAGCATTTCTTTTTTTCTTCACCTTTAACATAGATTTTCGAATGCTTTACACTTTCTTTTAAAAATCTATATACACTCTTAAATGATACTGATCTGTCATCCCAATTCAAGTGGTGGCAATTCTTTATTAGCCAATTTGCTTCTTTTTGTTTCTTTGTTTTATAATAAAATTAATGTTTTCTCTAGAATTAAAAACAATTGCAATTTCTTTTGCTAAGAATTTATTTACATTAGACTTAAAACCTTGCATATCGATGAAAACTATTTTCTCACACATGTTTTATAGTTGAAATTATAAATATAAAAAATATAAAAAAATATAAAACTTTACGAACTTGTCAATTAGACGATCGTGAATGAAGATACAATAGGCTGATGTATTTGTGGAAATATTTGAGGTAGTGTCACGAACAATTTTTATACCAATAGGTACGTAAGTGTTATTATTATTTTTGAAATTTATCTGTTCACCAATAAAACTACAAACGATTTCTATTAATATGTTCTTTTTTATTTATTGATTTTATAAGTAAGTATTTTTACTAATTTGAGATTTAACTGTTTACCAATAAAACCACAAACGATTTCTATTAATATGTTCTTTTTTTATTGATTTTATAAAGGATCTTAATCTTTTATTAATTAATTTACAAAGGTTCTTAATGTTTTATTTATATTAATTGTTCCCACTATGTGGGCTTGAGTGCTAATTTTGGACTGAAAAAATTTTATTAACAACTTTAATTCAATGCCAAAGACAATTTTGCTTAACTTGCAAAAAACACATCAAAATTTCATTGCATCAACCAATCGCGTTAAACCATGCAATCAGGTGATTTTCTTCCCAAAAAAAATTGCAAACGCAGTGTCTGGATATTTGATACGTTAAAGTTGTGTAATATTTTAAATAAACAAAATTAATACATTAAATGCAGAACTGTGCAATCAATTCAAGTGCACAGCATTTATTATAAAAAGTTAAAATGTGTTCAAGGCACAACTTAAATATGTAAACTTACAGAATTTATAACGAAATGTTAGAGTGTACTCAATGTACAACTTAAATATGTTAACTACTCCCCCCTTTAAGATGCAGACGACCGCGTCTGATCGTAATTTTGAAGAACATTTCTAACCTCTAATACACGTCGCACAGTGGTCAATTTCGCGAGATAGCGGTCAAAACTCTATAACTTTTGACCGTATTTTTTTACGCAATTTGTTTTGTTCAATAGGAGGGACTTTAAGCTTAAATTTGCGTGTTCAAACGTAAAAATCGACTGATAGGAACGTAAGTAATGTGGATTTAAAAATGCATTTTAATTTTTGTTGAGTTTCCATGTAAAAGTTGATTATTTTGACATTTTAAATAGGTATTTTTTTTATAATTTTTTATTTCCTTCAATCGTATTTTGCAACCAATACTTATTTATTATTCCTAAACTTAATTTTGGTCAGGAAATGCCAACATTTGGCCCCTGACATTTATTTAGTCTCAATATTCACAGGGGCCAAAGATTGGTTTTTTTGGAAGAAAGCTAATTCTTGTGAGGATTAAACTGAAAAATAACACTGAAATTCCCAACAATATCAATACCATTTGGATATATTATATACAGAACACAACATCGATAAAATTTTAAGTAAACTTTTACTATTGATTTAAAGTGCACATAAATTTTATTTAAATGCATTAATAAAAATTTATACTAAAATTAGAAACAAATTATAATCTTTAAGCTAGTATTAATTAAACAATATTAGTAAAAATTTCTTCCAAATAGCTTTGACTTTCATTTTGCAGTAGTTGTTTAGCTTCTTCATCTAACTCTAATGAGGTTGATTTCCATTTTTGTCGAATACTGGACATATACGGGTCTGATGTGCACAACAAAATATTAATAAGATCTTCATTAGTACAATATCTTGAAATTTTTCTTGTATTGTGCTCGCGAAAGAATCTGTAGTCTTTGTTTCTTTTTCCTTGCGCTTCTTCTGAGAGATCTCCAATTGGAAGCATATTGTGCTGAATTATTTTTTCCCATGGAACAAAATTTTGTGAACTGTGGTTGGCATATATGTCTCCAAGAATATTTTTGGTTATAAAGGGTTGCTGTCTCATTAGCATACTGACCAAATTTTTTTTGCATCTATATTTTTGCTACATGCTATAACTTCTAATATGATTTGTAATCGTCGTATTAAATCATAATCTACTCCAGTTATAGAAGCTGGAGTTTCTGGATCGGAAAAAAATCTTGCTGTGTTTCCATCATTAGAATTTCCTTCTCCTTGCTTTGGCTGGTCAATTATAAGGCCTATTTCACGGTATTTTTCTTGAATATCTTTTTTTTTTGTTTTCTTTTTTCCAAGTTTTCTTTGTTGTTTCTCACTGTCTCGCCTAACGGGCCAAATTCCAAATCGTATCCCAATTTAAGAATATGCTCCATAAAACGAATTCTAGCATGAAGAGGTGACATTCAAAATTCATATGCTTCATTAAAACTATCGTCTTGTGTTGGTGGTTGGCTCAATTGACTTGATGTTTTTTGGCATATGGTGCAGCTTGACGAAGACTTTGTTTCGGTTAAAGGTTTTACCAGTTATTTCCATTGGTTTTAAATTTATTTGCAATTTTCAGGTATTTAAGTTGTGTAATATTAGATGGCAATGAAATCATTTTTTACCTTTTCCAAATGAATTGCTAGATACCACATAATTTGAGAGTTAACAGGTACTGGCAATAATATAACAGGTATTTGGTTTTACCAGTTATTTCCATTGGTTTTAAATTTATTTGCAATTTTCAGGTATTTAAGTTATGTAATATTAGATGGCAATAAAATAATTTTTTACCTTTTCCAAATGAATTGCCAGATACCACATAATTTGAGAGTTCTATTGTCATTTTTTAAAAATTTTGTGGACTTCTATGTGGACTAGGTCCAAATATGGGCCAACTTCTCCTAATTTCAACAGAATTATTTTTTGGGTCAATAAGAACTCTTGTACAAAATTTCATCAAAATATATGCATAATAGCCACTTTCACATACAAATAACTTCTCAAAAAATATGACGTGCATTTGTACCGAATATCTTACCTTGGGTCAGAAAAATTGCTGTAGCTCAAAAAGTGCAGTCCCGATGCATGGACATGTATATATAGGAATGTAGGGGAGAGTTAGGACTACAAAATAGTAAATTTGTGTTTTGACTCAGCTTGACTCACAGGAGTTGTGCTCTATGAAGTAGGAAATTTCCGAGAAATTTGACATTTTTAAAAAAAAATATTTAAATTGTTCTGAAAACAGTAGAGCTTCAATTTTTTTTACAACACAACACAAATTTTATTTCGTCCAAAAATCTTAAAAAATAAAAAATTTCTGATCATTTAAACTTTAAAAATTAACTAAAAATATCATAAATTTACTAAATTCTGAAAAAGCCCATTTTGGACCACCCTGTTCTCAGTGAAATAGTTGAAATAGAGTTCTAATTTTTTGGCTCCCGAGGTTTACTACTGTCTACTTTCATATGAGTCTAATAACTTTAAAATCAGAGAACAAAAACCAAAAGGAGTTTTGGCCGCTATCTTAAAATATTCACCACAGTGCGTCGCCTTTTTATGCAATGCGCAAAATACTAAAATTAAAGCAAAAAGAGAGGCGGAGACATAACAGGTTCCCCTAACCTTGAAGTATAGGTTGAAAATATTTTCTCTATTTTCGATGCTTAGCTCGTGCATGTATGGGAGTAATGTATGATTAGCAAGACTTATGGACTTGGACTTTTTTCTTATTTCCGAAAATTTGTGAAAGACTATGCAAAAATTGCACATCCTCTTCACCGTTTACTTAGACAAGGGAAAAATTATAATTTTGATGAATCATGTAAGCAATCATTTTATGAGCTTAAGGAAAGATTAACGAAACCACCAGTCATAGCCCTATATAACCCTCAGAATAAAGCAGAATTGCACACGGACGCAAGTAAGGTATGATGCGGGGCTGTTTTATTGCGAAGACGGCCGGACGGAAAGTTTTACCCCGTTTTCTTTTTTCTAAGTCCACAACAGCATCCGAGTCTCGTATGCATAGCTTCGAGCTTGAAACTCTAGCAATAATATATGCGCTAAGACGCTTTGATATTTACTTAAGGGGAATACCGTTTAAAATTGTCACGGACTGTAATGCCCTTGCACTTACTTTAAGTAAAACAGATATTAGCCCAAAAATGGACTTGGATGGACTTTGCAGATGGAGCATTATGACTATAGGGTTGTACATAGAGGAGGAGTGACAATGGGTCATGCAGATTCTCTAAGCCGATGCTACGAATTAAAGGAACAATCAAATATATGTTGCGATGAATAAAATGCGTGAAAAATTTACTGACATGGACGATAACAAACCCTCGTATTCAGAACATATATCTCCAATCCAAGTTATCAATGGATCGACCTCCGATGTTTTATACATTAATACCGATCCGATTTCAGAAAATATATATCCCACAGAAAATTGTAATGTACCCACATCCGCTGTTTTATATAACGAAATCGATAATTCTGAATCTCACGAACACAATGACTTTGAAATACCAAACTTTATACCATGCAAGACGGTCAATTTTTCTGAAGAAGAACTAGACTTCATAATACAGGTTACTCAAAATAGGGACGACGATATTATAGGTATCAAATTACGTTTACAAAAGGAAGAAGTGGCACATTTTAAGTTTGTAGATGGTATAGTCTTTCGAGAGGATATCAAAGGAAATCTAATTTTCTACGTTCCACGTGAATTAGAGGAAAATGTTATTAGACTGATACATGAAAAAATTTGCCACCAAGGTATGATAAAACATATGAGCAAATTAAGAAAAACTATTGGTTTAAAAATATGAGAGAAAAAATTGAAAAATGTATAAAAAATTGTTTGCGGTGTATTATGTGCTCGCCTCCAATGAGAATTAATAAACAAAATTTATATAACATTCCAAAAAAACCTCTACCATTCGATACAATTCACATTGACAATTTGGTCCCCTTCCCTCTGTAAACTCTCAACGAAAACACATTTTAGTAGTAATTGATGGTTTTACAAAATTTGTCAAACTATTTTCAGTTAAGTCGACAAGTACGAAATAAGTTATTGCTTGTTTAGATAAATATTTTGTAAATTACTCAAGACCCAGAAGAATAATTAGTGACCACGGTACATGCTTTACTTCTTCCGAATTTAGCTCATATCTACTTTCCAATAATATAGATCATGTTCGAATTGCTCTTGCCTCTGCACAAGCCAACGGGCAAGTCGAAAGAGTTAACAAAGTACTTAAGGATATGTTAAGCAAGGTGCTTAACTTAAAATATTTTTTGAACGTAGCAAACCTGCAAAATCTTTTAATGAGGGTGAATTTACTTACTAACTACTGTTAAGAAAAACAAAAAATTGAATGAAATTTTCCGAGGTCCTTATGTTGTACATAAAGTTTTACCTAATGATCGATATGTTATAAGAGACATTGAAAATTGCCAAATTACCCAGCTGCCATACGACGGAATAATAGAAGCATCGCGAATAAGAAAATAGATAGATAAAATTGATTGAGGACACTCAAAAGTCAGAATAGCCGAGTTGTAATGTATATTAGTCATATATTTTACGCTATTATTTATTATTAATTAAGTTATGTATTTATTACCTTTCATAATATTTATTAACTTCCTAATATGACATCTTTAATTGTAATTATTTAGTGACATATATTATTTATATTTGTAGTAACTTTATTTATTATCACGACATCTATTTGTCGTTACCTATTTTTAAATACGTTTTAAGCAACCCTTCTTAGAAATATACATTTTGACGTCAAGGTTGACATTTTGTAAAAAACACACATTATAAAATAAACTGTTGAGTAGACGCGAGGAATAAAACCGTGTTAATTTTCCATTACACTTTTGATGTTCTTTTTATGTGCTGCAATTGTTTAGTACTTCTGAGTTGATGTAATTAGTAAGTCAGAGTTGGGAACACGGCTTTAATCCCACATACATACATTATCAACAACGGCTGATGATCTTTCATAAAAGGTGGGCGAAGCTTTAGTCTTTCTCTCTCTTTTCTCTTTCTCTCTCACATTTAAATGGCTAATGTATGACGATTCCTCTCTCCTAATTGGTTGATATGAGACAGGCCTTTTATTACAGAGCCTAAAAATGTATCCAATAACTTCTAGTGTTCAATACTCTTAAATCGTACACAATGATTTCGGCAAGAGTTTATTGTTTTACTTTAAATTATTAGAATTATTGAATTATTACTTTACATACTTCAATATTCGATTTGTTATTGTTTCGGTAAGTGACTAATTCTAGGAAAAAAAATAATTCTTATGTATGTGCGTTTGTTCAATGTTTGGTAAACAAACGGTCATCTCGGTGAGAGAGCTATAACGGCTGATTTCACAATGTTGTGGAATTATTGTCAAACTGATGATAAGAGAAACATTATGGTAGATGGAATAAGAACGCGTGCTTGGGGTCATTACAAAGATAGAGTTGATAATTAAATGGAATTTAATTAAAAACATGATCTTAAGTGAGATGGTAGTAGTCAATTATAAAACAAAATAAGACAAATGGAGGTTTCAATTGTAAAAACATTGTTTTATTTTTAATTTACTCATGATTTAATTTCTTAGTATAAGTATATAAATAAAGTTAATAAAATTATGATACAAAAATTAAATAAGGTTTTCTTTTTTTATCAAAAGTGCATTTTTTAGAGACAAACACCATAGTTGTGATAACTACAATAGAGATATTCCCTATACTTAATTTCCAGTTGTTTAAAGTTGTTACATCCAATATCTACAATATTAAATACTCTTTGTTGCAGTATTTTTTCCAAGCATTTCTTTTTTTCTTCACCTTTAACATAGATTTTCGAATGCTTTACACTTTCTTTTAAAAATCTATATACACTCTTAAATGATACTGATCTGTCATCCCAATTCAAGTGGTGGCAATTCTTTATTAGCCAATTTGCTTCTTTTTGTTTCTTTGTTTTATAATAAAATTAATGTTTTCTCTAGAATTAAAAACAATTGCAATTTCTTTTGCTAAGAATTTATTTACATTAGACTTAAAACCTTGCATATCGATGAAAACTATTTTCTCACACATGTTTTATAGTTGAAATTATAAATATAAAAAATATAAAAAAATATAAAACTTTACGAACTTGTCAATTAGACGATCGTGAATGAAGATACAATAGGCTGATGTATTTGTGGAAATATTTGAGGTAGTGTCACGAACAATTTTTATACCAATAGGTACGTAAGTGTTATTATTATTTTTGAAATTTATCTGTTCACCAATAAAACTACAAACGATTTCTATTAATATGTTCTTTTTTATTTATTGATTTTATAAGTAAGTATTTTTACTAATTTGAGATTTAACTGTTTACCAATAAAACCACAAACGATTTCTATTAATATGTTCTTTTTTTATTGATTTTATAAAGGATCTTAATCTTTTATTAATTAATTTACAAAGGTTCTTAATGTTTTATTTATATTAATTGTTCCCACTATGTGGGCTTGAGTGCTAATTTTGGACTGAAAAAATTTTATTAACAACTTTAATTCAATGCCAAAGACAATTTTGCTTAACTTGCAAAAAACACAACAAAATTTCATTGCATCAACCAATCGCGTTAAACCATGCAATCAGGTGATTTTCTTCCCAAAAAAAATTGCAAACGCAGTGTCTGGATATTTGATACGTTAAAGTTGTGTAATATTTTAAATAAACAAAATTAATAGATTAAATGCAGAACTGTGCAATCAATTCAAGTGCACAGCATTTATTATAAAAAGTTAAAATGTGTTCAAGGCACAACTTAAATATGTAAACTTACAGAATTTATAACGAAATGTTAGAGTGTACTCAATGTACAACTTAAATATGTTAACTACTCCCCCTTTAAGATGCAGACGACCGCGTCTGATCGTAATTTTGAAGAACATTTCTAACCTCTAATACACGTCGCACAGTCAATTTCGCGAGATAGCGGTCAAAACTCTATAACTTTTGACCGTATTTTTTTACGCAATTTGTTTTGTTCAATAGGAGGGACTTTAAGCTTAAATTTGCGTGTTCAAACGTAAAAATCGACTGATAGGAACGTAAGTAATGTGGATTTAAAAATGCATTTTAATTTTTGTTGAGTTTCCATGTAAAAGTTGATTATTTTGACATTTTAAATAGGTATTTTTTTATAATTTTTTATTTCCTTCAATCGTATTTTGCAACCAATACTTATTTATTATTCCTAAACTTAATTTTGGTCAGGAAATGCCAACATTTGGCCCCTGACATTTATTTAGTCTCAATATTCACAGGGGCCAAAGATTGGTTTTTTTGGAAGAAAGCTAATTCTTGTGAGGATTAAACTGAAAAATAACACTGAAATTCCCAACAATATCAATACCATTTGGATATATTATATACAGAACACAACATCGATAAAATTTTAAGTAAACTTTTACTATTGATTTAAAGTGCACATATATTTTATTTAAATGCATTAATAAAAATTTATACTAAAATTAGAAACAAATTATAATCTTTAAACTAGTATTAATTAAACAATATTAGTAAAAATTTCTTCCAAATAGCTTTGATTTTCATTTTGCAGTAGTTGTTTAGCTTCTTCATCTAACTCTAATGAGGTTGATTTCCATTTTTGTCGAATACTGGACATATACGGGTCTGATGTGCACAACAAAATATTAATAAGATCTTCATTAGTACAATATCTTGAAATTTTTCTTGTATTGTGCTCGCGAAAGAATCTGTAGTCTTTGTTTCTTTTTTCTTGCGCTTCTTCTGAGAGATCTCCAATTGGAAGCATATTGTGCTGAATTATTTTTTCCCATGGAACAAAATTTTGTGAACTGTGGTTGGCATATATGTCTCCAAGAATATTTTTGGTTATAAAGGGTTGCTGTCTCATTAGCATACTGACCAAATTTTTTTGCATCTATATTTTTGCTACATGCTATAACTTCTAATATGATTTGTAATCGTCGTATTAAATCATAATCTACTCCAGTTATAGAAGCTGGAGTTTCTGGATCGGAAAAAAAAATTTGCTGTGTTTCCATCATTAGAATTTCCTTCTCCTTGCTTTGGCTGGTCAATTATAAGGCCTATTTCACGGTATTTTTCTTGAATATCTTTTTTTTTTGCTTTCTTTTTTCCAAGTTTTCTTTGTTGTTTCTCACTGTCTCGCCTAACGGGCCAAATTCCAAATCGTATCCCAATTTAAGAATATGCTCCATAAAACGAATTCTAGCATGAAGAGGTGACATTCAAAATTCATATGCTTCATTAAAACTATCGTCTTGTGTGGGTGGTTGGCTCAATTGACTTGATGTTTTTTGGCATATGGTGCAGCTTGACGAAGACTTTGTTTCGGTTAAAGGTTTTACCAGTTATTTCCATTGGTTTTAAATTTATTTGCAATTTTCAGGTATTTAAGTTGTGTAATATTAGATGGCAATGAAATCATTTTTTACCTTTTCCAAATGAATTGCTAGATACCACATAATTTGAGAGTTAACAGGTACTGGCAATAATATAACAGGTATTTGGTTTTACCAGTTATTTCCATTGGTTTTAAATTTATTTGCAATTTTCAGGTATTTAAGTTATGTAATATTAGATGGCAATAAAATAATTTTTTACCTTTTCCAAATGAATTGCCAGATACCACATAATTTGAGAGTTCTATTGTCATTTTTTAAAAATTTTGTGGACTTCTATGTGGACTAGGTCCAAATATGGGCCAACTTCTCCTAATTTCAACAGAATTATTTTTTGGGTCAATAAGAACTCTTGTACAAAATTTCATCAAAATATATGCATAATAGCCACTTTCACATACAAATAACTTCTCAAAAAATATGACGTGCATTTGTACCGAATATCTTACCTTGGGTCAGAAAAATTGCTGTAGCTCAAAAAGTGCAGTCCCGATGCATGGACATGTATATATAGGAATGTAGGGGAGAGTTAGGTCTACAAAATAGTAAATTTGTGTTTTGACTCAGCTTGACTCACAGGAGTTGTGCTCTATGAAGTAGGAAATTTCCGAGAAATTTGACATTTTTAAAAAAAAATATTTAAATTGTTCTGAAAACAGTAGAGCTTCAATTTTTTTTACAACACAACACAAATTTTATTTCGTCCAAAAATCTTAAAAAATAAAAAATTTCTGATCATTTAAACTTTAAAAATTAACTAAAAATATCATAAATTTACTAAATTCTGAAAAAGCCCATTTTGGACCACCCTGTTCTCAGTGAAATAGTTGAAATAGAGTTCTAATTTTTTGGCTCCCGAGGTTTACTACTGTCTACTTTCATATGAGTCTAATAACTTTAAAATCAGAGAACAAAAACCAAAAGGAGTTTTGGCCGCTATCTTAAAATATTCACCACAGTGCGTCGCCTTTTTATGCAATGCGCAAAATACTAAAATTAAAGCAAAAAGAGAGGCGGAGACATAACAGGTTCCCCTAACCTTGAAGTATAGGTTGAAAATATTTTCTCTATTTTCGATGCTTAGCTCGTGCATGTATGGGAGTGATGTATGATTAGCAAGACTTATGGACTTGGACTTTTTTCTTATTTCCGAAAATTTGTGAAAGACTATGCAAAAATTGCACATCCTCTTCACCGTTTACTTAGACAAGGGAAAAATTATAATTTTGATGAATCATGTAAGCAATCATTTTATGAGCTTAAGGAAAGATTAACGAAACCACCAGTCATAGCCCTATATAACCCTCAGAATAAAGCAGAATTGCACACGGACGCAAGTAAGGTATGATGCGGGGCTGTTTTATTGCGAAGACGGCCGGACGGAAAGTTTTACCCCGTTTTCTTTTTTCTAAGTCCACAACAGCATCCGAGTCTCGTATGCATAGCTTCGAGCTTGAAACTCTAGCAATAATATATGCGCTAAGACGCTTTGATATTTACTTAAGGGGAATACCGTTTAAAATTGTCACGGACTGTAATGCCCTTGCACTTACTTTAAGTAAAACAGATATTAGCCCAAAAATGGACTTGGATGGACTTTGCAGATGGAGCATTATGACTATAGGGTTGTACATAGAGGAGGAGTGACAATGGGTCATGCAGATTCTCTAAGCCGATGCTACGAATTAAAGGAACAATCAAATATATGTTGCGATGAATAAAATGCGTGAAAAATTTACTGACATGGACGATAACAAACCCTCGTATTCAGAACATATATCTCCAATCCAAGTTATCAATGGATCGACCTCCGATGTTTTATACATTAATACCGATCCGATTTCAGAAAATATATATCCCACAGAAAATTGTAATGTACCCACATCCGCTGTTTTATATAACGAAATCGATAATTCTGAATCTCACGAACACAATGACTTTGAAATACCAAACTTTATACCATGCAAGACGGTCAATTTTTCTGAAGAAGAACTAGACTTCATAATACAGGTTACTCAAAATAGGGACGACGATATTATAGGTATCAAATTACGTTTACAAAAGGAAGAAGTGGCACATTTTAAGTTTGTAGATGGTATAGTCTTTCGAGAGGATATCAAAGGAAATCTACTTTTCTACGTTCCACGTGAATTAGAGGAGAATGTTATTAGACTGATACATGAAAAAATTTGCCACCAAGGTATGATAAAACATATGAGCAAATTAAGAAAAACTATTGGTTTAAAAATATGAGAGAAAAAATTGAAAAATGTATAAAAAATTGTTTGCGGTGTATTATGTGCTCGCCTCCAATGAGAATTAATAAACAAAATTTATATAACATTCCAAAAAAACCTCTACCATTCGATACAATTCACATTGACAATTTGGTCCCCTTCCCTCTGTAAACTCTCAACGAAAACACATTTTAGTAGTAATTGATGGTTTTACAAAATTTGTCAAACTATTTTCAGTTAAGTCGACAAGTACGAAATAAGTTATTGCTTGTTTAGATAAATATTTTGTAAATTACTCAAGACCCAGAAGAATAATTAGTGACCACGGTACATGCTTTACTTCTTCCGAATTTAGCTCATATCTACTTTCCAATAATATAGATCATGTTCGAATTGCTCTTGCCTCTGCACAAGCCAACGGGCAAGTCGAAAGAGTTAACAAAGTACTTAAGGATATGTTAAGCAAGGTGCTTAACTTAAAATATTTTTTGAACGTAGCAAACCTGCAAAATCTTTTAATGAGGGTGAATTTACTTACTTACTACTGTTAAGAAAAACAAAAAATTGAATGAAATTTTCCGAGGTCCTTATGTTGTACATAAAGTTTTACCTAATGATCGATATGTTATAAGAGACATTGAAAATTGCCAAATTACCCAGCTGCCATACGACGGAATAATAGAAACATCGCGAATAAGAAAATAGATAGATAAAATTGATTGAGGACACTCAAAAGTCATAATAGCCGAGTTGTAATGTATATTAGTCATATATTTTACGCTATTATTTATTATTAATTAAGCTATGTATTTATTACCTTTCATAATATTTATTAACTTCCTAATATGACATCTTTAATTGTAATTATTTAGTGACATATATTATTTATATTTGTAGTAACTTTATTTATAATAACGACATCTATTTGTCGTTACCTATTTTTAAATACGTTTTAAGCAACCCTTCTTAGAAATATACATTTTGAGCGTCAAGGTTGACATTTTGTAAAAAACACACATTATAAAATAAACTGTTGAGTAGACGCGAGGAATAAAACCGTGTTAATTTTCCATTACACTTTTGATGTTCTTTTTATGTGCTGCAATTGTTTAGTACTTCTGAGTTGATGTAATTAGTAAGTCAGAGTTGGGAACACGGCTTTAATCCCACATACATACATTATCAACAACGGCTGATGATCTTTCATAAAAGGTGGGCGAAGCTTTAGTCTTTCTCTCTCTTTTTTCTTTCTCTCTCACATTTAAATGGCTAATGTATGACAATTCCTCTCTCCTAATTGGTTGATATGAGACAGGCCTTTTATTACAGAGCCTAAAAATGTATCCAATAACTTCTAGTGTTCAATACTCTTAAATCGTACACAATGATTTCGGCAAGAGTTTATTGTTTTACTTTAAATTATTAGAATTATTGAATTATTACTTTACATACTTCAATATTCGATTTGTTATTTTTTCGGTAAGTGACTAATTCTAGGAAAAAAAAAAATAATTCTTATGTATGTGCGTTTGTTCAATGTTTGGTAAACAAACGGTCATCTCGGTGAGAGAGCTATAACGGCTGATTTCACAATGTTGTGGAATTATTGTCATACTGATGATAAGAGAAAAATTATCGTAGATGGAATAAGAACGCGTGCTTGGGGTCATTACAAAGATAGAGTTGATAATTACATGGAATTTAATTAAAACATGATCTTAAGTGAGATGGTAGTGGTCAATTATAAAACAAAATAAGACAAATGGAGGTTTCAATTGTAAAAACATTGTTTTATTTTTAATTTACTCATGATTTAATTTCTTAGTATAAGTATATAAATAAAGTTAATAAAATTATGATACAAAAATTAAATAAGGTTTTCTTTTTTTTTTTTTATCAAAAGTGCATTTTTTAGAGACAAACACCATAGTTGTGATAACTACAATAGAGACATTCCCTATACTTAATTTCCAGTTGTTTAAAGTTGTTACATCCAATATCTTCATTATTAAATACTCTTTGTTGCAGTATTTTTTCCAAGCATTTCTTTTTTTCTTCACCTTTAACATAGATTTTCGAATGCTTTACATTTTCTTTTAAAAATCTATATACACTCTTAAATGATACTGATCTGTCATCCCAATTCAAGTGGTGGCAATTCTTTATTAGCCAATTTGCTTCTTTTTGTTTCTTTGTTTTATAATAAAATTAATGTTTTCTCTAGAATTAAAAACAATTGCAATTTCTTTTGCTAAGAATTTATTTACATTAGACTTAAAACCTTGCATATCGATGAAAATTATTTTCTCACACATGTTTTATAGTTGAAATTATAAATATAAAAAATATAAAAAAATATAAAACTTTACGAACTTGTCAATTAGACGATCGTGAATGAAGATACAATAGGCTGATGTATTTGTGGAAATATTTGAGGTAGTGTCACGAACAATTTTTATACCAATAGGTACGTAAGTGTTATTATTATTTTTGAAATTTATCTGTTCACCAATAAAACTACAAACGATTTCTATTAATATGTTCTTTTTTATTTATTGATTTTATAAGTAAGTATTTTTACTAATTTGAGATTTAACTGTTTACCAATAAAACCACAAACGATTTCTATTAATATGTTCTTTTTTTATTGATTTTATAAAGGATCTTAATCTTTTATTAATTAATTTACAAAGGTTCTTAATGTTTTATTTATATTAATTGTTCCCACTATGTGGGCTTGAGTGCTAATTTTGGACTGAAAAAATTTTATTAACAACTTTAATTCAATGCCAAAGACAATTTTGCTTAACTTGCAAAAAACACATCAAAATTTCATTGCATCAACCAATCGCGTTAAACCATGCAATCAGGTGATTTTCTTCCCAAAAAAAATTGCAAACGCAGTGTCTGGATATTTGATACGTTAAAGTTGTGTAATATTTTAAATAAACAAAATTAATAGATTAAATGCAGAACTGTGCAATCAATTCAAGTGCACAGCATTTATTATAAAAAGTTAAAATGTGTTCAAGGCACAACTTAAATATGTAAACTTACAGAATTTATAACGAAATGTTAGAGTGTACTCAATGTACAACTTAAATATGTTAACTACTCCCCCCTTTAAGATGCAGACGACCGCGTCTGATCGTAATTTTGAAGAACATTTCTAACCTCTAATACACGTCGCACAGTGGTCAATTTCGCGAGATAGCGGTCAAAACTCTATAACTTTTGACCGTATTTTTTTACGCAATTTGTTTTGTTCAATAGGAGGGACTTTAAGCTTAAATTTGCGTGTTCAAACGTAAAAATCGACTGATAGGAACGTAAGTAATGTGGATTTAAAAATGCATTTTAATTTTTGTTGAGTTTCCATGTAAAAGTTGATTATTTTGACATTTTAAATAGGTATTTTTTTATAATTTTTTATTTCCTTCAATCGTATTTTGCAACCAATACTTATTTATTATTCCTAAACTTAATTTTGGTCAGGAAATGCCAACATTTGGCCCCTGACATTTATTTAGTCTCAATATTCACAGGGGCCAAAGATTGGTTTTTTTGGAAGAAAGCTAATTCTTGTGAGGATTAAACTGAAAAATAACACTGAAATTCCCAACAATATCAATACCATTTGGATATATTATATACAGAACACAACATCGATAAAATTTTAAGTAAACTTTTACTATTGATTTAAAGTGCACATATATTTTATTTAAATGCATTAATAAAAATTTATACTAAAATTAGAAACAAATTATAATCTTTAAGCTAGTATTAATTAAACAATATTAGTAAAAATTTCTTCCAAATAGCTTTGACTTTCATTTTGCAGTAGTTGTTTAGCTTCTTCATCTAACTCTAATGAGGTTGATTTCCATTTTTGTCGAATACTGGACATATACGGGTCTGATGTGCACAACAAAATATTAATAAGATCTTCATTAGTACAATATCTTGAAATTTTTCTTGTATTGTGCTCGCGAAAGAATCTGTAGTCTTTGTTTCTTTTTTCTTGCGCTTCTTCTGAGAGATCTCCAATTGGAAGCATATTGTGCTGAATTATTTTTTCCCATGGAACAAAATTTTGTGAACTGTGGTTGGCATATATGTCTCCAAGAATATTTTTGGTTATAAAGGGTTGCTGTCTCATTAGCATACTGACCAAATTTTTTTGCATCTATATTTTTGCTACATGCTATAACTTCTAATATGATTTGTAATCGTCGTATTAAATCATAATCTACTCCAGTTATAGAAGCTGGAGTTTCTGGATCGGAAAAAAATCTTGCTGTGTTTCCATCTTTAGAATTTCCTTCTCCTTGCTTTGGCTGGTCAATTATAAGGCCTATTTCACGGTATTTTTCTTGAATATCTTTTTTTTTTGCTTTCTTTTTTCCAAGTTTTCTTTGTTGTTTCTCACTGTCTCGCCTAACGGGCCAAATTCCAAATCGTATCCCAATTTAAGAATATGCTCCATAAAACGAATTCTAGCATGAAGAGGTGACATTCAAAATTCATATGCTTCATTAAAACTATCGTCTTGTGTTGGTGGTTGGCTCAATTGACTTGATGTTTTTTGGCATATGGTGCAGCTTGACGAAGACTTTGTTTCGGTTAAAGGTTTTACCAGTTATTTCCATTGGTTTTAAATTTATTTGCAATTTTCAGGTATTTAAGTTGTGTAATATTAGATGGCAATGAAATCATTTTTTACCTTTTCCAAATGAATTGCTAGATACCACATAATTTGAGAGTTAACAGGTACTGGCAATAATATAACAGGTATTTGGTTTTACCAGTTATTTCCATTGGTTTTAAATTTATTTGCAATTTTCAGGTATTTAAGTTATGTAATATTAGATGGCAATAAAATAATTTTTTACCTTTTCCAAATGAATTGCCAGATACCACATAATTTGAGAGTTCTATTGTCATTTTTTAAAAATTTTGTGGACTTCTATGTGGACTAGGTCCAAATATGGGCCAACTTCTCCTAATTTCAACAGAATTATTTTTTGGGTCAATAAGAACTCTTGTACAAAATTTCATCAAAATATATGCATAATAGCCACTTTCACATACAAATAACTTCTCAAAAAATATGACGTGCATTTGTACCGAATATCTTACCTTGGGTCAGAAAAATTGCTGTCTCATTAGCATACTGACCAAATTTTTTTGCATCTATATTTTTGCTACATGCTATAACTTCTAATATGATTTGTAATCGTCGTATTAAATCATAATCTACTCCAGTTATAGAAGCTGGAGTTTCTGGATCGGAAAAAAAAATTTGCTGTGTTTCCATCATTAGAATTTCCTTCTCCTTGCTTTGGCTGGTCAATTATAAGGCCTATTTCACGGTATTTTTCTTGAATATCTTTTTTTTTTGCTTTCTTTTTTCCAAGTTTTCTTTGTTGTTTCTCACTGTCTCGCCTAACGGGCCAAATTCCAAATCGTATCCCAATTTAAGAATATGCTCCATAAAACGAATTCTAGCATGAAGAGGTGACATTCAAAATTCATATGCTTCATTAAAACTATCGTCTTGTGTTGGTGGTTGGCTCAATTGACTTGATGTTTTTTGGCATATGGTGCAGCTTGACGAAGACTTTGTTTCGGTTAAAGGTTTTACCAGTTATTTCCATTGGTTTTAAATTTATTTGCAATTTTCAGGTATTTAAGTTGTGTAATATTAGATGGCAATGAAATCATTTTTACCTTTTCCAAATGAATTGCTAGATACCACATAATTTGAGAGTTAACAGGTACTGGCAATAATATAACAGGTATTTGGTTTTACCAGTTATTTCCATTGGTTTTAAATTTATTTGCAATTTTCAGGTATTTAAGTTATGTAATATTAGATGGCAATAAAATAATTTTTTACCTTTTCCAAATGAATTGCCAGATACCACATAATTTGAGAGTTCTATTGTCATTTTTTAAAAATTTTGTGGACTTCTATGTGGACTAGGTCCAAATATGGGCCAACTTCTCCTAATTTCAACAGAATTATTTTTTGGGTCAATAAGAACTCTTGTACAAAATTTCATCAAAATATATGCATAATAGCCACTTTCACATACAAATAACTTCTCAAAAAATATGACGTGCATTTGTACCGAATATCTTACCTTGGGTCAGAAAAATTGCTGTAGCTCAAAAAGTGCAGTCCCGATGCATGGACATGTATATATAGGAATGTAGGGGAGAGTTAGGACTACAAAATAGTAAATTTGTGTTTTGACTCAGCTTGACTCACAGGAGTTGTGCTCTATGAAGTAGGAAATTTCCGAGAAATTTGACATTTTTAAAAAAAAATATTTAAATTGTTCTGAAAACAGTAGAGCTTCAATTTTTTTTACAACACAACACAAATTTTATTTCGTCCAAAAATCTTAAAAAATAAAAAATTTCTGATCATTTAAACTTTAAAAATTAAATAAAAATATCATAAATTTACTAAATTCTGAAAAAGCCCATTTTGGACCACCCTGTTCTCAGTGAAATAGTTGAAATAGAGTTCTAATTTTTTGGCTCCCGAGGTTTACTACTGTCTACTTTCATATGAGTCTAATAACTTTAAAATCAGAGAACAAAAACCAAAAGGAGTTTTGGCCGCTATCTTAAAATATTCACCACAGTGCGTCGCCTTTTTATGCAATGCGCAAAATACTAAAATTAAAGCAAAAAGAGAGGCGGAGACATAACAGGTTCCCCTAACCTTGAAGTATAGGTTGAAAATATTTTCTCTATTTTCGATGCTTAGCTCGTGCATGTATGGGAGTGATGTATGATTAGCAAGACTTATGGACTTGGACTTTTTTCTTATTTCCGAAAATTTGTGAAAGACTATGCAAAAATTGCACATCCTCTTCACCGTTTACTTAGACAAGGGAAAAATTATAATTTTGATGAATCATGTAAGCAATCATTTTATGAGCTTAAGGAAAGATTAACGAAACCACCAGTCATAGCCCTATATAACTATCAGAATAAAGCAGAATTGCACAAGGACGCAAGTAAGGTATGATGCGGGGCTGTTTTATTGCGAAGACGGCCGGACGGAAAGTTTTACCCCGTTTTCTTTTTTCTAAGTCCACAACAGCATCCGAGTCTCGTATGCATAGCTTCGAGCTTGAAACTCTAGCAATAATATATGCGCTAAGACGCTTTGATATTTACTTAAGGGGAATACCGTTTAAAATTGTCACGGACTGTAATGCCCTTGCACTTACTTTAAGTAAAACAGATATTAGCCCAAAAATGGACTTGGATGGACTTTGCAGATGGAGCATTATGACTATAGGGTTGTACATAGAGGAGGAGTGACAATGGGTCATGCAGATTCTCTAAGCCGATGCTACGAATTAAAGGAACAATCAAATATATGTTGCGATGAATAAAATGCGTGAAAAATTTACTGACATGGACGATAACAAACCCTCGTATTCAGAACATATATCTCCAATCCAAGTTATCAATGGATCGACCTCCGATGTTTTATACATTAATACCGATCCGATTTCAGAAAATATATATCCCACAGAAAATTGTAATGTACCCACATCCGCTGTTTTATATAACGAAATCGATAATTCTGAATCTCACGAACACAATGACTTTGAAATACCAAACTTTATACCATGCAAGACGGTCAATTTTTCTGAAGAAGAACTAGACTTCATAATACAGGTTACTCAAAATAGGGACGACGATATTATAGGTATCAAATTACGTTTACAAAAGGAAGAAGTGGCACATTTTAAGTTTGTAGATGGTATAGTCTTTCGAGAGGATATCAAAGGAAATCTACTTTTCTACGTTCCACGTGAATTAGAGGAAAATGTTATTAGACTGATACATGAAAAAATTTGCCACCAAGGTATGATAAAACATATGAGCAAATTAAGAAAAACTATTGGTTTAAAAATATGAGAGAAAAAATTGAAAAATGTATAAAAAATTGTTTGCGGTGTATTATGTGCTCGCCTCCAAGGAGAATTAATAAACAAAATTTATATAACATTCCAAAAAAACCTCTACCATTCGATACAATTCACATTGACAATTTGGTCCCCTTCCCTCTGTAAACTCTCAACGAAAACACATTTTAGTAGTAATTGATGGTTTTACAAAATTTGTCAAACTATTTTCAGTTAAGTCGACAAGTACGAAAAAAGTTATTGCTTGTTTAGATAAATATTTTGTAAATTACTCAAGACCCAGAAGAATAATTAGTGACCACGGTACATGCTTTACTTCTTCCGAATTTAGCTCATATCTACTTTCCAATAATATAGATCATGTTCGAATTGCTCTTGCCTCTGCACAAGCCAACGGGCAAGTCGAAAGAGTTAACAAAGTACTTAAGGATATGTTAAGCAAGGTGCTTAACTTAAAATATTTTTTGAACGTAGCAAACCTGCAAAATCTTTTAATGAGGGTGAATTTACTTACTTACTACTGTTAAGAAAAACAAAAAATTGAATGAAATTTTCCGAGGTCCTTATGTTGTACATAAAGTTTTACCTAATGATCGATATGTTATAAGAGACATTGAAAATTGCCAAATTACCCAGCTGCCATACGACGGAATAATAGAAACATCGCGAATAAGAAAATAGATAGATAAAATTGATTGAGGACACTCAAAAGTCATAATAGCCGAGTTGTAATGTATATTAGTCATATATTTTACGCTATTATTTATTATTAATTAAGCTATGTATTTATTACCTTTCATAATATTTATTAACTTCCTAATATGACATCTTTAATTGTAATTATTTAGTGACATATATTATTTATATTTGTAGTAACTTTATTTATAATAACGACATCTATTTGTCGTTACCTATTTTTAAATACGTTTTAAGCAACCCTTCTTAGAAATATACATTTTGAGCGTCAAGGTTGACATTTTGTAAAAAACACACATTATAAAATAAACTGTTGAGTAGACGCGAGGAATAAAACCGTGTTAATTTTCCATTACACTTTTGATGTTCTTTTTATGTGCTGCAATTGTTTAGTACTTCTGAGTTGATGTAATTAGTAAGTCAGAGTTGGGAACACGGCTTTAATCCCACATACATACATTATCAACAACGGCTGATGATCTTTCATAAAAGGTGGGCGAAGCTTTAGTCTTTCTCTCTCTTTTTTCTTTCTCTCTCACATTTAAATGGCTAATGTATGACAATTCCTCTCTCCTAATTGGTTGATATGAGACAGGCCTTTTATTACAGAGCCTAAAAATGTATCCAAAAACTTCTAGTGTTCAATACTCTTAAATCGTACACAATGATTTCGGCAAGAGTTTATTGTTTTACTTTAAATTATTAGAATTATTGAATTATTACTTTACATACTTCAATATTCGATTTGTTATTTTTTCGGTAAGTGACTAATTCTAGGAAAAAAAAATAATTCTTATGTATGTGCGTTTGTTCAATGTTTGGTAAACAAACGGTCATCTCGGTGAGAGAGCTATAACGGCTGATTTCACAATGTTGTGGAATTATTGTCATACTGATGATAAGAGAAAAATTATCGTAGATGGAATAAGAACGCGTGCTTGGGGTCATTACAAAGATAGAGTTGATAATTACATGGAATTTAATTAAAACATGATCTTAAGTGAGATGGTAGTGGTCAATTATAAAACAAAATAAGACAAATGGAGGTTTCAATTGTAAAAACATTGTTTTATTTTTAATTTACTCATGATTTAATTTCTTAGTATAAGTATATAAATAAAGTTAATAAAATTATGATACAAAAATTAAATAAGGTTTTCTTTTTTTTTATCAAAAGTGCATTTTTTAGAGACAAACACCATAGTTGTGATAACTACAATAGAGATATTCCCTATACTTAATTTCCAGTTGTTTAAAGTTGTTACATCCAATATCTTCATTATTAAATACTCTTTGTTGCAGTATTTTTTCCAAGCATTTCTTTTTTTCTTCACCTTTAACATAGATTTTCGAATGCTTTACATTTTCTTTTAAAAATCTATATACACTCTTAAATGATACTGATCTGTCATCCCAATTCAAGTGGTGGCAATTCTTTATTAGCCAATTTGCTTCTTTTTGTTTCTTTGTTTTATAATAAAATTAATGTTTTCTCTAGAATTAAAAACAATTGCAATTTCTTTTGCTAAGAATTTATTTACATTAGACTTAAAACCTTGCATATCGATGAAAATTATTTTCTCACACATGTTTTATAGTTGAAATTATAAATATAAAAAATATAAAAAAATATAAAACTTTACGAACTTGTCAATTAGACGATCGTGAATGAAGATACAATAGGCTGATGTATTTGTGGAAATATTTGAGGTAGTGTCACGAACAATTTTTATACCAATAGGTACGTAAGTGTTATTATTATTTTTGAAATTTATCTGTTCACCAATAAAACTACAAACGATTTCTATTAATATGTTCTTTTTTATTTATTGATTTTATAAGTAAGTATTTTTACTAATTTGAGATTTAACTGTTTACCAATAAAACCACAAACGATTTCTATTAATATGTTCTTTTTTTATTGATTTTATAAAGGATCTTAATCTTTTATTAATTAATTTACAAAGGTTCTTAATGTTTTATTTATATTAATTGTTCCCACTATGTGGGCTTGAGTGCTAATTTTGGACTGAAAAAATTTTATTAACAACTTTAATTCAATGCCAAAGACAATTTTGCTTAACTTGCAAAAAACACATCAAAATTTCATTGCATCAACCAATCGCGTTAAACCATGCAATCAGGTGATTTTCTTCCCAAAAAAAATTGCAAACGCAGTGTCTGGATATTTGATACGTTAAAGTTGTGTAATATTTTAAATAAACAAAATTAATAGATTAAATGCAGAACTGTGCAATCAATTCAAGTGCACAGCATTTATTATAAAAAGTTAAAATGTGTTCAAGGCACAACTTAAATATGTAAACTTACAGAATTTATAACGAAATGTTAGAGTGTACTCAATGTACAACTTAAATATGTTAACTACTCCCCCCTTTAAGATGCAGACGACCGCGTCTGATCGTAATTTTGAAGAACATTTCTAACCTCTAATACACGTCGCACAGTGGTCAATTTCGCGAGATAGCGGTCAAAACTCTATAACTTTTGACCGTATTTTTTTACGCAATTTGTTTTGTTCAATAGGAGGGACTTTAAGCTTAAATTTGCGTGTTCAAACGTAAAAATCGACTGATAGGAACGTAAGTAATGTGGATTTAAAAATGCATTTTAATTTTTGTTGAGTTTCCATGTAAAAGTTGATTATTTTGACATTTTAAATAGGTATTTTTTTATAATTTTTTATTTCCTTCAATCGTATTTTGCAACCAATACTTATTTATTATTCCTAAACTTAATTTTGGTCAGGAAATGCCAACATTTGGCCCCTGACATTTATTTCGTCTCAATATTCACAGGGGCCAAAGATTGGTTTTTTTGGAAGAAAGCTAATTCTTGTGAGGATTAAACTGAAAAATAACACTGAAATTCCCAACAATATCAATACCATTTGGATATATTATATACAGAACACAACATCGATAAAATTTTAAGTAAACTTTTACTATTGATTTAAAGTGCACATATATTTTATTTAAATGCATTAATAAAAATTTATACTAAAATTAGAAACAAATTATAATCTTTAAGCTAGTATTAATTAAACAATATTAGTAAAAATTTCTTCCAAATAGCTTTGACTTTCATTTTGCAGTAGTTGTTTAGCTTCTTCATCTAACTCTAATGAGGTTGATTTCCATTTTTGTCGAATACTGGACATATACGGGTCTGATGTGCACAACAAAATATTAATAAGATCTTCATTAGTACAATATCTTGAAATTTTTCTTGTATTGTGCTCGCGAAAGAATCTGTAGTCTTTGTTTCTTTTTTCTTGCGCTTCTTCTGAGAGATCTCCAATTGGAAGCATATTGTGCTGAATTATTTTTTCCCATGGAACAAAATTTTGTGAACTGTGGTTGGCATATATGTCTCCAAGAATATTTTTGGTTATAAAGGGTTGCTGTCTCATTAGCATACTGACCAAATTTTTTTGCATCTATATTTTTGCTACATGCTATAACTTCTAATATGATTTGTAATCGTCGTATTAAATCATAATCTACTCCAGTTATAGAAGCTGGAGTTTCTGGATCGGAAAAAAATCTTGCTGTGTTTCCATCATTAGAATTTCCTTCTCCTTGCTTTGGCTGGTCAATTATAAGGCCTATTTCACGGTATTTTTCTTGAATATCTTTTTTTTTTGCTTTCTTTTTTCCAAGTTTTCTTTGTTGTTTCTCACTGTCTCGCCTAACGGGCCAAATTCCAAATCGTATCCCAATTTAAGAATATGCTCCATAAAACGAATTCTAGCATGAAGAGGTGACATTCAAAATTCATATGCTTCATTAAAACTATCGTCTTGTGTTGGTGGTTGGCTCAATTGACTTGATGTTTTTTGGCATATGGTGCAGCTTGACGAAGACTTTGTTTCGGTTAAAGGTTTTACCAGTTATTTCCATTGGTTTTAAATTTATTTGCAATTTTCAGGTATTTAAGTTGTGTAATATTAGATGGCAATGAAATCATTTTTTACCTTTTCCAAATGAATTGCTAGATACCACATAATTTGAGAGTTAACAGGTACTGGCAATAATATAACAGGTATTTGGTTTTACCAGTTATTTCCATTGGTTTTAAATTTATTTGCAATTTTCAGGTATTTAAGTTATGTAATATTAGATGGCAATAAAATAATTTTTTACCTTTTCCAAATGAATTGCCAGATACCACATAATTTGAGAGTTCTATTGTCATTTTTTAAAAATTTTGTGGACTTCTATGTGGACTAGGTCCAAATATGGGCCAACTTCTCCTAATTTCAACAGAATTATTTTTTGGGTCAATAAGAACTCTTGTACAAAATTTCATCAAAATATATGCATAATAGCCACTTTCACATACAAATAACTTCTCAAAAAATATGACGTGCATTTGTACCGAATATCTTACCTTGGGTCAGAAAAATTGCTGTAGCTCAAAAAGTGCAGTCCCGATGCATGGACATGTATATATAGGAATGTAGGGGAGAGTTAGGACTACAAAATAGTAAATTTGTGTTTTGACTCAGCTTGACTCACAGGAGTTGTGCTCTATGAAGTAGGAAATTTCCGAGAAATTTGACATTTTTAAAAAAATATTTAAATTGTTCTGAAAACAGTAGAGCTTCAATTTTTTTTACAACACAACACAAATTTTATTTCGTCCAAAAATCTTAAAAAATAAAAAATTTCTGATCATTTAAACTTTAAAAATTAACTAAAAATATCATAAATTTACTAAATTCTGAAAAAGCCCATTTTGGACCACCCTGTTCTCAGTGAAATAGTTGAAATAGAGTTCTAATTTTTTGGCTCCCGAGGTTTACTACTGTCTACTTTCATATGAGTCTAATAACTTTAAAATCAGAGAACAAAAACCAAAAGGAGTTTTGGCCGCTATCTTAAAATATTCACCACAGTGCGTCGCCTTTTTATGCAATGCGCAAAATACTAAAATTAAAGCAAAAAGAGAGGCGGAGACATAACAGGTTCCCCTAACCTTGAAGTATAGGTTGAAAATATTTTCTCTATTTTCGATGCTTAGCTCGTGCATGTATGGGAGTGATGTATGATTAGCAAGACTTATGGACTTGGACTTTTTTCTTATTTCCGAAAATTTGTGAAAGACTATGCAAAAATTGCACATCCTCTTCACCGTTTACTTAGACAAGGGAAAAATTATAATTTTGATGAATCATGTAAGCAATCATTTTATGAGCTTAAGGAAAGATTAACGAAACCACCAGTCATAGCCCTATATAACCCTCAGAATAAAGCAGAATTGCACACGGACGCAAGTAAGGTATGATGCGGGGCTGTTTTATTGCGAAGACGGCCGGACGGAAAGTTTTACCCCGTTTTCTTTTTTCTAAGTCCACAACAGCATCCGAGTCTCGTATGCATAGCTTCGAGCTTGAAACTCTAGCAATAATATATGCGCTAAGACGCTTTGATATTTACTTAAGGGGAATACCGTTTAAAATTGTCACGGACTGTAATGCCCTTGCACTTACTTTAAGTAAAACAGATATTAGCCCAAAAAAGGGACTTGGATGGACTTTGCAGATGGAGCATTATGACTATAGGGTTGTACATAGAGGAGGAGTGACAATGGGTCATGCAGATTCTCTAAGCCGATGCTACGAATTAAAGGAACAATCAAATATATGTTGCGATGAATAAAATGCGTGAAAAATTTACTGACATGGACGATAACAAACCCTCGTATTCAGAACATATATCTCCAATCCAAGTTATCAATGGATCGACCTCCGATGTTTTATACATTAATACCGATCCGATTTCAGAAAATATATATCCCACAGAAAATTGTAATGTACCCACATCCGCTGTTTTATATAACGAAATCGATAATTCTGAATCTCACGAACACAATGACTTTGAAATACCAAACTTTATACCATGCAAGACGGTCAATTTTTCTGAAGAAGAACTAGACTTCATAATACAGGTTACTCAAAATAGGGACGACGATATTATAGGTATCAAATTACGTTTACAAAAGGAAGAAGTGGCACATTTTAAGTTTGTAGATGGTATAGTCTTTCGAGAGGATATCAAAGGAAATCTACTTTTCTACGTTCCACGTGAATTAGAGGAAAATGTTATTAGACTGATACATGAAAAAATTTGCCACCAAGGTATGATAAAACATATGAGCAAATTAAGAAAAACTATTGGTTTAAAAATATGAGAGAAAAAATTGAAAAATGTATAAAAAATTGTTTGCGGTGTATTATGTGCTCGCCTCCAATGAGAATTAATAAACAAAATTTATATAACATTCCAAAAAAACCTCTACCATTCGATACAATTCACATTGACAATTTGGTCCCCTTCCCTCTGTAAACTCTCAACGAAAACACATTTTAGTAGTAATTGATGGTTTTACAAAATTTGTCAAACTATTTTCAGTTAAGTCGACAAGTACGAAATAAGTTATTGCTTGTTTAGATAAATATTTTGTAAATTACTCAAGACCCAGAAGAATAATTAGTGACCACGGTACATGCTTTACTTCTTCCGAATTTAGCTCATATCTACTTTCCAATAATATAGATCATGTTCGAATTGCTCTTGCCTCTGCACAAGCCAACGGGCAAGTCGAAAGAGTTAACAAAGTACTTAAGGATATGTTAAGCAAGGTGCTTAACTTAAAATATTTTTTGAACGTAGCAAACCTGCAAAATCTTTTAATGAGGGTGAATTTACTTACTTACTACTGTTAAGAAAAACAAAAAATTGAATGAAATTTTCCGAGGTCCTTATGTTGTACATAAAGTTTTACCTAATGATCGATATGTTATAAGAGACATTGAAAATTGCCAAATTACCCAGCTGCCATACGACGGAATAATAGAAACATCGCGAATAAGAAAATAGATAGATAAAATTGATTGAGGACACTCAAAAGTCATAATAGCCGAGTTGTAATGTATATTAGTCATATATTTTACGCTATTATTTATTATTAATTAAGCTATGTATTTATTACCTTTCATAATATTTATTAACTTCCTAATATGACATCTTTAATTGTAATTATTTAGTGACATATATTATTTATATTTGTAGTAACTTTATTTATAATAACGACATCTATTTGTCGTTACCTATTTTTAAATACGTTTTAAGCAACCCTTCTTAGAAATATACATTTTGAGCGTCAAGGTTGACATTTTGTAAAAAACACACATTATAAAATAAACTGTTGAGTAGACGCGAGGAATAAAACCGTGTTAATTTTCCATTACACTTTTGATGTTCTTTTTATGTGCTGCAATTGTTTAGTACTTCTGAGTTGATGTAATTAGTAAGTCAGAGTTGGGAACACGGCTTTAATCCCACATACATACATTATCAACAACGGCTGATGATCTTTCATAAAAGGTGGGCGAAGCTTTAGTCTTTCTCTCTCTTTTTTCTTTCTCTCTCACATTTAAATGGCTAATGTATGACAATTCCTCTCTCCTAATTGGTTGATATGAGACAGGCCTTTTATTACAGAGCCTAAAAATGTATCCAATAACTTCTAGTGTTCAATACTCTTAAATCGTACACAATGATTTCGGCAAGAGTTTATTGTTTTACTTTAAATTATTAGAATTATTGAATTATTACTTTACATACTTCAATATTCGATTTGTTATTTTTTCGGTAAGTGACTAATTCTAGGAAAAAAAAAATAATTCTTATGTATGTGCGTTTGTTCAATGTTTGGTAAACAAACGGTCATCTCGGTGAGAGAGCTATAACGGCTGATTTCACAATGTTGTGGAATTATTGTCATACTGGTGATAAGAGAAAAATTATCGTAGATGGAATAAGAACGCGTGCTTGGGGTCATTACAAAGATAGAGTTGATAATTACATGGAATTTAATTAAAACATGATCTTAAGTGAGATGGTAGTGGTCAATTATAAAACAAAATAAGACAAATGGAGGTTTCAATTGTAAAAACATTGTTTTATTTTTAATTTACTCATGATTTAATTTCTTAGTATAAGTATATAAATAAAGTTAATAAAATTATGATACAAAAATTAAATAAGGTTTTCTTTTTTTTTATCAAAAGTGCATTTTTTAGAGACAAACACCATAGTTGTGATAACTACAATAGAGATATTCCCTATACTTAATTTCCAGTTGTTTAAAGTTGTTACATCCAATATCTTCATTATTAAATACTCTTTGTTGCAGTATTTTTTCCAAGCATTTCTTTTTTTCTTCACCTTTAACATAGATTTTCGAATGCTTTACATTTTCTTTTAAAAATCTATATACACTCTTAAATGATACTGATCTGTCATCCCAATTCAAGTGGTGGCAATTCTTTATTAGCCAATTTGCTTCTTTTTGTTTCTTTGTTTTATAATAAAATTAATGTTTTCTCTAGAATTAAAAACAATTGCAATTTCTTTTGCTAAGAATTTATTTACATTAGACTTAAAACCTTGCATATCGATGAAAACTATTTTCTCACACATGTTTTATAGTTGAAATTATAAATATAAAAAATATAAAAAAATATAAAACTTTACGAACTTGTCAATTAGACGATCGTGAATGAAGATACAATAGGCTGATGTATTTGTGGAAATATTTGAGGTAGTGTCACGAACAATTTTTATACCAATAGGTACGTAAGTGTTATTATTATTTTTGAAATTTATCTGTTCACCAATAAAACTACAAACGATTTCTATTAATATGTTCTTTTTTATTTATTGATTTTATAAGTAAGTATTTTTACTAATTTGAGATTTAACTGTTTACCAATAAAACCACAAACGATTTCTATTAATATGTTCTTTTTTTTATTGATTTTATAAAGGATCTTAATCTTTTATTAATTAATTTACAAAGGTTCTTAATGTTTTATTTATATTAATTGTTTCCACTATGTGGGCTTGAGTGCTAATTTTGGACTGAAGAAATTTTATTAACAACTTTAATTCAATGCCAAAGACAATTTTGCTTAACTTGCAAAAACACATCAAAATTTCATTGCATCAACCAATCGCGTTAAACCATGCAATCAGGTGATTTTCTTCCCAAAAAAAATTGCAAACGCAGTGTCTGGATATTTGATACGATAGTTGATATGATAATTGTGTAATATTTTAAATAAACAAAATTAATAGATTAAATGCAGAACTGTGCAATCAATTCAAGTGCACAGCATTTATTATGAAAAGTTAAAATGTGTTCAAGGCACAACTTAAATATGTAAACTTACAGAATTTATAACGAAATGTTAGAGTGTACTCAATGTACAACTTAAATATGTTAACTACTCCCCCCTTTAAGATGCAGACGACCGCGTCTGATCGTAATTTTGAAGAACATTTCTAACCTCTAATACACGTCGCACAGTGGTCAATTTCGCGAGATAGCGGTCAAAACTCTATAACTTTTGACCGGATTGGTATTTTTTTACGCAATTTGTTTTGTTCAATAGGAGGGACTTTAAGCTAAAATTTACGTGTTCAAACGTAAAAAACTGATAGGAACGTAAGTAATGTGGATTTAAAAATGCATTTTAATTTTTTGTTGAGTTTCCATGTAAAAGTTGAATATTTTGACATTTTAAATAGGTATTTTTTTATAATTTCTTATTTCCTTCAATCGTATTTTGCAACCAATACTTATTTATTATTCCTAAACTTAATTTTGGTCAGGAAATGCCAACATTTGGCCCCTGACATTTATTTAGTCTCAATATTCACAGGGGCCAAAGATTGGTTTTTTTGGAAGAAAACTAATTCTTGTGAGGATTAAACTGAAAAATAACACTGAAATTCCCAACAATATCAATACCATTTGGATATATTATATACAGAACACAACATCGATAAAATTTTAAGTAAACTTTTACTATTGATTTAAAGTGCACATATATTTTATTTAAATGTATTAATAAAAATTTATACTAAAATTAGAAACAAATTATAATCTTTAAACTAGTATTAATTAAACAATATTAGTAAAAATTTCTTCCAAATAGCTTTGATTTTCATTTTGCAGTAGTTGTTTAGCTTCTTCATCTAACTCTAATGAGGTTGATTTCCATTTTTGTCGAATACTGGACATATACGGGTCTGATGTGCACAACAAAATATTAATAAGATCTTCATTAGTACAATATCTGGAAATTTTTCTTGTATTGTGCTCGCGAAAGAGTCTGTAGTCTTTGTTCCTTTTTTCTTGCGCTTCTTCTGAGAGATCTCCAATTGGAAGCATATTGTGCTGAATTATTTGTTCCCATGGAACAAAATTTTGTGAACTGTGGTTGGCATATGTCTCCAAGAATATTTTTGGTTATAAAGGGTTGCTGTCTCATTAGCATACTGACCAAATTTTTTTGCATCTATATTTTTGCTACATGCTATAACTTCTAATATGATTTGTAATCGTCGTATTAAATCATAATCTACTCCAGTTATAGAAGCTGCAGTTTCTGGATCGGAAAAAAATCTTGCTGTGTTTCCATCATTAAAATTTCCTTCTCCTTGCTTTGGCTGGTCAATTATAAGGCCTATCTCACGGTATTTTTCTTGAATATCTTTTTTTTTGCTTTCTTTTTTCCAAGTTTTCTTTGTTGTTTCTCACTGTCTCGCCTAACGGGCCAAATTCCAAATCGTATCCCAATTTAAGAATATGCTCCATAAAACGAATTCTAGCATATGCTTCATTAAAACTATCGTCTTGTGTTGGTGGTTGGCTCAATTGACTTGATGTTTTTTGGCATATGGTGCAGCTTGACGAAGACTTTGTTTCGGTTAAAGGTTTTACCAGTTATTTCCATTGGTTTTAAATTTATTTGCAATTTTCAGGTATTTAAGTTGTGTAATATTAGATGGCAATGAAATCATTTTTTACCTTTTCCAAATGAATTGCTAGATACCACATAATTTGAGAGTTAACAGGTACTGGCAATAATATAACAGGTATTTGGTTTTACCAGTTATTTCCATTGGTTTTAAATTTATTTGCAATTTTCAGGTATTTAAGTTATGTAATATTAGATGGCAATAAAATAATTTTTTACCTTTTCCAAATGAATTGCCATATACCACATAATTTGAGAGTTCTATTTCATTTTTTCAAAATTTTGTGGACTTCTATGTGGACTAGGTCCAAATATGGGCCAACTTCTCCTAATTTCAACAGAATTATTTTTTGGGTCAATAAGAACTCTTGTACAAAATTTCATCAAAATATATGCATAATAGCCACTTTCACATACAAATAACTTCTCAAAAAATATTTGTACCGAATATCTTACCTTGGGTCAGAAAAATTGCTGTAGCTCAAAAAGTGCAGTCCCGATGCATGGACATGTATATATAGGAATGTAGGGGAGAGTTAGGACTACAAAATAGTAAATTTGTGTTTTGACTCAGCTTGACTCACAGGAGTTGTGCTCTATGAAGTAGGAAATTTCCGAGAAATTTGACCTTTTTTAAAAAAAATATTTAAATTGTTCTGAAAACAGTAGAGCTTCAATTTTTTTTTACAACACAACACAAATTTTATTTCGTCCAAAAATCTTAAAAAATAAAAAATTTCTGATCATTTAAACTTTAAAAATTAACTAAAAATATCATAAATTTACTAAATTCTGAAAAAGCCCATTTTGGACCACCCTGTTCTCAGTGAAATAGTTGAAATAGAGTTCTAATTTTTTGGCTCCCAAGGTTTACTACTGTCTACTTTCATATGAGTCTAATAACTTTAAAATCAAAAATATTCACAACAGTGCGTCACCTTTTTATGCAATGCGCAAAATACTAAAATTAAAGCAAAAAGAGAGGCGGAGGCATAACAGGTTCCCCTAACCTTGAAGTATAGGTTGAAAATATGTTCTCTATTTTCGATGCTTAGCTCGTGCATGTATGGGAGTGATGTATGATTAGCAAGACTTATGGACTTGGACTTTTTTCTTATTTCCGAAAATTTGTGAAAGACTATGCAAAAATTGCACATCCTCTTCACCGTTTACTTAGACAAGGGAAAAATTATAATTTTGATGAATCATGTAAGCAATCATTTTATGAGCTTAAGGAAAGATTAACGAAACCACCAGTCTTAGCCCTACATAACCCTCAGAATAAAGCAGAATTGCACACGGACGCGAGTAAGGTATGATTCGGGGCTGTTTTATTGCGAAGACAGCCGGACGGAAAGTTTCACCCCGTTTTCTTTTTTTTCTAAGTCCACAACAGCATCCGAGTCTCGTATGCATAGCTTCGAGCTTGAAACTCTAGCAATAATATATGCGCTAAGACGCTTTGATATTTACTTAAGGGGAATACCGTTTAAAATTGTCACGGACTGTAATGCCCTTGCACTTACTTTAAGTAAAAAAGATATTAGCCCAAAAATGGACTTGGATGGACTTTGCAGATGGAGCATTATGACTATAGGGTTGTACATAGTGGAGGAGTGACAATGGGTCATGCAGATTCTCTAAGCCGATGCTACGAATTAAAGGAACAATCAAATATATGTTGCGATGAATAAAATGCGTGAAAAATTTACTGACATGGACGATAACAAACCCTCGTATTCAGAACATATATCTCCAATCCAAGTTATCAATGGATCGACCTCCGATGTTTTATACATTAATACCGATCCGATTTCAGAAAATATATATCCCACAGAAAATTGTAATGTACCCACATCCGCTGTTTTATATAACGAAATCGATAATTCTGAATCTCACGAACACAATGACTTTGAAATACCAAACTTTATACCATGCAAGACGGTCAATTTTTCTGAAGAAGAACTAGACTTCATAATAAAGGTTACTCAAAATAGGGACGACGATATTATAGGTATCAAATTACGTTTACAAAAGGAAGAAGTGGCACATTTTAAGTTTGTAGATGGTATAGTCTTTCGAGAGGATATCAAAGGAAATCTACTTTTCTACGTTCCACGTGAATTAGAGGAAAATGTTATTAGACTGATACATGAAAAAATTTGCCACCTAGGTATGATAAAACATATGAGCAAATTAAGAAAAACTATTGGTTTAAAAATATGAGAGAAAAAATTGAAAAATGTATAAAAAATTGTTTGCGGTGTATTATGTGCTCGCCTCCAATGAGAATTAATAAACAAAATTTATATAACATTCCAAAAAAACCTCTACCATTCGATACAATTCACATTGACAATTTGGTCCCCTTCCCTCTGTAAACTCTCAACGAAAACACATTTTAGTAGTAATTGATGGTTTTACAAAATTTGTCAAACTATTTTCAGTTAAGTCGACAAGTACGAAATAAGTTATTGCTTGTTTAGATAAATATTTTGTAAATTACTCAAGACCCAGAAGAATAATTAGTGACCGAGGTACATGCTTTACTTCTTCCGAATTTAGCTCATATCTACTTTCCAATAATATAGATCATGTTCGAATTGCTGTTGCCTCTGCACAAGCCAACGGGCAAGTCGAAAGAGTTAACAAAGTACTTAAGGATATGTTAAGCAAGGTGCCAAACCCTCTGAATCATACAGATTGGTCTAGAATGTTAGTACAAGTTGAATACGCAATAAATAATACTGTTCATTGTTCGGCCAAACAGTCTGCTAGCAAACTCCATTTTGGTGTTGACCAACGGGGCGTAGACGTAGATTTTTTGAATCTATTATAAAATCTCAAGAAAGAAACTTAAAATATTTTTTTGAACGTAGCAAACCTGCAAAATCTTTTAATGAGGGTGAATTTTCTAGTCATTCGTTATACTGATACTACTGTTAAGAAAAACAAAAAATTGAATGAAATTTTCCGAGGTCCTTATGTTGTACATAAAGTTTTACCTAATGATCGATATGTTATAAGAGACATTGAAAATTGCCAAATTACCCAGCTGCCATACGACGGAATAATAGAAGCATCGCGAATAAGAAAATGGATAGATAAAATTGATTGAGGACACTCAAAAGTCAGAATATCCGAGTTGTAATGTATATTAATCATATATTTTACGCTATTATTTATTATTAATTAAGCTATGTATTTATTACCTTTGATAATATTATTAACTTCCTAATATGACATCTTTAATTGTAATTATTTAGTGACATATATTATTTATATTTGTAGTAACTTTATTTATAATAACGACATCTATTTGTCGTTACCTATTTTTAACTACGTTTTAAGCAATCCTTCTTAGAAATATACATTTTGAGCGTCAAGGTTGACATTTTGTAAAAAACACACATTATAAAATAAACTGTTGAGTAGACGCGAGGAATAAAACCGTGTTTCTTTTTATGTGCTGCAATTGTTTAGTACTTCTGAGTTGATGTAGTTAGTAAGTCAGAGTTGGGAACACGGCTTTAATCCCACATACATACATTATCAACAACGGCTGATGATCTTTCATAAAAGGTGGGCGAAGCTTTAGTCTTTCTCTCTCTCTTTTCTCTTTCTCTCTCACATTTAAATGGCTAATGTATGACAATTCCCCTCTCCTAATTGGTTGATATGAGACAGGCTTTTTATTACAGAGCCTAAAAATGTATCCAATAAGAAAGTGGGCGGGAACAAAATATGCCACGCTCTTGGAGTATTGATTTGAATGAAAAACGTGGCCCCGAACCGGCTTAAACATACTATTCAAGTAGATTTATGCTGATGAATCAATAAGCTCTTTGCTCCTCAATAAAACTGATATTTTGAATGCCAACGATCATATTCAAAAAGATTTCAATGAATTACTATTAGTAGTATAGATGTGGGGATACTACTCCAAGGTATTTGGTATGGGATACTGTCCCAAGGTATTTTGTATGGGATACTAATAAGCGGCATTAAAGATCAATAAATTAGTGTTGGTGTAATAAAAGTCAAGGTCAAAAAGGTCATTAAAGTAATAAATTAGTGTGAGTGTAATAAAAGTCAAAGATAATGATCATTAAAAAGTCATAAAAAAAGGGATTGACAAGTTGAGTAAGAATTTATGAGTGTAATGATCTTATGTGTGTGGAAAGAAATGTAGGTCATTTGGTTTTAAAATCATAATCACTATTTCTAATAATGCACTGTGTAGATAGAGACTAAGAAGTGGACGGATATATGTGTGTGAGATGAAATTTTTTTAAGGGTAATAAATTTTTGAAGTGTGGAGATCGGTTGTGTTTTTATGCATGTGGTAATATTCTTAATTATGAAAATTAAAATGTGAAGTGTTAGTTGATATGGGTTGACATATTGATGAGCGTGATATTCAGATTAAGGTTTAGTGCGATGTACTTAAAAAGCCATAAAAAAAGGGATTGACAAGTTGAGTAAGAATTTATGAGTGCAATGAGTGTAAGTGTGTGGAAAGAATGTAGGTCACTTGGTGTTAAAAACATAATCACTATTTCTAATAATGCATAATCACTATTTCTAATAATGCACTGTGTAGATAGAGACTAAGAAGTGGACGGATATATGTGTGTGTGTGTGAGATGAAATTTTTTTAAGGGTAATAAATTTTTGAAGTGTGGAGATCGGTTGTGTTTTTAAGCATGTGGTAATATTCTTAATTATGAAAATTAAAGAAAATTTTTAAATTTAGTGGAAAAAAAACTAAAAAAGTATTTGTGTGAGATAAGGAATTTTTAAGGGTAACAAATTCTTGCAACTAATTGCTTAAATGTGAAGTGTTAGTTGATATGGGTTGACATATTGATGAGCGTGATATTCAGATTAAGGTTTAGTGCAATGTACAAGCTCATGTAGATATATGAAAGAAATAGACAAGCTGAAAACAGCAGACACACATATTGATAAATGTTAAAACATGCTAACAAGTGGAGTTACGGATAGAAATATAAATATTTGATACATTAGGAAAAATAAACAATCTAGGAGAAGATCATTAAATTTAGATTTTTAGTTTTTGTTAAAAAGAAGCGATATGTGATAAGAATGCTAAAGAAGAATTTTGGTTTTTATTTTTATTTAATACTTTTGCAATGTATTTTTTCCATAAGGAGTATTTTTTTGTTCCCAATGTATTTTTGTGATAAGAAATTTTTTTACTCCCAATGAATTTTTTCTGTTATAGAGACGTTTTTTTTCTTTTTTTAAATTGTAGTTTAAGCGGCATTACAGAGCGATAAAATTTGTAAATCAATTAAAAGAAGAAAGTGTTAGAAAAGAGGGTTGACATAGATAGTCTTTATTTTTCTATGTTTTTTGTTATAGTTTTATGCGATTTAAATGATCTTGTATATTTTAAAAAGGGTGAATAATCATATTGGATTATTTATTACATAGATTATCTATTACATAGATAGTTTTATTTTGGTAAATTCTAGTGTTCGAAAATTTTCTTTTTTATAAAAAATTTATATGTAATTAGTCTTTATATTGATGCTGAAGGAAAAACTTTAAAATTTTTAACATACAAAATTTAAAAAATACTCCTATATACAAAAAACAAAAAAATGGAAAGTATGATCAGCAAATTAACTTCATGTCCAATTTTGAGTCCCTTGGAAGATGCAGAAGAAGAAGCGCCAATAAGCCCCTTCTCCTTCGAAGTTGAGGAAGGCGATATATATATATCGATGGGCACACTATTAAGCTTTAATACTGATAGCAGTGAGGTTAATATAGATATTCCCAACAATCAGCTGGGATATCATTTAAACTACTTTGACGATGAAGTTTTTGAATTTCTTTATGATGAAGAAGGGGATGCTATTATGCTTGGTGTGAAAGACGACTGGTTTGATGAAGAAGGAGATACAATTTTGAGGGATATAAATTGTTAATAAAAGAAAAAATAAATTTAAGTTTAAATATAAAAAATATAAATAATGGAATTATGAATCTCATATGGTTATAAAAAATAAATAAATATAAAATAAAATGAAAAAAAGTTTGTCTTTTCTTACTTTAGTTGGGTCATAATGGTTTTCCTTGGATTTTGTTTTTATATTAAAATATTACTTATTAGTATTGAAAAATTATCACGTTGTTGTTTTGTAGATTATTTAGTTATTAATTTTTTGATATTTATTACGCAAATTTTGTATAAATTCTGAATAAATTCAATAAAGTTCTATAGTTTATTGTAAATTTTACAACGATGAACAGCAACGCGGAACTAATTGCATCTTTTAACAAGTTAAATGTAAGGCAAAGGCTAAGCATCAAGGATATGATGGAATTAGAAGACTATCATATAACTGGAGCAGAGCGTATAACAACAAAATATGGAGAATCCGTTGTGCTAGAGTTGGGAACGAATATACTTTACCTTCCTAAGAGGTTTAATTCGCTGAGCAATAAGGATGTAGAAATCTTATCTACGGGCGCATATATGATAACAAAATTTCCCTTGAATGATGATAAGGATAGCTCATTCTGCAGGTTGGAGTTAAAGCCAGTTCCTCCAATGAGAGACTATTATCCTTATAATACATTTAAATAAAAAAATTAAATAAAGGAAATTAAAATGAAATCAAAAAGTATTGTTTTTTATTTACAATTTGAATTAAATTCTAACTATAAGAGTTGACTATGATTAATCTATTTATTCAGTATTAAATGAAATTTTAAACTACAAGGATGAATACTATTGAAGAGTTTTTGCAAAAATTTGGAAATGAAATTTTCGAAGAACATTTACAAGAAATAGAAGAGTTTAAAAATAAATATGTAGATTTTAGAAATTACATTATACCTTGTGACCATGATAATTCAAATGGAGATGTAGTTGGAATGTGTGGATGTTATTTCTTTCATAAGAACAAACTAAAAGTGATGAAAATTATTGAGCAGTATAAAAAATTATTTAACCTATTGACATCAACATCCGAAAATCATAAAGAATAATAAAGATGAAGTTACTATATTTTAGAATTTTATAGTTAATAAAACAACATTCTTATATACTTAAAAAAAAAATATTTATTGCATTATTTTTATTTATTAATACGAGTACATAAATACATACATACGATTATTCTATTTTGATAAGTTTAGTTCTTATATACTTATTAACAAGGGTTCTAAATCTACTTTAAAAGACGACTTTCGAACTGAAAAATCAATAGTCAACAATTGAGCTTCATAGAGAATGAATAAAATAATAAAAAATACTCTGCAATTTACTCAAGAACGTCAGCCTAAAATATATGACGTGGTTTTTGAGATGGAATATTTTATAAATCTAAAATTAAAAGTTGTTTGCGGGTTTTCAACTATTCATGGATTTCAGCCGATGATATGGCTTCACTACAATGGTAAACATTTTATCGGATTCAGCCGAGAAGATTGGCTCCACCTAATGAGCTATAAGGACTACATCACCAACACGCTTTCTCAGCGAGAATTTTTACATTCAATTAACTTAATTGAAAATACAAGCGAAGAAGCTACGCAGTACACCTTCAAATATAAAAAGGGTGTATGCTATTTAATAGTCCGGCAAGGACAATTCAGAATAAAAATTGATCCTGAAACGTGGAAATCAATAATCCGGATAGGAGTATTTTTAACATCAATACTATGTTGGAATGGAATTCTAAGGAAACAGTTATTACATTTTTATTACAATTACTTCATACCAACATGCTCCACAATGAGAAAGACTGAAATCCTATTGGGTGACATTAAAGGAATCCATGAAAGCGATATAGCAATAGATTTAACCCGCCTCTGTTATGAGATCGGAAAAAAAATGCAGAGAAAAATAATTACTGATATAAAAATTCATAGATTATATTTAAGAATGGAAAATAAATGAGAAAAAATTATTTAAAAAAAATTTGATTTTTTATTTTTATCATTTCTTTATTTCAAAATTTATTAGAAACTGCAAACATAAGTGTCCACAAATAAAAGAATTACTTTTCTGATATCTTTTATAGTTGTATTTTATATTATATCCTAAATATCTTAATACTTCTAGAGGTGGTTGAAGATTTCCAAAACTATCAAAATATTCCACATAATCATTATTTTTGTAGTAGGCTACCCAATGTGTACCATCTCCTCTATGAGAGTCTAAATTGATTATTCCACATTCAGTTTTGCGTGGAGTTTTAGGAAGTGTATCTCTCATATAAACTCCTCTAAAACAAGGAATATGCTTCTTTCCAAACGTTTTCAAATCCACATCGGTGAGAGGTCTATTGGGTAGCTGCTGTATTAGTTTTTTGATGCTTTCGTTTTATTATAAAATATTCCATATCCCTTCTTATAAGGTTTGAGATAGAGACCTTTACCCATAGCTATTGCCTCTAATGTTCTATTATGACGCTTATTCTCATCGAGCTGCTGCTTACCGTTTTTAGCTGTAGTAATAAGCTTAGCAATTGACGAGCCACCTGAAGCTAAAGCACCTAATGCTCCAAGTGCTGTAAATATAGGCACAAGGGGTAGAATACCTCCAATCTTAGGAACGGTAATAACTCTTGGAATTTTAACTTCTGATTTTTTCCCAAGAAATGATTCATCAATAACTTTTTTTGCAGTTTTTATTGCCTTTTTAACATTTAATGGTTTTTCCTTTTTTAAGATCATAGTTGCTGATTTAATTGCATTGCGAAAAAGGTTTCGCTTGCAAGTTTTTTTAAGATTATTCATTTTAACACCTAAAGCAAATTTTACTTTAGACTTCATTGCGTTAGTAACAAAATAAGCATTTATTTTTTCTCCAAGTGTGCTATCTTTAGCTTTTACTCGTTTCCAAGCCCTCTCGGCTAGTTCTCTATCCGCTTGATGTCGCTTACTAATATCAGTGTTTTTTGAATAGGTAATATCATGAATTTTACAAGCAGCATCTAAAGGATTGATTCCTTTATCTCCCCGTTGGATACGTTTATCCAGTTTCGTTCCAGGTCCACAAAATTGATAACCGGGTAGATGAAGCTCAATTGGCAGCGAATTAATAAGCTTATTTACTAGTCCTTCTCCATTAACTACCTGTTTACCAATAACATTTTTCTTTGTATACACCTTCATTTATAACAATTTATATCTGAAAATATGTAAGTTGGCGAATACTAGTTAATGTAAAGATAAAGATGATTATTTTATTTTACAGCTCATTTACAAAGATGCGTTTGATAAAACAACATTCAAACATTTTAGTGAGAAATTTGGATTTTAATGAAAAAAATAATGTAACTAAACATAGCTGTCTTTTGCCAAACTCTATAAGAGCATTAATAGTGGGGCCATCTAGTTGCGGAAAAACTAACGTTATGCTTAGTTTGATTGGAAGCCCTAATGGATTAAAATTCAGAAACATTTACATTTATTCTAAATCACTAAATCAACCTAAATATCAATATCTAAGGAAACTAATTTCATCGGTAAAGGGTATGGGCTTATATACATTTTCGGAAAATGAAGATGTTTTATCACCTGATGATGCTAAAGTAAATTCAGTAATGATATTTGATGATGTTGCATGTGAAAAGCAAAATAATATTAGATCATATTTTTGTATGGGGAGACACAATGATATCGATTCATTTTATTTATGTCAAACATATACACACATTCCAAAAGATGAACTAAATCTTAAGCATATATATAAAGACCACGTTGGAAGTGATATGAGCTTCAAAATGTTTCAAAACATATGTAAAGAATGTTGGCAGAATAAATATGGATTTTTGGTAATAAACAAAGATGATGAAATATGTAATGGACGTTATAGAAAAGGCTTCGATGTCTTCATTGAAGCTTAGTCATAATTAATCGTTAAACTACTTCAGACCTATAAAATTAATATTGATGTTTTGCTATACATAGCGACTGTTTAATTGTTTAAATAAGCTGTTTGAAGAAGCTGTTTAGCTGTTTGAAGAATCTGTTTAGCTGTTTGAAGAATCTGTTTAGCTGTTTGAAGAAGCTGTTTAAAGATCTAATAAAATTTTTGATAATTTATTCATATTAATTAAGTCTCTTATACACAAACATGGAAGAAAATGTATTGAAAGAATTGGTAAAATCTAGAAAAATTTTAAAAAAGAAATTTGAAGCTATTAAACGCGGGGAAGAAGAAACAATCAACAAGTTAGAAAATACATTTAAACCCCTAACAGAACCTTTACAAAAACTAGTTAAATTATCTAGTGAAAGGGTATTGAAACCAATAGAAATTCGAGATGTAAAAAACAAAGATAGTATTGTGGCTAGCACCCCGATGAAAAAAGACCATTTTGATACGTTATCAAAAACAAGTGATGTTAAAGAAGAAGATGTTGATTTAGATAATGAATCCTTTTATTCACAATCCGATGATTGGCAATTTGATTTAACAGACTTATATGAAAATAAGAAGCTTGATACTATATTTGGACCTCATAAAAATCAAAATGGTGACTGGAAATTCGGAAATTCAGATTTGAAGCTAAGTAATGAAAAAATAACGATTGGAAATAAATCTTGGGCGTTAACTCCTGGTCTATACTCATTGCTCTTTCATAAAAGGCCAGAGCAGTATGACTCATCAGAATTAGATATATATAAACGAATTTTGATTGATACAAATGCACACAGAAGAAACTTTGATCCTAATAATCAACTAAAAGGAAATAGAGGTTATAAATATAAGGAAATAATTAATAAGCTATTTGCTACTACTCACATTGGTAAAGGTTTAATGAGAGTAAACCTTAGTAAACCCAACTATATATACTGGGATGATCCCAATGAAATAGTAGACCGGTTAAAGCTCTTGATGGCATCACAACAAGCTGGTAACAAAAACCATACTAATGAAATAATTTCAATAATTGAGGAACTGAAGGAATCAAATATAATTGAGTAGTTGAAGTAATAATAATGACTGTTGATAAATTTGGACACTACTTTCAAAAGCAAAGTAATGAGTTAAAAACTAAAACGCTTTTAAAAAAATTTGGTTTCATTCTGGATGGAAACAATATAAACGTAGAAAATAGAAGAATTATAAATATAGGCTCACCGTTGGACGAATTTGATGCTGTTAATAAAACACACATGAATTTAGAAATCAAACATATACAAGAAGATCTAAAAAACTATATAAGCGAAGAGATTGAAGAAAGAATTGATAAAATTGAACAATATATTTCCAAAAATATTGAAATAGAAAAATTTAAAATTGAATATGAGTATCAATTAAATATAATTAAAAGTAATATAAAATTATTGCAAGATTCGTTTAAAAAGGATGTTGATAAAGATGCTAAAATTATTGAAGCAGCTGTGAAGGATCAGTTATATAGTACAAATAAAGTTTTTATAAACAGTATCGAAGAAAGATTTAATAAGATTGAGGACTATATTTTCACGTGGATGGCTAACAGCACTAAAGTGGATGTTATAAAAAAACAGAAGCTAGAACCACCACCTCCAATTAAGTTATCATAATATAAGCAACCTAATTTAAAAAATTTCACGTAATCTATAAAGACATGACAACTGACAAGAGAGAAATAGTAAATGAACTTCATTCACGAGCGCGTAAAAAGTTTTTACGCCGTCGAGTTATAATGAAGGGGATTGACGATCTCTGGCAAGCTGATTTGATCGAAATGGGCAATTATTCAACAAGCAATAATGGATATAAATATATGCTAACGGTTATTGATACATTTTCAAAGTATGCGTGGGCCGAATCACTTAAGTCAAAAACTGCGTTAGAAGTTCGTAAAGCATTTGAAAAGATATTTCGTATGGGACGTATACCTAAAAATTTACAGACAGATGATGGCAAAGAATTTTTTAATAAGGAGTTTGGATCAATAATGAGAAAACATTCAATAAATCATTACTCTACATATAGTGTTATGAAAGCTTCAATTGTAGAACGTTTCAATAGGACATTAAAAGAAATGATGTGGAAAGAGTTTAGTAACAATGGATCTTACAGATGGATTAGTATCTATAAAGGTTTGATTAATCAATATAATAAAAAAATACATGGAACTATCAAAATGGCTCCTATCCATGTAACTCATGAACACGAAAAACAATTACTGAATACTGCATACAATCATTTAAAACTATTTAAATCTTCACGGTTTAAAGTTGGAGACTATGTACGCATTAGTAAATACAAGCATGTATTTGAAAAGGGATATACACCAAATTGGACCACAGAAATATTTAAAATAAGGTCGATACAAAATACTTATCCAATCACTTTTATACTAGAAGACTATAAAGGAAATGAAATAAAAGGTGGATTTTACAAGGAGGAGTTGTTACGCACCCGTTTTCCTAATACATTCTTGGTTGAAAAAATATTAAAAACCAAGAATGATAGAGCATATGTTAAATGGTTAGGATTTCCAAGTCAGCACAATTCTTGGATAAACAAAACTGAAATATTGTAATAAGTAGTAATATGTAATTTAATTATTAAAATAAATATGTTAAATAAAAAAACTACACATTGCATTTTTGTTTTATTTACATTCCATCATTCGCTATGTCAATAACATTAGCACTAAGCGTAAAATCTTCAATTTTAACGGCAAATTTCTTTCCACCAATAGAATTGGCATCGGAATATGAATGTTCTCTAATTGATTTTCATTCATACAATTCCATTCCCAACGTAGACTATGATAACAATCTTTTTCATATTGGAGATAAAGTAATTGAAATTCCTATAGGTTCTTATGAGTTGCAAGATATAGCTGATTATATAATCACACAATATAATGAAAAAAATGTTAAAAAATCAATAGTGATTGAAGCCAATAATAACACTCTACAAATTGAAATAACATCCTCGCATGATACAATTTTCTTTGATCGTAAAAGATCTATCGGTAGATTACTTGGTTTTAATGGTGGTTCTTTAAATCCTAGTATAAAACATTTATCGAATCAACCAGTAAATATTTTAAAAGTTAATACCATACAAGTTAAATGTAATATAATAAGGGGAGCATATATGAATAGTTTTCCAGCACATATACTTCATGAGTTTGCAGTGGACGTTCCTCCAGGTTATAAATTCGATGTTATCCCCAATAATCTAATCTATTTACCAGTGAATGTGAAAGAAATAACATATATCAAAGTTTGGATTGTTGATCAAGAGGATCGTTTAATAAACTTTAGAGGTGAAGAAATAACACTTAGATTACATTTGAGACCAAGGGAAATATGATAATTTACAATAAAACCGAACTAAAAAACGTTAACGAAAACATTCCTTTGGAAACTGTTAAAGCTAAAAGACCTAAATTAACAGAAGAAAATAAAGCATTTTTAAGATTACTTCAGTTAAAAGTAAAGAAAAATGTCTGATATACTAAATGTTATGGAAACCCCTATTACAGATGAGAATATAATAAAAAAGGATTATCATAGTTATGTACCCTACATTCAATCATTTAAAAATAATGATGAGATTCGAATTACTCTACAAAATCAAGACTTATATGTTCTTCCTAGTGAAAGCTATTTATATTTGGAGGGAAATATAAAAAATACTAAAGGTGAAAGCTCTCCAAATATCAGACTAAGGAATAACTGCGTTGCCTACTTATTTGATGAAATACGTTATGAAATTAATGGTGTTGAAATTGATCGTACCCGATACTTGGGGATGTCTAGCACTATTAAAAACTATTGTTCACTTAATGAATTTGAAAGCAATATGATGAGAAATGCCGGTTGGAATGTTTCTGGAGATTTAACTATGCAAGCATTTAATTTTTGTTTACCCCTAAAATCACTGTTGGGATTTGCCGAGGACTTCAATAAAATAATATTAAATAGTAAACATGAACTCATTCTTTTACGGAGTTCAAATGATGAGAACGTGTATTACTCAACAGATGAAAATGAAAATCTTACTTTATCAATTACAAATATAACATGGAGAATTCCACACGTACAACTTTCAGACTCTAAGAAACTACAAATAATGAAGATTATTAAAGATGGTACGACTTTACCCATTGCATTTCGGAGTTGGGACTGTTATTTTAATCCTACATTCTCTGGTGGAAGAAACCACATTTGGAATGTAAAGCTATCAGTAAACAGAGAGAGGCCTAGATTTATATTATTTGCTTTAGAAAACAACAAGAAATATATTCATTCTGACTTAAAAAATATAAAAGTACATTTAAATTCAGATTCTTATCCGTACGATGATTTAAACTTGAAGATTGCAGAGAACCGCTATGCTATTTTGTATGATATGTATGCAAAATTTCAACAAAATTACTATATGAAGTCTGCACAACCACTTCTTTCCTGTGAAAAATTTAAGGACAACCCAATTGTCGTTATTGATCTAAGCTATCAAAATGAAATGGTTAAGAGCGGGCCTATTGATGTAAAAATTGAATTTGAGACTACGATTCCGATTCCAGCAAACACAAATGCTTATTGTTTAATTCTTTATGATCGGTTGATGAAGTACACCCCATTAACTGGAATTGTTCAGAAAGTTATTTAATGAATTTTTATATGATTTTATTACTTACATTATTTTTTTTTTCCAATTTAATGTAAAATTAAAGACATAATAAAGCTTTGTTTTAACTTAATTTTTTTCTTCTTTTTTTTAACAAAATAAGTTACAAAAATCTTAAAACTAGCATTCTATTTCCATTAAATATACATCATCATCATAAATTGATCTTTATAATTAAAATCTAGGTTATCAATATTATCGAGATCCATTAAACAATCATCATCATTATTGCTATTAAAAAATTTTTCTTTATAATGACCCCAAGCTAGGGTATTAACGTTGTCCTTACATATAAATCTCTTTTCATCTTTATAACTTAATGATATTTTATTAGCTAAGGTTGTATATAAAGTATGTAACTTAGACCTAAACATATACATTTTTCCATAATAAATTTTTCTATTATATAAACAATATTTATAATCTGATAAACTCAGCTTTCTACAAATATTACTTTTTACTCCTTTTGCTTTTTTTATTTCTTCCATATTTTCATTAATGAAGGAGTACATCTTAGATCTCAAACCAATGAATTCTCTCATTATAACACCATTGTTCTCATCTTTCATCATTCCCAAAATTTTTTTATTTTTTTGAGGAATATTAAATTTGTTATTTAAATTATATTCAGATGTATCAAACCTATCATCAATATCGTTAAGGATATCTTTATAAAAGTCATCAGTGTGAATTGTATAAATGTAGGAATCCGTATCCATATAATTAAGTTCTAAGTTGGATTTATATTTTGGAAGCATGTAATCATAGTGAAAATCATACATTTTCCACTTTGAAAGCTCTAAAATGCAAAGTCCAAGATATATAGGTTTAGTATAAACCGAATAGGTTCTATTTAACTCAACTGCAATCATGTTTTCATCAAATATGCTTACTGAGTTAAATTCTGGTTTGGCAATAAGAGCGCGAGCGCCTAATTTTTTACCAATATTTTCCCAAGAGTTAGCAATTTTTATATTCTTTCGTTTGTCAACATTTTCCATAGTTTTGCCATAAACAGCATTGTTTAAAAGTTTAAAGAAATTTTTTTCAAAACAATTTTTTGCGTTGGTTCTATGTGAATTATTTAGAGAAATGTATTTTTTTAACCAATCCGATTGCTTAAATTTCAATATTCTATGAATTTTTGTTAGCTTTAAACCATGCTTTATACACTGCTGTAAATTTTTATAATAAATAATATATTTGGTTTTGTCAGTTAAATCAACAATAAGCTTTTTATCTTTAGCATTCGGAGGGACTTTGTTTTCACAACAAAATGGCAAATCATTATGAGAGTCATGAATTGCTTCCGGATATGTTAAATCAACCTCAAGAATATACCCATTACTTGAATCATCAGAAATAGAGTTTAGGGAAAAATTATTAATATCCGTCACCCATTCAAATCCACTTTCGGGAAGATATTGCGACATTGCCCAACCATATAAATTGTTTGCATCTAGATACATTAAATATTTAGATGGTACTTGATTATTATAATCTGACATATATTTATTATTTGCTACTGAATGCCTTTTGGAACATTGGACAATTCCCCCTCTTATACCTATTTGAATAAACATAATCATGTTAATGTCCGCAGTGAAAACTCTTTCTCATTTTTAAAAATTGAATTTACTGTTTTAAAATCGTTTTTAGATAAATTATTTGCTAGTGAGTCTAGACTTGATGACATAAATCTAAAGGAATCTAAGAATCGAATTTCTACATTTTCATCCTCCACTCTAATAACCTTTGATAAAGATATATAGAGCTCTTTGTTTAGTGGGATAATATTTATGGGACCATTATCAATATAATTTAGTTCTTTAATAAACAAATGGCAATCATACGAGGAAAAGTTATGAAATATTACTGGAAAAAAGTGAGGAATTTTAAAATTTAAATTACATCTATTGTGCGCAGGTCCTCTATATTTTCCACTTAAATGACAGTGATCCTTTACCTTAACTTCACCAATGATAGGTTTTCCACAAATATGGCATTCATTAGTTCTATTAAACTGGTTAAATTCCTCATCATTTAATGGAATCATTGGTTTGATTTCTTTTATATAATGCTTATAAAAATATATTATGTCATCTACTAGTTCTCTAATAAACAATTTAGGAGAATCTACACCCTTAAATATTTTAAATTTATCTAAACTACTATCAAAACTAGACTTAATATAATATGGAAAAGCATAAGGTATATGTTTGTTTATCAACGTTGTTGATGATTTATTAGGATCTGGAATGCATGTCTCGATATTTTGAAATATGCATTCTGTGTCCGCATAAATCACAAACGGTATATCTAATGCTCTTTCATGTTTTGTAAATTTTAAAATATTTTTTTCCTTACTTGGTATATATGTTACACTCTTACTGCATGCTGGTATGTGGTCCTTGAGTTTAGCCTCACAAGTAAAGTGAAGCAAGCAATAGTTGCAAATATAATTTTTACCCTTATGTTTGCTGGTTTGTCTTCTTATTAATCTAAAAATAAAAAAATTATTTTTTAAATATATTTTTTAAATATTTTTTAAAATTCCAATTATCTTACCTTGATATATTTTTTATCCATATATAATGAGCAGTGGTCGTGGTATGAATTTGTTTTTGAAGAAACATCAAGTTAATGTGACAATTGATCCTCGTCGTATCCAAAGACATTTATGCTAACCCATGCATTGTGTTTTTCAAATATCTCAATGTCTCTTATTTGCATTGGGAAGCATAAGTCTTTGAAGTTTAAAATTCTGTTATTAGCGACTATTTCTGTGGATCTAATGTCTACACGGTAGGATGATGTTCGCTCACCATGTGTCTTCAAATTAGAAACAGCAGAAACCACTGCCCATTTGAAACAAAACTCATCCGTGTTTCTCACGTTTATGCATGCTTTTCTTACCGCTAACTTTTTTGGTGTAGGAATATAGGTTGAACCCTTTAGCGGCTGGTATTTATTTAAATTTATATTAACCCTTAATAATTGTATTAGGGTCCAACCACTATCTCTTTCCTGAAACTCCTCCATTTTTTTAATTATAACTTTTGCTTTGAGAGGGAAGGCATGAGCGAAGTCGTCATCATTAAAAATGATTTCCATTTTCGTCTGAAACATCTTCACCTCTAAAGGAGTATTTTCCAAATCTTCTGTGTTCAGCTTGGCATACAATGCAAAAAGTTCCATATTGAACTTCATTGCATTATATTCAGCAATCCATATGCTGACTTCATTTTTTAATGCGAACCAAGCTCGATTTATAAATTCCTCAGGAAATAAGCAAGCTTCATCCTTATTTTCCACTGAAATCGTTTGCATGCGCTTTTTGAACGCTGAGTTACTTTTCGTTACCTCAATATTTCCATTGACTGCGGGATTAACCATCACATTTGATGTGCTTGCATGCGAGCTTTCATGAGCAGCCAAATCTTCTTGATTTCCGAATTTGTTTCCGCATTCTATACAGATGTATAAGTTTTCCATTTTTGTTTAATAGTTTTTAAGTTAACAGCGAACCGAACACGATATACTAATTTTAGATTCTTAGCACACATACTTTATATAATGTTTAGGACTATCCATGTTTGTGTTCGCGTGTGTATGCTTCAACGTATAATTAGAATTACAAATAAAGATTATCTATGTAATAAATAATCCGATATGATTACTCACCCTTTTTTTCAAATATACAAGATCATTTAAATCACATGAAACTATAACAAAAAACATAGAAAAATAAAGACTATCTATGTCAACCCTCTTTTCAAACACTTTCTTCTTTTAATTGATTTACAAATTTTATCGCTCTGTAATGCCGCTTAAACTACAATTTAAAAAAAGAAAAAAAAAAACGTCTCTATAACAGAAAAAATTCATTGGGAGTAAAAAATTTCTTATCACAAAAATACATTGGGAACAAAAAAATACTCCTTATGGAAAAAATACATTGCAAAAGTATTAAATAAAAATAAAAACCAAAATTCTTCTTTAGCATTCTTATCACATATCGCTTCTTTTTAACAAAAACTAAAAATCTAAATTTAATGATCTTCTCCTAGATTGTTTATTTTTCCTAATGTATCAAATATTTATATTTCTATCCATAACTCCACTTGTTAGCATGTTTTAACATTTATCAATATGTGTGTCTGCTGTTTTCAGCTTGTCTATTTCTTTCATATATCTACATGAGCTTGTACATTGCACTAAACCTTAATCTGAATATCACGCTCATCAATATGTCAACCCATATCAACTAACACTTCACATTTAAGCAATTAGTTGCAAGAATTTGTTACCCTTAAAAATTCCTTATCTCACACAAATACTTTTTTAGTTTTTTTTCCACTAAATTTAAAAATTTTCTTTAATTTTCATAATTAAGAATATTACCACATGCTTAAAAACACAACCGATCTCCACACTTCAAAAATTTATTACCCTTAAAAAAATTTCATCTCACACACACACACATATATCCGTCCACTTCTTAGTCTCTATCTACACAGTGCATTATTAGAAATAGTGATTATGCATTATTAGAAATAGTGATTATGTTTTTAATACCAAGTGACCTACATTCTTTCCACACACTTACACTCATTGCACTCATAAATTCTTACTCAACTTGTCAATCCCTTTTTTTATGGCTTTTTAAGTACATTGCACTAAATCTTAATCTGAATATCACGCTCATCAATATGTCAACCCATATTAACTAACACTTAACTTTAACTTAATTTTTTTCTTCTTTTTTTTAACAAAATAAGTTACAAAAATCTTAAAACTAGCATTCTATTTCCATTAAATATACATCATCATCATAAATTGATCTTTATAATTAAAATCTAGGTTATCAATATTATCGAGATCCATTAAACAATCATCATCATTATTGCTATTAAAAAATTTTTCTTTATAATGACCCCAAGCTAGGGTATTAACGTTGTCCTTACATATAAATCTCTTTTCATCTTTATAACTTAATGATATTTTATTAGCTAAGGTTGTATATAAAGTATGTAACTTAGACCTAAACATATACATTTTTCCATAATAAATTTTTCTATTATATAAACAATATTTATAATCTGATAAACTCAGCTTTCTACAAATATTACTTTTTACTCCTTTTGCTTTTTTTATTTCTTCCATATTTTCATTAATGAAGGAGTACATCTTAGATCTCAAACCAATGAATTCTCTCATTATAACACCATTGTTCTCATCTTTCATCATTCCCAAAATTTTTTTATTTTTTTGAGGAATATTAAATTTGTTATTTAAATTATATTCAGATGTATCAAACCTATCATCAATATCGTTAAGGATATCTTTATAAAAGTCATCAGTGTGAATTGTATAAATGTAGGAATCCGTATCCATATAATTAAGTTCTAAGTTGGATTTATATTTTGGAAGCATGTAATCATAGTGAAAATCATACATTTTCCACTTTGAAAGCTCTAAAATGCAAAGTCCAAGATATATAGGTTTAGTATAAACCGAATAGGTTCTATTTAACTCAACTGCAATCATGTTTTCATCAAATATGCTTACTGAGTTAAATTCTGGTTTGGCAATAAGAGCGCGAGCGCCTAATTTTTTACCAATATTTTCCCAAGAGTTAGCAATTTTTATATTCTTTCGTTTGTCAACATTTTCCATAGTTTTGCCATAAACAGCATTGTTTAAAAGTTTAAAGAAATTTTTTTCAAAACAATTTTTTGCGTTGGTTCTATGTGAATTATTTAGAGAAATGTATTTTTTTAACCAATCCGATTGCTTAAATTTCAATATTCTATGAATTTTTGTTAGCTTTAAACCATGCTTTATACACTGCTGTAAATTTTTATAATAAATAATATATTTGGTTTTGTCAGTTAAATCAACAATAAGCTTTTTATCTTTAGCATTCGGAGGGACTTTGTTTTCACAACAAAATGGCAAATCATTATGAGAGTCATGAATTGCTTCCGGATATGTTAAATCAACCTCAAGAATATACCCATTACTTGAATCATCAGAAATAGAGTTTAGGGAAAAATTATTAATATCCGTCACCCATTCAAATCCACTTTCGGGAAGATATTGCGACATTGCCCAACCATATAAATTGTTTGCATCTAGATACATTAAATATTTAGATGGTACTTGATTATTATAATCTGACATATATTTATTATTTGCTACTGAATGCCTTTTGGAACATTGGACAATTCCCCCTCTTATACCTATTTGAATAAACATAATCATGTTAATGTCCGCAGTGAAAACTCTTTCTCATTTTTAAAAATTGAATTTACTGTTTTAAAATCGTTTTTAGATAAATTATTTGCTAGTGAGTCTAGACTTGATGACATAAATCTAAAGGAATCTAAGAATCGAATTTCTACATTTTCATCCTCCACTCTAATAACCTTTGATAAAGATATATAGAGCTCTTTGTTTAGTGGGATAATATTTATGGGACCATTATCAATATAATTTAGTTCTTTAATAAACAAATGGCAATCATACGAGGAAAAGTTATGAAATATTACTGGAAAAAAGTGAGGAATTTTAAAATTTAAATTACATCTATTGTGCGCAGGTCCTCTATATTTTCCACTTAAATGACAGTGATCCTTTACCTTAACTTCACCAATGATAGGTTTTCCACAAATATGGCATTCATTAGTTCTATTAAACTGGTTAAATTCCTCATCATTTAATGGAATCATTGGTTTGATTTCTTTTATATAATGCTTATAAAAATATATTATGTCATCTACTAGTTCTCTAATAAACAATTTAGGAGAATCTACACCCTTAAATATTTTAAATTTATCTAAACTACTATCAAAACTAGACTTAATATAATATGGAAAAGCATAAGGTATATGTTTGTTTATCAACGTTGTTGATGATTTATTAGGATCTGGAATGCATGTCTCGATATTTTGAAATATGCATTCTGTGTCCGCATAAATCACAAACGGTATATCTAATGCTCTTTCATGTTTTGTAAATTTTAAAATATTTTTTTCCTTACTTGGTATATATGTTACACTCTTACTGCATGCTGGTATGTGGTCCTTGAGTTTAGCCTCACAAGTAAAGTGAAGCAAGCAATAGTTGCAAATATAATTTTTACCCTTATGTTTGCTGGTTTGTCTTCTTATTAATCTAAAAATAAAAAAATTATTTTTTAAATATATTTTTTAAATATTTTTTAAAATTCCAATTATCTTACCTTGATATATTTTTTATCCATATATAATGAGCAGTGGTCGTGGTATGAATTTGTTTTTGAAGAAACATCAAGTTAATGTGACAATTGATCCTCGTCGTATCCAAAGACATTTATGCTAACCCATGCATTGTGTTTTTCAAATATCTCAATGTCTCTTATTTGCATTGGGAAGCATAAGTCTTTGAAGTTTAAAATTCTGTTATTAGCGACTATTTCTGTGGATCTAATGTCTACACGGTAGGATGATGTTCGCTCACCATGTGTCTTCAAATTAGAAACAGCAGAAACCACTGCCCATTTGAAACAAAACTCATCCGTGTTTCTCACGTTTATGCATGCTTTTCTTACCGCTAACTTTTTTGGTGTAGGAATATAGGTTGAACCCTTTAGCGGCTGGTATTTATTTAAATTTATATTAACCCTTAATAATTGTATTAGGGTCCAACCACTATCTCTTTCCTGAAACTCCTCCATTTTTTTAATTATAACTTTTGCTTTGAGAGGGAAGGCATGAGCGAAGTCGTCATCATTAAAAATGATTTCCATTTTCGTCTGAAACATCTTCACCTCTAAAGGAGTATTTTCCAAATCTTCTGTGTTCAGCTTGGCATACAATGCAAAAAGTTCCATATTGAACTTCATTGCATTATATTCAGCAATCCATATGCTGACTTCATTTTTTAATGCGAACCAAGCTCGATTTATAAATTCCTCAGGAAATAAGCAAGCTTCATCCTTATTTTCCACTGAAATCGTTTGCATGCGCTTTTTGAACGCTGAGTTACTTTTCGTTACCTCAATATTTCCATTGACTGCGGGATTAACCATCACATTTGATGTGCTTGCATGCGAGCTTTCATGAGCAGCCAAATCTTCTTGATTTCCGAATTTGTTTCCGCATTCTATACAGATGTATAAGTTTTCCATTTTTGTTTAATAGTTTTTAAGTTAACAGCGAACCGAACACGATATACTAATTTTAGATTCTTAGCACACATACTTTATATAATGTTTAGGACTATCCATGTTTGTGTTCGCGTGTGTATGCTTCAACGTATAATTAGAATTACAAATAAAGATTATCTATGTAATAAATAATCCGATATGATTACTCACCCTTTTTTTCAAATATACAAGATCATTTAAATCACATGAAACTATAACAAAAAACATAGAAAAATAAAGACTATCTATGTCAACCCTCTTTTCAAACACTTTCTTCTTTTAATTGATTTACAAATTTTATCGCTCTGTAATGCCGCTTAAACTACAATTTAAAAAAAGAAAAAAAAAAACGTCTCTATAACAGAAAAAATTCATTGGGAGTAAAAAATTTCTTATCACAAAAATACATTGGGAACAAAAAAATACTCCTTATGGAAAAAATACATTGCAAAAGTATTAAATAAAAATAAAAACCAAAATTCTTCTTTAGCATTCTTATCACATATCGCTTCTTTTTAACAAAAACTAAAAATCTAAATTTAATGATCTTCTCCTAGATTGTTTATTTTTCCTAATGTATCAAATATTTATATTTCTATCCATAACTCCACTTGTTAGCATGTTTTAACATTTATCAATATGTGTGTCTGCTGTTTTCAGCTTGTCTATTTCTTTCATATATCTACATGAGCTTGTACATTGCACTAAACCTTAATCTGAATATCACGCTCATCAATATGTCAACCCATATCAACTAACACTTCACATTTAAGCAATTAGTTGCAAGAATTTGTTACCCTTAAAAATTCCTTATCTCACACAAATACTTTTTTAGTTTTTTTTCCACTAAATTTAAAAATTTTCTTTAATTTTCATAATTAAGAATATTACCACATGCTTAAAAACACAACCGATCTCCACACTTCAAAAATTTATTACCCTTAAAAAAATTTCATCTCACACACACACACATATATCCGTCCACTTCTTAGTCTCTATCTACACAGTGCATTATTAGAAATAGTGATTATGCATTATTAGAAATAGTGATTATGTTTTTAATACCAAGTGACCTACATTCTTTCCACACACTTACACTCATTGCACTCATAAATTCTTACTCAACTTGTCAATCCCTTTTTTTATGGCTTTTTAAGTACATTGCACTAAATCTTAATCTGAATATCACGCTCATCAATATGTCAACCCATATTAACTAACACTTCACATTTTATTTTCATAATTAAGAATATTACCACATGCTTAAAAACACAACCGATCTCCACACTTCAAAAATTTATTACCCTTAAAAAATTTCACTTCCACTTCTTAGTCTCTATCTACACAGTGCATTATTAGAAATAGTGATTATGATTTTAAAACCAAATGACCTACATTTCTTTCCACACACATAAGATCATTACACTCATAAATTCTTACTCAACTTGTCAATCCCTTTTTTTATGACTTTTTAATGATCATTATCTTTGACTTTTATTACACTCACACTAATTTATTACTTTAATGACCTTTTTGACCTTGACTTTTATTACACCAACACTAATTTATTGATCTTTAATGCCGCTTATTAGTATCCCATACAAAATACCTTCGGACAGTATCCCATACCAAATACCTTGGAGTAGTATCCCCACATCTATACTACTACTATTTACATAAGTATGTATACAAGTACCTACATGAGAAGTGTATGAATAAAAATAGAAAAAATATATAATATTGCTTAACTTCTAGGGTTCAATGCTCTTAAATCGTACACAATGATTTCGTAAACAATGATTTCGGCAAGAGTTTATTGTTTTACTTTAAATTATTAGAATTATTAAATTATTACTTTACATACTTCAATATTCGATTAGTTATTGTTTCGGTAAGTGACTAATTCTAGGAAAAAAAAATAATTCTTATGTAGTGCGTTTGTTCAATGTTTGGTAAACAAACGGTCATCTCGGTGAGAGAGCTATAACGGCTGATTTCACAATGTTGTTAAATTATTGTCATACTGATGATAAGAGAAACATTATGGTAGATGGAATAAGAACGCATGCTTGGGGTCATTACAACGATAGAGTTGATAATTACATGGAATTTAATTAAAGACATGATCTTAACAAAGTTGTTTAAAGTTGTTACATCCAATATCTTCAATATTAAATACTCTTTGTTGCAGTATTTTTTCCAAGCATTTCTTTTTTTCTTCACCTTTAACATAGATTTTTGAATGCTTTCCATTTTCTTTTAAAAATCTATATACACTCTTAAATGATACTGATCTGTCATCCCAATTCAAGTGGTGGTAATTCTTTATTAGCCAATTTGCTTCTATTTGTTTCTTTGTTGATAAATATTTGAAGTCAAATGGTGGTTTTATAATAAAATTAATGTTTTCTCTAGAATTAAAAACAATTGCAACTTCTTTTGCTAAGAATTTATTTACATTAGACTTAAAACCTTGCATATCGATGAAAACTATTTTCTCACACATGTTTTATAGTTGAAATTATAAATATAAAAAAATATAAAACTTTACGAACTTGTCCTTGTAATGGTATATATTCAATGAAGATACCAGGGATCGCAAATAATGATTATCCATCACATTTTAAAAGAAAAAAATCATTATGTTACGGATATGCTACATGTACAAGGAGTACACCATTGCAATCGTCTTTAAGGGGACTGTCCGTTCCGCCAATGATTTTTATTTTTTAAGTTTTATTGAAAAAAATAAAAATAAAAATTATTTTTCGAGTTCTATTTTTTCCTCAGACATCAATGATTACTTGTTGAGTTTCATTTTCGCTTGGAAAATAAAAATTATTCTCCGAGTTTTATTTTCTGCTCAGAGAATAAAAATTATTGTCTGAGTTTTATTCTTTGCTCGCCATTTAATGATTGATGTTTAAGTTTTATTTTCTGATTGAAGAATAAAAATTACTTTCTGAGTTTTGTATTTCACTTAGAAAATAAGGATTATTTTCCAAGTTTTATATTTCGCTTAGAAAATAAAAATTATTTCTTGAGTTTTAAAAATTTTACTTAAAAATAAAAATTATTGCTTTTGTTAATTTGGACATATGTAAGTATATAAATAGTACTTTTTGAAACTTTTTAACTAAAAAACATAGAAATTAGTTTAGTTGGCATTCTTTTGATATAGTAAAAGTATCAAACTAGTGTTTGGTACTTTTTCTTCATTTCAATATTTGGGGGATAAAACGTGTACTTTGGTACTTTTTTTGGCACTTTTTAACTGAAACACATAGAAATAATATTAGTATCGTTATTTAAGATAGGGTTTCAGTGAGATATGTGTTTCAGTAAAAAAGTTCCAAAAAGTACTATTTATATACTTACATATGTCCAAATTAACAAAAGAAAGAAATAATTTTTATTTTAAGTAAAAAATAAAACTCAAGAAATAATTTTTATTTCTTGAGTTTAAATAAAAATCAAGAAATAAAAATCAAGAAATAATCATTAAAACCCAATTTTTAAAATAAAACTCATAATCATTACAATCTCTGGAAGATACAATAGGCTGATGTATTTGTGGAAATATTTGAGGTAGTGTCAAGAACAATTTTTATACCAATAGGTAAGTAAGTGTTATTGTTATTTTTGAAATTTATCTGTTCCCCAATAAAACTACAAACGATTTCTATTAATATGATCTTTTTTATTTATTGATTTTATATGTAAGTATTTTTACTAATTTGAGATTTAACTGTTTACCAATAAAACCACAAACGATTTCTATTAATATGTTCTTTTTTATTTATTGATTTTATAAAGGATCTTAATCTTTTATTAATTAATTTACAAAGGTTCTTAATGTTTAATTTATATTAATTGTTCCCAATATGTGGGCTTGAGTGCTAAATCTGGACTGAAGAAATTTTATTAACAACTTTAATTCAATGCCAAAGACAATTTTGCTTAACTTGCAAAAAACACATCAAAATTTCATTGCATCAACCAATCGCGTTAAACCATGCAATCAGGTGATTTTCTTCCCACAAAAATTGCAAACGCAGTGTCTGGATATTTGAAACGTTAAAGTTGTGTAATATTTTAAATAAACAAGATTAATGAATTAAAGCAGAACTGTGCAATCAATTCAAGTGCACAGCATTTATTATGAAAGGTTAAAATGTGTTCAAGGCACAACTTAAATATGTAAACTTACAGAATTTATAACGAAATGTTAGAGTGTGCTCAATGTACAACTTAAATATGTTAACTACTCCCCCCTTTAAGATGCAGACGACCCCGTCTGATTGTAATTTTGAAGAACATTTCTAACCTCTAATACACGTCGCACAGTGGTCAATTTCGCGAGACAGCCGTCAAAACTCTATAACTTTTGACCGGATTGGTATTTTTTTATGCAATTTGTTTTGTTCAATAGGAGGCACTTTAAGCTTCAATTTGCGTATTCAAACGTAAAAATCGACTGATAGGAACGTAAGTAATGTGGAGTTAAAAATGCATTTTAATTTTTTGTTGAGTTTCCATGTAAAAGTTGAATATTTTGACATTTTAAATAGGTATTTTTTTTTTATAATTTCTTATTTCCTTCAATCGTATTTTGCAACCAATACTTATTTATTATTCCTAAACTTAATTTTGGTCAGGAAATGCCAACGTTTGGCCCCTGACATTTATTTAGTCTCAATATTCACAGGGGCTAAAGGTTGGTTTTTTTGGAAGAAAGCTAATTCTTGTGAGGATTAAACTGAAAAATAACACTGCAATTCCCAACAATATCAATACCACTTGGATATATTATATACAGAACACAACATCGATAAAATTTTAAGTAAACTTTTACTATTGATTTAAAGTGCACATATATTTTATTTAAATGTATTAATAAAAATTTATACTAAAATTAGAAACAAATTATAATCTTTAAATTAATTAATTAAACAATATCAGTAAAAATTTCTTTCAAATAGCTCTGATTTTCATTTTGCAGTAGTTGTTTAGCTTCTTCATCTAACTCTAATGAGGTTGATTTCCATTTTTGTCGAATACTGGACATATATGGGTCTGATGTGCACAACAAAATAAGATCTTCATTAGTACAATATCTGGAAATTTTTCTTGTATTGTGCTCGCGAAAGAATCTGTAGTCTTTGTTCCTTTTTTCTTGCGCTTCTTCTGAGAGATCTCCAATTGGAAGCATATTGTGCTGAATTATTTGTTCCCCATGGAACAAAATTTTGTGAACTGTGGTTGGCATATGTCTCCAAGAATATTTTTGGTTATAAAGGGTTGCTGTCTCATTAGCATACTGACCAAATTTTTTTGCATCTATCTTTTTGCTACATGCTATAACTTCTAATATGATTTGGAATCGTCGTATTAAATCATAATCTACTCCAGTTATAGAAGCTGCAGTTTCTGGATCGGAAAAAAATCTTGTTGTGTTTCCATCATTAGAATTTCCTTCTCCTTGCTTTGGCTGGTCAATTATAAGGCCTATCTTACGGTATTTTTCTTGAATATCTTTTTTTTTGCTTTCTTTTTTCCAAATTTTCTTTGTTGTTTCTCACTGTTTCGCCGAACGGGCCAAATTCCAAATCGTATCCCAATTTAAGAATATGCTCCATAAAACGAATTCTAGCATGAAGAGGTGACATTCCAAATTCATATACTTCATTAAAACTATCGTCTTGTGTTGGTGGTTGGCTCAATTGACTTGATGTTTTTTGGCATATGGTGCAGCTTGACGAAGACTTTGTTTCGGTTAAAGGTTTTACCAGTTATTTCCATTGGTTTTAAATTTATTTGCAATTTTCAGGTATTTAAGTTGTGTAATATTAGATGGCAATGAAATCATTTTTTACCTTTTCCAAATGAATTGCTAGATACCACATAATTTGAGAGTTAACAGGTACTGGCAATAATATAACAGGTACTTGGTTTTACCAGTTATTTCCATTGGTTTTAAATTTATTTGCAATTTTCAGGTATTTAAGTTATGTAATATTAGATGGCAATAAAATCATTTTTTACCTTTTCCTTTAATTTGAGAGTTCTATTGTCATTTTTTCAAAATTTTGTGGACTTCTATGTGGACTAGGTCCAAATATGGGCCAACTTCTCCTAATTTCAACAAAATTATTTTTTGGGTCAATAAGAACTCTTGTACAAAATTTCATCAAAATATATGCATAATAGCCACTTTCACATACAAATAACTTCTCAAAAAATATTTGTACCGAATATCTTACCTTGGGTCAGAAAAATTGCTGTAGCTCAAAAAGTGCAGTCCCGATGCATGGACATGTATATATAGGAATGTAGAGATGTAGAATGTAGAGAGAGTTAGGACTACAAAATAGTAAATTTGTGTTTTGACTCGGCTTGACTCACAGGAGTTGTGAAGTAGGAAATTTCCGAGAAATGTTACCTTTTTTAACAAAAATATTTAAATTGTTCTGAAAACAGTAGAGCTTCAATTTTTTTTACCAGTAATTGGAAATAAGTTAAGTTACAACACAAAATTTATTTCGTCCAAAAACAAAAAATTTATGATCTTTTAAACTTTAAAAATTAACTAAAAATATCATAAATTCAGAAAAAGCCCATTTTGGACCACCCTGTTCTCATTGAAATAGTTGAAATAGAGTTCTAATTTTTTGGCTCCCGAGGTTTACTACTGTCTAATTTCATATGAGTCTAATAACTTTAAAATCGGAGAACAGAAACCAAAAGGAGTTTAGGCCGCTATCTCAAAATATTGACCACAGTGCGTCGCCTTTTTATGCAATGCGCAAAATACTAAAATTAAAACAAAAAGATAGGCGGAGACATAACAGGTTCCCCTAACCTTTAAGTATAGGTTGAAAATATGTTCTCTATTTTCGAAGCTTAGCTCGTGCATGTATGGGAGTGATGTATGATTAGCAAGACTTATGGAGTGGGCTATGGGAGTCTCTGGGCTTCGGAAAGCAATCCTGCGAAGATTTTCAAACTTTGAGGAATTGACCAATATCTCACTCTCAAATGTTATTAAGAAGGTGCCCTTTTGCACAAGTTTAGTTTCGTTTTTGTCAAAAAGTTTGAAAGATCGATCGTTAATAATGATGATTCCGACATCAATTACTAAAATGGGAGGCATATTGTGTGCCGAAAGTGTGTCGCTAGTGGCTGTGTAGTTGTTTAGCAAGTTGTTAAGGCAAACGTTTTCTATTCTGTTTTGTCTTTGGAAAAATTGATGGGCATTACATATTTATTATTACAATTTGCAACTTTATTGCTTTCAAAAGATGAGATTTTATCGTTATGGACAACAGGATAGATATGTTTTTTACTACATAGTAACTTAATTTTTGGAAATTTTATTAAAAAGGTTATTGTATTTTCATCTTGTAAAATCTTAAGCCTAGAATTAACAATAACTTCAGTTATGCTTATATTTGCGTATTCCTCTGAGTTTAATATGAAATTTACTTCAGAGCCGTCTAACAAGATAGGGTTAATTATTTGCAACTTCCACAAGCCTACTGACAAGGCTATATTGTCTAACTCTCTCTTATTGTTGCTCTATTTCTAGCGCTAAGCAGGTCGTACACATGTCCTGTATCAATATGAGAGGTTTAAGTTGCATTGAGTAGAATATTTAAGGTTCGAGTTAGATTATTTATCTGTGACTGCATGTTTGTATTTATTATTATTTGCGCGTTACTTGCCGTAACTAATTCATCTTGCTTGCTGCGAACTTCGGTGAAGTCGTCGTAATCCGCTGTGCCAGCTATGTACTTCAAAGCCGTGCCAATTATGTTGACGCTGCGTGCATACGTATGTTGTATGCGAAGCGATTCTATCATTTTAAGGATTTGGTCTGCGTCTGCTTCTAATAGTTTTTTCCTATGTGATTGTGGAAGTAAGTCAGTCAGATCCTTCGTTTCTTCAGCTATTGTCATGAATTCTGTTAAATTGGTGACATGTGCAAGTCTCCCATGGTTCTCGAATATAGCTACGTATCCGTCAGATACCGGTATATAATGTGAACAGGTGTAATCTACGATGGTAGCGTGGTTGGCGGTCAATACGCTAAAAAGCGTTAAGAAGCTGTAACAAGGAATTGGACATTATCTTTGTGTACAATTTTATTATCGACTTTTAAAGTTGTACCAAGATCATCCTGCACTATTTTTTCTTCGAAAACCTTACTAAATTTGTTACCTAATCGTTTATTTATCTTTACAAACACTTTTTCACCAGGGCTATAAGTTTTAACGATTGACTTTTTATTATGATATTCTAAATCGGATTTTTGTTTTCCGAGAATTTTCAAACGAATATAATTTTTCAAATCTTCTGGAATTGACTGTAAGACGTCTATTGGTTTTTGTTTTATGGTGGAATGGATGGTTCTATTGTACTTGGCCGTAGCCATAAGAATAAGCTCTGTGGAATCCTCTATAGCGTATTCCAGCTTTATACATCGCGCAATTTCCGTAAGAGTGCTATGAAAGCGCTGGACTTATCCATTACAAGTACTATGCATTGGTGGGGTTGCATGGATATCAGCCCCGAAATTGTTCTTTACCAAAGTTTTAACGGTTTCCGAATTTAATGACTTTTCATTGTCGCATACAATTTTTTTTTTGTCCCTTTATAAAAATTAAGGATTTCTATCATGGCTGGATTAATATCTACTATAGCTCGGGACGGTTGGGTTTCACAACTGCGAATTTTGAAAACTTATCTAAACATGTTAAAAAAAAATTTTATCGGTGCTGTAGATATCAATATGAAGTATTTCCCCCATAGCAGCCGGTATGGGCGTTTCGGCTATCTTGTGCTTCAGAAGGTGCCTCCGATATTTTACTACTCTACAGATTTTGCAGTTAGATATTATTTCTTTAAGTTTCCTCCTCGTATTTTCGACAACTGAGCGATGTGCTCTTAATGCTCGTTCGTTAAAATTTCGTGTTGGTCGTCTTGGTTAAAGACATCTGTGACAAATTTATTTGTGAACCGAAATTTCACGGATGGATACCTAGAGATCAGAATGTGTTGTATTTGGGCTAGGGTATGTAGGTCGCAATAAATTCCGTGCACTACTTCAGGGTTTACGCAATTCTCAATTGTCTTTAAAAGATCTTCGACGTATTCAAATGAAATAGAATGACGAATGCGATCCTTAAAGAGTATCTTGGTTTCTTTTCTTAATCCTCTGGCTATAATGATCTGGTTTCTGAAGGACTTTATTGGGTTCTCTACTGTAGGGATAATTTCGGTTAATGACATTTCAGTACCACAAGCTTGGAGCGAGCATGTTGGTACTGAATCTACTGTAATATTTGCGCGAAAACCCGGTTATCTCCTAAACGGGTGATCCGATTGACTTTAAATTTGTTGTGAAATGTTGGTATTGATTCCCTCTTTAAAGTGGTATACCTCCTGTTTGGGTTAAGATTATATGTTTTCCGAAAAAGTCAGTTTCTGTTAATTTTTGGAGAAGCTGAAATGAAACCATTGATTTGTAAATTGTTGCGCGAAAACCTGGTTATCTCCTAAACGGGTGATCCGATTGACTTCAAGTTTGTTGTGAATTGTTGGTATTGATCTCCTCTTTCAAATGGTATACCTCCTGTTTAGATTAAGATTATAGGTTTTCCGGAAAAGTCAGTTTCTGTTGGTTTTTGGGATTTTATTATTTATTTATTAGTAGTATTTATAATACTTTTACAAAACATACATTTTCAGGCTCTGTAATAAAAGGCCTTTCTCATATCACCCAATAAGGAGAGAGGAATTGTCATACATTAGCCATTCAAATGAGAGAGAGAAAGAGAAAGACTAAAGCTTCGCCCACCTTTTATGAAAGATCATCAGCCGTTTTTGATAATGTATGTATGTACGTATGTATGTAGAATAGATTTTTTTTTAAATATGGTTCAATCCCGCCCACTTTTTGTAATATATCGTGCTACAGTTCTACAACCCAAAGTAGATTTTTTTTCTTTTGGTATATTTTAGTTCCGACCACTTCTTATGTGAGAGGTAATATTTAGAATAAGGTTTATTTAAATTGATTAGTTTGTGTGTGTGTTTTGGACCTCATTGATGTTTATTGATGTTTACATTCTAGTAAATAAGTTTCCCTACATTACATTGAATTGAAAAAAAAAAAATAAAATGTAAGTAATACAATCGTGCAACAAGTTATTAAATAACTTTCTGAACAATTCCAGTTAATGAAGTATACTTCATCAAACGATCATAGAGAATTAAACAATAAGTATTTGTGTTTGCAGGAACCGGAATCGCAGTCTCAAATTCAATTTTCACATCAATAGGTCCGCTCTTAATCATTTCATATTGATAGCTTAGATCAATAACGACAATTGGGTTGTCCTTAAACTTTTCACAGGAAAGAAGTGGTTGTGCGGACTTCATATAGTCATTTTGTTGAAATTTTGCATACATATCATATAAAATAGCATAGCGGTTCTCTGTAATCTTCAAATTTAAATCATCGTACGGATAATAATCTGAATTTAAATGTACTTTTATGTATTCTAAGTCAGAATGAATATATTTCTTATTGTTTTCTAAAGCGAATAATATAAATTTAGGCCTCTTTCTGTTTATTGATAGATTAACATTCCAAATATGATTTCTTCCACCAGAGAATGTAGGATTAAAATAACAGTCCCAACTCCGAAATACTATAGGTAAATAGTACCATCTTTAGTAATCTTCATTATTTGAAGTTTTTAGAGTCTAAAAGCTGTACGTGTGGAATTCTCCATGTTATATTTGTAATCGATAAACTAAGATTTTCATTTTCAGCTGTTGAGTAATACACGTTCTCATCATTTGAACTCCGTAAAAGAGTGAGTTCATGTTTACTATTTAATATCATTTTATTGAAGTCTTCGGCAAATCCTAATAATAATTTTAGGGGTAAATAAAAATTAAATATTTGCATAGTTAAATCTCCAGAGACACTCCATTCAGCATTTCTCATCATTTTGCTTTTAAATTCATTAAGTGAAACATAATTCTTAATAGTGCTAGAAATCGCGTACGATCAATTTCAACACCATTAATTTCAAAACGTATTTCATCAAATAAGAAGGCAATTATTCCTTAGTCTGCTGTTTGAAGAGTTCTCGCCTATAGTGTTTTTTATATTTCCCTCTATATACAAGTAGCTTTCACTAGGAAGAACATGTCGATTTTGTATACTAATTCGTATCTCATCATTATTTTTAAATTATTGAATATATGGTAATCCTTTTTTATTATATTCTCATCCGAAATAGGTGACTCCATAACATTTAGTATGTCAGACATTTTATTTTACTTTTAATTCAAATAATCTTAAAAATGCTTTATCTTCTTCTGTTCATTTAGGTTTTTTAGCTTTAACAATTTCTAAAGGAATTTTTTCGTTAACTTTTTTTGATTCGGTTTTATTATAAATTATCATATTTCCCTTGGTCTCAAATGTAATCTAAGTGTTATTTATTCACCTCTGAAGTTTATTAAACGATCCTCTTGGTCAACAATCCAAACTTTGAGATATGTTATTTCTTTCACATTTACTGGCAAATAGATTAGATTACTAGGGATAATGTCTAATTTATAACCTGGAGGAACGTTCACCGCAAACTCATGAAGTATATGTACAGGAAAATTGTTCATATATGCTCCTCTTATTATATTACACTTAACTTGTATGGCATTAACTTTTAAAATATTTACTGGTTGATTCGATAAATGTTTTATACTAGGATCTAAAGAACCACCATAAAAAACAGGTAGATTACTTGGTTTTAGACCTTTTTCGATCAAAGAAAATTGTATCCTGCCAGGATGTTATTTCAATTTGCAGAGTGTTATTGTTGGCTTCAATCAAAACTGATTTATTAACATTTTTTTCTTTATATTCTGCGATTATATAATCAGTTATGTCTAGCAACTCATAAGAACCTATAGGAATTTCAATTACTTTATCTCCAATGTGGAAAAGATTGTTGTTATCGTCTACGTTAGGAATGGAATTATATGAATGCAAATAAATTAGAGAACATTCGTAATCAACATCTAATTCTATTGGTGGAAAGAAATTTGCCGTTAAAATTGAAGATTTTCCGCCCAGTGCTATTGTTATTGACATAACGAATGGAGTAAAAAACGCAATGTATAGCTTTTTTATTTTAAATATTTCTTTTATTTGCTTATTAATGCTAATTTTTACAATATTTCAGTTTTACTTATCCAAGAATTATGCTGACTTGGAATACCTAACCATTTTACATATGCTCTATCATTCTTGGTTTTTAATATTTTTTCAACTAAGAATGTATTAGGAAAACGAGTGCGTAGTAACTCCTCCTTGTAAAATCAACCTTTTATTTCATTTCCTTCATAGTCTTCTAGTATAAATGTGATTGGGGAAGTATTTTTTATCGATCTTATTTTAAATATTTCTGTTGTCCAATTTGGTGTATACGCCTTGCTAGTTGAGTAATTGCCCATTTCTACCAAATCAGCCTGCCATAGATCGTCAATCCCCTTCATTATAACTCGACGTCGTAAAAACTTTATCCACTGGAAAATATAATTTTCAATCTTATTAAATCTCTCTTCGATACTGTTTATAAAAACTTTATTTGTACTATACATCTGATCCTACACAGGTTTTTCAATAATTTTAATATCTTTATCAACATCCTTTGTAAACGAATCTTGTAATACTTTTATGTTACTTTTAATTATATTCAATTGATAATCATATTCTATTTTAAGTTTTTCTGTTCGTTACCAGCTTGTTGTGATGCCATCAAGAACTTTAATCTATTTTTTGATTTTTGTGAGGACCAACTATAGTATCAAGCTTCTTGTTTTCATATAAGTCTTTTAATTCAAATGGCCAATCATCGGATTGTGAATAAAAGGATTCATTATCTAAATCAACATCTTCATCTTTAACATCACTTGTTTTTGATAACTAATCAAAACAGTATTTTTTCATCGGGGTGCTAGCCACAATACTATCTTTGTTTTTAGTTATAGTATCATATTTAAACATAGTTTTTACATATCGCATTTCTATTGGTTTCAATTCCCTTTCACTAGATAATTTAACTAGTTTTTTTAAAGATTCTGTTAGGGGTTTAAATGTGTTTTCTAACTTGTTGATTGTTTCTTCTTTCCCGCGTTTAATAGCTCCAAATTTCTTTTTTAAAATTTTTCTGGATTTCACCAATTCTTTTAATTTATTTTCCTCCATGTTTGTGTATAAGAGATTTAATTAATATGAATAAATATTCAAAAATTGTATTAGATTTTTAACAGCTTCTTCAAACAGCTAAACATGTTCTACAAATAGGTAAACAGCTTCATAAAACAGCTAATCAGCTCCTTTGAACAGCTTATTTAAACAATTAAACAGTCGCTTTGAATAGCTAAACACTTAAACAGATTATTATTGTTTTACCAAAACAAATATGGATAGTGTAGAAAAACCCAAGACGCAAGTGGGAATGGACAGATACATAAAAATTAAAAAGCCCTAAATATTCGCATCTTTCACCAATGCCTAAAGTACATAAAGACAAGGACTCTAACGGAATAAATTCCCATAATCGTTTTGCTATCTTAGATAGTGAAACAAGTGAATATAAAAGGCACTTAAGTCGTTTAAACCACCTCCAGTTTATTTAAGGGAGAAAAATTCGAACGACTTAATAAAAAAGTTGATTTTATGTAATTCCCATCAAGCGTGGTAACATTGATGAGACAAAAATTCAATTATCGATGAAAGCAGTTATCGTAAAGCAGTAAACGAATTTGAAAGCTGCAAAAAGAACTTTTATACCTGAAGAGTAGCTAAGGCCTACAGGTAGTAATTAAAGCTGTAGATTCATACGTTGATCCAGCTTAAATAAAAGCTTGCCTTCAAAAAGTGGGATTTAAGGTTAAAAGCGTAGATAATCTTAGAAATCGAGAACGTGTCTCCCAACCACTATTTCGCGTAGAACTGGAACCGGGAGATATCAGATTGAAAAAGAATGAAACGCACCCTATTTATAATCTGAGATATCTGTTACACAGAAAAATAAGCGTAGAGTAACCACATAAGCGCACAGGACCCGTCCAGTGTCTAAAGTGCCAAGAATATGGTAATACTAAGGCCTATTGTATTTTTCCATAATGCCCGAATCAAACATTATTTACTGCATGATTTTTGTGAAGAATTTCATAATAGCGACTATAGCGACTTCTACAAATCGCTAGGTCCCTGTGTCATAGCATCAGCCGACTACAACGGTAAACATACGTTTTGGGGATCACGCCTAATAACTCCAAAAGGTCGTGTTTTGTTTGACACAATTTCGAAAATGCGTCTGAATATGCTATCGATTGGACAACCCACCTATTGGCCACTGATCGACAAAAAAATACCTGATGTTATTAATTTTGGCGTGATTAAGGGTATTCCGACAGAAATGATTAAAGTTGAAGCGTCGTTTGAATTATCCTCAGATCATTTACCCACTATCGTCTATATATGGGACAAACAAAACATCATATCACCAACGACTAGCACAATCATTAATTTGTTGAATTATAGAAAGTATCTCAGTACTCATTGTTCGGAAAACATCCCGCTAAGAACACCTGAAGACGTAAAGTTTTATTGATTTTAACCGAAACTTCAAATCAGCTGCCCAACATTAAACAATAACCCGACAACTAGCTATATACAATCAAATTTATTCTGCTGATGTCGAACGGCTCTTAGCTGAAAAAAGAAAAATTCGTAGAGAATGGCAATCACAGAGATCTCCTCAACTCAAAAGCAGACTTAAAGAATGCACGACTCGGCTAAGAGAGATGCTGGAATCTCGAAGAGTAGCAACCCTGAAAAACTATTTGGGAGACCTAGATGCAACTCCTCAATCAGAATATTCATTCATTATTCATTCTGAAGGCTGGACAAAGAGTGATACCGAAAAAGGCAATTTATTTGCTGGACATTTGAAAAGGGTTTTATATCGACTAATATAGTTGAGTTGCCAATTGTCGAGGGCAGTTTTGTAGTACCGCTAAGATTTGAATTTGGTGATATTGAAAAGAAATAACGTATTTAAACACCAAGAAGCTCCTGGCGTTGATAAAACCAGTAACAAGATGTTATTTGAGTTGCCCCGTATAGGTCGCAGATTAATTATTTTTGCTTTTAATGCCATCTTACTTCAGTACTAGTAGAGATGTAGGAATACTACTCCAAGGTATTTTGTATGGAACACTGTCCCAAGGTATTTTGTATGAGATACTAAGTGTAGAAAAGTCAAGAATAAGGGTTATTAAAAAGCGATAAAATTTGTAAATCGTTTAAAAGAAGAAAGTGTAAAAAAGGGATTGACAAGTTGAGTAAGAATTTATGAGTGTAAAGATCTTATGTGTGTCGAAAGAATGTAGGTCACTTGGTGTGAAAAGCATAATCACTATTTCTAATAATGCACTGTGTAGATAGAGTCTAAGAAGTGAACGGATATATGTGTATGAGATAAGGAAATATTTTTTAAGGGTAATAAATTCTTGCAACTAATTACTTAAATGTGAAGTGTTAGTTGATATGGGTTGACATATTGATGAGCGTGATATTCTAATTAAGGTTTAGAGCAATGTACAAGCTTATGTATATATGAAAGAAATAGAAAAGCTGAACATAACAGACACACACATTGATAAGTGTTAAAACATGCTAACAAGTGGAGTTACAGATATATAAGAAAATATAAATATTTTACACGTTAGGAAAAATAAACAATCTAGGAGAAGATCATTGCATTTTGGTTTTTGTTAAACAGAAGCGATATGTGATAAGAATGCTAAAGAAGAATTTTGGCTTTTATTTTTATTTAATACTTTTGTATATTTATAGAACACTTAAATGTTTTGCATTAGAGTGGTTCTAATGCTATAAATACTTTATTGGTATTTTTATTCATTATAATTATTCAATAATTTAGAGTTATCATAAATTTTAAATCATGAATTTATATTTGTAAAATGTTTTTAAGATTTTTAAGAAGAATAAAGTGCAGTTGCAGTCAAATACTTAAATTTCAAACTCGGTTTGTATAAGTTAACATATTTAAGTTGTGCATTGAGCACACTCTAACATTTCGTTATAAATTCTGTAAGTTTACATATTTAATTTGTGCCTTGAACACACTTTAACCTTTCATAATAAATGCTGTGCACTTGAATTGATTGTACAGTTTTACAGTTCTGCATTTAATCCATTAATTTTGTTTATTTAAGAAAACCTTATTTAATTTTTGTATCATAATTTTATTAACTTTATTTATATACAACATAACATTTTATAACTAAGAAATTAAATCATGAGTAAATTAAAAATAAAACAATGTTTTTATAATTGAACCCTACATTTGTCTTATTTTGTATTATTATTGACCACTACCATCACACTTAAGATCATGTTTTTAATTAATGTCCATGTAATTATTAACTCTATCTTTGTAATGACCCCAAGCACGCGTTCTTATTACATCTACCATAATGTTTCTCTTATCATCAGTATGACAATTATTTCACAACATTTTGAAATTATAAATTTATATTAATTTCATTATATTGTGAAATCAGCCGTTATAGCTCTCTCACCGAGATGTAGTTTTATTTCTTTTCTTTACAATTAGAATCACTAGAACAACCGCTTGTTTACCAAACATTGAACAAACGCACATACATAAGAATTATTTTTTTTCCTAGAATTGGTCACTTACCGAAACAATAACTAATCGAATATTCAAGTATGTAAAGTAATAATTCAATAATTCTAATAATTTAAAGTAAAACAATAAACTCTTGCCGAAATCATTGTTGACGATTTAAGAGCATTGAACCCTAGAAGTTAAGCAATATATTATTTTTTTTCTATTTTTATTCATACACTTCTCATGTAGGTACTTGTATACATACATATGTAAATAGTAATTCCTTGAAATCTTTTTGAATATGATCGTTGTCATTCAAAATATGACAAAATATCAGTTTTATTGAGGAGCAAAGAACTTATTGATTCATCAGCATAAATCTACTTGAGTAGTATGTTTAATCCGGTTCGGGGCCACGTTTTTCATACAAATCAATGCTCCAAGGGCATTGCATATTTTGTTCCCGCCCACTTTCTTATTGGATACATTTTTAGGCTCTGTTTCTTTATAAATCGAGCTTGGTTCGCATTACGAAAAAGAAGTCGCCATATGGATTGCTGATATGCCAAGCTTAATACAGAAGAGTTAGAAAACACTCCTTTAGAGGTGAAGATGTTCTAAACAAAAATGGAAATAATTTTAAAAGATCACGACTTCGCTAATGCCTAATTCCCTCTTAATTCGCTAATTCCCTCTTAAAGCAAAAGCCATAAGTAAAAAAATGGAGGAGTTTCAGGAAAGAGACAGTGGTTGGACCCTTATACATTTATTAAGGCTTAATGTAAAAAAGTTTGCGGCATGAAACGTGTGAATCAACGTAAGAAATAGTGATGAGTTTTGCTTCAAATGGGCAGTGGTTTCTGCTATTTCTAATTTGAAAAAACATTGTGATCGAACATCGTCATATTCAATAGAAATAAGCTCAATAGAAATAATGATTAATGATAGAATTTTAAACTTTGAAGGCTTATGTTTCCCACTGCAAATAAAAGACGTTATAGTATTTGAGAAACTCAACGAAGGGATTAGCATAAACGTCTTTGGATATGACGAGAAGCAAAACATCGCTATTGGTCCATATTATAAGACCAAAGATGTTAAGGATTGTCACATTAACTTGTTGTTTTTACAGAAACAATTTCATAACATGACCATATATATGGATAAATATATATCAAGGTAAGACAATTGAAATTTAAAAAAAAATTTAAAATATATTATATGTACATATTTTTTTTTTAGACTAATAAGGAGACAAACCAGCATGTATAAGGGGAAAAACTATGTTTGTATCTATTGTTTGCTACATTTTACTCGTGAGGCCAAACTCAAAGATCATATACCAATATGTAGTAAGAGTGTGAGATGCATACCAATGCATACCATGCATAAGGAAATTAATATTTTAAAATTTATAAAAAATAAAAGAGCATTAGATATACCGTTTGTGATTTACGCGGATACAGAATGCATATTTCAAAACATCGATACATGCATTCCAGATCCCAATAGTAGTTTAGATAAATTTAAGACGTTTAAGGGGTTAGATTCTCTCAAATTGTTTCTTAGCGAATTGGTAGATGACATATCATATTTTTATAAATGATGAGGAATACAGTCACTTTAATAGAACTAGTGTGTGTCATATTTGTGAAAAACCTATCATTGGTGAAGTTTAGGTAAAAGATCACTGTCATTTAAGTGAGTAAAAGATCACTGTCACTTTTTTCCAGTAATAATTCACAACTTTTCCTCGTATGATTGCCATTTGTTTATTAAAGAACTAAATCATATTGGTAATGGTCCCATATATATTATCCCACTAAATAAAGAGCTCTATATATCCTTATCAAAAATTATTAGAGTGGAGGATGAAAATGTAGAAATTAGATTCTTAGATTCCTTTAGATTTATGTCATCAAGTTTAGACTCACTGGCAAATAATTTGTCTAAAAACGATTTTACAACAGTATAACAATTTTCACTGCTGATGAGAAAAGGGGTCTTTCCATACAATTATTTAGATTCATTTGAAAAGCTTAAGGAATGCCATTTACCCAAGAGAGAGGAATTTTTTAATATACTAACTGAGACTGATTGCTCTGATGATTATAATCATGCTAAAGAAGTGTGGAATGTATATTAATTATTTTTCCCTAAACTCTATTTGTGATAACTCAAGTATTGGTTATATTCTTGAGGTTGATTTGATATATCCAGAAGAGATTCATGATCATCATAACGATTTGCCATTTTGTTGTGAAAACAATGTCCCTCCGAATGCTAAAGATAAAAACCTTCTTGTTGATTTAACTAACAAAAGCAAGTATATTATTTATTATAAAAATTTACAGCAGTGCATAAAACATGGTTTAAAGCTAACAAAAATTCATAGAATATTGAAATTTAAGCAATCGGATTGGTTAAAAAAATATATTTCTTTAAATAATTCTCATAGGACCAACGCGAAAAACACTTTTGAAAAAAATTTTTTTAAACTGTTAAACAATGCTTTTTATGGCAAAACTATGGAAAATGTAGACAAACGGAAGAATATAGCAAGTTTTATATTCACTTTTGAAAAAAATTTCTTTAAACTGTTAAACAATGCTTTTTATGGCAAAACTATGGAAAATGTAGACAAACGCAAGAATATAGCAAGTTTTATTAGTTAGTTTTTAGTTAGTTTTTACACGTACGCAGAAGCAAACGCATGTTTGGTTTTTAAGTGTTTATTAAAAGTGAATTATTTGTAAAAAATGCATACAAAAAAACATAAATTTTTAACTTTAAGGAAAAATATGAAATTTTGGAGAACTTAAAAAAAGGTGCAAGTGCTAATAATTTAGCGAAGAAATATGGAGTGACAAAGTCCACAGTAACTGGAATAAAAAAAAATAAAAATTCAATTTCAAAATGCGTCAATAATGCATTCATTGGACCCGGAAAAAGGAAAACTATGCGACCGTCGGAGTACCCAAAAATGGAAAAATCAAAATGGTTTATGCATATGAGGGATAAAAAATTCTACGTCAGTGGAATAATGTTGAAGGAAAAGGCTAAGAGCTTCATTATAATATTAAGGAAAATAACTCTGACTTTAACGCGAGTGACGGATGGCTTCAGAATTTCAAAATGAGATTCGGCGTAAGATTGGTCCAGATTTCTGGGGAAAAACTTTCTTCTCAACCCCAGTTAGTTGAACCATTTAAAGTGGCACTTAAATCTAAGATTCAAGAGCTTGGATTAAGCAATGATCAACTTTATAACGCCGATGAATCGGGTTTATTTTGGAAATTTTTTCCAACCAAAACAGACGTGTCGTCGCAGGAAAAATCGGCCCCAGGTACAAAGACTGAAAAGCAAAGAATTACTTTCCTCTGCTGTGCAAATGGTACGGGATCTCATCAGCTCAAACTTCTTGTGGTGGGAAAGTCAAAAAAACCCCGTTGTTTCAAGAATTTTAATTGCCCTGGATGACTGGTAACATTTTTAAAGACTGGTTTCATCGCTCATTTGTTCCAGAGGTAAACGTTTTTATATTGACATTAATCAACACATTTTCATTTTATAAAATTTCTTACGTAATTTGGGTTGAACAATTTTTAACCAAAAAAGGGTTGCCAGTGAAAGCTATTCTTTTAATAGATAATGCCCCATCTCACGCACCCGAGGACGAATTGAAATCTGAAAAGGGCTCCATTTTTGTGATGTTTATGCCTCCGAACGTGACGCCACTCATCCAGCCCATGGACCAAAATGCTATAAGAATCACAAAGCTCCATTACAGAAATAGCCTTTTGGCTTCCATTGCTGCTAAGGGGGGTGGTTTGATAGAAACCATGAAGCAAACAACACTAAAAGAAGCTATCATTATTTTGGAATCAGCTTGGAGAAAAGTGGGTTCAGCTGTATTGTCCAAATGCTGGAACAACATTTTAAATATGGTAGTGGATCAAGATGATCCCGAAGATGAAATTCCTCTAAGTGTCGTTAGAGAAAATTTGCTAATTAATTTACTCGAAGAAAGAATTTACTGGAAGAAAGCGCCGCCAATGTTTTATGTGCCTTATTACCTGAGGTTTGTAATCTCTAAAATGTACTTAAAATTGCGTGTTATTCCATATTTTTTCATATGTTGAATATACGGCCTCGAACGTTAAAGAAAGGAATGAAGATGCTATTGAATGTGAAGATAATGCAGTAGAAGATATATCCGATGAAGATGATTGTGTGGAGGAACCAAAGAGGACAATTAAAACCGGGGAGGCTGTCGACATTTTTAATAAGGCGTTGGATTGGGCTGAAGGTGAAATGGTTGAACAGCGAGTTTTAAATATTTTGAGAGACTTACGTGAGAAGGCAGTTTTAAAAGTTCTCGAGCAAAAGAAACGGCAAAAAAGATAACTGACTTCTTTGAACATTAACTTTACATTTCTAGCATTTATGTATATGAATATGTATAAAAATAAGTGGTATATTTATGTTTGTTGCAAACAAACTTAATGCAAAAGTTCCTTTTATGTTTTAAAATAAAACAAAACTTAAAATATTTAAATTAAACTTTCATTTTGCAGAAAAGAACTTTAGGTTGTATGTAAATGAGTTGGTTGTATTAAAATTTTATGCCATTTATAAATATGAACAATCCCAAAAATTTGAACTGCCCTTGTTTTAATTAGTTCATATTATCGCGAGTGCACTGTATTTCTAAAAGTTTATTTTTCTGAACTTCGTCAATTACTGTTTCTATCGGATTTATTAACAAAATTTTTAATGATGTTAATATGCTGTTACCATGGTTCTTTAAGTCTTGTCCTTTGTGTACGCTAAAAAAAGAATCATTTTTCGACCATTCCGCAATATAGATGTTATTATTGTTGGCTTCTTTCTGGAGCCTCAAAAGCATTTCATCAAAATTTAATGTTTCGTTAACAATGGAAAGTATGCTAAATTTTCATCTTGTCAAGTATCTGGAGTCCAACAGCTTACTAAGCGACCGCCAGTATGGTTTTCGTAGGGGGCGCTCTACAGGGGACTTGCTGGCTTTCCTTTCGGAAAAATGGTGTCAATCCATTCACCATTTCGGCGAAAGTAAGGTGGTGGCTCTAGATATCTCCAAGGCCTTTGATAGAGTGTGGCATGGTGCACTCCTGTCAAAACTTATTGCTTTTGGTGTCGGTGATAGTTTTTCTCGATTTATATCGAGCTTTCTCAGGGATCGCACTATACGAGTTGTTATAGATGGGATTTCATCAAACGAGTTCAAGATTAATTCAGGGGTACCGCAAGGCTCTGTTCTTTCTCCTACCCTGTTTCTTATTTTTCTAAATGACCTTCTATGTCAAACTTCCAACCCTATCTACTCTTTTGCAGATGATAGCAGCATTTGCCATTCGTATTCATTCTGCAGACGGCCGAGCCTTTTAGAGATTGGGGCCAAGCGGCAAAACATGAATGATACGCTCAATCACGATCTCGTAACAATATCTAATTGGGGCCGGGCAAATAGAGTCGACTTTAACGCTCGTAAGACTCAATGTTGTATGCTAACACACCGGCGTTCGGCCGATAATGGTGCTACATCTGTAATTATGGGTGGTATAAGTATTAAGGAATCAGAAGCTCTTGATGTTCTTGGCATGAAAATTCAGTGTGACGTTCGATGGACTAAGCACATTTTTCAAGTCTCAAAAGAAGCTTTCAAGTGTCTCGGTTTTCTCAAACGGTGTAAAACATATTTCACCCCATCCGATCTCCTTACTATTTATACCACTTACATCCGGCTAAAAATGGAATACAACTCTCATGTATGGGCCGGTGCTCCAAAGTCTATTTTGGAACTACTTGACCGCGTGCAGGAGAGGGCGAAGAAGCTCATAGGTGACAGTAGGGTATCCAACTCTATTGACTCTCTTGAACATCGACGCAATGTGGGTTGTGTTTCGCTGTTTTATCGCTACTACAATGGAATGTGCTCTGATGAGATTAGGGAACTAGTTCCCGATATCCGCACGTTTTCGCGCACAACACGCTTTTCATTAAGAGCCCATCCATTTGTGGTCGATTGGCCAGTGAATCGCACAATGCATTACAGAGAAAATTCATTTTTTAGCCGTACAGTTCGCTTGTGGAATCATCTTCCTACAGAGGTCTTTCCTGTCAACTACAATGTTGGAAAATTCAAATCGAATGTCCACAAACATTACTCCCTCTTTCCTCCTTCCCATAACCTAATTTCCTAGTTCTGGCACAATGCTTTGCATGAGTAGGGGTCATCCCCTGAGTGCTGGTCCGAAATAAAAAAAAAAAAAAAAAAAAATATTAACATCTATATAAAATATTAACATCTATATATATTAAATTCAAAAGAATTTATTACATACTTTTATCTTATTTTAGTTATTTTGTCGTTATCATAATAAATTTCTGACTTTATTTTCGAAATCTTCTTATTAAAATCTTGTGCAAACTTCTCACAGACTTGTAATCTGACGTTATCAGAATTTTTATCGGATTTTTGTACTTCTCATTTTGCCTTGACATTCCGCGGGTTGTCACGGCCATAATGAAATCGCTACTTGCCCCGTTTTTCAGTTCGTCAACTGAAATTCGAGAAAGTGCATCGGCTCCAACGTTGTTTTTGCCTTTAATATATTCGATGGAAAAGTTATATTCTGATAATTTTAGTCTTATTTTGGTCAGTTTTGAGGATGATCCTTCATATTAAAGAGGTAAACGAGTGGTCTATGATCAGTCCTTACGACGAATTTTGTTCCATAGATATACGGCCTAAATTGAGTAATGGCAAAAATAAATTGCAAACAGTTCTTGTTCGATAGTAGGTTTCTTTTTTTCAGAGTGGTTGAAAGCTTTAGAAGCATAATAAATAGGAAGCTCATGTCCTTTAAAATTGTGGCTTAATATTGCTCCACATCCAACATGGGATGCATCGACTGTAACTAAAAACGGTTTTGTAAAGTCCGGATATTGGAGGATCCTTGGAGAAATTAATTCGGATTTTACTTTACTGTTTGCGAATGCAACAAAACGTTTGACAGAGTCTTTATCAGTAGGTACTGTATATTTTTTGATGGCTAAAATTTTGGTCGCATCAGGAAGTAGTGCGACAGAAGTACATTTATGACCCAGAAATGTAACTTCTGGCCTAAAAAAATTACAGTTGAAAGGATTTATTTTTAAATTATATTTCCTTAGTATGTCAAAAACATTAGTCAAATTAGAGAGATGATGCTTTTTACTACAGCCAATGACAATAATGTCATCTATGTATAAGAACGCTTTATTGGGCTCTAATCCTGAAAATGCTATGGACATCATCCGTGAAAATGAATTTGGTTCTACGTTTAACTCAAAGAGAAATATTTAGCTCGGCCAAGATTATCGAGAATATCATCAATCCTAGGCAGAGGAAACTTATCCGCAATTCATTTTTTATTAATTTCTCTAAAATCAACGCACATGCGATATGATTTGCTATCATCAGGACTTTTTTTAGGGACTAAAATTAGAGGACTATTATAATTCGACATACTTGGCTCAATTAAATCATTATCAAGTAACTTTTTAACCTGGTTTTTAATTTCGGTCCTTTGTGTGTACGGCAGTCTGTAATTTTTTATATAAACCGGAGATGTATCGTTAAGCTTTAGTTTTTGCTTGTAAAAGTTATTTATAGTCATTTTATCCTCTTTTAATATAAAAATATCTGCGTATTTCTGACATATAGGCATTAAGTCATCGTCGACATAACTTGGCATTTGGTTCTTAAAATATCTTTCAACGTTTGAACATGATCATTACAAGCAAGATTTTCATTAATTGAATAAACGTAAAATTTGGAGAGTTTCCTAGTCTTAATATTGTAGTTCTGAACATATTTTATTTCTGCAGTTGTATTTAATATACGTAGAACTGGGGTTCGTGAATTCACGATACTTTTACTAATAAATACACCCTCACATACTTCTTGGCTGCCAATAAAAATCGGTTCATCAAAACTTTCCAAACTGAATTCCCGAAACACCTTACATCTTGGAGGAAGAAAAAACGAATTTTTACTAATACCATGATAAACATATATATACCTTATTCTTTTTCGTATTATATTAAGTGTAGTTTTAGTAATAGTTTAGATAAATTTAAGACGTTTAAGGGGTTAGATTCTCCCAAATTATTTCTTAGCGAATTGGTAGATGACATATCATATTTTTATAAACATTATATAAGTCAAACCAATGATTCCTTTAAATGATGAGGAATACAATCACTTTAATAGAACTAGTGTGTGTCATATTTGTGAAAAACCTATCATTGTTGAAGTTCAGGTAAAAGATCACTGTCATTTAAGTGAGTAAAAGATCACTGTCACTTTTTTCCAGTAATAATTCACAACTTTTCCTCGTATGATTGCCATTTGTTTATTAAAGAAAATCATATATCATGGTAATGGTCCCATAAATATTATCCCACTAAATAAAGAGCTCTATATATCCTTATCAAAAATTATTAGAGTGGAGGATGAAAATGTAGAAATTAGATTCCTTTAGATTTATGTCATCAAGTTTAGACTAAAAACGATTTTACAACAGTATAACAATTTTTACTGCTGATGAGAAAAGGGGTCTTTCCATACAATTATTTAGATTCATTTGAAAAGCTTAAGGAATGCCATTTACCCAAGAGAGAGGAATTTTTTAATATACTGACTGAGACTGATTGCTCTGATGATTATAATCATGCTAAAGAAGTGTGGAATGTATATTAATTATTTTTCCCTAAACTCTATTTGTGATAACTCAAGTATTGGTTATATTCTTTTTATTTATTATAAAAACTTACAGCAGTGCATAAAACATGGTTTAAAGCTAACAAAAATTCATAGAATATTGAAATTTAAGCAATCGGATTGGTTAAAAAAATATATTTCTTAAAATAATTCTCATAGGACCAACGCGAAAAACACTTTTGAAAAAAATTTCTTTAAACTGTTAAACAATGCTTTTTATGGCAAAACTATGGAAAATGTAGACAAACGCAAGACTATACATTTTCCATAGTTTGTCTACATTTTCCATAGTTTTGCCATAACAGTTTAAAGAAATTTTTTTCAAAAGTGTTTTTCGCGTTGGGAAAACATTTGTAAAAAATTTGGAGCTCGGGCTCTTATTGCGAAACGAGAATTTAACTCAATAATCATTTTTGATGAAAATATGATTGCAGTTGAGTTAAATAGAACTTATTCCGTTTACAATAAACCTATATATCTTGGACTATGTATTTTAGAACTATCAAAGTGGAAAATGTATGATTTCCATTATGATTCCAAAATAGAAATCCAATTTAGAACTTAATTATATGGATACTGACGACATTGATGATAGGTTTGATACATCTAAATATAAGATTAATAACAAGTTTAATATTTCACAAAAAATAAAAAAATTTTGGTAATGATGAAAGATGAGAATAATGGCGTAATAATGAGGGAATTTATTGGTTTGAATTCTAAGTTGTACTCTTTTATTAATGAAAATATGGAAGAAATAAAAAAGCAAAAGGAGTAAAAAATAATATTTGTAGAAAGCTAAGTTTATCTGATTATAAAAATTGTTTATATAATAGAAACATTTATTATGGTAAAATGTATATGTTTAGATCTTAATTGCATGCTTTATATACAACATTAGCTAATAAAAGATCATTAAGTTATCAAGATGAAAAAAGATGTAAGGACAACGTGAGTACCCTAGCTTGGGGTCATTATAAAAAAAAATGTTTGAATATAAATGATAATGATGATTGCTTAATGGATCTTGATGATATTGATAACCTAGAATTTAATTATAAAGATCAATTTAAGAAAGATGATGATGTATTTTTAATTAAAATAGAATGCTAATTTTGCTTTAATTTTAAATAAAAAAGTTTATAAACATTTTAAGTTAAAACAAAACTTTATTAATTTTACTATAATGATGTGTTACCGAATAAATCAACACGCATCGATGAGGTTTCAGTTTAGACTAACTCGTCTCTCATTTATTAATTATCTTATCCTACCTTATTAACTACTTCCTAAGAGCTGATTAGCTTAATCCTAAAACTACAAACTACAAACTTACAGTCTAGTAAATATTTTTCCCTACACCTTCCTTCTTGAGATGAAAAAAAAATCATGAATCAATCGGTTGATCAGCTGTTTGATAATTTTTTTTTGCTTATATGTATGTATGTATATATATTTTGTTTCGAGTTAAAAATTCTATTTTATTTATTTTTCAATAAAAATTAAATTCATATTCTTCTTTTTTTTCAATTAAAAGATTTAAAAATGGTATCTTATTTATTTATAAAAATAATTTCCTTTTTTGTTTATTATTTTTTTTTTTAATTTTAAAGATTTAAAAATAGTATATTATATATTTTTCAAAAAAAAATTGTTTTTTTTTTTCATTTAAAAGATTTACAAATTGTATTTTATATATCTTTTCAAAGATAATAAAATTTTTTGTTTATCTAAAAGATTTAATAAAAATGGTATTTTATGAATTTTTTACAATAAGCTTTTGTTTTTATTAAAATTAATTTCATATAAAAATTTTTGTTTATCTAAACGATTTAATAAAAATGGTATTTTATGAATTTTTTACAATAAGCTTTTGTTTTTATTAAAATTAATTTCATATAAAAATGGTATTTTATATATTTTCAAAAATTTTGTTTCTTTTTTTAATAAAAAAAATTTACAAATTGTATTTTATATATTATGCCAGTCTTATTCTATTTTTATGAATAGTTTTTTCTTTGTTGGTTTTTTCATTATATATTATTATATTTACTCCATTGATTTTTTTTTTTAATAAATGGGCCATCATATATATTCGAAAAATTTTCATAAGGTTCTTTTTTGTATATATTTTACTATTAATTTTCACTTCACAAGGATTTGCATATTTATCATACAACTGTTGTTTCTTTTTTTATGTTTTTCAATAAGTTTTCTAGCCATAATGTTAGATTTTTGTAAGCGAAACTTTACTTCTTTACAGGAATTTTCTACATTGTAAATTGGATCAATTTTATCAAGATTCAGATCATCCGGCACTGACGGTTCTTTGCCAAATACTAGTTCAAAAGATGTTAGTTTATTATCAAATACTGGACTGGAAGATGTATTGTGAAAGTATGTAAAATATTTCAGATAAGTATCCCAGTCTTCAATATTCCCTGATATGTAAGATCTTTAATATTCATAAAATACGCGATGATTTCTTTCTTCTATGCCTACCGTTTCGTGGTGAAGCGCTGTAGAATGCTTCAGATCTATTTTCATAAATTTACAAATTTCATTGAAAATCTCATTCTTAAATTCCATTTTAATTACTTTCATTAACCCATAAATTAACATAACGTTTTCAAAAATAACTTGTGCGATCGTTTTTGCACTCTTGTCAGGTACAGCTATTGTTACCAGATATTTTGAAAGATCACAAATTAATAATGGTAACGGGACTATGGTGTTTAATACTATCGCATCAAATGGTTTAGCAGGTGTTGGAGTTTGCTTCCTTTCCTTACTTTATTTAAATTACATTCTTTGCATTTTCTTATAAAAGAAGCAATACTCCTGGCCATTCCCTTCCAATAGTATTTTGTTTTTAATTTCTCATACAACCTTTTCCTTCCACAATATCCGCCTACAATCGGGTCGAAATGATATGCAGTGCACTCGCGATAATATTAACACCCTAATAAATAACACCCCAAAATATGAACACTTTTTCCCTGCCATTGACTACTCCAAAATATGAACTTTGTATAAAAGCTTTAAGATATGAACATTTATTTTTTTTATTTTTTAACAAATTTCTGTTACATAATATGTATAAGAATTAGGGGAAATCCCGAGTTACATAACATTTAAATGCCAAGTATCAATAGTCAAACAGACAAATGCACTTTTTAGTTAGTTGTTACACGTACGCAGAAGCAAACGCATGTTTGGTTTTTAAGTGTTTATTAAAAGTGAATTATTTGTAAAAAATGCATACAAAAAACATAAATTTTTAACTTTAAAGGAAAAATATGAAATTTTGGAGAACTTACAAAAAGGTGCAAGTGCTACTAATTTAGCGAAGAAATATGGAGTGACAAAGTCCACAGTAACTGGAATAAAAAAAAAATAAAAATTCAATTTCAAAATGCGTCAATAATACATTCATTGGACCCGGAAAAAGGAAAACTATGCGACCGTCGGAGTACCCAAAAATGGAAAAATCAAAATGGTTTATGCATATGAGGGATAAAAAATTCCACGTCAGTGGAATAATGTTGAAGGAAAAGGCTAAGGAGCTTCATTATAATATTAAGGAAAATAACTCTGACTTTCACGCGAGAGACGGATGGCTTCAGAATTTCAAAATGAGATTCGGCGTAAGATTGCTCCAGATTTCTGGGGAAAAACTTTCTTCTCAACCCCAGTTAATTGAACCATTTAAAGTGGCACTTAAATCTAAGATTCAAGAGCTTTTATTTTGGAAAATTTTTCCAACCAAAACAGACGTGTCGTCGCAGGAAAAATCGGCCCCAGGTACAAAGACTGAAAAGCAAAGAATTACTTTCCTCTGCTGTGCAAATGGTACGGGATCTCATCAGCTCAAACTTCATGTGGTGGGAGAGTCAAAAAAACCCCGTTGTTTCAAGAATTTTAATTGCCCTGTTCACTATTGTCATTCTAAATCAGCGTGGATGACTGGTCCAGCCCATGGACCAAAATGCTATAAGAATCACAAAGCTCCATTACAGAAATAGCCTTTTGGCTTCCATTGCTGCTAAGGGGGGTGGTTTGATAGAAACCATGAAGCAAACAACACTAAAAGAAGCTATCATTATTTTGGAATCAGCTTGGAGAAAAGTGGGTTCAGCTGTATTGTCCAAATGCTGGAACAACATTTTAAATATGGTAGTGGATCAAGATGATCCCGAAGATGAAATTCCTCTAAGTGTCGTTAGAGAAAATTTGCTAATTAATTTACTCGAATTGGAAGAAAGCGCCGCCAATGTTTTATGTGCCTTATTACCTGTGGTTTGTAATCTCTAAAATGTACTTAAAATTGCGTGTTATTCCATATTTTTTCATAGGTTGAATATACGGCCTCGAACGTTAAAGAATGGAATGAAGATGCTATTGAATGTGAAGATAATGCAGTAGAAGATATATCCGATGAAGATGATTGTGTGGAGGAACCAAAGAGGACAATTAAACCCGGGGAGGCTGTCGACATTTTTAATAAGGCGTTGGATTGGGCTGAAGGTGAAATGGTTGAACAGCGAGTTTTAAATATTTTGAGAGACTTACGTGAGAAGGCAGTTTTAAAAGTTCTCGAGCAAAACAAACGGCATAAAAAGATAACTGACTTCTTTGAACATTAACTTTACATTTCTAGCATTTATGTATATGAATATGTATAAAAATAAGTGGTTTGTTGCAAACAAACTTAATGAAAAAGTTCCTTTTATGTTTTAAAATAAAACAAAACGTAAAATATTTAAATTAAACTTTCATTTTGCAGGAAAGAACTTTAGGTTTTATGTAAATGAGTTGGTTGTATTAAAATTTTATGCCATTTGTAAATATAAAGAATCCCAAAAATTTTAACTGCCCTTGTTTTAATTAGTTCATATTATCGCGAGTGCACTGTATTTCTAAAAGTTTATTTTTCTGAACTTCGTCAATTACTGCTTCTATCGGATTTATTAACAAAATTTCTAATGATGTTAATATGCTGTTACCATAGTTCTTTAAGTCTTGACCTTTGTATACGCTAAAAAAGAATCATTTTTCGACCATTCCGCAATATAGATGTTATTATTGTTGGCTTCTTTCTGGAGCGTCAAAAGCATTTCATCAAAATTTAATGTTTCGTTAACAATATTAACATCTATATAAAATATTAACATCTATATTTATTAAATTCAAAAGAATTTAATACATACTTTTATCTTATTTTAGTTATTTTGTCATTATCATAATAAATTTCTGACTTTATTTTCGAAATCTTCTTATCAAAATCTTGTGCAAACTTCTCATAGACTTGTAATCTGACGTTATCAGAATTTTTATCGGATTTTTGTACTTCTCATTTTGCCTTGACATTCCGCAGGTTGTCACGGCCATAACGAAATCGCTACTTGCCCCGTTTTTCAGTTCGTCAACTGAAATTCGAGAAAGTGCATCGGCTCCAACGTTGTTTTTGCCTTTAATATATTCGATGGAAAAGTTATATTCTGATAATTTTAGTCTTATTTTGGTCAGTTTTGAGGATGATCCTTCATATTAAAGAGGTAAACGAGTGGTCTATGATCAGTCCTTACGACGAATTTTGTTCCATAGATATACGGCCTAAATTGAGTAATGGCAAAAAAAAATTGCAAACAGTTCTTGTTCGATAGTAGGTTTCTTTTTTTCAGAGTGGTTGAAAACTTTAGAAGCATAACAAATAGGAAGCTCATGTCCTTTAAAATTCTGGCTTAATATTGCTCCACATCCAACATGGGATGCATCGACTGTAACTAAACACGGTTTTGTAAAGTCCGGATATTGGAGGATCCTTGAAGAAATTAATTCGGATTTTACTTTACTGTTTGCGAATGCAACAAAACGTTTGACAGAGTCTTTATCAGTAAGTACTGTGTATTTTTTGATGGCTAAAATTTTGGTCTCATCAGGAAGTAGTCCGACAGAAGTACATTTATGACCCAGAAATGTAACTTCTGGCCTAAAAAAATTACATTTGAAAGGATTTATTTTTAAATTATATTTCCTTAGTATGTTTTAGGGACTAAAATTAGAGGACTATTATAAATCGACATACTTGGCTCGATTAAATCAGTATCAAGTAACTTTTTAACCTGGTTTTTAATCTCGGTCCTTTGTGTGTACGGCAGTCTGTAATTTTTTATATAAACCGGAGATGTATCGCTAAGCTTTAGTTTTTGCTTGTAAAAGTTATTTATAGTCATTTTATCCTCTTTTAATATAAAAATATCTGCGTATTTCTGACATATAGGCATTAAGTCATCGTCGACATAACTTGGCATTTGGTTCTTAAAATATCTTTCAACGTTTGAACATGATCATTACAAGCAAGATTTTCATTAATTGAATAAACGTAAAATTCGGAGAGTTTCCTAGTCTTAATATTGTAGTTCTGAACATATTTCATTTCTGCAGTTGTATTTAATATACGTAGAACTGGGGTTCGTGAATTCACGATACTTTTACTAATAAATACACCCTTACATACTTCTTGGCTGCCAATAAAAATCGGTTCATCAAAACTATCCAAACTGAATTCCCGAAACACCTCACATCTTGGAGGAAGAAAAAACAAATTTTTACTAATACCATGATAAACATATATATACCTTATTCTTTTTCGTATTATATTAAGTGTAGTTTTAGTAATAGTTTAGATAAATTTAAGACGTTTAAGGGGTTAGATTCTCCCAAATTGTTTCTTAGCGAATTGGTAGATGACATATCATATTTTTATAAACATTATATAAGTCAAACCAATGATTCCTTTAAATGATGAGGAATACAATCACTTTAATAGAACTAGTGTGTGTCATATTTGTGAAAAACCTATTATTGGTGAAGTTCAGGTAAAAGATCACTGTCATTTAAGTGAGTAAAAGATCACTGTCACTTTTTTCCAGTAATAATTCACAATTTTCCTCGTATGATTGCCATTTGTTTATTAAAGAACTAAATCATATTGGTAATGGTCCCATAAATATTATCCCACTAAATAAAGAGCTCTATATATCCTTATCAAAAATTCTTAGAGTGGAGGATGAAAACGTAGAAATTAGATTCTTAGATTCCTTTAGATTTATGTCATCAAGTTTAGACTCACTGGCAAATAATTTGTCTAAAAACGATTTTACAACAGTATAACAATTTTAACTGCTGATGAGAAAAGGGATCTTTCCATACAATTATTTAGATTCATTTGAAAAGCTTAAGGAATGCCATTTACCCAAGAGAGAGGAATTTTTTAATATACTGACTGAGACTGATTGCTCTGATGATTATAATCATGCTAAAGAAGTGTGGAATGTATATTAATTATTTTTCCCTAAACTCTATTTGTGATAACTCAAGTATTGGTTATATTCTTGAGATTGATTTGATATATTCGATGGAAAAGTTATATTCTGATAATTTTAGTCTTATTTTGGTCAGTTTTGAGGATGATCCTTCATATTAAAGAGGTAAACGAGTGGTCTATGATCAGTCCTTACGACGAATTTTGTTCCATAGATATACGGCCTAAATTGAGCAATGGCAAAAAAAAATTGCAAACAGTTCTTGTTCGATAGTAGGTTTCTTTTTTTCAGAGTGGTTGAAAACTTTAGAAGCATAACAAATAGGAAGCTCATGTCCTTTAAAATTCTGGCTTAATATTGCTCCACATCCAACATGGGATGCATCGACTGTAACTAAACACGGTTTTGTAAAGTCCGGATATTGGAGGATCCTTGAAGAAATTAATTCGGATTTTACTTTACTGTTTGCGAATGCAACAAAACGTTTGACAGAGTCTTTATCAGTAAGTACTGTGTATTTTTTGATGGCTAAAATTTTGGTCTCATCAGGAAGTAGTCCGACAGAAGTACATTTATGACCCAGAAATGTAACTTCTGGCCTAAAAAAATTACATTTGAAAGGATTTATTTTTAAATTATATTTCCTTAGTATGTCAAAAACATTAGTCAAATTCGAGAGATGATGCTTTTTACTACAGCCAATGACAATAATGTCATCTATGTATAAGAACGCTTTATTGGGCTCTAATCCTGAAAATGCTATGGACATCATCCGTGAAAATGAATTTGGTTCTACGTTTAACCCAAAAGGCAAAACTTTCCAGCAGTATGATCCTTGATCTGTCCTGAATGACGTTACGTGAGGCGAATCAGGATGAAGTAGAATTTGATGGAAGCCCGAAAAGTGATCAATCACAGAGAAATATTTAGCTCGGCCAAGATTATCGAGAATATCATCAATCCTAGGCAGAGGGTACTTATCCGCAATTCATTTTTTATTAATTTCTCTAAAATCAACGCACATGCGATATGATTTGCTATCATCAGGACTTTTTTAGGGACTAAAATTAGAGGACTATTATAAATCGACATACTTGGCTCGATTAAATCAGTATCAAGTAACTTTTTAACCTGGTTTTTAATCTCGGTCCTTTGTGTGTACGGCAGTCTGTAATTTTTTATATAAACCGGAGATGTATCGCTAAGCTTTAGTTTTTGCTTGTAAAAGTTATTTATAGTCATTTTATCCTCTTTTAATATAAAAATATCTGCGTATTTCTGACATATAGGCATTAAGTCATCGTCGACATAACTTGGCATTTGGTTCTTAAAATATCTTTCAACGTTTGAACATGATCATTACAAGCAAGATTTTCATTAATTGAATAAACGTAAAATTCGGAGAGTTTCCTAGTCTTAATATTGTAGTTCTGAACATATTTCATTTCTGCAGTTGTATTTAATATACGTAGAACTGGGGTTCGTGAATTCACGATACTTTTACTAATAAATACACCCTTACATACTTCTTGGCTGCCAATAAAAATCGGTTCATCAAAACTATCCAAACTGGATTCCCGAAACACCTCACATCTTGGAGGAAGAAAAAACAAATTTTTACTAATACCATGATAAACATATATATACCTTATTCTTTTTCGTATTATATTAAGTGTAGTTTTAGTAATAGTTTAGATAAATTTAAGACGTTTAAGGGGTTAGATTCTCCCAAATTGTTTCTTAGCGAATTGGTAGATGACATATCATATTTTTATAAACATTATATAAGTCAAACCAATGATTCCTTTAAATGATGAGGAATACAATCACTTTAATAGAACTAGTGTGTGTCATATTTGTGAAAAACCTATCATTGGTGAAGTTCAGGTAAAAGATCACTGTCATTTAAGTGAGTAAAAGATCACTGTCACTTTTTTCCAGTAATAATTCACAATTTTCCTCGTATGATTGCCATTTGTTTATTAAAGAACTAAATCATATTGGTAATGGTCCCATAAATATTATCCCACTAAATAAAGAGCTCTATATATCCTTATCAAAAATTCTTAGAGTGGAGGATGAAAACGTAGAAATTAGATTCTTAGATTCCTTTAGATTTATGTCATCAAGTTTAGACTCACTGGCAAATAATTTGTCTAAAAACGATTTTACAACAGTATAACAATTTTAACTGCTGATGAGAAAAGGGCTCTTTCCATACAATTATTTAGATTCATTTGAAAAGCTTAAGGAATGCCATTTACCCAAGAGAGGGGAATTTTTTAATATACTGACTGAGACTGATTGCTCTGATGATTATAATCATGCTAAAGAAGTGTGGAATGTATATTAATTATTTTTCCCTAAACTCTATTTGTGATAACTCAAGTATTGGTTATATTCTTGAGATTGATTTGATATATCCAGAAGAGATTCATGATCATCATAACGATTTGCCATTTTGTTGTGAAAACAATGTCCCTCCGAATGTTAAAGATAAAAACCTTCTTGTTTATTTAACTAACAAAAGCAAGTATATTATTTATTATAAAAATTTACAGCAGTGCATAAAACATGGTTTAAAGCTAACAAAAATTCATAGAATATTGAAATTTAAGCAATCGGATTGGTTAAAAAAATATATTTCTTTAAATAATTCTTGTAGGACCAACGCGAAAAACACTTTTGAAAAAAATTTCTTTAAACTGTTAAACAATGCTTTTTATGGCAAAACTATGGAAAATGTAGACAAACGGAAGAATATAGCAAGTTTTATATTCTTGTTTGTCTACATTTTCCATAGTTTTGCCATAAAAAGCATTGTTTAACAGTTTAAAGAAATTTTTTTCAAAAGTGTTTTTCGCGTTGGGAAAACATTTGTAAAAAATTTGGAGCTCGGGCTCTTATTGCGAAACCAGAATTTAACTCAATAATCATTTTTGATGAAAATATGTTTGCAGTTGAGTTAAATAGAACTTATTCCGTTTACAATAAACCTATATATCTTGGACTATGTATTTTAGAACTATCAAAGTGGAAAATGTATGATTTCCATTATGATTACATGCTTCCAAAATAGAAATCCAATTTAGAACTTAATTATATGGATACTGACGACATTGATGATAGGTTTGATACATCTGAATATAAGATTAATAACAAATTTAATATTCCACAAAAAATAAAAAAATTTTGGGAATGATGAAAGATGAGAATAATGGCGTAATAATGAGGGAATTTATTGGTTTGAGGCCTAAGTTGTACTCTTTTATTAATGAAAATATGGAAGAAATAAAAAAAGCAAAAGGAGTAAAAAATAATATATGTAGAAAGCTAAGTTTATCTGATTATAAAAATTGTTTATATAATAGAAAAATTTATTATGGTAAAATGTATATGTTTAGATCTAAATTGCATGCTTTATATACAACATTAGCTAATAAAATATCATTAAGTTATCAAGATGAAAAAAGATTTATATGTAAGGATAACGTGAGTACCCTAGCTTGGGGTCATTATAAAGAAAAATGTTTGAATATAAATGATAATGATGATTGCTTAATGGATCTTGATGATATTGATAACCTAGAATTTAATTATAAAGATCAATTTAAGAAAGATGATGATGTATTTTTAATTAATATAGAATGCTAATTTTGCTTTAATTTTAAATAAAAAAGTTTATAAACATTTTAAGTTAAAACAAAACTTTATTAATTTTACTATAATGATGTGTTACCGAATAAATCAACACGCATCGATGAGGTTTCAGTTTAGACTAACTCGTCTCTCATTTATTAATTATCTTATCCTACCTTATTAACTTACCTAAGAGCTGAATAGCTTAATCCTAAAACTACAAACTTACAGTCTAGTAAATAATTTTCCCTACACCTTCCTTCTTGAGATGAAAAAAAAAATCATGAATCAATCAGTTGATCAGCTGTTTGATAAATTTTTTTTTTGCATATATGTATGTATGTATATATATTTTGTTTCGACTTAAAAATTCTATTTTATTTATTTTTCAATAAAAATTAAATTCATATTCGTCTTTTTTATTCAATTAAAAGATTTAAAAATGGTATCTTAGTTATTTATAAAAATAATTTCATTTTTTGTTTATTATTTTTTTTTTTTAATTTTAAAGATTTAAAAATAGTATCTTATATATTTTTCAAAAAAAAAAATTGTTTTTTTTTTCATTTAAAAGTTTTACAAATTGTATTTTATATATCTTTTCAAAGATAATAAATTTTTTTGTTTATCTAAAAGATTTAATAAAAATGGTATTTTATGAATTTTTTACAATAAGCTTTTGTTTTTATTAAAATTAATTTCATATAAAAATTTTTGTTTATCTAAACGATTTAATAAAAATGGTATTTTATGAATTTTTTACAATAAGCTTTTGTTTTTATTAAAATTAATTTCATATAAAAATGGTATTTTATATATTTTCAAAAATTTTGTTTCTTTTTTTAATAAAAAAAAAATTACAAATTGTATTTTATATATTATGCCAGTCTTATTCTATTTTTATGAATAGTTTTTTCTTTGTTGGTTTTTTCATTATATATTGTTATATTTACTCCATTGATTTTTTTTACAATAAATATAATGGGCCATCATATATATTCGAAAATTTTTCATAAGGTTCTTTTTTGTATATATTTTACTATTAATTTTCACTTCACAAGGATTTGCATATTTATCATACAACTGTTGTTTCTTTTTTTATGTTTTTCAATAAGTTTTCTAGCCATAATGTTAGATTTTTGTAAGCGAAACTTTACTTCTTTACAGGAATTTTCTACATTGTAAATTGGATCAATTTTATCAAGATTCAGGTCATCCGGCACTGACGGTTCTTTGCCAAATACTAGTTCAAAAGGTGTTAGTTTATTATCAAATACTGGACTGGAAGATGTATTGTGAAAGTATGTAAAATATTTCAGATAAGTACCCCAGTCTTCAATATTCCCTGATATGTAAGATCTTTAATATTCATTAAATACGCGATGATTTCTTTCTTCTATGCCTACCGTTTCGTGGTGAAACGCTGTAGAATGCTTCAGATCTATTTTCATAAATTTACAAATTTCATTGAAAATCTCATTCTTAAATTCCATTTTAATTACTTTCATTAACCCATAAATTAACATAACGTTTTCAAAAATAACTTGTGCGATCGTTTTTGCACTCTTGTCAGGTACAGCTATTGTTACCAGATATTTTGAAAGATCACAAATTAATAATGGTAACGGGCCTATGGTGTTTAATACTACCACATCAAATGGTTTAGCAGGTGTTGGAGTTTGTTTCCTTTCCTTACTTTATTTAAATTACATTCTTTGCATTTTCCTATAAAAGAAGCAATACTCCTGGCCATTCCCTTCCAATAGTATTTTGTTTTTAATTTCTCATACAACCTTTTCCTTCCACAATATCCGCCTACAATCGGGTCGAAATGATATACAGTGCACTCGCGATAATATTAACACCCTAATAAATAACACCCCAAAATATGAACACTTTTTCCCTGCCATTGACTACTCCAAAATATCAACTTTGTATAAAAGCTTTAAGATATGAACATTTATTTTTTTTATTTTTTAACAAATTTCTGTTACATAATATGTATAAGAATTAGGGGAAATCCCGAGTTACATAACATTTAAATACCAAATATCAATAGTTTATTAAAAGTGAATTATTTGTAAAAAATGCATACAAAAAAACATAAATTTTTAACTTTAGAGGAAAAATATGAAATTTTGAAGAACTTACAAAAAGGTGCAAGTGCTACTAATTTAGCGAAGAAATATGGAGTGACAAAGTTCACAGTAACTGGAGTAAAAAAAAATAAAAATTCAATTTCAAAATGCGTCAATAATACATTCATTGGACCCGGAAAAAGGAAAACTATGCGACCGTCGGAGTACCAAAAATGGAAAAATCAAAATGGTTTATGCATATGAGGGATAAAAAATTCCACGTCAGTGGAATAATGTTGAAGGAAAAGGCTAAGGAGCTTCATTATAATATTAGGGAAAATAACTCTGACTTAACGCGAGAGACGGATGGCTTCAGAATTTCAAAATGAGATTCGGCGTAAGATTGCTCCAGATTTCTGGGAAAAAACTTTCTTCGCAACCCCAGTTAGTTGAACCATTTAAAGTGGAACTTAAATCTAAGATTCAAGAGCTTGGATTAAGCAATGATCAACTTTATAACGCCGATGAATCGGGTTTATTTTGGAAAATTTTTCGAACTAAAACATACGTGTCGTCGCAGGAAAAATCGGCCCCAGGTACAAAGACTGAAAAGCAAAGAAGTACTTTCCTCTGCTGTGCAAATGCTACGGGATCTCATCAGCTCAAACTTCTTGTGGTGGGAAAGTAAAAAAAAAACCCCGTCGTTTCAAGAATTTTAATTGCCCTGTTCACTTTTGTCATTCTAAATCAGCGTGGGTGACTGGTAACATTTTTAAAGACTGGTTTCATCGCTCATTTGTTCCAGAGGTAAACGTTTTTATATTGACATTAATCAACACATTTTCATTTTATAAAATTTCTTACGTAATTTAGGTTGAACAATTTTTAACCAAAAAAGGGTTGCCAGTGAAAGCTATTCTTTTAATAGATAATGCCCCATCTCACCCACCCGAGGACGAATTGAAATCTGAAAAGGGCTCCATTTTTGTGATGTTTATGCCTCCGAACGTGACGCCACTCATCCAGCCCATGGACCAAAATGCTATAAGAATCACAAAGCTCCATTACAGAAATAGCCTTTTGGCTTCCATTGCTGCTAAGGGGGGTGGTTTGATAGAAACCATGAAGCAAACAACACTAAAAGAAGCTATCATTATTTTGGAATCAGCTTGGAGAAAAGTGGGTTCAGCTGTATTGTCCAAATGCTGGAACAACATTTTAAATATGGTAGTGGATCAAGATGATCCCGAAGATGAAATTCCTCTAAGTGTCGTTAGAGAAAATTTGCTAATTAATTTACTCGAATTGGAAGAAAGCGCCGCCAATGTTTTATGTGCCTTATTACCTGTGGTTTGTAGTCTCTAAAATGTACTTAAAATTGCGTGTTATTCCATATTTTTTCATAGGTTGAATATACGGCCTCGAACGTTAAAGAATGGAATGAAGATGCTATTGAATGTGAAGATAATACAGTAGAAGATATATCCGATGAAGATGATTGAGTGGAGGAACCAAAGAGGACAATTAAACCCGGGGAGGCTGTCGACATTTTTAATAAGGCGTTGGATTGGGCTGAAGGTGAAATGGTTGAACAGCGAGTTTTAAATATTTTGAGAGACTTACGTGAGAAGGCAGTTTTAAAAGTTCTCGAGCAAAAGAAACGGCAAAAAAAGATAACTGACTTCTTTGAACATTAACTTTACATTTCTAGCATTTATGTATATGAATATGTATAAAAATAAGTGGTATATTTATGTTTGTTGCAAACAAACTTAATGCAAAAGTTCCTTTTATGTTTTAAGATAAAACAAAACTTAAAATATTTAAATTAAACTTTCATTTTGCAGGAAAGAACTTTAGGTTGTATGTAAATGAGTTGGTTGTATTAAAATTTTATGCCATTTGTAAATATGAACAATCCCAAAAATTTGAACTGCCCTTGTTTTAATTAGTTCATATTATCGCGAGTGCACTGTATTTCTAAAAGTTTATTTTTCTGAACTTCGTCAATTACTGTTTCTATCGGATTTATTAACAAAATTTCTAATGATGTTAATATGCTGTTACTATGGTTCTTTAAGTCTTGTCCTTTGTGTACGCTAAAAAAAGAATCATTTTTCGACCATTCCGCAATATAGATGTAATTATTGTTGGCTTCTTTCTGGAGCCTCAAAAGCATTTCATCAAAATTTAATGTTTCGTTAACAATATTAACATCTATATAAAATATTAACATCTATATATATTAAATTCAAAAGAATTTAATACATACTTTTATCTTATTTTAGTTATTTTGTCGTTATCATAATAAATTTCTGACTTTATTTTCGAAATCTTCTTATTAAAATCTTGTGCAAACTTCTCACAGACTTGTAATCTGACGTTATCAGAATTTTTATCGGATTTTTGTACTTCTCATTTTGCCTTGACATTCCGCGGGTTGTCACGGCCATAATGAAATCGCTACTTGCCCCGTTTTTCAGTTCGTCAACTGAAATTCGAGAAAGGGGCATCGGCTCCAACGTTGTTTTTGCCTTTAATATATTCGATGGAAAAGTTATATTCTGATAATTTTAGTCTTATTTTGGTCAGTTTTGAGGATGATCCTTCATATTAAAGAGGTAAACGAGTGGTCTATGATCAGTCCTTACAACGAATTTTGTTCCATAGATATACGGCCTAAATTGAGTAATGGCAAAAATAAATTGCAAACAGTTCTTGTTCGATAGTAGGTTTCTTTTTTTCAGAGTGGTTGAAAGCTTTAGAAGCATAATAAATAGGAAGCTCATGTCCTTTAAAATTCTGGATTAATATTGCTCCACTTCCAACATGGGATGCATCGACTGTAACTAAAAACGGTTTTGTAAAGTCCGGATATTGGAGGATCCTTGGAGAAATTAATTCGGTTTTTACTTTACTGTTTGCGAATGCAACAAAACGTTTGATAGAGTCTTTATCAGTAAGTACTGTATATTTTTTGATGGCTAAAATTTTGGTCGCATCAGGAAGTAGTCCGACAGAAGTACATTTATGACCCAGAAATGTAACTTCTACTTACTTACTTACTTATGTGGCTATTACAGAACATTTGTTCCTGTAGCCGAACGTAAAATAGATTTCCAAGCGCCTCGATCTTCTGCGCTTCTTCTCCAGTTTCTGACACCAAGTTTCGAGATGTCTTCCTCAACTTGATCTTTCCATCGAAGTTTCGGTCTTCCCCTTCTGCGTGAACCGTCACCAGGTTCGTATTCAAATGACTTTCTAGCTGGAGCATCTTCATTCATTCTCACAACATGACCTAGCCAACGCAATCGTTGTAATTTGATACGTTTGACTATGTCTATGTCGGCATACAGCTCATACAGGTCATGGTTCATACGACACCGATATTCTCTGCCAACGCAGATTGGTTCATAGATTTTTCGAAGAATTTTTCTCTCAAACACTCCAAGCACAGCATCATCTGCTTTCGCAAGTACCCATGCTTCGGAACCATATAATAGCACGGGTAGTATCAGTGTCTTGTAGAGAGTGATTTTTGTCTGTCGAGAGGTGGCCTTGTTTTTAAACTGCTTACCTAGTCCAAAGTAGCATCTATTGGCCAGTATTATTCTTCTCTTTATCTCAAAACTGATGTTGTTTGTTTTGTTGATGGCGGTACCGAGGTAGATAAAATCGCTAACTACCTCAAAGTTGTAGTTTTCAACTTCCACTGTCTGCCCGAGTCTACTGGACGTCTTGTGCGTTGATACCATCAACTTGGTCTTATCGCCGTTTACTGCCAGACCCACTTTGGCAGATTCTTTTTCGATTTTTTCAAAGGTGGCAGTTACCGCTCGCAATGCTCGACCCATGATGTCTATATCGTCAGCGTAAGCGAGTAACATGTGTTGTTTAGTGTATAGCGTGCCAGTTCTATTCACATTCGCATCCCGTATAACCTTTTCTAGCAGGATATTAAAAAGGTCACACGATAGACTATCGCCTTGTCTGAAACCTCGTTTGGTACTAAATGGCTCGGCGAGGTTTTTTCCTATTTTAACTGAAGATCGCGTATCAGTTAAGGTCATCCTGCACAGCCGTATTAATTTTGTAGGGATACCAAACTCAGACATGGCTTGAAACACCTTTGAACGAATGGGGCTGTCAAAAGCAGCCTTGTAGTCGACAAATAGATGGTAGGTGTCGATCTGTTTTTCTTGGGTCTTTTCCAGGATTTGACGTAAGGTGAATATCTGGTCGGTGGTGGATTTACCAGGTCTAAAACCACATTGATATGGGCCAATTATCTCGCCAACTTTAGATTTTAATCTTTTACACAGTACGCTGGAAAGTATTTTGTATGCGATGGGAAGGAGACTTATTCCTCTGTAGTTGGCGCATACTGTCTTGTCTCCTTTTTTGTGCACGGGACATAATATGCTGAGGTTCCAATCATCGGGTATGCGTTCCTCTAACCAAATTGAACAAACCAGCTGATGTATACACCTCATCAGCGTGTCGCCTCCGGTCTTAAATAGTTCGGCTGGTAACCCATCGGCTCCTGCTGCCTTATTATTCTTCAGCCGAGTAACTGCTACTTTGACCTCATTTTGGCTAGGTGGTATACACTCAATACCGTCATCCGGGATTGGTTCTAGGGTATCTTCGTCACCGCTACTATCTGATACCAATAGTGTGGAAAAATGTTCCCTCCACTTCCTCAGCACACACTCAGTATCTGTCAGCAGATTACCTTCTTCATCTTTACAGGAGGATATGCTTGTACCAAAGCCATCAGTTTGTTTTTTCACTCTTTGGTAGCATTTTCGGACTTCATTCTGACTCCTGTACATCTCGATTCGCTCACGCTTTTCCATTTCTCTCTTTTTTCTGCGGAATAGGCATTTCTCCTCTCTCCTTTTCTCCCGATACCTCTCCCTTGCATTACGTGTTGCTACTGAATGCAGGGTTGCCCTGTATGCGGCATTTTTCGCTTCAGTAGCATTGGGTTTCTTGGGGGAGGCTTCTGATACCCAAGTACGGATTTTGCGGCGTTTTCCATAGAGTGGGCTATAATTTGCCATTGCTCTGCAATATTATCGGGACAAGGAGTGCTTTCTTGAAGCAATTGGGTCAGTTGAGTGGAGTATGCTATTGCTGTCTGTTGTGTTTGCAGCTTCCCGACGTCCAGCTTTCGCGCTGTGTCAGACCGTACGTTTCTCGCAACATTTAACCGGGTGCGAACCTTTGCGGCCACAAGGTAATGGTCCGAATCAATATTTGCTCCTCGGATTGATCGTACGTCCAACACGCTGGATGAATGCCTTCCGTCTATCACAACATGATCAATCTGATTTCTGGTTGTCTGATCTGGTGACAGCCACGTTGCTTTATGTATATCGAGATGACGAAATCTGGTGCTGCTGATTACCATGTTTTTTGCCGCCGCGAAGTCTGCTAGCCTCATTCCGTTATCGGATGTTTCTTCGTGGAGGCTAAATTTTCCGACTGTTGGACCAAAGATATTCTCCCTTCCTATTTTTGCATTAAAATCTCCTAGAACAATTTTAATGTCGTGGTCGGGGCAGCGGTCATATGCTCCTTCTAGGCGCTCGTAGAATACATCTTTGGTCTGTTCGTCCTTGTCTTCAGTCGGGGCATGGGCACATATAAGACTGATGTTAAAGAACTTGGCTTTTATACGGATTGTGGCTATCCTCTCATCCACCGGAGTGAATCTGGAGACAAGGTGTTTGAGTCTCCGACTAACCACAAATCCACAGCCAAATTCATGTCTTGTGTCATGGCAACTATAGTACAATGCGTCACCCTTGGGTGTTGTTGTGACGCCTTTCCCATTCCATCGCACTTCCTGTAAGGCAGTAATATCGGCATTGTACTTTTCAAGTACATCCGCCAGTGCGTATACTGCACCTTCTCTATATAACGTCCTGACATTCCAGGTGCAGATTCGCAGATCGTGATCCTTAAAACGTTTGCGGGGGTCGTCAACATTAGGGGTTTTTTTAAATCTTTTTCTTTGTTTTTTCATAGTAAGTTGGTTTTTTATAAGGGTGGGTTACTAACCCGACGCCTCAACCCATATTTTTATCGTTCTTATTAGCTCACTACCTCTAAAGGGTATTAAAGGTAGCTACCCCAGGTGACACCACGGGGAGGTCTGTGTCCACAGTTGAGATGAAAGAGGGACCAAGATAGGTCTGGGTTCTACCAAGTTAAAACCAATCAGAGCCGTTGCTTGGTATCCAAATCCCCTAAGGCACCCATGTAACTTCTGGCCTAAAAAAATTACATTTGAAAGGATTTATTTTTAAATTATATTTCCTTAGTATGTCAAAAACATTAGTCAAATTCGAGAGATGATGCTTTTTACTACAGCCAATGACAATAATGCCATCTATGTATAAGAAAGCTTTATTGGGCTCTAATCCTGAAAATGCTATGGACATCATCCGTGAAAATGAATTTGGTTCTACGTTTAACCCAAAGAGAAATATTTAGCTCGGCCAAGATTATCGAGAATATCATCAATCCTAGAGAGAGGAAACTTATCCGCATTTCATTTTTTATTAATTTCTCTAACATCAACGCACATGCGATATGATTTGCTATCATCAGGACTTTTTTAGGGACTAAAATTAGAGGACTATTATAATTCTTATTACTTGGCTCAATTAAATCATTATCAAGTTACTTTTTAACCTGGTTTTTAATCTCGGTCCTTTGTATGTACGGCAGTCTGTAATTTTTTATATAAACCGGAGATGTATCGCTAAGCTTTAGTTTTTACTTGTAAAAGTTATTTATAGTCATTTTATCCTCTTTTAATATAAAAATATCTGCGTATTTCTGACATATAGGCATTAAGTCATCGTCGACATAACTTGGCATTTGGTTCTTAAAATATCTTTCAACGTTTGAACATGATCATTATAAGCAAGATTTTCATTAATTGAATAAACGTAAAATTCGGAGAGTTTCCTAGTCTTAATATTGTAGTTCTGAACATATTTCATTTCTGCAGTTGTATTTAATATACGTAGAACTGGGGTTCGTGAATTCACTATACTTTTACTAATAAATACACCCTTACATACTTCTTGGCTGGCAATAAAAATCGGTTCATCAAAACTTTCCAAACTGAATTCCCGAAACACCTCACATCTTGGAGGAAGAAAACACGAATTTTTACTAATACCATGATAAACATATATATACCTTATTCTTTTTCGTATTATATTAAGTGTAGTTTTAGTAATAGTTTAGATAAATTTAAGACGTTTAAGGGTTTAGATTCTCCCAAATTGTTTCTTAGCGAATTGGTAGATGACATATCATATTTTTATAAACATTATATAAGTCAAACCAATGATTCCTTTAAATGATGAGGAATACAATCACTTTAATAGAACTAGTGTGTGTCATATTTGTGAAAAACCTATCATTGGTGAAGTTCAGGTAAAAGATCACTGTCATTTAAGTGAGTAAAAGATCACTGTCACTTTTTTCCAGTAATAATTCACAACTTTTCCTCGTATGATTGCCATTTGTTTATTAAAGAACTAAATCATATTGGTAATGGTCCCAAAATATTATCCCACTAAATAAAGAGCTCTATATATCCTTATCAAAAATTATTAGAGTGGAGGATGAAAATGTAGAAATTAGATTCTTAGATTCCTTTAGATTTATGTCATCAAGTTTAGACTCACTGGCAAATAATTTGTCTAAAAACGATTTTACAACAGTATAACAATTTTAACTGCTGATGAGAAAAGGGGTCTTTCCATACAATTATTTAGATTCATTTGAAAAGCTTAAGGAATGCCATTTACCCAAGAGAGAGGAATTTTTTAATATACTGACTGAGACTGATTGCTCTGATGATTATAATCATGCTAAAGAAGTGTGGAATGTATATTAATTATTTTTCCCTAAACTCTATTTGTGATAACTCAAGTATTGGTTATATTCTTGAGATTGATTTGATATATCCAGAAGAGATTCATGATCATCATAACGATTTGCCATTTTGTTGTGAAAACAATGTCCCTCCGAATGTTAAAGATAAAAACCTTCTTGTTGATTTAACTAACAAAAGCAAGTATATTATTTATTATAAAAATTTACAGCAGTGCATAAAACATGGTTTAAAGCTAACAAAAATTCATAGAATATTGAAATTTAAGCAATCGGATTGGTTAAAAAAATATATTTCTTTAAATAATTCTCATAGGACCAACGCGAAAAACACTTTTGAAAAAAATTTCTTTAAACTGTTAAACATTGCTTTTTATGGCAAAACTATGGAAAATGTAGACAAACGAAGAATATAAAACTTGCTATATTCTTCCGTTTGTCTACATTTGTAAAAAATTTGGAGCTCGGGCTCTTATTGCGAAACCAGAATTTAACTCAATAATCATTTTTGATGAAAATATGATTGCAGTTGAGTTAAATAGAACTTATTCCGTTTACAATAAACCTATATATCTTGGACTATGTATTTTAGAACTATCAAAGTGGAAAATGTATGATTTCCATTATGATTACATGCTTCCAAAATAGAAATCCAATTTAGAACTTAATTATATGGATTCTGACGACATTGATGATAGGATTGATACATCTGAATATAAGATTAATAACAAATTTAATATTCCACAAATAATAAAAAAATTTTGGGAATGATGAAAGATGAGAATAATGGCGTAATAATGAGGGAATTTATTGGTTTGAGGTCTAAGTTGTACTCTTTTATCAATGAAAATATGGAAGAAATAAAAAAAGCAAAAGGAGTAAAAAATAATATTTGTAGAAAGCTAACTTTATCTGATTATAAAAATTGTTTATATAATAGAAAAATTTATTATGGTAAAATGTATATGTTTAGATCTAATTTGCATGCTTTATATACAACATTAGCTAATAAAATATCATTAAGTTATCAAGATGAAAAAAGATTTATATGTAAGGACAACGTGAGTATCCTAGCTTGGGGTCATTATAAAGAAAAATGTTTGACTATAAATGATAATGATGATTGCTTAATGGATCTTGATGATATTGAAAAGCTAGAATTTAATTATAAAGATCAATTTAAGAAAGATGATGATGTATTTTTAATTAAAATAGAATGCTAATTTTGCTTTAATTTTAAATAAAAAAGTTTATAAACATTTAAGTTAAAACAAAACTTTATTAATTTTACTATAATGATGTGTTACCGAATAAATCAACACGCATCGATGAGGTTTCAGTTTAGACTAACTCGTCTCTCATTTATTAATTATCTTATCCTACCTTATTAACTACTTCCTAAGAGCTGAATAGCTTAATCCTAAAACTACAAACTACAAACTTACAGTCTAGTAAATAATTTTCCCTACACCTTCCTTCTTGAGATGAAAAAAAAAAATCATGAATCAATCAGTTGATCAGCTGTTTGATAAATTTTTTTTTTTCATATATGTATGTATTTATATATATTTTGTTTCGACTTAAAAATTCTATTTTATTTATTTTTCAATAAAAATTAAATTCATATTCTTCCTTTTTTTCAATTAAAAGATTTAAAAATGGTATCTTATTTATTTATAAAAATAATTTCATTTTTTGTTTATTATTTTTTTTTTAATTTTAAAGATTTAAAAATAGTATCTTATATATTTTTCAAAAAAAATTTTTTTTTTTTCATTTAAAAGGTTTACAAATTGTATTTTTTATATCTTTTCAAAGATAATAAAATTTTTTGTTTATCTAAAAGATTTAATAAAAATGGTATTTTATGAATTTTTTACAATAAGCTTTTGTTTTTATTAAAATTAATTTCATATAAAAATTTTTGTTTATCTAAACGATTTAATAAAAATGGTATTTTATGAATTTTTTACAATAAGCTTTTGTTTTTATTAAAATTAATTTCATATAAAAATGGTATTTTATATATTTTCAAAAATTTTGTTTCTTTTTTAATAAAAAAAAAATTTACAAATTGTATTTTATATATTATGCCAGTCTTATTCTATTTTTATGAATGGTTTTTTCTTTGTTGGTTTTTTCATTATATATTGTTATATTTACTCCATTGATTTTTTTTACAATAAATGGGCCATCATATATATTCGAAAATTTTTCATAAGGTTCTTTTTTGTATATATTTTACTATTAATTTTCACTTCACAAGGATTTGCATATTTATCATACAACTGTTGTTTCTTTTTTTATGTTTTTCAATAAGTTTTCTAGCCATAATGTTAGATTTTTGTAAGCGAAACTTTACTTCTTTACAGGAATTTTCTACATTGTAAATTGGATCAATTTTATCAAGATTCAGATCATCCGGCACTGACGGTTCTTTGCCAAATACTAGTTCAAAAGGTGTTAGTTTATTATCAAATACTGGACTGGAAGATGTATTGTGAAAGTATGTAAAATATTTCAGATAAGTACCCCAGTCTTCAATATTCCCTGATATGTAAGATCTTTAATATTCATTAAATACGCGATGATTTCTTTCTTCTATGCCTACCGTTTCGTGGTGAAACGCTGTAGAATGCTTCAGATCTATTTTCATAAATTTACAAATTTCATTGAAAATCTCATTCTTAAATTCCATTTTAATTACTTTCATTAACCCATAAATTAACATAACGTTTTCAAAAATAACTTGTGCGATCGTTTTTGCACTCTTGTCAGGTACAGCTATTGTTACCAGATATTTTGAAAGATCACAAATTAATAATGGTAACGGGCCTATGGTGTTTAATACTACCACATCAAATGGTTTAGCAGGTGTTGGAGTTTGTTTCCTTTCCTTACTTTATTTAAATTACATTCTTTGCATTTTCCTATAAAAGAAGCAATACTCCTGGCCATTCCCTTCCAATAGTATTTTGTTTTTAATTTCTCATACAACCTTTTCCTTCCACAATATCCGCCTACAATCGGGTCGAAATGATATACAGTGCACTCGCGATAATATTAACACCCTAATAAATAACACCCCAATAAATAACACCCCAAAATATGAACACTTTTTCCCTGCCATTGACTACTCCAAAAGATGAACTTTGTATAAAAGCTTTAAGATATGAACATTTATTTTTTTTATTTTTTAACAAATTTCTGTTACATAATATGTATAAGAATTAGGGGAAATCCCGAGTTACATAACATTTAAATGCCAAATATCAATAGTCAAACAGACAAATGCACTTTTTAGTTAGTTTTTACACGTACGCAGAAGCAAACGCATGTTTGGTTTTTAAGTGTTTATTAAAAGTGAATTATTTGTAAAAAATGCATACAAAAAAACATAAATTTTTAACTTTAGAGGAAAAATATGAAATTTTGAAGAACTTACAAAAAGGTGCAAGTGCTACTAATTTAGCGAAGAAATATGGAGTGACAAAGTTCACAGTAACTGGAGTAAAAAAAAATAAAAAGTAAATTTCTAAATGCGTCAATAATACATTCATTGGACCCGGAAAAAGGAAAACTATGCGACCGTCGGAGTACCAAAAATGGAAAAATCAAAATGGTTTATGCATATGAGGGATAAAAAATTCCACTTCAGTGGAATAATGTTGAAGGAAAAGGCTAAGGAGCTTCATTATAATATTAAGGAAAATAACTCTGACTTTAACGCGAGAGACGGATGGCTTCAGAATTTCAAAATGAGATTCGGCGTAAGATTGCTCCAGATTTCTGGGGAAAAACTTTCTTCGCAACCCCAGTTAGTTGAACCATTTAAAGTGGCACTTAAATCTAAGATTCAAGAGCTTGGATTAAGCAATGATCAACTTTATAACGCCGATGAATCGGGTTTATTTTGGAATATTTTTCGAACCAAAACATACGTGTCGTCGCAGGAAAAATCGGCCCCAGGTACAAAGACTGAAAAGCAAAGAAGTACTTTCCTCTGCTGTGCAAATGCTACGGGATCTCATCAGCTCAAACTTCTTGTGGTGGGAAAGTAAAAAAAAACCCCGTCGTTTCAAGAATTTTAATTGCCCTGTTCACTTTTGTCATTCTAAATCAGCGTGGGTGACTGGTAACATTTTTAAAGACTGGTTTCATCGCTCATTTGTTCCAGAGGTAAACGTTTTTATATTGACATTAATCAACACATTTTCATTTTATAAAATTTCTTACGTAATTTAGGTTGAACAATTTTTAACCAAAAAAGGGTTGCCAGTGAAAGCTATTCTTTTAATAGATAATGCCCCATCTCACCCACCCGAGGACGAATTGAAATCTGAAAAGGGCTCCATTTTTGTGATGTTTATGCCTCCGAACGTGACGCCACTCATCCAGCCCATGGACCAAAATGCTATAAGAATCACAAAGCTCCATTACAGAAATAGCCTTTTGGCTTCCATTGCTGCTAAGGGGGGTGGTTTGATAGAAACCATGAAGCAAACAACACTAAAAGAAGCTATCATTATTTTGGAATCAGCTTGGAGAAAAGTGGGTTCAGCTGTATTGTCCAAATGCTGGAACAACATTTTAAATATGGTAGTGGATCAAGATGATCCCGAAGATGAAATTCCTCTAAGTGTCGTTAGAGAAAATTTGCTAATTAATTTACTCGAATTGGAAGAAAGCGCCGCCAATGTTTTATGTGCCTTATTACCTGTGGTTTGTAATCTCTAAAATGTACTTAAAATTGCGTGTTATTCCATATTTTTTCATAGGTTGAATATACGGCCTCGAACGTTAAAGAATGGAATGAAGATGCTATTGAATGTGAAGATAATGCAGTAGAAGATATATCCGATGAAGATGATTGTGTGGAGGAACCAAAGAGGACAATTAAACCCGGGGAGGCTGTCGACATTTTTAATAAGGCGTTGGATTGGGCTGAAGGTGAAATGGTTGAACAGCGAGTTTTAAATATTTTGAGAGACTTACGTGAGAAGGCAGTTTCAAAAGTTCTCGAGCAAAAGAAATGGCAAAAAAAGATAACTGACTTCTTTGAACATTAACTTTACATTTCTAGCATTTATGTATATGAATATGTATAAAAATAAATGGTATATTTATGTTTGTTGCAAACAAACTTAATGCAAAAGTTCCTTTTATGTTTTAAAATAAAACAAAACTTAAAATATTTAAATTAAACTTTCATTTTGCAGGAAAGAACTTTAGGTTGTATGTAAATGAGTTGGTTCTATTAAAATTTTATGCCATTTGTAAATATGAACAATCCCAAAAATTTGAACTGCCCTTGTTTTAATTAGTTCATATTATCGCGAGTGCACTGTATTTCTAAAAGTTTATTTTTCTGAACTTCGTCAATTACTGTTTCTATCGGATTTATTAACAAAATTTCTAATGATGTTAATATGCTGTTACTATGGTTCTTTAAGTCTTGTCCTTTGTGTAAGCTAAAAAAAGAATCATTTTTCGACCATTCCGCAATATAGATGTTATTATTGTTGGCTTCTTTCTGGAGCCTCAAAAGCATTTCATCAAAATTTAATGTTTCGTTAACAATATTAACATCTATATAAAATATTAACATCTATATATATTAAATTCAAAAGAATTTAATACATACTTTTATCTTATTTCAGTTATTTTGTCGTTATCATAATAAATTTCTGACTTTATTTTCGAAATCTTCTTATTAAAATCTTGTGCAAACTTCTCATAGACTTGTAATCTGACGTTATCAGAATTTTTATCGGATTTTTGTACTTCTCATTTTGCCTTGACATTCCGCGGGTTGTCACGGCCATAATGAAATCGCTACTTGCCCCGTTTTTCAGTTCGTCAACTGAAATTCGAGAAAGTGCATCGGCTCCAACGTTGTTTTTGCCTTTAATATATTCGATGGAAAAGTTATATTCTGATAATTTTAGTCTTATTTTGGTCAGTTTTGAGGATGATCCTTCATATTAAAGAGGTAAACGAGTGGTCTATGATCAGTCCTTACGACGAATTTTGTTCCATAGATATACGGCCTAAATTGAGTAATTGCAAAAATAAATTGCAAACAGTTCTTGTTCGATAGTAGGTTTCTTTTTTTCAGAGTGGTTGAAAGCTTTAGAAGCATAATAAATAGGAAGCTCATGTCCTTTAAAATTCTGGCTTAATATTGCTCCACTTCCAACATGGGATGCATCGACTGTAACTAAAAACGGTTTTGTAAAGTCCGGATATTGGAGGATCCTTGGAGAAATTAATTCGGTTTTACTTTACTGTTTGCGAATGCAACAAAACGTTTGACAGAGTCTTTATCAGTAAGTACTGTATATTTTTTGATGGCTAAAATTTTAGTCGCATCAGGAAGTAGTCCGACAGAAGTACATTTATGACCCAGAAATGTAACTTCTACTTACTTACTTACTTACTTATGTGGCTATTACAGAACATTTGTTCCTGTAGCCGAACGTAAAATAGATTTCCAAGCGCCTCGATCTTCTGCGCTTCTTCTCCAGTTTCTGACACCAAGTTTCGAGATGTCTTCCTCAACTTGATCTTTCCATCGAAGTTTCGGTCTTCCCCTTCTGCGTGAACCGTCACCAGGTTCGTATTCAAATGACTTTCTAGCTGGAGCATCTTCATTCATTCTCACAACATGACCTAGCCAACGCAATCGTTGTAATTTGATACGTTTGACTATGTCTATGTCGGCATACAGCTCATACAGGTCATAGTTCATACGACACCGATATTCTCCGCCAACGCAGATTGGTCCATAGATTTTTCGAAGAATTTTTCTCTTAAACACTCCAAGCACAGCATCATCTGCTTTCGCAAGTACCCATGCTTCGGAACCATATAATAGCACGGGTAGTATCAGTGTCTTGTAGAGAGTGATTTTTGTCTGTCGAGAGGTGGCCTTGTTTTTAAACTGCTTACCTAGTCCAAAGTAGCATCTATTGGCCAGTATTATTCTTCTCTTTATCTCAAAACTGATGTTGTTTGTTTTGTTGATGGCGGTACCGAGGTAGATAAAATCGCTAACTATCTCAAAGTTGTAGTTTTCAACTTCCACTGTCTGCCCGAGTCTACTGGACGTCTTGTGCGTTGATACCATCAACTTGGTCTTATCGCCGTTTACTGCCAGACCCACTTTGGCAGATTCTTTTTCGATTTTTTCAAAGGTGGCAGTTACCGCTCGCAATGCTCGACCCATGATGTCTATATCGTCAGCGTAAGCGAGTAACATGTGTTGTTTAGTGTATAGCGTGCCAGTTCTATTCACATTCGCATCCCGTATAACCTTTTCTAGCAGGATATTAAAAAGGTCACACGATAGACTATCGCCTTGTCTGAAACCTCGTTTGGTACTAAATGGCTCGGAGAGGTTTTTTCCTATTTTAACTGAAGATCGCGTATCAGTTAAGGTCATCCTGCACAGCCGTATTAATTTTGTAGGGATACCAAACTCAGACATGGCTTGAAACACCTTTGAACGAATGGGGCTGTCAAAAGCAGCCTTGTAGTCGACAAATAGATGGTAGGTGTCGATCTGTTTTTCTTGGGTCTTTTCCAGGATTTGACGTAAGGTGAATATCTGGTCGGTGGTGGATTTACCAGGTCTAAAACCACATTGATATGGGCCAATTATCTCGCCAACTTTAGATTTTAATCTTTTACACAGTACGCTGGAAAGTATTTTGTATGCGATGGGAAGGAGACTTATTCCTCTGTAGTTGGCGCATACTGTCTTGTCTCCTTTTTTGTGCACGGGACATAATATGCTGAGGTTCCAATCATCGGGTATGCGTTCCTCTAACCAAATTGAACAAACCAGCTGATGTATACACCTCATCAGCGTGTCGCCTCCGGTCTTAAATAGTTCGGCTGGTAACCCATCGGCTCCTGCTGCCTTATTATTCTTCAGCCGAGTAACTGCTACTTTGACCTCATTTTGGCTAGGTGGTATACACTCAATACCGTCATCCGGGATTGGTTCTAGGGTATCTTCGTCACCGCTACTATCTGATACCAATAGTGTGGAAAAATGTTCCCTCCACTTCCTCAGCACACACTCAGTATCTGTCAGCAGATTACCTTCTTCATCTTTACAGGAGGATATGCTTGTACCAAAGCCATCAGTTTGTTTTTTCACTCTTTGGTAGAATTTTCGGACTTCATTCTGACTCCTGTACATCTCGATTCGCTCACGCTTTTCCATTTCTCTCTTTTTTCTGCGGAATAGGCATTTCTCCTCTCTCCTTTTCTCCCGATACCTCTCCCTTGCATTACGTGTTGCTACTGAATGCAGGGTTGCCCTGTATGCGGCATTTTTCGCTTCAGTAGCATTACGACACTCTTGGTCGTACCATGGGTTTCTTGGGGGAGGCTTCTGATACCCAAGTACGGATTTTGCGGCGTTTTCCATAGAGTGGGCTATAATTTGCCATTGCTCTGCAATATTATCGGGACAAGGAGTGCTTTCTTGAAGCAATTGGGTCAGTTGAGTGGAGTATGCTATTGCTGTCTGTTGTGTTTGCAGCTTCCCGACGTCCAGCTTTCGCGCTGTGTCAGACCGTACGTTTCTCGCAACATTTAACCGGGTGCGAACCTTTGCGGCCACAAGGTAATGGTCCGAATCAATATTTGCTCCTCGGATTGATCGTACGTCCAACACGCTGGATGAATGCCTTCCGTCTATCACAACATGATCAATCTGATTTCTGGTTGTCTGATCTGGTGACAGCCACGTTGCTTTATGTATATCGAGATGACGAAATCTGGTGCTGCTGATTACCATGTTTTTTGCCGCCGCGAAGTCTGCTAGCCTCATTCCGTTATCGGATGTTTCTTCGTGGAGGCTAAATTTTCCGACTGTTGGACCAAAGATATTCTCCCTTCCTATTAAAATCTCCTAGAACAATTTTAATGTCGTGGTCGGGGCAGCGGTCATATGCTCCTTCTAGGCGCTCGTAGAATACATCTTTGGTCTGTTCGTCCTTGTCTTCAGTCGGGGCATGGGCACATATAAGACTGATGTTAAAGAACTTGGCTTTTATACGGATTGTGGCTATCCTCTCATCCACCGGAGTGAATCTGGAGACAAGGTGTTTGAGTCTCCGACTAACCACAAATCCACAGCCAAATTCATGTCTTGTGTCATGGCAACTATAGTACAATGCGTCACCCTTGGGTGTTGTTGTGACGCCTTTCCCATTCCATCGCACTTCCTGTAAGGCAGTAATATCGGCATTGTACTTTTCAAGTACATCCGCCAGTGCGTATACTGCACCTTCTCTATATAACGTCCTGACATTCCAGGTGCAGATTCGCAGATCGTGATCCTTAAAACGTTTGCGGGGGTCGTCAACATTAGGGGTTTTTTTAAATCTTTTTCTTTGTTTTTTCATAGTAAGTTGGTTTTTTATAAGGGTGGGTTACTAACCCGACGCCTCAACCCATATTTTTATCGTTCTTATGGGTGAACGCGCGGCACATTTTAGCTCACTACCTCTAAAGGGTATTAAAGGTAGCTACCCCAGGTGACACCACGGGGAGGTCTGTGTCCACAGTTGAGATGAAAGAGGGACCAAGATAGGTCTGGGTTCTACCAAGTTAAAACCAATCAGAGCCGTTGCTTGGTATCCAAATCCCCTAAGGCACCCATGTAACTTCTGGCCTAAAAAAATTACATTTGAAAGGATTTATTTTTAAATTATATTTCCTTAGTATGTCAAAAACATTAGTCAAATTCGAGAGATGATGCTTTTTACTACAGCCAATGACAATAATGTCATCTATGTATAAGAAAGCTTTATTGGGCTCTAATCCTGAAAATGCTATGGACATCATCCGTGAAAATGAATTTGGTTCTACGTTTAACCCAAAGAGAAATATTTAGCTCGGCCAAGATTATCGAGAATATCATCAATCCTAGGCAGAGGAAACTTATCCGCATTTCATTTTTTATTAATTTCTCTAACATCAACGCACATGCGATATGATTTGCTATCATCAGGACTTTTTTAGGGCTAAAATTAGAGGACTATTATAATTCGTATTACTTGGCTCAATTAAATCATTATCAAGTTACTTTTTAACCTGGTTTTTAATCTCGGTCCTTTGTGTGTACGGCAGTCTGTAATTTTTTATATAAACCGGAGATGTATCGCTAAGCTTTAGTTTTTGCTTGTAAAAGTTATTTATAGTCATTTTATCCTCTTTTAATATAAAAATATCTGCGTATTTCTGACATATAGGCATTAAGTCATCGTCGACATAACTTGGCATTTGGTTCTTAAAATATCTTTCAACGTTTGAACATGATCATTACAAGCAAGATTTTCATTAATTGAATAAACGTAAAATTCGGAGAGTTTCCTAGTCTTAATATTGTAGTTCTGAACATATTTCATTTCTGCAGTTGTATTTAATATACGTAGAACTGGAGTTCGTGAATTCACGATACTTTTACTAATAAATACACCCTTACATACTTCTTGGCTGCCAATAAAAATCGGTTCATCAAAACTTTCCAAACTGAATTCCCGAAACACCTCACATCTTGGAGGAAGAAAAAACGAATTTTTACTAATACCATGATAAACATATATATACCTTATTCTTTTTCGTATTATATTAAGTGTAGTTTTAGTAATAGTTTAGATAAATTTAAGACGTTTAAGGGGTTAGATTCTCCCAAATTGTTTCTTAGCGAATTGGTAGATGACATATCATATTTTTATAAACATTATATAAGTCAAACCAATGATTCCTTTAAATGATGAGGAATACAATCACTTTAATAGAACTAGTGTGTGTCATATTTGTGAAAAACCTATCATTGGTGAAGTTCAGGTAAAAGATCACTGTCATTTAAGTGAGTAAAAGATCACTGTCACTTTTTTCCAGTAATAATTCACAACTTTTCCTCGTATGATTGCCATTTGTTTATTAAAGAACTAAATCATATTGGTAATGGTCCCATAAATATTATCCCACTAAATAAAGAGCTCTATATATCCTTATCAAAAATTATTAGAGTGGAGGATGAAAATGTAGAAATTAGATTCTTAGATTCCTTTAGATTTATGTCATCAAGTTTAGACTCACTGGCAAATAATTTGTCTAAAAACGATTTTACAACAGTATAACAATTTTAACTGCTGATGAGAAAAGGGGTCTTTCCATACAATTATTTAGATTCATTTGAAAAGCTTAAGGAATGCCATTTAGCCAAGAGAGAGGAATTTTTTAATATACTGACTGAGACTGATTGCTCTGATGATTATAATCATGCTAAAGAAGTGTGGAATGTATATTAATTATTTTTCCCTAAACTCTATTTGTGATAACTCAAGTATTGGTTATATTCTTGAGATTGATTTGATATATCCAGAAGAGATTCATGATCATCATAACGATTTGCCATTTTGTTGTGAAAACAATGTCCCTCCGAATGTTAAAGATAAAAACCTTCTTGTTGATTTAACTAACAAAAGCAAGTATATTATTTATTATAAAAATTTACAGCAGTGCATAAAACATGGTTTAAAGCTAACAAAAATTCATAGAATATTGAAATTTAAGCAATCGGATTGGTTAAAAAAATATATTTCTTTAAATAATTCCCATAGGACCAACGCGAAACACACTTGAAAAAAATTTCATTAAACTGTTAAACATTGCTTTTTATGGCAAAACTATGGAAAATGTAGACAAACGAAGAATATAAAACTTGCTATATTCTTCCGTTTGTCTACATTTGTAAAAAATTTGGAGCTCGGGCTCTTATTGCGAAACCAGAATTTAACTCAATAATCATTTTTGATGAAAATATGATTGCAGTTGAGTTAAATAGAACTTATTCCGTTTACAATAAACCTATATATCTTGGACTATGTATTTTAGAACTATCAAAGTGGAAAATGTATGATTTCCATTATGATTACATGCTTCCAAAATAGAAATCCAATTTAGAACTTAATTATATGGATACTGACGACATTGATGATAGGTTTGATACATCTGAATATAAGATTAATAACAAATTTAATATTCCACAAAAAATAAAAAAATTTTGGGAATGATGAAAGATGAGAATAATGGCGTAATAATGAGGGAATTTATTGGTTTGAGGCCTAAGTTGTACTCTTTTATTAATGAAAATATGGAAGAAATAAAAAAAGCAAAAGGAGTAAAAAATAATATATGTAGAAAGCTAAGTTTATCTGATTATAAAAATTGTTTATATAATAGAAAAATTTATTATGGTAAAATGTATATGTTTAGATCTAAATTGCATGCTTTATATACAACATTAGCTAATAAAATATCATTAAGTTATCAAGATGAAAAAAGATTTATATGTAAGGACAACGTGAGTACCCTAGCTTGGGGTCATTATAAAGAAAAATGTTTGAATATAAATGATAATGATGATTGCTTAATGGATCTTGATGATATTGAAAACCTAGAATTTAATTATAAAGATCACTTTAAGAAAGATGATGATGTATTTTTAATTAAAATAGAATGCTAATTTTGCTTTAATTAAAAAAATAAAATAAAAAAGTTTATAAACATTTTAAGTTAAAACAAAACTTTATTAATTTTACTATAATGATGTGTTACCGAATAAATCAACACGCATCGATGAGGTTTCAGTTTAGACTAACTCGTCTCTCATTTATTAATTATCTTATCCTACCTTATTAACTACTTCCTAAGAGCTGAATAGCTTAATCCTAAAACTACAAACTACAAACTTACAGTCTAGTAAATAATTTTCCCTACACCTTCCTTCTTGAGATGAAAAAAAAAATCATGAATCAATCAGTTGATCAGCTGTTTGATAAAATTTTTTTCCATATATGTATGTATTTATATATATTTTGTTTCGACTTAAAAATTCTATTTTATTTATTTTTCAATAAAAATTAAATTCATATTCTTCCTTTTTTTCAATTAAAAGATTTAAAAATGGTATCTTATTTATTTATAAAAATAATTTCATTTTTTGTTTATTATTTTTTTTTTTAATTTTAAAGATTTAAAAATAGTATCTTATATATTTTTCAAAAAAAAAAATTTTTTTTTCATTTAAAAGATTTACAAATTGTATTTTATATATCTTTTCAAAGATAATAAAATTTTTTGTTTATCTAAAAGATTTAATAAAAATTGTATTTTATGAATTTTTTACAATAAGCTTTTGTTTTTATTAAAATTAATTTCATATAAAAATTTTTGTTTATCTAAACGATTTAATAAAAATGGTATTTTATGAATTTTTTACAATAAGCTTTTGTTTTTATTAAAATTAATTTCATATAAAAATGGTATTTTATATATTTTCAAAAATTTTGTTTCTTTTTTTAATAAAAAAAATTTACAAATTGTATTTTATATATTATGCCAGTCTTATTCTATTTTTATGAATGGTTTTTTCTTTGTTGGTTTTTTCATTATATATTGTTATATTTACTCCATTGATTTTTTTTACAATAAATGGGCCATCATATATATTCGAAAATTTTTCATAAGGTTCTTTTTTGTATATATACTATTAATTTTCACTTCACAAGGATTTGCATATTTATCATACAACTGTTGTTTCTTTTTTTATGTTTTTCAATAAGTTTTCTAGCCATAATGTTAGATTTTTGTAAGCGAAACTTTACTTCTTTACAGGAATTTTCTACATTGTAAATTGGATCAATTTTATCAAGATTCAGATCATCCGGCACTGACGGTTCTTTGCCAAATACTAGTTCAAAAGGTGTTAGTTTATTATCAAATACTGGACTGGAAGATGTATTGTGAAAGTATGTAAAATATTTCAGATAAGTACCCCAGTCTTCAATATTCCCTGATATGTAAGATCTTTAATATTCATTAAATACGCGATGATTTCTTTCTTCTATGCCTACCGTTTCGTGGTGAAACGCTGTAGAATGCTTCAGATCTATTTTCATAAATTTACAAATTTCATTGAAAATCTCATTCTTAAATTCCATTTTAATTACTTTCATTAACCCATAAATTAACATAACGTTTTCAAAAATAACTTGTGCGATCGTTTTTGCACTCTTGTCAGGTACAGCTATTGTTACCAGATATTTTGAAAGATCACAAATTAATAATGGTAACGGGCCTATGGTGTTTAATACTACCACATCAAATGGTTTAGCAGGTGTTGGAGTTTGTTTCCTTTCCTTACTTTATTTAAATTACATTCTTTGCATTTTCCTATAAAAGAAGCAATACTCCTGGCCATTCCCTTCCAATAGTATTTTGTTTTTAATTTCTCATACAACCTTTTCCTTCCACAATATCCGCCTACAATCGGGTCGAAATGATATACAGTGCACTCGCGATAATATTAACACCCTAATAAATAACACCCCAAAATATGAACACTTTTTCCCTGCCATTGACTACTCCAAAATACGAACTTTGTATAAAAGCTTTAAGATATGAACATTTATTTTTTTTATTTTTTAACAAATTTCTGTTACATAATATGTATAAGAATTAGGGGAAATCCCGAGTTACATAACATTTAAATGCCAAATATCAATAGTCAAACAGACAAATGCACTTTTTAGTTAGGTTTTACACGTACGCAGAAGCAAACGCATGTTTGGTTTTTAAGTGTTTATTAAAAGTGAATTATTTGTAAAAAATGCATACAAAAAAACATAAATTTTTAACTTTAGAGGAAAAATATGAAATTTTGAAGAACTTACAAAAAGGTGCAAGTGCTACTAATTTAGCGAAGAAATATGGAGTGACAAAGTTCACAGTAACTGGAGTAAAAAAAATAAAAATTCAATTTCAAAATGCGTCAATAATACATTCATTGGACCCGGAAAAAGGAAAACTATGCGACCGTCGGAGTACCAAAAATGGAAAAATCAAAATGGTTTATGCATATGAGGGATAAAAAATTCCACGTCAGTGGAATAATGTTGAAGGAAAAGGCTAAGGAGCTTCATTATAATATTAAGAAAAATAACTCTGACTTTAACGCGAGAGACGGATGACTTCAGAATTTCAAAATGAGATTCGGCGTAAGATTGCTCCAGATTTCTGGGGAAAAACTTTCTTCGCAACCCCAGTTAGTTGAACCATTTAAAGTGGCACTTAAATCTAAGATTCAAGAGCTTGGATTAAGCAATGATCAACTTTATAACGCCGATGAATCGGGTTTATTTTGGAAAATTTTTCGAACCAAAACATACGTGTCGTCGCAGGAAAAATCGGCCCCAGGTACAAAGACTGAAAAGCAAAGAAGTACTTTCCTCTGCTGTGCAAATGCTACGGGATCTCATCAGCTCAAACTTCTTGTGGTGGGAAAGTAAAAAAAAAACCCGTTGTTTCAAGAATTTTAATTGCCCTGTTCACTTTTGTCATTCTAAATCAGCGTGGGTGACTGGTAACATTTTTAAAGACTGGTTTCATCGCTCATTTGTTCCAGAGGTAAACGTTTTTATATTGACATTAATCAACACATTTTCATTTTATAAAATTTCTTACGTAATTTAGGTTGAACAATTTTTAACCAAAAAAGGGTTGCCAGTGAAAGCTATTCTTTTAATAGATAATGCCCCATCTCACCCACCCGAGGACCAATTGAAATCTGAAAAGGGCTCCATTTTTGTGATGTTTATGCCTCCGAACGTGACGCCACTCATCCAGCCCATGGACCAAAATGCTATAAGAATCACAAAGCTCCATTACAGAAATAGCCTTTTGGCTTCCATTGCTGCTAAGGGGGGTGGTTTGATAGAAACCATGAAGCAAACAACACTAAAAGAAGCTATCATTATTTTGGAATCAGCTTGGAGAAAAGTGGGTTCAGCTGTATTGTCCAAATGCTGGAACAACATTTTAAATATGGTAGTGGATCAAGATGATCCCGAAGATGAAATTCCTCTAAGTGTCGTTAGAGAAAATTTGCTAATTAATTTACTCGAATTGGAAGAAAGCGCCGCCAATGTTTTATGTGCCTTATTACCTGAGGTTTGTAATCTCTAAAATGTACTTAAAATTGCGTGTTATTCCATATTTTTTCATAGGTTGAATATACGGCCTCGAACGTTAAAGAATGGAATGAAGATGCTATTGAATGTGAAGATAATGCAGTAGAAGATATATCCGATGAAGATGATTGTGTGGAGGAACCAAAGAGGACAATTAAACCCGGGGAGGCTGTCGACATTTTTAATAAGGCGTTGGATTGGGCTGAAGGTGAAATGGTTGAACAGCGAGTTTTAAATATTTTGAGAGACTTACGTGAGAAGGCAGTTTTAAAAGTTCTCGAGCAAAAGAAACGGCAAAAAAAGATAACTGACTTCTTTGAACATTAACTTTACATTTCTAGCATTTATGTATATGAATATGTATAAAAATAAGTGGTATATTTATGTTTGTTGCAAACAAACTTAATGCAAAAGTTCCTTTTATGTTTTAAAATAAAACAAAACTTAAAATATTTAAATTAAACTTTCATTTTGCAGGAAAGAACTTTAGGTTGTATGTAAATGAGTTGGTTGTATTAAAATTTTATGCCATTTGTAAATATGAACAATCCCAAAAATTTGAACTGCCCTTGTTTTAATTAGTTCATATTATCGCGAGTGCACTGTATTTCTAAAAGTTTATTTTTCTGAACTTCGTCAATTACTGTTTCTATCGGATTTATTAACAAAATTTCTAATGATGTTAATATGCTGTTACTATGGTTCTTTAAGTCTTGTCCTTTGTGTACGCTAAAAAAAGAATCATTTTTCGACCATTCCGTAATATAGATGTTATTATTGTTGGCTTCTTTCTGGAGCGTCAAAAGCATTTCATCAAAATTTAATGTTTCGTTAACAATATTAACATCTATATAAAATATTAACATCTATATTTATTAAATTCAAAAGAATTTAATACATACTTTTATCTTATTTTAGTTATTTTGTCATTATCATAATAAATTTCTGACTTTATTTTCGAAATCTTCTTATTAAAATCTTGTGCAAACTTCTCATAGACTTGTAATCTGACGTTATCAGAATTTTTATCGGATTTTTGTACTTCTCATTTTACCTTGACATTCCGCAGGTTGTCACGGCCATAATGAAATCGCTACTTGCCCCGTTTTTCAGTTCGTCAACTGAAATTCGAGAAAGTGCATCGGCTCCAACGTTGTTTTTGCCTTTAATATATTCGATGGAAAAGTTATATTCTGATAATTTTAGTCTTATTTTGGTCAGTTTTGAGGATGATCCTTCATATTAAAGAGGTAAACGAGTGGTCTATGATCAGTCCTTACGACGAATTTTGTTCCATAGATATACGGCCTAAATTGAGTAATGGCAAAAATAAATTGCAAACAGTTCTTGTTCGATAGTAGGTTTCTTTTTTTCAGAGTGGTTGAAAGCTTTAGAAGCATAATAAATAGGAAGCTCATGTCCTTTAAAATTCTGGCTTAATATTGCTCCACTTCCAACATGGGATGCATCGACTGTAACTAAAAACGGTTTTGTAAAGTCCGGATATTGGAGGATCCTTGGAGAAATTAATTCGGTTTTACTTTACTGTTTGCGAATGCAACAAAACGTTTGACAGAGTCTTTATCAGTAAGTACTGTATATTTTTTGATGGCTAAAATTTTGGTCGCATCAGGAAGTAGTCCGACAGAAGTACATTTATGACCCAGAAATGTAACTTCTACTTACTTACTTACTTACTTATGTGGCTATTACAGAACATTTGTTCCTGTAGCCGAACGTAAAATAGATTTCCAAGCGCCTCGATCTTCTGCGCTTCTTCTCCAGTTTCTGACACCAAGTTTCGAGATGTCTTCCTCAACTTGATCTTTCCATCGAAGTTTCGGTCTTCCCCTTCTGCGTGAACCGTCACCAGGTTCGTATTCAAATGACTTTCTAGCTGGAGCATCTTCATTCATTCTCACAACATGACCTAGCCAACGCAATCGTTGTAATTTGATACGTTTGACTATGTCTATGTCGGCATACAGCTCATACAGGTCATGGTTCATACGACACCGATATTCTCCGCCAACGCAGATTGGTCCATAGATTTTTCGAAGAATTTTTCTCTCAAACACTCCAAGCACAGCATCATCTGCTTTCGCAAGTACCCATGCTTCGGAACCATATAATAGCACGGGTAGTATCAGTGTCTTGTAGAGAGTGATTTTTGTCTGTCGAGAGGTGGCCTTGTTTTTAAACTGCTTACCTAGTCCAAAGTAGCATCTATTGGCCAGTATTATTCTTCTCTTTATCTCAAAACTGATGTTGTTTGTTTTGTTGATGGCGGTACCGAGGTAGATAAAATCGCTAACTACCTCAAAGTTGTAGTTTTCAACTTCCACTGTCTGCCCGAGTCTACTGGACGTCTTGTGCGTTGATACCATCAACTTGGTCTTATCGCCGTTTACTGCCAGACCCACTTTGGCAGATTCTTTTTCGATTTTTTCAAAGGTGGCAGTTACCGCTCGCAATGCTCGACCCATGATGTCTATATCGTCAGCGTAAGCGAGTAACATGTGTTGTTTAGTGTATAGCGTGCCAGTTCTATTCACATTCGCATCCCGTATAACCTTTTCTAGCAGGATATTAAAAAGGTCACACGATAGACTATCGCCTTGTCTGAAACCTCGTTTGGTACTAAATGGCTCGGAGAGGTTTTTTCCTATTTTAACTGAAGATCGCGTATCAGTTAAGGTCATCCTGCACAGCCGTATTAATTTTGTAGGGATACCAAACTCAGACATGGCTTGAAACACCTTTGAACGAATGGGGCTGTCAAAAGCAGCCTTGTAGTCGACAAATAGATGGTAGGTGTCGATCTGTTTTTCTTGGGTCTTTTCCAGGATTTGACGTAAGGTGAATATCTGGTCGGTGGTGGATTTACCAGGTCTAAAGCCACATTGATATGGGCCAATTATCTCGCTAACTTTAGATTTTAATCTTTCACACAGTACGCTGGAAAGTATTTTGTATGCGACGGGAAGGAGACTTATTCCTCTGTAGTTGGCGCATACTGTCTTGTCTCCTTTTTTGTGCATGGGACATAATATGCTGAGGTTCCAATCATCGGGTATGCGTTCCTCTAACCAAATTGAACAAACCAGCTGATGTATACACCTCATCAGCGTGTCGCCTCCGGTCTTAAATAGTTCGGCTGGTAACCCATCGGCTCCTGCTGCCTTATTATTCTTCAGCCGAGTAACTGCTACTTTGACCTCATTTTGGCTAGGTGGTATACACTCAATACCGTCATCCGGGATTGGTTCTAGGGTATCTTCGTCACCGCTACTATCTGATACCAATAATGTGGAAAAATGTTCACTCCACTTCCTCAGCACACACTCAGTATCTGTCAGCAGATTACCTTCTTCATCTTTACAGGAGGATATGCTTGTACCAAAGCCATCAGTTTGTTTTTTCACTCTTTGGTAGAATTTTCGGACTTCATTCTGACTCCTGTACATCTCGATTCGCTCACGCTTTTCCATTTCTCTCTTTTTTCTGCGGAATAGGCATTTCTCCTCTCTCCTTTTCTCCCGATACCTCTCCCTTGCATTACGTGTTGCTACTGAATGCAGGGTTGCCCTGTATGCGGCATTTTTCGCTTCAGTAGCATTACGACACTCTTGGTCGTACCATGGGTTTCTTGGGGGAGGCTTCTGATACCCAAGTACGGATTTTGCGGCGTTTTCCATAGAGTGGGCTATAATTTGCCATTGCTCTGCAATATTATCGGGACAAGGAGTGCTTTCTTGAAGCAATTGGGTCAGTTGAGTAGAGTATGCTATTGCTGTCTGTTGTGTTTGCAGCTTCCCGACGTCCAGCTTTCGCGCTGTGTCAGACCGTACGTTTCTCGCAACATTTAACCGGGTGCGAACCTTTGCGGCCACAAGGTAATGGTCCGAATCAATATTTGCTCCTCGGATTGATCGTACGTCCAACACGCTGGATGAATGCCTTCCTTCTATCACAACATGATCAATCTGATTTCTGGTTGTCTGATTTGGTGACAGCCACGTTGCTTTATGTATATCGAGATGACGAAATCTGGTGCTGCTGATTACCATGTTTTTTGCCGCCGCGAAGTCTGTTAGCCTCATTCCGTTATCGGATGTTTCTTCGTGGAGGCTAAATTTTCCGACTGTTGGACCAAAGATATTCTCCCTTCCTATTTTTGCATTAAAATCTCCTAGAACAATTTTAATGTCGTGGTCGGGGCAGCGGTCATATGCTCCTTCTAGGCGCTCGTAGAATACATCTTTGGTCTGTTCGTCCTTGTCTTCAGTCGGGGCATGGGCACATATAAGACTGATGTTAAAGAACTTGGCTTTTATACGGATTGTGGCTATCCTCTCATCCACCGGAGTGAATCTGGAGACAAGGTGTTTGAGTCTCCGACTAACCACAAATCCACAGCCAAATTCATGTCTTGTGTCATGGCAACTATAGTACAATGCGTCAACCTTGGGTGTTGTTGTGACGCCTTTCCCATTCCATCGCACTTCCTGTAAGGCAGTAATATCGGCATTGTACTTTTCAAGTACATCCGCCAGTGCGTATACTGCACCTTCTCTATATAACGTCCTGACATTCCAGGTACAGATTCGCAGATCGTGATCCTTAAAACGTTTGCGGGGGTCGTCAACATTAGGGGTTTTTTAAATCTTTTTCTTTGTTTTTTCATAGTAAGTTGGTTTTTTATAAGGGTGGGTTACTAACCCGACGCCTCAACCCATATTTTTATCGTTCTTATGGGTGAACGCGCGGCACATTTTAGCTCACTACCTCTAAAGGGTATTAAAGGTAGCTACCCCAAGTGACACCACGGGGAGGTCTGTGTCCACAGTTGAGATGAAAGAGGGACCAACGAAGAATATAAAACTTGCTATATTCTTCCGTTTGTCTACATTTGTAAAAAATTTGGAGCTCGGGCTCTTATTGCGAAACCAGAATTTAACTCAATAATCATTTTTGATGAAAATATGATTGCAGTTGAGTTAAATAGAACTTATTCCGTTTACAATAAACCTATATATCTTGGACTATGTATTTTAGAACTATCAAAGTGGAAAATGTATGATTTCCATTATGATTACATGCTTCCGAAATAGAAATCCAATTTAGAACTTAATTATATGGATACTGATGACATTGATGATAGGATTGATACATCTGAATATAAGATTAATAACAAATTTAATATTCCACAAAAAATAAAAAAATTTTGGGAATGATGAAAGATGAGAATAATGGCGTAATAATGAGGGAATTTATTGGTTTGAGGTCTAAGTTGTACTCTTTTATTAATGAAAATATGGAAGAAATAAAAAAAGCAAAAGGAGTAAAAAATAATATTTGTAGAAAGCTAAGTTTATCTGATTATAAAAATTGTTTATATAATAGAAAAATTTATTATGGTAAAATGTATATGTTGAGATCTAAATTGCATTCTTTATATACAACATTAGCTAATAAAATATCATTAAGTTATCAAGATGAAAAAAGATTTATATGTAAGGACAACGTGAATATCCTAGCTTGGGGTCATTATAAAGAAAAATGTTTGAATATAAATGATAATGATGATTGCTTAATGGATCTTGATGATATTGAAAACCTAGAATTTAATTATAAAGATCAATTTAAGAAAGATGATGATGTATTTTTAATTAAAATAGAATGCTAATTTTGCTTTAATTTTAAATAAAAAAGTTTATAAACATTTAAGTTAAAACAAAACTTTATTAATTTTACTATAATGATGTGTTACCGAATAAATCAACACACATCGATGAGGTTTCAGTTTAGACTAACTCGTCTCTCATTTATTAATTATCTTATCCTACCTTATTAACTACTTCCTAAGAGCTGAATAGCTTAATCCTAAAACTACAAACTACAAACTTACAGTCTAGTAAATAATTTTCCCTACACCTTCCTTCTTGAGATGAAAAAAAAATCATGAATCAATCAGTTGATCAGCTGTTTGATAAATTTTTTTTTTCATATATGTATGTATTTATATATATTTTGTTTCGACTTAAAAATTCTATTTTATTTATTTTTCAATAAAAATTAAATTCATATTCTTCCTTTTTTTCAATTAAAAGATTTAATAATGGTATCTTATTTATTTATAAATATAATTTAATTTTTTGTTTATTATTTTTTTTTTTAATTTTAAAGATTTAAAAATAGTATCTTATATATTTTTCAAAAAAAAAATTTTTTTTTTCATTTAAAAGATTTACAAATTGTATTTTATATATCTTTTCAAAGATAATAAAATTTTTTGTTTATCTAAAAGATTTAATAAAAATGGTATTTTATGAATTTTTTACAATAAGCTTTTGTTTTTATTAAAATTAATTTCATATAAAAATTTTTGTTTATCTAAACGATTTAATAAAAATGGTATTTTATGAATTTTTTACAATAAGCTTTTGTTTTTATTAAAATTAATTTCATATAAAAATGGTATTTTATATATTTTCAAAAATTTTGTTTCTTTTTTTAATAAAAAAAAATTACAAATTGTATTTTATATATTATGCCAGTCTTATTCTATTTTTCTTTGTTGGTTTTTTCATTATATATTGCTATATTTACTCCATTGATTTTTTTTACAATAAATGGGCCATCATATATATATTTGAAAATTTTTCATAAGGTTCTTTTTTGTATATATTTTACTATTAATTTTCACTTCACAAGGATTTGCATATTTATCATACAACTGTTGTTTCTTTTTTTATGTTTTTCAATAAGTTTTCTAGCCATAATGTTAGATTTTTGTAAGCGAAACTTTACTTCTTTACAGGAATTTTCTACATTGTAAATTGGATCAATTTTATCAAGATTCAGATCATCCGGCACTGACGGTTCTTTGCCAAATACTAGTTCAAAAGGTGTTAGTTTATTATCAAATACTGGACTGGAAGATGTATTGTGAAAGTATGTAAAATATTTCAGATAAGTACCCCAGTCTTCAATATTCCCTGATATGTAAGATCTTTAATATTCATTAAATACGCGATGATTTCTTTCTTCTATGCCTACCGTTTCGTGGTGAAACGCTGTAGAATGCTTCATATCTATTTTCATAAATTTACAAATTTCATTGAAAATCTCATTCTTAAATTCCATTTTAATTACTTTCATTAACCCATAAATTAACATAACGTTTTCAAAAATAACTTGTGCGATCGTTTTTGCACTCTTGTCAGGTACAGCTATTGTTACCAGATATTTTGAAAGATCACAAATTAATAATGGTAACGGGCCTATGGTGTTTAATACTACCACATCAAATGGTTTAGCAGGTGTTGGAGTTTGTTTCCTTTCCTTACTTTATTTAAATTACATTCTTTGCATTTTCCTATAAAAGAAGCAATACTCCTGGCCATTCCCTTCCAATAGTATTTTGTTTTTAATTTCTCATACAACCTTTTCCTTCCACAATATCCGCCTACAATCGGGTCGAAATGATATACAGTGCACTCGCGATAATATTAACACCCTAATAAATAACACCCCAATAAATAACACCCCAAAATATGAACACTTTTTCCCTGCCATTGACTACTCCAAAAGATGAACTTTGTATAAAAGCTTTAAGATATGAACATTTATTTTTTTTATTTTTTAACAAATTTATGTTACATAATATGTATAAGAATTAGGGGAAATCCCGAGTTACATAACATTTAAATGCCAAATATCAATAGTCAAACAGACAAATGCACTTTTTAGTTAGTTTTTACACGTACGCAGAAGCAAACGCATGTTTGGTTTTTAAGTGTTTATTAAAAGTGAATTATTTGTAAAAAATGCATACAAAAAAACATAAATTTTTAACTTTAGAGGAAAAATATGAAATTTGGAAGAACTTACAAAAAGGTGCAAGTGCTACTAATTTAGCGAAGAAATATGGAGTGACAAAGTTCACAGTAACTGGAGTAAAAAAAATAAAAATTCAATTTCAAAATGCGTCAATAATACAATCATTGGACCCGGAAAAAGGAAAACTATGCGACCGTCGGAGTACCAAAAATGGAAAAATCAAAATGGTTTATGCATATGAGGGATAAAAAATTCCACGTCAGTGGAATAATGTTGAAGGAAAAGGCTAAGGAGCTTCATTATAATATTAAGGAAAATAACTCTGACTTTAACGCGAGAGACGGATGGCTTCAGAATTTCAAAATGAGATTCGGCGTAAGATTGCTCCAGATTTCTGGGGAAAAACTTTCTTCGCAACCCCAGTTAGTTGAACCATTTAAAGTGGCACTTAAATCTAAGATTCAAGAGCTTGGATTAAGCAATGATCAACTTTATAACGCCGATGAATCGGGTTTATTTTGGAAAATTTTTCGAACCAAAACATACGTGTCGTCGCAGGAAAAATCGGCCCCAGGTACAAAGACTGAAAAGCAAAGAATTACTTTCCTCTGCTGTGCAAATGCTACGGGATCTCATCAGCTCAAACTTCTTGTGGTGGGAAAGTAAAAAAAAACCCCGTTGTTTCAAGAATTTTAATTGCCCTGTTCACTATTGTCATTCTAAATCAGCGTGGGTGACTGGTAACATTTTTAAAGACTGGTTTCATCGCTCATTTGTTCCAGAGGTAAACGTTTTTATATTGACATTAATCAACACATTTTCATTTTATAAAATTTCTTACGTAATTTAGGTTGAACAATTTTTAACCAAAAAAGGGTTGCAAGTGAAAGCTATTCTTTTAATAGATAATGCCCCATCTCACCCACCCGAGGACGAATTGAAATCTGAAAAGGGCTCCATTTTTGTGATGTTTATGCCTCCGAACGTGACGCCACTCATCCAGCCCATGGACCGAAATGCTATAAGAATCACAAAGTTCCATTACAGAAATAACCTTTTGGCTTCCATTGCTGCTAAGGGGGGTGGTTTGATAGAAACCATGAAGCAAACAACACTAAAAGAAGCTATCATTATTTTGGAGAAAAGTGGGTTCAGCTGTATTGTCCAAATGCTGGAACAACATTTTAAATATGGCAGTGGATCAAGATGATCCCGAAGATGAAATTCCTCTAAGTGTCGTTAGAGAAAATTTGCTAATTAATTTACTCGAATTGGAAGAAAGCGCCGCCAATGTTTTATGTGCCTTATTACCTGAGGTTTGTAATCTCTAAAATGTACTTAAAATTGCGTGTTATTCCATATTTTTTCATAGGTTGAATATACGGCCTCGAACGTTAAAGAATGGAATGAAGATGCTATTGAATGTGAAGATAATGCAGTAGAAGATATATCCGATGAAGATGATTGTGTGGAGGAACCAAAGAGGACAATTAATTGTCCTCCAAAGAGGACAATTAATTGTCCTCTTTGGTTCCTCTCCGGGTTTAAACCCGGGGAGGCTGTCGACATTTTTAATAAGGCGTTGGATTGGGCTGAAGGTGAAATGGTTGAACAGCGAGTTTTAAATATTTTGAGAGACTTACGTGAGAAGGCAGTTTTAAAAGTTCTCGAGCAAAAGAAACGGCAAAAAAAGATAACTGACTTCTTTGAACATTAACTTTACATTTCTAGCATTTATGTATATGAATATGTATAAAAATAAGTGGTATATTTATGTTTGTTGCAAACAAACTTAATGCAAAAGTTCCTTTTATGTTTTAAAATAAAACAAAACTTAAAATATTTAAATTAAACTTTCATTTTGCAGGAAAGAACTTTAGGTTGTATGTAAATGAGTTGGTTGTATTAAAATTTTATGCCATTTGTAAATATGAACAATCCCAAAAATTTGAACTGCCCTTGTGTTAATTAGTTCATATTATCGCGAGTGCACTGTATTTCTAAAAGTTTATTTTTCTGAACTTCGTCAATTACTGTTTCTATCGGATTTATTAACAAATTTTCTAATGATGTTAATATGCTGTTACTATGGTTCTTTAAGTCTTGTCCTTTGTGTACGCTAAAAAAAGAATCATTTTTCGACCATTCCGCAATATAGATGTTATTATTGTTGGCTTCTTTCTGGAGCCTCAAAAGCATTTCATCAAAATTTAATGTTTCGTTAACAATATTAACATCTATATAAAATATTAACATCTATATATATTAAATTCAAAAGAATTTAATACATACTTTTATCTTATTTTAGTTATTTTGTCGTTATCATAATAAATTTCTGACTTTATTTTCGAAATCTTCTTATTAAAATCTTGTGCAAACTTCTCATAGACTTGTAATCTGACGTTATCAGAATTTTTATCGGATTTTTGTACTTCTCATTTTGCCTTGACATTCCGCGGATTGTCACGGCCATAATGAAATCGCTACTTGCCCCGTTTTTCAGTTCGTCAACTGAAATTCGAGAAAGTGCATCGGCTCCAACGTTGTTTTTGCCTTTAATATATTCGATGGAAAAGTTATATTCTGATAATTTTAGTCTTATTTTCGTCAGTTTTGAGGATGATCCTTCATATTAAAGAGGTAAACGAGTGGTCTATGATCAGTCCTTACGACGAATTTTGTTCCATAGATATATGGCCTAAATTGAGTAATGGCAAAAATAAATTGCAAACAGTTCTTGTTCGATAGTAGGTTTCTTTTTTTCAGAGTGGTTGAAAGCTTTAGAAGCATAATAAATAGGAAAAAAATAATTTAAAATTCTGGCTTAATATTGCTCCACATCCAACATGGGATGCATCGACTGTAACTAAAAACGGTTTTGTAAAGTCCGGATATTGGAGGATCCTTGGAGAAATCGGTTTTTACTTTACTGTTTGCGAATGCAACAAAACGTTTGACAGAGTCTTTATCAGTAGGTACTGTATATTTTTTGATGGCTAAAATTTTGGTCGCATCAGGAAGTAGTCCGACAGAAGTACATTTATGGCCCAGAAATGTAACTTCTGACCTAAAAAAATTACATTTGAAAGGATTTATGTTTAAATTATATTTCCTTAGTATGTCAAAAACATTAGTCAAATTAGAGAGATGATGCTTTTTACTACAGCCAATCACAATAATGTTATCTATGTATAAGAACGCTTTATTGGGCTCTAATCCTGAAAATGCTATGGACATCATCCGTGAAAATGAATTTGGTTCTACGTTTAACCCAAAGAGAAATATTTAGCTCGGCCAAGATAATCGAGAATATCATCAATCCTAGGCAGAGGAAACTTATCCGCAATTCATTTTTTATTAATTTCTCTAAAATCAACGCACATGCGATATGATTTGCTATCATCAGGACTTTTTTTAGGGACTAAAATTAGAGGACTATTATAATTCGACATACTTGGCTCAATTAAATCATTATCAAGTAACTTTTTAACCTGGTTTTTAATCTCGGTCCTTTGTGTGTACGGCAGTCTGTAATTTTTTATATAAACCGGAGATGTATCGCTAAGCTTTAGTTTTTGCTTGTAAAAGTTATTTATAGTCATTTTATCCTCTTTTAATATAAAAATATCTGCGTATTTCTGACATATAGGCATTAAGTCATCGTCGACATAACTTGGCATTTGGTTCTTAAAATATCTTTCAACGTTTGAACATGATCATTACAAGCAAGATTTTCATTAATTGAATAAACGTAAAATTCGGAGAGTTTCCTAGTCTTAATATTGTAGTTCTGAACATATTTCATTTCTGCAGTTGTATTTAATATACGTAAAACTGGGGTTCGTGAATTCACGATACTTTTACTAATAAATACACCCTCACATACTTCTTGGCTGCCAATAAAAATCGGTTCATCAAAACTTTCCAAACTGAATTCCCGAAACACCTCACATCTTGGAGGAAGAAAAAACGAATTTTTACTAATACCATGATAAACATAATACCATCATAAACATACCTTATTCTTTTTCGTATTATATTAAGTGTAGTTTTAATAGTAGTTTAGATAAATTTAAGACGTTTAAGGGGTTAGATTCTCCCAAATTGTTTCTTAGCGAATTGGTAGATGACATATCATATTTTTATAAACATTATATAAGTCAAACCAATGATTCCTTTAAATCATGAGGAATACAATCACTTTAATAGAACTAGTGTGTGTCATATTTGTGAAAAACCTATCATTGGTGAAGTTCAGGTAAAAGATCACTGTCATTTAAGTGAGTAAAAGATCACTGTCACTTTTTTCCAGTAATAATTCACAACTTTTCCTCGTATGATTGCCATTTGTTTATTAAAGAACTAAATCATTTTGGTAATGGTCCCATAAATATTATCCCACTAAATAAAGAGCTCTATATATCCTTATCAAAAATTATTAGAGTGGAGGATGAAAATGTAGAAATTAGATTCTTAGATTCCTTTAGATTTATGTCATCAAGTTTAGACTCACTGGCAAATAATTTGTCTAAAAACGATTTTACAACAGTATAACAATTTTAACTGCTGATGAGAAAAGGGCTCTTTCCATACAATTATTTAGATTCATTTGAAAAGCTTAAGGAATGCCATTTACCCAAGAAAGAGGAATTTTTTAATATACTGACTGAGACTGATTGCTCTGATGATTATAATCATGCTAAAGAAGTGTGGAATGTATATTAATTATTTTTCCCTAAACTCTATTTGTGATAACTCAAGTATTGGTTATATTCTTGAGATTGATTTGATATATCCAGAAGAGATTCATGATCATCATAACGATTTGCCATTTTGTTGTGAAAACAATGTCCCTCCGAATGTTAAAGATAAAAACCTTCTTGTTTATTTAACTAACAAAAGCAAGTATATTATTTATTATAAAAATTTACAGCAGTGCATAAAACATGGTTTAAAGCTAACAAAAATTCATAGAATATTGAAATTTAAGCAATCGGATTGGTTAAAAAAATATATTTCTTTAAATAATTCTCATAGGACCAACGCGAAAAACACTTTTGAAAAAAATTCTTTAAACTGTTAAACAATGCTTTTTATGGCAAAACTATGGAAAATGTAGACAAACGAAGAATATAAAACTTGCTATATTCTTCCGTTTGTCTACATTTGTAAAAAATTTGGAGCTCGGGCTCTTATTGCGAAACCAGAATTTAACTCAATAATCATTTTTGATGAAAATATGATTGCAGTTGAGTTAAATAGAACTTATTCCGTTTACAATAAACCTATATATCTTGGACTATGTATTTTAGAACTATCAAAGTGGAAAATGTATGATTTCCATTATGATTACATGCTTCCAAAATAAAAATCCAATTTAGAACTTAATTTTATGGATACTGACGACAATGATGATAGGATTGATACATCTGAATATAAGATTAATAACAAATTTAATATTCCACAAAAAATAAAAAAATTTTGGGAATGATGAAAGATGAGAATAATGGCGTAATAATGAGGGAATTTATTGGTTTGAGGTCTAAGTTGTACTCTTTTATTAATGAAAATATGGAAGAAATAAAAAAAGCAAAAGGAGTAAAAAATAATATTTGTAGAAAGCTAAGTTTATCTGATTATAAAAATTGTTTATATAATAGAAAAATTTATTATGGTAAAATGTATATGTTTAGATCTAAATTGCATGCTTTATATACAACATTGGCTAATAAAATATCATTAAGTTATCAAGATGAAAAAAGATTTATATGTAAGGACAACGTGAGTACCCTAGCTTGGGGTCATTATAAAGAAAAATGTTTGAATATAAATGATAATGATGATTGCTTAATGGATCTTGATGATATTGAAAACCTAGAATTTAATTATAAAGATCAATTTAAGAAAGATGATGATGTATTTTTAATTAAAATAGAATGCTAATTTTGCTTTAATTAAAAAAATAAAATAAAATAAAAAAGTTTATAAACATTTTAAGTTAAAACAAAACTTTATTAATTTTACTATAATGATGTGTTACCGAATAAATCAACACGCATCGATGAGGTTTCAGTTTAGACTAACTCGTCTCTCATTTATTAATTATCTTATCCTACCTTATTAACTAGTTCCTAAGAGCTGAATAGCTTAATCCTAAAACTACAAACTTACAGTCTAGTAAATAATTTTCCCTACACCTTCCTTCTTGAGATGAAAAAAAAAAATCATGAATCAATCAGTTGATCAGCTGTTTGATAAATTTTTTTTTGCATATATGTATGTATGTATATATATTTTGTTTCGAGTTAAAAATTCTATTTTATTTATTTTTCAATAAAAGTTAAATTCATATTCTTCCTTTTTTTCAATTAAAAGATTTAAAAATGGTATCTTATTTATTTATAAAAATAATTTCATTTTTTGTTTATTATTTTTTTTTTAATTTTAAAGATTTAAAAATAGTATCTTATTTATTTTTCAAAAAAAAAAATTTGTTTTTTTTCATTTAAAAGATTTTCAAATTGTATTTTATATATCTTTTCAAAGATAATAAAATTTTTTGTTTATCTAAAAGATTTAATAAAAATGGCATTTTATGATTTTTTTACAATAAGCTTTTGTTTTTATTAAAATTAATTTCATATAAAAATTTTTGTTTATCTAAGCGATTTAATAAAAATGGTATTTTATGAATTTTTTACAATAAGCTTTTGTTTTTATTAAAATTAATTTCATATAAAAATGGTATTTTATATATTTTCAAAAATTTTGTTTCTTTTTTTAATAAAAAAAATTTACAAATTGTATTTTATATATTATGCCAGTCTTATTCTATTTTTCTTTGTTGGTTTTTTCATTATATATTGTTATATTTACTCCATTGATTTTTTTTACAATAAATGGGCCATCATATATATATTTGAAAATTTTTCATAAGGTTCTTTTTTGTATATATTTTACTATTAATTTTCACTTCACAAGGATTTGCATATTTATCATACAACTGTTGTTTCTTTTTTTATGTTTTTCAATAAGTTTTCTAGCCATATTGTTAGATTTTTGTAAGCGAAACTTTACTTCTTTACAGGAATTTTCTACATTGTAAATTGGATCAATTTTATCAAGATTCTGATCATCCGGCACTGACGGTTCTTTGCCAAATACTAGTTCAAAAGGTGTTAGTTTATTATCAAATACTGGACTGGAAGATGTATTGTGAAAGTATGTAAAATATTTCAGATAAGTATCCCAGTCTTCAATATTCCCTGATATGTAAGATCTTTAATATTCATTAAATACGCGATGATTTCTTTCTTCTATGCCTACCGTTTCGTGGTGAAGCGCTGTAGAATGCTTCAGATCTATTTTCATAAATTTACAAATTTCATTGAAAATCTCATTCTTAAATTCCATTTTAATTACTTTCATTAACCCATAAATTAACATAACGTTTTCAAAAATAACTTGTGCGATCGTTTTTGCACTCTTGTCAGGTACAGCTATTGTTACCAGATATTTTGAAAGATCACAAATTAATAATGGTAACGGGACTATGGTGTTTAATACTACCACATCAAATGGTTTAGCAGGTGTTGGAGTTTGTTTCCTTTCCTTACTTTATTTAAATTACATTCTTTGCATTTTCCTATAAAAGAAGCAATACTCCTGGCCATTCCCTTCCAATAGTATTTTGTTTTTAATTTCTCATACAACCTTTTCCTTCCACAATATCCGCCTACAATCGGGTCGAAATGATATGCAGTGCACTCGCGATAATATTAACACCCTAATAAATAACACCCCAAAATATGAACACTTTTTCCCTGCCATTGACTACTCCAAAATATGAACTTTGTATAAAAGCTTTAAGATATGAACATTTATTTTTTTTTATTTTTTAACAAATTTCTGTTACATAATATGTATAAGAATTAGGGGAAATCCCGAGTTACATAACATTTAAATGCCAAGTATCAATAGTCAAGCAGACAAATGCACTTTTTAGTTAGTTTTTACACGTACGCAGAAGCAAACGCATGTTTGGTTTTTAAGTGTTTATTAAAAGTGAATTATTTGTAAAAAATGCATACAAAAAAACATAAATTTTTAACTTTAAAGGAAAAAAATGAAATTTTGGAGAACTTACAAAAAGGTGCAAGTGCTATACTAATTTAGCGAAGAAATATGGAGTGACAAAGTCCACAGTAACTGGAATAAAAAAAAAATAAAAATTCAATTTCAAAATGCGTCAATAATACATTCATTGGACCCGGAAAAAGGAAAACTATGCGACCGTCGGAGTACCCAAAAATGGAAAAATCAAAATGGTTTATGCATATGAGGGATAAAAAATTCCACGTCAGTGGAATAATGTTGAAGGAAAAGGCTAAGGAGCTTCATTATAATATTAAGGAAAATAACTCTGACTTTCACGCGAGAGACGGATGGCTTCAGAATTTCAAAATGAGATTCGGCGTAAGATTGCTCCAGATTTCTGGGGAAAAACTTTCTTCTCAACCCCAGTTAGTTGAACCATTTAAAGTGGCACTTAAATCTAAGATTCAAGAGCTTGGATTAAGCAATGATCAACTTTATAACGCCGATGAATCGGGTTTATTTTGGAAATTTTTTCCAACCAAAACAGACGTGTCGTCGCAGGAAAAATCGGCCCCAGGTACAAAGACTGAAAAGCAAAGAATTACTTTCCTCTGCTGTGCAAATGGTACGGGATCTCATCAGCTCAAACTTCTTGTGGTGGGAAAGTCAAAAAACCCCGTTGTTTCAAGAATTTTAATTGCCCTGTTCACTATTGTCATTCTAAATCAGCGTGGATACTGGTAACATTTTTAAAGACTGGTTTCATCGCTCATTTGTTCCAGAGGTAAACGTTTTTATATTGACATTAATCAACACATTTTCATTTTATAAAATTTCTTACGTAATTTAGGTTGAACAATTTTTAACCAAAAAAGGGTTGCCAGTGAAAGCTATTCTTTTAATAGATAATGCCCCATCTCACCCATCTCACCCACCCGAGGACGAATTGAAATCTGAAAAGGGCTCCATTTTTGTGATGTTTATGCCTCCGAACGTGACGCCACTCATCCAGCCCATGGACCAAAATGCTATAAGAATCACAAAGCTCCATTACAGAAATAGCCTTTTGGCTTCCATTGCTGCTAAGGGGGGTGGTTTGATAGAAACCATGAAGCAAACAACACTAAAAGAAGCTATCATTATTTTGGAATCAGCTTGGAGAAAATTGGGTTCAGCTGTATTGTCCAAATGCTGGAACAACATTTTAAATATGGCAGTGGATCAAGATGATCCCGAAGATGAAATTCCTCTAAGTGTCGTTAGAGAAAATTTGCTAATTAATTTACTCGAATTGGAAGAAAGCGCCGCCAATGTTTTATGTGCCTTATTACCTGAGGTTTGTAATCTCTAAAATGTACTTAAAATTGCGTGTTATTCCATATTTTTTCATAGGTTGAATATACGGCCTCGAACGTTAAAGAATGGAATGAAGATGCTATTGAATGTGAAGATAATGCAGTAGAAGATATATCCGATGAAGATGATTGTGTGGAGGAACCAAAGAGGACAATTAAACCCGGGGAGGCTGTCGACATTTTTAATAAGGCGTTGGATTGGGCTGAAGGTGAAATGGTTGAACAGCGAGTTTTAAATATTTTGAGAGACTTACGTGAGAAGGCAGTTTTAAAAGTTCTCGAGCAAAAGAAACGGCAAAAAAAGATAACTGACTTCTTTGAACATTAACTTTACATTTCTAGCATTTATGTACATATATGAATATGTATAAAAATAAGTGGTATATTTATGTTTGTTGCAAACAAACTTAATGCAAAAGTTCCTTTTATGTTTTAAAATAAAACAAAACTTAAAATATTTAAATTAAACTTTCATTTTGCAGGAAAGAACTTTAGGTTGTATGTAAATGAGTTGGTTGTATTAAAATTTTATGCCATTTGTAAATATGAACAATCCCAAAAATTTGAACTGCCCTTGTTTTAATTAGTTCATATTATCGCGAGTGCACTGTATTTCTAAAAGTTTATTTTTCTGAACTTCGTCAATTACTGTTTCTATCGGATTTATTAACAAAATTTCTAATGATGTTAATATGCTGTTACTATGGTTCTTTAAGTCTTGTCCTTTGTGTACGCTAAAAAAAGAATCATTTTTCGACCATTCCGCAATATAGATGTTATTATTGTTGGCTTCTTTCTGGAGCCTCAAAAGCATTTCATCAAAATTTAATGTTTCGTTAACAATATTAACATCTATATAAAATATTAACATCTATATATATTAAATTCAAAAGAATTTAATACATACTTTTATCTTATTTTAGTTATTTTGTCGTTATCATAATAAATTTCTGACTTTATTTTCGAAATCTTCTTATTAAAATCTTGTGCAAACTTCTCATAGACTTGTAATCTGACGTTATCAGAATTTTTATCGGATTTTTGTACTTCTCATTTTGCCTTGACATTCCGCGGATTGTCACGGCCATAATGAAATCGCTACTTGCCCCGTTTTTCAGTTCGTCAACTGAAATTCGAGAAAGTGCATCGGCTCCAACGTTGTTTTTGCCTTTAATATATTCGATGGAAAAGTTATATTCTGATAATTTTAGTCTTATTTTCGTCAGTTTTGAGGATGATCCTTCATATTAAAGAGGTAAACGAGTGGTCTATGATCAGTCCTTACGACGAATTTTGTTCCATAGATATATGGCCTAAATTGAGTAATGGCAAAAATAAATTGCAAACAGTTCTTGTTCGATAGTAGGTTTCTTTTTTTCAGAGTGGTTGAAAGCTTTAGAAGCATAATAAATAGGAAAAAAATAATTTAAAATTCTGGCTTAATATTGCTCCACATCCAACATGGGATGCATCGACTGTAACTAAAAACGGTTTTGTAAAGTCCGGATATTGGAGGATCCTTGGAGAAATTAATTCGGTTTTTACTTTACTGTTTGCGAATGCAACAAAACGTTTGACAGAGTCTTTATCAGTAGGTACTGTATATTTTTTGATGGCTAAAATTTTGGTCGCATCAGGAAGTAGTCCGACAGAAGTACATTTATGGCCCAGAAATGTAACTTCTGGCCTAAAAAAATTACATTTGAAAGGATTTATGTTTAAATTATATTTCCTTAGTATGTCAAAAACATTAGTCAAATTAGAGAGATGATGCTTTTTACTACAGCCAATGACAATAATGTCATCTATGTATAAGAACGCTTTATTGGGCTCTTATCCTGAAAATGCTATGGACATCATCCGTGAAAATGAATTCGGTTCTACGTTTAACCCAAAGAGAAATATTTAGCTCGGCCAAGATAATCGAGAATATCATCAATCCTAGGCAGAGGAAACTTATCCGCAATTCATTTTTTATTAATTTCTCTAAAATCAACGCACATGCGATATGATTTGCTATCATCAGGACTTTTTTTAGGGACTAAAATTAGAGGACTATTATAATTCGACATACTTGGCTCAATTAAATCATTATCAAGTAACTTTTTAACCTGGTTTTTAATCTCGGTCCTTTGTGTGTACGGCAGTCTGTAATTTTTTATATAAACCGGAGATGTATCGCTAAGCTTTAGTTTTTGCTTGTAAAAGTTATTTATAGTCATTTTATCCTCTTTTAATATAAAAATATCTGCGTATTTCTGACATATAGGCATTAAGTCATCGTCGACATAACTTGGCATTTGGTTCTTAAAATATCTTTCAACGTTTGAACATGATCATTACAAGCAAGATTTTCATTAATTGAATAAACGTAAAATTCGGAGAGTTTCCTAGTCTTAATATTGTAGTTCTGAACATATTTCATTTCTGCAGTTGTATTTAATATACGTAAAACTGGGGTTCGTGAATTCACGATACTTTTACTAATAAATACACCCTCACATACTTCTTGGCTGCCAATAAAAATCGGTTCATCAAAACTTTCCAAACTGAATTCCCGAAACACCTCACATCTTGGAGGAAGAAAAAACGAATTTTTACTAATACCATGATAAACATAATACCATCATAAACATACCTTATTCTTTTTCGTATTATATTAAGTGTAGTTTTAATAGTAGTTTAGATAAATTTAAGACGTTTAAGGGGTTAGATTCTCCCAAATTGTTTCTTAGCGAATTGGTAGATGACATATCATATTTTTATAAACATTATATAAGTCAAACCAATGATTCCTTTAAATGATGAGGAATACAATCACTTTAATAGAACTAGTGTGTGTCATAGTTGTGAAAAACCTATCATTGGTGAAGTTCAGGTAAAAGATCACTGTCATTTAAGTGAGTAAAAGATCACTGTCACTTTTTTCCAGTAATAATTCACAACTTTTCCTCGTATGATTGCCATTTGTTTATTAAAGAACTAAATGATATTGGTAATGGTCCCATAAATATTATCCCACTAAATAAAGAGCTCTATATATCCTTATCAAAAATTATTAGAGTGGAGGATGAAAATGTAGAAATTAGATTCTTAGATTCCTTTAGATTTATGTCATCAAGTTTAGACTCACTGGCAAATAATTTGTCTAAAAACGATTTTTGTATATATTTTACTATTATTGCATATTTATCATACAACTGTTGTTTCTTTTTTTATGTTTTTCAATAAGTTTTCTAGCCATATTGTTAGATTTTTGTAAGCGAAACTTTACTTCTTTACAGGAATTTTCTACATTGTAAATTGGATCAATTTTATCAAGATTCAGATCATCCGGCACTGACGGTTCTTTGCCAAATACTAGTTCAAAAGGTGTTAGTTTATTATCAAATACTGGACTGGAAGATGTATTGTGAAATTATGTAAAATATTTCAGATAAGTATCCCAGTCTTCAATATTCCCTGATATGTAAGATCTTTAATATTCATTAAATACGCGATGATTTCTTTCTTCTATGCCTACCGTTTCGTGGTGAAGCGCTGTAGAATGCTTCAGATCTATTTTCATAAATTTACAAATTTCATTGAAAATCTCATTCTTAAATTCCATTTTAATTACTTTCATTAACCTATAAATTAACATAACGTTTTCAAAAATAACTTGTGCGATCGTTTTTGCACTCTTGTCAGGTACAGCTATTGTTACCAGATATTTTGAAAGATCACAAATTAATAATGGTAACGGGACTATGGTGTTTAATACTACCACATCAAATGGTTTAGCAGGTGTTGGAGTTTGTTTCCTTTCCTTACTTTATTTAAATTACATTCTTTGCATTTTCCTATAAAAGAAGCAATACTCCTGGCCATTCCCTTCCAATAGTATTTTGTTTTTAATTTCTCATACAACCTTTTCCTTCCACAATATCCGCCTACAATCGGGTCGAAATGATATGCAGTGCACTCGCGATAATATTAACACCCTAATAAATAACACCCCAAAATATGAACACTTTTTCCCTGCCATTGACTACTCCAAAATATGAACTTTGTATAAAAGCTTTAAGATATGAACATTTATTTTTTTTATTTTTTAACAAATTTCTGTTACATAATATGTATAAGAATTAGGGGAAATCCCGAGTTACATAACATTTAAATGCCAAGTATCAATAGTCAAACAGACAAATGCACTTTTTAGTTAGTTTTTACACGTACGCAGAAGCAAACGCATGTTTGGTTTTTAAGTGTTTATTAAAAGTGAATTATTTGTAAAAAATGCATACAAAAAAACATAAATTTTTAACTTTAAAGGAAAAAAATGAAATTTTGGAGAACTTACAAAAAGGTGCAAGTGCTACTAATTTAGCGAAGAAATATGGAGTGACAAAGTCCACAGTAACTGGAATAAAAAAAAAAATAAAAATTCAATTTCAAAATGCCATTTCATTGGACCCGGAAAAAGGAAAACTATGCGACCGTCGGAGTACCCAAAAATGGAAAAATCAAAATGGTTTATGCATATGAGGGATAAAAAATTCCACGTCAGTGGAATAATGTTGAAGGAAAAGGCTAAGGAGCTTCATTATAATATTCAGGAAAATAACTCTGACTTTCACGCGAGAGACGGATGGCTTCAGAATTTCAAAATGAGATTCGGCGTAAGATTGCTCCAGATTTCTGGGGAAAAACTTTCTTCTCAACCCCAGTTAGTTGAACCATTTAAAGTGGCACTTAAATCTAAGATTCAAGAGCTTGGATTAAGCAATGATCAACTTTATAACGCCGATGAATCGGGTTTATTTTGGAAATTTTTTCCAACCAAAACAGACGTGTCGTCGCAGGAAAAATCGGCCCCAGGTACAAAGACTGAAAAGCAAAGAATTACTTTCCTCTGCTGTGCAAATGGTACGGGATCTCATCAGCTCAAACTTCTTGTGGTGGGAAAGTCAAAAAAACCCCGTTGTTTCAAGAATTTTAATTGCCCTGTTCACTATTGTCATTCTAAATCAGCGTGGATACTGGTAACATTTTTAAAGACTGGTTTCATCGCTCATTTGTTCCAGAGGTAAACGTTTTTATATTGACATTAATCAACACATTTTCATTTTATAAAATTTCTTACGTAATTTAGGTTGAATAATTTTTAACCAAAAAACGGTTGCCAGTGAAAGCTATTCTTTTAATAGATAATGCCCCATCTCACCCACCCGAGGACGAATTTACATCTGAAAACGACTCCATTTTTGTGATGTTTATGCCTCCGAACGTGACGCCACTCATCCAGCCCATGGACCAAAATGCTATAAGAATCACAAAGCTCCATTACAGAAATAGCCTTTTGGCTTCCATTGCTGCTAAGGGGGTGGTTTGATAGAAACTATGAAGCAAACAACACTAAAAGAAGCTATAATTATTTTGGAATCAGCTTGGAGAAAAGTGGGTTCAGCTGTATTGTCCAAATGCTGGAACAACATTTTAAATATGGTAGTGGATCAAGATGATCCCGAAGATGAAATTCCTCCAAGTGTCGTTAGAGAAAATTTGCTAATTAATTTACTTGAATTGGAAGAAAGCTCCGCCAATGTTTTATGTGCCTTATTACCTGAGGTTTGTAATCTCTAAAATGTACTTAAAATTGCGTGTTATTCCATATTTTTTTCATAGGTTGAATATACGGCCTCGAACGTTAAAGAATGGAATGAAGATGCTATTGAATGTGAAGATAATGCAGTAGAAGCTATATCCGATGAAAATGATTGTGTGGAGGAACCAAAGAGGACAATTAAACCCGGGGAGGCTGTCGACATTTTTAATAAGGCGTTGGATTGGGCTGAAGGTGAAATGGTTGAACAGCGAGTTTTAAATATTTTGAGAGACTTACGTGAGAAGGCAGTTTTAAAAGTTCTCGAGCAAAACAAACGGCATAAAAAGATAACTGACTTCTTTGAACATTAACTTTACATTTCTAGCATTTATGTATATGAATATGTATAAAAATAAGTGGTTTGTTGCAAACAAACTTAATGAAAAAGTTCCTTTTATGTTTTAAAATAAAACAAAACGTAAAATATTTAAATTAAACTTTCATTTTGCAGGAAAGAACTTTAGGTTTTATGTAAATGAGTTGGTTGTATTAAAATTTTATGCCATTTGTAAATATAAAGAATCCCAAAAATTTTAACTGCCCTTGTTTTAATTAGTTCATATTATCGCGAGTGCACTGTATTTCTAAAAGTTTATTTTTCTGAACTTCGTCAATTACTGCTTCTATCGGATTTATTAACAAAATTTCTAATGATGTTAATATGCTGTTACCATAGTTCTTTAAGTCTTGACCTTTGTATACGCTAAAAAAGAATCATTTTTCGACCATTCCGTAATATAGATGTTATTATTGTTGGCTTCTTTCTGGAGCGTCAAAAGCATTTTATCAAAATTTAATGTTTCGTTAACAATATTAACATCTATATAAAATATTAACATCTATATTTATTAAATTCAAAAGAATTTAATACATACTTTTATCTTATTTTAGTTATTTTGTCATTATCATAATAAATTTCTGACTTTATTTTCGAAATCTTCTTATTAAAATCTTGTGCAAACTTCTCATAGACTTGTAATCTGACGTTATCAGAATTTTTATCGGATTTTTGTACTTCTCATTTTGCCTTGACATTCCGCAGGTTGTCACGGCCATAATGAAATCGCTACTTGCCCCGTTTTTCAGTTCGTCAACTGAAATTCGAGAAAGTGCATCGGCTCCAACGTTGTTTTTGCCTTTAATATATTCGATGGAAAAGTTATATTCTGATAATTTTAGTCTTATTTTGGTCAGTTTTGAGGATGATCCTTCATATTAAAGAGGTAAACGAGTGGTCTATGATCAGTCCTTACGACGAATTTTGTTCCATAGATATACGGCCTAAATTGAGTAATGGCAAAAAAAAATTGCAAACAGTTCTTGTTCGATAGTAGGTTTCTTTTTTTCAGAGTGGTTGAAAACTTTAGAAGCATAACAAATAGGAAGCTCATGTCCTTTAAAATTCTGGCTTAATATTGCTCCACATCCAACATGGGATGCATCGACTGTAACTAAAAACGGTTTTGTAAAGTCCGGATATTGGAGGATCCTTGGAGAAATTAATTCGGTTTTTACTTTACTGTTTGCGAATGCAACAAAACGTTTGACAGAGTCTTTATCAGTAGGTACTGTATATTTTTTGATGGCTAAAATGTTGGTCGCATCAGGAAGTAGTCCGACAGAAGTACATTTATGGCCCAGAAATGTAACTTCTGGCCTAACAAAATCACATTTGAAAGGATTTATGTTTAAATTATATTTCCTTAGTATGTCAAAAACATTAGTCAAATTAGAGAGATGAAGCTTTTTACTACAACCAATGACAATAATGTCATCTATGTATAAGAACGCTTTATTGGGCTCTAATCCTGAAAATGCTATGGACATCATCCGTGAAAATGAATTTGGTTCTACGTTTAACCCAAAAGGCAAAACTTTCCAGCAGTATGATCCTTGATCTGTCCTGAATGACGTTACGTGAGGCGAATCAGGATGAAGTGGAATTTGATGGAAGCCCGAAAAGAGATCAATAACAGAGAAATATTTAGCTCGGCCAAGATTATCGAGAATATCATCAATCCTAGGCAGAGGAAACTTATCCGCAATTCATTTTTTATTAATTTCTCTAAAATCAACGCACATGCGATATGATTTGCTATCATCAGGACTTTTTTAGGGACTAAAATTAGAGGACTATTATAATTCGACATACTTGGCTCGATTAAATCAGTATCAAGTAACTTTTTAACCTGGTTTTTAATCTCGGTCCTTTGTGTGTACGGCAGTCTGTATTTTTTATATAAACCGGAGATGTATCGCTAAGCTTTAGTTTTTGCTTGTAAAAGTTATTTATAGTCATTTTATCCTCTTTTAATATAAAAATATCTGCGTATTTCTGACATATAGGCATTAAGTCATCGTCGACATAACTTGGCATTTGGTTCTTAAAATATCTTTCAACGTTTGAACATGATCATTACAAGCAAGATTTTCATTAATTGAATAAACGTAAAATTCGGAAAGTTTCCTAGTGTTAATATTGTAGTTCTGAACATATTTCATTTCTGCAGTTGTATTTAATATACGTAGAACTGGGGTTCGTGAATTCACGATACTTTTACTAATAAATACACCCTTACATACTTCTTGGCTGCCAATAAAAATCGGTTCATCAAAACTTTCCAAACTGAATTCCCGAAACACCTCACATCTTGGAGGAAGAAAAAACGAATTTTTACTAATACCATGATAAACATATATATACCTTATTCTTTTTCGTATTATATTAAGTGTAGTTTTAGTAATAGTTTAGATAAATTTAAGACGTTTAAGGGGTTAGATTCTCCCAAATTGTTTCTTAGCGAATTGGTAGATGACATATCATATTTTTATAAACATTATATAAGTCAAACCAATGATTCCTTTAAATGATGAGGAATACAATCACTTTAATAGAACTAGTGTGTGTCATATTTGTGAAAAACCTATCATTGGTGAAGTTCAGGTAAAAGATCACTGTCATTTAAGTGAGTAAAAGATCACTGTCACTTTTTTCCAGTAATAATTCACAACTTTTCCTCGTATGATTGCCATTTGTTTATTAAAGAACTAAATCATATTGGTAATGGTCCCATAAATATTATCCCACTAAATAAAGAGCTCTATATATCCTTATCAAAAATTATTAGAGTGGAGGATGAAAATGTAGAAATTAGATTCTTAGATTCCTTTAGATTTATGTTATCAAGTTTAGACTCACTGGCAAATAATTTGACTAAAAACGATTTTACAACAGTATAACAATTTTAACTGCTGATGAGAAAAGGGGTCTTTCCATACAATTATTTAGATTCATTGGAAAAGCTTAAGGAATGCCATTTACCCAAGAGAGAGGAATTTTTTAATATACTGACTGAGACTGATTGCTCTGATGATTATAATCATGCTAAAGAAGTGTGGAATGTATATTAATTATTTTTCCCTAAACTCTATTTGTGATAACTCAAGTATTGGTTATATTCTTGAGATTGATTTGATATATCCAGAAGAGATTCATGATCATCATAACGATTTGCCATTTTGTTGTGAAAACAATGTCCCTCCGAATGTTAAAGATAAAAACCTTCTTGTTGATTTAACTAACAAAAGCAAGTATATTATTTATTATAAAAATTTACAGCAGTGCATAAAACATGGTTTAAAGCTAACAAAAATTCATAGAATATTGAAATTTAAGCAATCGGATTGGTTAAAAAAATATATTTCTTTAAATAATTCTCATAGGACCAACGCGAAAAACACTTTTGAAAAAAATTTCTTTAAACTGTTATACAATGCTTTTTATGGCAAAACTATGGAAAATGTAGACAAACGAAGAATATAAAACTTGCTATATTCTTCCGTTTGTCTACATTTGTAAAAAATTTGGAGCTCGGGCTCTTATTGTGAAACCAGAATTTAACTCAATAATCATTTTTGATGAAAATATGATTGCAGTTGAGTTAAATAGAACTTATTCCGTTTACAATAAACCTATATATCTTGGACAATGTATTTTAGAACTATCAAAGTGGAAAATGTATGATTTCCATTATGATTACATGCTTCCAAAATAGAAATCCAATTTAGAACTTAATTATATGGATACTGACGACATTGATGATAGGATTGATACATCTGAATATAAGATTAATAACAAATTTAATATTCCACAAAAAATAAAAAAATTTTGGGAATGATGAAAGATGAGAATAATGGCGTAATAATGAGGGAATTTATTGGTTTGAGGTGTAAGTTGTACTCTTTTATTAATGAAAATATGGAAGAAATAAAAAAAGCAAAAGGAGTAAAAAATTATATTTGTAGAAAGCTAAGTTTATCTGATTATAAAAATTGTTTATATAATAGAAAAATTTATTATGGTAAAATGTATATGTTTAGATCTAAATTGCATGCTTTATATACAACATTAGCTAATAAAATATCATTAAGTTATCAAGATGAAAAAAGATTTATATGTAAGGACAACGTGAGTACCCTAGCTTGGGGTCATTATAAAGAAAAATGTTTGAATATAAATGATAATGATGATTGCTTAATGGATCTTGATGATATTGAAAACCTAGAATTTAATTATAAAGATCACTTTAAGAAAGATGATGATGTATTTTTAATTAAAATAGAATGCTAATTTTGCTTTAATTAAAAAAATAAAATAAAAAAGTTTATAAACATTTTAAGTTAAAACAAAACTTTATTAATTTTACTATAATGATGTGTTACCGAATAAATCAACACGCATCGATGAGGTTTCAGTTTAGACTAACTCGTCTCTCATTTATTAATTATCTTATCCTACCTTATTAACTAGTTCCTAAGAGCTGAATAGCTTAATCCTAAAACTACAAACTACAAACTTACAGTCTAGTAAATAATTTTCCCTACACCTTCCTTCTTGAGATGAAAAAAAAAAATCATGAATCAATCAGTTGATCAGCTGTTTGATAAATTTTTTTTTTGCATATATGTATGTATGTATATATATTTTGTTTCGAGTTAAAAATTCTATTTTATTTATTTTTCAATAAAAATTAAATTCATATTCTTCCTTTTTTTCAATTAAAAGATTTAAAAATGGTATCTTATTTATTTATAAGAATAATTTCATTTTTTGTTTATTATTTTTTTTTTAATTTTAAAGATTTAAAAATAGTATCTTATATATTTAAAAAAAAAAAAAATTGTTTTTTTTCATTTAAAAGATTTACAAATTGTATTTTATATATCTTTTCAAAGATAATAAAATTTTCTGTTTACCTAAAAGATTTAATAAAAATGGTATTTTATGAATTTTTTTACAATAAGCTTTTGTTTTTATTAAAATTAATTTCATATAAAAATTTTTGTTTATCTAAACGATTTAATAAAAATGGTATTTTATGAATTTTTTACAATAAGCTTTTGTTTTTATTAAAATTAATTTCATATAAAAATGGTATTTTATATATTTTCAAAAATTTTGTTTCTTTTTTTAATAAAAAAAATTTACAAATTGTATTTTATATATTATGCCAGTCTTATTCTATTTTTATGAATAGTTTTTTCTTTGTTGGTTTTTTCATTATATATTGTTATATTTACTCCATTGATTTTTTTTACAATAAATATAATGGGCCATCATATATATTCGAAAATTTTTCATAAGGTTCTTTTTTGTATATATTTTACTATTAATTTTCACTTCACAAGGATTTGCATATTTATCATACAACTGTTGTTTCGTTTTTTATGTTTTTCAATAAGTTTTCTAGCCATAATGTTAGATTTTTGTAAGCGAAACTTTACTTCTTTACAGGAATTTTCTACATTGTAAATTGGATCAATTTTATCAAGATTCAGATCATCCGGCACTGACGGTTCTTTGCCAAATACTAGTTCAAAAGGTGTTAGTTTATTATCAAATACTGGACTGGAAGATGTATTGTGAAAGTATGTAAAATATTTCAGATAAGTACCCCAGTCTTCAATATTCCCTGATATGTAAGATCTTTAATATTCATTAAATACGCGATGATTTCTTTCTTCTATGCCTACCGTTTCGTGGTGAAACGCTGTAGAATGCTTCAGATCTATTTTCATAAATTTACAAATTTCATTGAAAATCTCATTCTTAAATTCCATTTTAATTACTTTCATTAACCCATAAATTAACATAACGTTTTCAAAAATAACTTGTGCGATCGTTTTTGCACTCTTGTCAGGTACAGCTATTGTTACCAGATATTTTGAAAGATCACAAATTAATAATGGTAACGGGCCTATGGTGTTTAATACTACCACATCAAATGGTTTAGCAGGTGTTGGAGTTTGTTTCCTTTCCTTACTTTATTTAAATTACATTCTTTGCATTTTCCTATAAAAGAAGCAATACTCCTGGCCATTCCCTTCCAATAGTATTTTGTTTTTAATTTCTCATACAACCTTTTCCTTCCACAATATCCGCCTACAATCGGGTCGAAATGATATACACTCGCGATAATATTAACACCCTAATAAATAACACCCCAAAATATGAACACTTTTTCCCTGCCATTGACTACTCCAAAATATGAACTTTGTATAAAAGCTTTAAGATATGAACATTTATTTTTTTTATTTTTTAACAAATTTCTGTTACATAATATGTATAAGAATTAGGGGAAATCCCGAGTTACATAACATTTAAATGCCAAGTATCAATAGTCAAACAGACAAATGCACTTTTTAGTTAGTTGTTACACGTACGCAGAAGCAAACGCATGTTTGGTTTTTAAGTGTTTATTAAAAGTGAATTATTTGTAAAAAATGCATACAAAAAAACATAAATTTTTAACTTTAGAGGAAAAATATGAAATTTTGAAGAACTTACAAAAAGGTGCAAGTGCTACTAATTTAGCTAAGAAATATGGAGTGACAAAGTCCACAGTAACTGGAGTAAAAAAAAATAAAAATTCAATTTCAAAATGCGTCAATAATACATTCATTGGACCCGGAAAAAGGAAAACTATGCGACCGTCGGAGTACCAAAAATGGAAAAATCAAAATGGTTTATGCATATGAGCGATAAAAAATTCCACGTCAGTGGAATAATGTTGAAGGAAAAGGCTAAGGAGCTTCATTATAATATTAAGGAAAATAACTCTGACTTTAACGCGAGAGACGGATGGCTTCAGAATTTCAAAATGAGATTCGGCGTAAGATTGCTCCAGATTTCTGGGGAAAAATTTTCTTCGCAACCCCAGTTAGTTGAACCATTTAAAGTGGCACTTAAATCTAAGATTCAAGAGCTTGGATTAAGCAATGATCAACTTTATAACGCCGATGAATCGGGTTTATTTTGGAAAATTTTTCGAACCAAAACATACCTGTCGTCGCAGGAAAAAATGAACCCCAAAAAAGGGTTGCCAGTGAAAGCTATTCTTTTAATAGATAATGCCCCATCTCACCCACTCGAGGACGAATTGAAATCTGAAAACGGCTCCATTTCTGTGATGTTTATGCCTCCGAACGTGACGCTACTCATCCAGCCCATGGACCAAAATGCTATAAGAATCACAAAGCTCCATTACAGAAATAGCCTTTTGGCTTCCATTGCTGCTAAGGGGGGTGGTTTGATAGAAACCATGAAGCAAACAACACTAAAAGAAGCTATCATTATTTTGGAATCAGCTTGGAGAAAAGTGGGTTCAGCTGTATTGTCCAAATGCTGGAACAACATTTTAAATATGGTAGTGGATCAAGATGATCCCGAAGATGAAATTCCTCTAAGTGTCGTTAGAGAAAATTTGCTAATTAATTTACTCGAATTGGAAGAAAGCGCCGCCAATGTTTTATGTGCCTTATTACCTGAGGTTTGTAATCTCTAAAATGTACTTAAAATTGCGTGTTATTCCATATTTGTTCATAGGTTGAATATACGGCCTCGAACGTTAAAGAATGGAATGAAGATGCTATTGAATGTGAAGATAATGCAGTAGAAGATATATCCGATGAGAATGATTGTGTGGAGGAACCAAAGAGGACAATTAAAGCCGGGGAGGCTGTCGACATTTTTAATAAGGCGTTGGATTGGGCTGAAGGTGAAATGGTTGAACAGCGAGTTTTAAATATTTTGAGAGACTTACGTGAGAAGGCAGTTTTAAAAGTTCTCGAGCAAAAGAAACGGCAAAAAAGATAACTGACTTCTTTGAACATTAACTTTACATTTCTAGCATTTATGTATATGAATATGTATAAAAATAAGTGGTATATTTATGTTTGTTGCAAACAAACTTAATGAAAAAGTTCCTTTTATGTTTTAAAATAAAACAAAACGTAAAATATTTAAATTAAACTTTCATTTTGCAGGAAAGAACTTTAGGTTGTATGTAAATGAGTTGGTTGTATTAAAATTTTATGCAATTTGTAAATATGAACAATCCCAAAAATTTGAACTGCCCTTGTTTCAATTAGTTCGTATTATCGCGAGTGCACTGTATTTCTAAAAGTTTATTTTTCTGAACTTCGTCAATTACTGTTTCTATCGGATTTATTAACAAAATTTCTAATGATGTTAATATGCTGTTACCATGGTTCTTTAAGTCTTGTCCTTTGTATACGCTAAAAAAAGAATCATTTTTCGACCATTCCGCAATATAGATGTTATTATTGTTGGCTTCTTTCTGGAGCCTCAAAAGCATTTCATCAAAATTTAATGTTTCGTTAACAATATTAACATCTATATAAAATATTAACATCTATATTTATTAAATTCAAAAGAATTTAATACATACTTTTATCTTATTTTAGTTATTTTGTCGTTATCATAATAAATTTCTAACTTTATTTTCGAAATCTTCTTATTAAAATCTTATGCAAACTTCTCATAGACTTGTAATCTGACGTTATCAGAATTTTTATCGGATTTTTGTACTTCTCATTTTGCCTTGACATTCCGCGGGTTGTCACGGCCATAATGAAATCGCTACTTGCCCCGTTTTTCAGTTCGTCAACTGAAATTCGAGAAAGTGCATCGGCTCCAACGTTGTTTTTGCCTTTAATATATTCGATGGAAAAGTTATATTCTGATAATTTTAGTCTATTTTGGTCGGTTTTGAGGATTATCCTTCATATTAAAGAGGTAAACGAGTGGTCTATGATCAGTCCTTACGACGAATTTTGTTCCATAGATATACGGCCTAAATTGAGTATTGGCAAAAAAAATTGCAAACAATTCTTGTTCGATAGTAGGTTTCTTTTTTTCAGAGTGGTTGAAAGCTTTAGAAGCATAATAAATAGGAAGCTCATGTCCTTTAAAATTCTGGCTTAATATTGCTCCACATCCAAATGGGATGCATCGACTGTAACTAAAAACGGTTTTGTAAAGTCCGGATATTGGAGGATCCTTGGAGAAATTAATTCGGATTTTACTTTACTGTTTGCGAATGCAACAAAACGTTTGACAGAGTCTTTATCAGTAGGTACTGTGTATATTTTGATGGCTAAAATTTTGGTCTCATCAGGAAGTAGTCCGACAGAAGTACATTTATGACCGAGAAATGTAACTTCTGGCCCAAAAAAATTACATTTGAAAGGATTTATTTTTAAATTATATTTCCTTAGTATGTCAAAAACATTAGTCAAATTCGAGAGATGATGCTTTTTACTACAGCCAATGACAATAATGTCATCTATGTATAAGAACGCTTTATTGGGCTCTAATCCTGAAAATGCTATTGACATCATCCGTGAAAATGAATTTGGTTCTACGTTTAACCCAAAAGGCAAAACTTTCCAGCAGTATGAACCTTGATCTGTCCTGAATGACGATATATATAAACCGGAAATGTACCGCTAAGCTTTAGTTTTTGCTTGTAAAAGTTATTTATAGTCATTTTATCGTCTTTTAATGTAAAAATATCTGCGTATTTCTGACATATAAGCATTAAGTCATCATCGACATAACTTGGCATTTGGTTCTTAAAATATCTTTCAACGTTTGAACATGATCATTACAAGCAAGATTTTCATTAATTGAATAAACGTAAAATTCGGAGAGTTTCCTAGTCTTAATATTGTAGTTCTGAACATATTTCATTTCTGCAGTTGTATTTAATATACGTAGAACTGGGGTTCGTGAATTCACGATACTTTTACTAATAAATACACCCTCACATACTTCTTGGCTGTCAATAAAAATCGGTTCATCAAAACTTTCCAAACTGAATTCCCGAAACACCTCACATCTTGGAGGAAGAAAAAACGAATTTTTACTAATACCATGAAAAATTGGTATGATGGTTCTTTTGTAAGTATTGGGGATGTAAAAAGAAACTGTCATTGTATTGTAATCTATTATATATTTATTTTCTTTCAGGAAGTCTTTTCCTAATATGCCATCGGATGAAAAACTTGAGGAATAATGTTTTCAGCAACTAATAATTTTGTGAAAATAGTGCCTAAAGAAGTAGTTGTAGTAGTTATTATACCAACAATATTGACTTTATTTTGCTTATTTATTTTAATATAATTTTTTAGACAAGAAACCTTAAGAATAGATATGTCGGCTTGAGAATCTACTAGAAATGAATTAATTTTATACTATGCGAAACAATTTATATTTATGAAGTCGGAGTAATTAAGATTGAAACTATATATTGATTTTACATTTTGATGTTCTAGTGATGATTTTTCTCCCTCAACTATTCCTGTTGAGGGACTTCCTCGTTTAAAAACCTTACGGATGGTCCCTGATTGTATTGAGGATTATATTATCCCCTGTGTCTATTGCTATTATTATTATATCCGCCCCGATTGTTAAAATTTTTAGAATAGCTATAGTTCTTGTTGTTGCCACGATAATTTCCAAATCCCTTTTGTCTATAGGAAAAATTTTGATTACCTCTTGGTAACTGATGTCTCTTTTTACTAAAATTTGCCTGATGTGTGCTACGCATTGCTAAAAAGTTAAAATCTTTCTCTGCCGATGAATCTTCTACTATTAACTTCGCTAACACGCTTGCTGCTAATATTGCTTTTAACAAATCTAACTTTGCTTTCTTTCTACAAACATTCACTGTTTCTTCTATAGCCATTTCATGTGCCTTTTCTTTCGCTAATCCTTCCATTACTAAAGATCACTGTAAGGCGTCAGCCAAATCCTCAACAGTTTTTGAAAAATCTACATAATTGTTATTTTTAACATTTAAAGCTGCAATTCTTCCTACAACGACCTTAGAATTATCAGGTTTAATTCGTTCCTTAAGGACAATTTTAATTTCATTAATATCTGTTATGTTTTCTGGTAAAACCTCTCTTGCCTTTCCACCTAACCTTGATTTTATGAATGATATAAAACAAGTGTTTAAGTTAGGTGGTGTGAGTTCCTCAATAAGACCAATTTTATCCATAAATGATCTAAGAACAAGAGAATTGCCATCATAGTTATCCCTAATGATATTAGAACACATTGAAATATATTTTGTTTTGTCCTATATTGAAGCCATTTCAACACTATTTACGTTAACGTTACTATTTTCTGATTCAGTTATTGCTGTAACTACACATGGAGTATTGTATTCCTTCTTCTCGTCCTCAATTTCTACAACTTCTGTTTCAGAGTCTGACATAACTGTTTTCTCATCTAGTTCGCACAAATCAACCCCAACTGGTATTCTGAACTTAATTACTTTCATTGGCCCATAAATTAACATAACGTTTTCAAAAATAACTTGTGCGATCGTTTTTGCACTCTTGTAAGGTACAGCTATTGTTATCAGATATTTTGAAAGATCACAAATTAACGTTAATGCATATCTATTTGCATACTTTGATAATGGTAACGAGCCTATGGTGTCTAATACTACCACATCAAAATTGGAAACTACTGTCGAGAGAGTCGGACGTGTTTTTCCTTTGTTCTCAACAATTTACTTACAAAGTCGATGATAATAAATGATAATAATAAACAAATACTACTGAGTTTTTTTCATGTAATAAAGAAATCTAAAAATTGCATATTAAACATAAATGCACTTATAAAACATAAATAGCAGCTAAATTAATAATAAAAATTATATTACACAAAACAATAGCAAAGACAAAGTAAATCTAAATTTGTAACGAAACAAACAATATCATTTTTATAAAAAGAAGTAGGAAACACAAGAAAACAAAACTCTTAAAAATAGCACTCTATATTTTTTATGTCTCCAATAACGCGTAATAAAACAACAAATAATACAACAACAATGTCTCCTGCTTCGTCAATAAAAAGAGCAAGAGAATCATTGCAAATCTCTCCTTATAAAGACGATTATAGTTTTACAACACCAAGCTTATCAAATAGTGATTCTCAATTTAAATATATGCAAATTTTAGATAAACGTTTAGGAAAGCAAACTGAGAAAATTATGATGATGTTGGAAGAGTTTAAAGTGCGCGTTTTTTCTGAAATCGATAAGAGAATTGATCAAGTTAACAATGATTTAATTCTAATAAGAGATAAAATAAATAAACTTGAAACAGTGGCAGACGAATTTGTTGAGATGAAGAAGGAAATTAAGTTTTTGAAATCAAAAATAAATTTACAAGAAAACTCTGGGGTTGCATGTGATGTTTGCATAACGGCATTCCATATGAAAACAATGAAAATATTTCAGATATATTTGAAAACCTTTGCCGTACGGTTAATACTGATACTCCTGACATTAAATCTATTTTTCGTGTAAAACGTTTTAAAAATGATCGTAATATTTCTGATCCTCCAATTATAGTACGTCTAAATACATCTTACCAAAAAAATTCTTTCCTAAAAAAATGTGCAGAATTCAAAAGATTAAATAAAACGCAATTCCGATTAAATCATATTGGTATCCAAAAAGAACAATTATTTTTTGTGAACGAAAACCTTACACCATTTAATTATAAACTTTTTAAAAATGCTTTAATATTAAAATAAAAGGATAATCGAATTCAGAGCACCTACACCTTACGCGGCATTGTTTACATTAAACATCATAACAGTAATGAATCCGTTCGTATAGATAGCTTTGAAGAGTTGGATGAGTTATTTCGTGAACCATATGCTGATCAATAATACCATTGTTGTCAACAATGAAGAGTTATCAAGTATTTTAATTAATAGTTTTATATGTTCATTTATTAATAGTTTTATATGTTTACCTAATGTTACATTTATAGTATTATTTCATTACTGTAGTAAAAAAGTTTATGCACATATTAAGTTTTGTTATAAAAATTTCATGTTTTAACTATGTATTGCGTTGCTTTAAATCAATATATTAATGAATCACCTTGATTATAGACAATGGGGCTCCAGAGAAAGTTTGTGTACTATGTTAAAAATTTTAGTAAAATTCGGTAATGGTTTTAAAATTTGCCATATAAACGCACAAAGTCTAAATAATAAAATTGATGAATTTCGAGTAATTTTTGAAAGCTCTGGTATTGATGCCATTTGCATTTCTGAAACTTGGTTTCATCCACAGATTAATGATAATTTAATATTAATGGATATCATTTGTATCGTACTGACAGAAACACCATGTCTCATAGAACAAGTGGAGGAGGAGTAGCGATATATTTGAAGAATGGTATTATTGGAAATGTTTCGTGGAGATCAAAAGTTGAGTAAGATATACTTCTACTAGAATTGAAATCACAAAGTATAAAATATTCGGATATAATTATTGCTGGGGATTTTAATAGTAATATTCTTGTTGAAACAAAACTAACTGATCCTATGAAGTCAATTGGAATAACACCTGTAAATACTACTATGCCCACTTACTTTACAAATACAAGCAATACTCTTTTAGATGTTTTCTTTGTTAATAATAAGCAAAACACATTGCACTATGATCAATTATCAGCTGCAATGTTTTCGAAGCACGATCTTATTTTCCTTAATTATAACGTGCAGCCGGAAATCAAAAAGCAAACGTTCAATTTTCGCGATTTCAAAAGCATTGATATGAATACACTGCAAATAGACACACAGCTAGTAAGATGGGAACAAATTTACAATACACCTAACATTGACGATCAATTACAATTCCTTCAGGAAAACATTCTAAAATTATACAATAAGCACGTTTTAATCAAAAACAAGACAATTCATTACAGAGATAATCCATGGTTCTCAAATGAAGCTGCACAATTAATCCGGGATCGTGATTCTGCATATGTCAGATGGAAAAGATACAGAACACGTGAACTTCACGTAATTTTTTGCAGGAAAAGAAGAGCAGTAGTATCAAGGATAAGAAAAGACAAGTACGCCTATTATGAATGTACATTTAATTCAGCTATAACTGGCAATAAAACCTGGAAAGAAATAAAGAAAATTGGTTGGAATAAGCCAGGGCGTAATGTAGGACAAAAACTGACTGCTGAAGAGTTAAATAAAGACTTTCTTAACTTAAAAATACCTGCTGTACATCACAATATATACTATCGCCAAATGAATCTGGACTATGAGGAAAACCAAACTAACAAATTTAACTTTCGATTGGCTAAATAATCAGATGTTATTCAAGGTTTTTTATCAGTAAAGTCTAATTCAACTGGCTATGATGGCAATATTACCATATCTATCAAAGATTTTCGAAAAACTCTTGCATAAACAAATTTTGGAATATGTTACTTTCAAAAATCTTTTAACTAACCATCAGTCCGGCTTTAGACCAAAACGTGGATGCATTACAGCACTATCTGAAGTTGCAGAAGAAATCCGGTATATCATTGATAAAGGTAATATTGCATTTTTAATCCTTCTTGACCATTCCAAAGCGTTCGACACTGTCCATCATGAAATATTGTGTAGCAAACTCAGAATATTCATCGTGGCTACCAGTTTCCAGGGGACTTCCTCAAGGATCAGTTCTTGGTCCTTTGTTGTATATCATGTACTCTAATGATCTGCCCACTCAATTAAAATTTATGAAAATCCAAGTGTATGCTGATGATGTGCAACTGTTTATAGGCTGTAACTTTTCAAATATCTCGAGTTGCATAACTAAGATAAATTTGGACCTCTTAGCAATAAATAAATGGGCCATTTCAAATGGTCTGAGCTTAAATCCTTTAAAATCTAAATGTATTAAAATTTCAAGGGTGCGAATGGAAAGCCTTCAGCTTAATATTGTGCTGGGAACTTCACAAATTGAAATAGTACCGTCTGCAAAGAATTTGGGTGTAATTTTTAATTCTACTCTTTCTTGGACACATTACACATTACTTTACTCCAATAAGAATTAGAATGTTATTAGCTAAAGCCTACTTATTACCAACACTTTTATATGGCTGTGAATTATTTGCTGGATGTAATGCTGATGACAAGCGAAAATTAAGAACTGCTTTTAACAATATTACTAGATACATATATAACCTAAGAAGATATGATCGAGTTTCCCAGTTCTTAAAACAATTATTTAATATCTCCTTTAAAAACCTTTTAAAATGTCGGAGTTTAATTTTTCTACAAAAGATCATTTACACCAAGGAACCTGAATACTTATTTGAAAAATTTGTATTTGCACGATTGAATAGAGGGAAGGTTATACTACACATCAGATATCATTATCAAGCTTCAGAAAAACATTTTTTTATATATGCCATCCACCTCCACATAATATCCAAAATATTAGCAACGCAGTAATTTTTAAGAAAGCTATTTTTAATTTTGTTGACCAACAATGATCTTAAGTTATTTTTTTTTTTTGTTAATTATTTTATTTATATAATAATAATTTTTTTTAGACTTAAAGTTTATAATTCTAATGTCTAATCAGTTAAATTGTATTGTTCTTTTTTATATTATTTATTAATATTAGAAAATTATTTTTCTTATTGTATATGCCTATTTAATGCCACGTGCTTAATTTAAAAGATTTTATATCTTATTGCGCTGGTGACAATATTAATAAACAAACAAAAAATCAAATGCTTTCGCAGGTGTTGTAGTTAAGACTAATTTTTCTTTGTTTCCTTTCCTTACTTTATTTAAATTACATTCCTTGCATTTTCCTATAAAAGAAGCAATACTCCTGGCCATTCCCTTCCAATAGTATTTTGTTTTTAATTTCTCATACAACCTTTTCCTTCCACAATGTCCGCCTACAATCGGGTCGAAATTATATATTTCTAAAAGTTTATTTTTCTGATCTTCGTCAATTACTGTTTCTATCGGATTTACTAACAAAAGTTCTAATGATGTTACCATGGTTCTTTAAGTCTTGTCCTTTGTATACGCTAAAAAAATCATTTTTCGACCATTCCGCAATATAGATGTTATTATTGTTGGCTTCTTTCTGGAGCATCAAAAGCATTTCATCAAAATTTAATGTTCTTTAACAATATTAACATCTATATAAAATTAAATTTTGAATTTAATATATACTTTTATCTTATTTTATTTCGTTATCATAATAAATTTCTGACTTTATTTCCGAAATTTTCTTATTAAAATCTTGTGCAAACTTGTCATAGACTTGTAATCTGACTTTATCAGAATTTTTTATCGGATTTTTGTCCTTCTCATTTTGCCTTGAAATTCCGCGGGTTGTCACGGCCATAATGAAATCGCTACTTGCCCCGTTTTTCAGTTCGTCAACTGAAATTCGAGAAAGTGCATTGGCTCCAACGTTGTTTTTGCCTTTAATATATTCGATGGAAAAGTTATATTCTGATAATTTTAGTCTTATTTTGGTCAGGCTTGAGGATGGATCCTTCATATTAAAGAGGACGAATTTTGTTCCATATATATACAGCCTAAATTGAGTAAAGGCAAAAAAAAATTGCAAACAGTTCTTGTTCGATAGTAGGTTTCTTTTTTTCAGAGTGGTTGAAAGCTTTAGAAGCATAATAAATAGGAAAAAAATAATTTAAAATTCTGGCTTAATATTGCTCCACATCCAACTTGGGATGCATTGACTGTAACTAAAAACGGTTTTGTAAAGTCCGGATATTGGAGGATCCTTGGAGAAATTAATTCGGATTTTACTTTGTCGAACGATTCTTGACACTGTTGATCCCAGTGAAAATTCACTTTCTTTCTTGTGATATAATTAAGTGGTGCTACCAGTGAAGCAAAATTAGGTATAAACCTTCGATAATAGTTTGCGAATGCAACAAAACGTTTGACAGAGTCTTTATCAGTAGGTACTGTATATTTTTTGATGGCTAAAATTTTGGTCTCATCAGGAAGTAGTCCGACAGAAGTACATTTATGTCCCAGAAATGTAACTTCTGGCCTAAAAAACCCAGAAATGTATTTTCTGCCCTAACAAATTACATTTGAAAGGATTTATTTTTAAATTATATTTCCTTAGTATGTCAAAAACATTAGTCAAATTCGTGAGATGATGCTTTTTACTACAGCTAATGACAATAATGTCATCTATGTATAAGAACGCTTTATTGGGCTCCAATCCTGAAAATGCTATGGACATCATCCGTGAAAATGAATTTTGTTCTACGTTCAACCCAAAAGGCAAAACTTCCCAGCGGTGTGATCCTTGATCTGTACTGAATGACTTGATCTGTACGTCAGGCTAATCAGGATGAAGTGGAATTTAATGGAAGCCCGAAAAGAGATCAATAACAGAGAAATATTTAGCTCGGCGAAGATTATCGAGAATATCATCAATCCTAGGCAGAGGAAACTTATTCGCAATTCATTTTTTATTAATTTCTCTAAAATCAACGCACATGCGCTATGATTTGCTATCATCAGGACTTTTTATAGGGACTAAAATTAGAGGAATATTATAATTCGACATACTTGGCTAAATTAATTTATTATCAAGTAACTTTTTAACTTGGTTTTTAATCTCGGTCCTTTGTGTGTACGGCAGTCTGTAATTTTTTATATAAACCGGAGATGTATCGCTAAGCTTTAGTTTTTGCTTGTAAAAGTTATTTATAGTCATTTTATCCTCTTTTAATGTAAAAATACCTGCGTATTTCTGACATATTGGCATTAAGTCATCTTCGACATAACTAGGCATTTGGTTCTTAAAATATCTTTGTTTAGGTTGAACCCTTTGGTTATGAATTTTACTAATTAAATGTGACTCTGTTAGGATCTAAATTCTACTCCTTTTGTAAATTTGTATTTTTTGGAAGTATTTTGGATTCTAACGAGTAAAACCGCTAACGGTTCAACAAAACTTGGTTTTCGCCATATTCGTTGTTTTTTTTTTGTAAATACTTACTTCTCGTTTTTAATTAAAAGAAGACACAAGCAGCAGCTTTTTCTTATAAAAGGTAAATATATATATATATATATATATATATATATATATATATATATATATATATTTATATATATATATATATATATTAAATAAAATATATGAACACAAAAACTAAAACAATTGTTTTTTCATTTCACGATTTTCTTCTGCTGTTTTCACACACAAACATTTGGTCCATTCGAGCCGGATCCTGAGAATTATAATCAAAGGAATAATTACTTTCTTTTTTCTACAAGGATCACGTATATACTCCATTTTTAATATTTACACTACGCCACTTCATCAATTCAATTATTTTTAAATAAGGTGCGTAATTTGTTCTATTTTAATGTTAATAAACAAAAAAAAGTGTGCCAAAATAAGAAAAAGTGTATGATTGTATGTGTTTTTGTATTAGTACATGCACTTACAATTGTTTTACATAGATTTTTACCTATTGTGATTGATCGTTTAGCAATCCTTTTTGTTCTTTTTAAAGTGAATTAACTGCAGTAACTTAATAATAAATAATAAAATGAAAAATTTTTTTGTTCTTCTTTTAAATAGAATCAAATATTTAGTGAGTGTTCGTGAATTTAATTGAATATTTTGCATAATAATTACTAAGTAATTAAAGTGTAGAGCTATATATGTATGTACTTTTAGTCACATATATACTCGTTTAATCAACGAAATTTTCCTTTTGTTTAATCGCCCCGCAACCCAACGAACAATTTTAATAGGTACGTTGATATACTTAGTGAATTTTTTCGGTTTAAAGGTTTTTAATTTTTTAAACTTGTTTGTTATTAATTTTGATTGATTCGGTTTTTTTAATCAATTAATTATTAATTTTTAATATACAGATTTGCTGTTTTTTAAATAAATCTTAATTAATAAAAATTATTTCTGAGTGGTAAATTTAAAACACTTTTAACTGAAATTGTCTGCCATATTCATTTAAATAATTCAATAAAATAATGTCGAAATTACATTTAGATAGATTTATAAGAGCATCGGATGCTTTTATTAGATTTGAATCGAATTTTAATAATTTTCGTGACGAAATGGATACCGTATATACCTTGGAGATTCGAAGTGTAGAATTAAAAAGTTTATGCGAAAACGTAAAGTTGACATATGATGGTTGCTTAATGAGGGGTTTGACGTAGCTTGGCAAAATCTTAAAGATGCATATGATAATCCCCGTATGTTGGTTAATAACCAATTAAAATTATTATTTAACCTTCCTTCGGTTGATAAGGAATCTAGTGCCGGGCTTAAGACTCTTCAGCGTGGGTATTAATAATTGTCTTACTTCTCTTTCGGTATATAAGGTGTGCACTGAAAATTGGGATCCAATTCTAATTTTTATGTGCCATTCAACGTTTGCCTACGTCTACGGTCAGTTTATGGGAACAAGGGGTTAGAAACAAATCACTATTATCCACATGGAAAGAGTTTGATACATTTCTGACGGAAAGAATTCAGACCCCTAGAATGCGTTCGTGATCTTAAAGATTCACAACAATCTAGCAAACCTTCTGGGCAGAAGGTCAAAGCTCATGTTGTGAATTCATCTTCATCTTCTTGCGTTTTGTGTCGTGCTTCGGGACATTTTTTGAGAAACTGTAAACGTTTCAAAAATCTTTCGATTTCCGAAAGATTTTCAACGGTGAAGAAATTTCACTGTTGTGTTAATTGTCTGTCGCGGAGAACATGAAGTGAAGAATTGCAAAAGTGCCTTTAATTGCACGACGTGTAATAAAAGGCATCTTACGTTACTACATCGTAACGAAAATAGTTCGGAATTTTCAGCTAGGGAGAATACGGTTCCAGTTTCGGGTAATATAGCCCAAAATGCGAATGTAAATTCATCCCTACCTTCTACTTCGACTGGCATATATAATAATGGAAATGCTACTCGACAGGTTTTTCATGTCTCTCAGAATAGAAACGTGCTTCTGGGACCAGCTATGGTAAATATAATTCATCAGGATATGACGTACCCCGCTCGCGCCCTTATTGACCCCAGCTTCAGAGACTTCTTTTATATCTGAACATTTAAGAAACCGTTTGAAACTTTCGACAAATGTCAAGTTTCGGGGTATTAATCAAACTATTTCTGCTACGACTAAATGGAAGTAGTCTAAATGATTTCCTTTATGTGGGACCCACTTTGCAAACAGATTTAGTGCTACTTATTCTTCGTTGGAGGCTATTTAGATATGTTTTTAATTGCGATATTACTCAAATGTATAGACAAATTCGTCTTGATCCCGCTCATACGCCATATCAGCGTAATACTTTTTCGATCCTCGACAACTGAAGAGGTAAAGACGTATGAGTTACAGACTGTAACTTTCGGTGTCAACTGTGATCCTTATCTAGCAATAAGGACACTGTTACAGCTAGCAGAAGATTCAGAGGCTGAGTACCCTCTTGTTGCCAACATTTTGCGCAAGGATATGTACGTTGACGACGTATTAACCGGGGCTCACGATGTTTTATCTGCTCTGAAGGCTCGGGATCAATTACGAACTGTTTTGTCTTCAGCGAAATTTGAATTAAGGAAATGGACTTCGAACGAAATTAAAATCCTAGGGGACCTCCCCTCAAGTCATCTTGTTGATTCTAAACTGTTGATATTTGTTGAATCCAGCAGTTCTAAGACACTGGGTATTCAATGGAATGCTCAATTAGATTCGTTTTATTTTAAAGTAGAGCCTATTGCTAAGAAGTCAAACTACACAAAAAGGGAAGTTTTGTCTGCTATAGCGAAATTATTTGATCCTGTAGGTTGGCTAGGGCCCGGTTATCATTACAGAAAAAATTTATTATGCAAAAAATTTGGCTGGATAACATTGGTTGGGATGATTTTTTGCTCCCCTTGACAGGACAAGAGTGGAAAAAATTTGTCGCCTCCTATACTGAAGTAAATAGTATCCAGATTCCAAGGTGGGTACATTTTGCTCCAAATATGTCAGCAGAATTACATGTTTTTCCAGACGCCTCGGAAAAAAGCATACGCGGGGGGCAGTGTATATCCGTATTGAGGCCTTTGACCACATTTTCACAAACTTACTCACCTGCAAATCTAAAGTAGCCTCTGTTAAATCTATTTCATTACCTCGTTTAGAACTTTGTGGAGCAGTTTTAGCTTCTGAACTTTTAAAAAACTGTTAGTAATGAAGTTGACATACCAAATAAACAGGTGTATTTTTGGACCGACTCTACTATTGTTCTTTGTTGGTTGAGAAAAACACCTAATAGCTGGACAACCTTTGTGGGCTAATAGAGTTTGTAGGATTCAGGAGAATGTAGGGGAACCATAATTGGTATCATGTTAGGTCGGAAGAAAATCCAGCAAACCTAGGCAGAGTAGAGGTCTTTCGCCCTCAGAATTGGCAAGAAGTCAACTATGGTGGCATGGACCCACTTGGCTTCGTGAGCCTAAAGCTCACTGGAGCATAAGGGATCTTTTCCCATTAGACACAGATGTTGAAGCCGAAGCGGTCAAGGTACACGCACCTTTCTTCTCGGACTATGAAGATGTTCTTGACCGATTTTCGAAATTTGATCACGCTCTTAGAGTATTAGCCTACATGTTTCGATTCTATTTTATGACACATTCGTCGCATAAAGGCAAGCAAACATTTGATACCACTTCAATTTCAAGCAATGAGATTATAAAAGTCAAGCTACGCTTAGCAATATTGGCTCAAAAGGTTAATTTTGCAGAGGAATATAAAGCTCTCTTATCAAAAGAGCCTATTTCATCAAAAAGCTCACTACAATCGCTTAATCCTTTCTTAGATGCTGATGGAGTAATGAGACTAAATGGTCGGTTAGCAAAATCGCTATCCTTGTGTTATACAGAAAAAATATCCGATTATTTTGCCCTATTCATGTCGTTTTACAGTTCTTTTAGCAGAATTCGTACATTTAATTTCGATTCATTAATCAGTTGATGTTGAGAATTATTCGTATTGAATATTGGGTACCCCGTCTTAAGGTCCTAGTTCGAACTATAATAAATCGTTGCAAACGCTGCATATTAGATAAAAAAACGCTCGTGTAGTCAGATAATGGCAGCATTACCTCCAGAACGCACTACTTTAGACCGGCCATTTACTTTTTTTACAAAATCACTACTGGAGTGGATTTTGCCGGTCCTTTTGATTTGAAAAGTTTTACTGGCAGGTCCTGTCGAATAACGAAAGCGTATGTATGCATCTTCGTTTGTTTTTCCACCAAAGCAGTCCATTTAAAAGCTACGACTGATTTAACGTCAGATGCGTTCTTGGCTGCCTTACATCGGTTTATTGCTCGACGAGGTTGTCCATTGACAATATTTTCCGATAATGGCACTAATTTCGTGGGAGCTTCCCGTGAGATTGAGAGAGATTCCCGAACGTTTTTTGGTGGAGAGCCAGGCTCGACTGTGTTCTACCTTTGGCGTTTCAGGGTATTTCATGGCGGTTTATCCCTGCTGGTGCGCCTCATATGGGAGGCCTATGGGAAGCTGCTGTTAAAAGTTTTAAACACCATTTTCGAAATTAAGCTCAATCAGTAAAATATACATTCGAAGAGCTTTCTACTATACTTGCGCGAATAGAGACTTCCTGGAATTCTTGACTCTTATGCCCCATGTCAGAAAATCCTAATGAGCCCGTAGCTCTAACCCCGTTCCATTTCTTAATAGGTGGTCCAATATTGGCCCCACCAGAACCATCAGTAAACGAATCGCCCATAGGTTTAGTGAATCGTTATCGCAAGATGAAGGCATTTTCTCATGATTTCTGTCGACGATGGAATTGCATAAACGCTATAAATGGAAATTTCCCCGAAAGGTACATAGCCGTAGACGACTTGGTTTGCTATTCACCATGAAAAATTATCTCCAACTTCCTGGAAATTAGGTCGCGTAATTAA
>OX451215.1:128468888-129029888 GCA_949628195.1 Phasia obesa | reverse complement strand
CATTTTGGATGAAGCCAGATTTCTGGAAAACTGATCACACGATTTTTTGCACTGTGAGTGTTTTTTAATCCCTAGATGGTGGACTTCCATAGTCTGTATCGCTTATTGCTTGACGTGACCTAGTTTCCAAGATATAAAGAATCCCAGATTTTTCTGACCATTTTGGATGAAGCCAGATTTCTGGAAAACTGGTCACACGATTTTTTGCACGGTGAGTGTTTTTGAATCTCCAGGTGGTCCATTTCCATAATCTGTATCGGTAATTGCTTGACGCGACCTAGTTCCTAAGATATAAAGAATCCCAGATTTTTCTGACCATTTTGGATGAAGCCAGATTTCTGGAAAACTGGTTACAAGATTTTTTGCACGGTGAATGTTTTTTAATCTCCTGATGGTGCACTTCCATAATGTGTATCGTTTATTGCTTGACGTGACCTAGTTTCCAAGATATAAAGAATCCCAAATTTTTCTGACAATTTGGATAAAGCCAGATATCTGGAAAACTGGTCACACAATTTTTTGCACGGTGAGTGTTTTTTAATCCCTAGATGGTGGACTTCCATAGTATGTATCGCCTATTGCTTGACGTGACCTAGTTTCCAAGATATAAAGAATACCAGATTTTTCTGACCATTTTGGATGAAGCCAGATTTCTGGAAAACTGGTCACACGATTTTTTTGCACGGTGAGTGTTTTTTAATCCCTAGATGGTCCACTTCTATAATCTGTATCGCTTATTGCTTGACGTTACTTAGTTTGCAAGATATAAAGAATCCCAGATTTTTCTGACCATTTTGGATGAAGCCAGATTTCTGGAAAACTGGTCACACGATTTATTGCACGGTGAGTGGTTTTTAATCCCTAGATGGTGGACTTCCATAATCAATATCGCTTATTGCTTGACGTGCCCTAGTTTCCAAGATATAAAGAATCCCAAATTTTTCTGACCATTTTGGATGAAGCCAGATTTCTGGAAAACTGGTCACACGATTTTTTGCACGGTGAGTGTTTTTTAATCTCCAAGTGGTGCACTTCCAAATCTGTATAGATTATTGCTTGACGCGACATAGTTCCTAAAATATAAAGAGTTCCAGATTTTTCTGATCATTTTGGATGAAGCCACATTTCTGTAAAACTTATGTAGCGATTTTTTGGTATTTCTACGTATATTTTGCACCATTGTCCACACTCAACTTTAATGTTGGCTCTACTGATCTGATAGTAAAAATGGCACGCGCGCAATTTCTGTTGTAAAGGCGCAATTTTTTAACAAAAAGGGCGCGAAAATATATATAAATGCAAATGACGCGTTTTTACAAATAATTATTTGATAAAAGCGCTAATTTTATAGTTATTAAAAGGCACTAATTTAATAGCAATGCTCCATTTTGGATACAGCAGATTTCTAGAAAACTGATCTCACGCATTTTTGCACGGTAGGTCGTATGTAAACTCTGAATAGTCCACTTCCGTATTGTGTACCAGTTGTTGCTTGACGCGACCTAGTTCCCAAGCAATAAAATAATTAAAATTTTACTGACCATTTTGGTTGAAGCCAGATTTCTGGAAAACTGGTTTAAACGATTTTTTGCACGGTGAGTGTTTTTTAATCTCCAGATGGTGCACTTCCATAATCTGTATCGTTTATTGCTTGACGTGACCTAGTTTCCAAGATATAAAGAATCCCAAATTTTTCTGACAATTTGGATGAAGCCAGATATCTGGAAAACTGGTCACACAATTTTCGGCACGGTGAGTGTTTTTTAATCCCTAGATGGTGGACTTCCATAGTATGTATCGCCTATTGCTTGACGTGACCTAGTTTCCAAGATATAAAGAATACCAGATTTTTCTGACCATTTTGGATGAAGCCATAATTCTGGAAAACAGGTCACACGATTTTTTGCACGGTGAGTGTTTTTTAATCTCCACCTGGTGCACTTCCATAATCTGTATCGATTATTGCTTGACGTGACCTAGTTTCCAAGATATAAAGAATCCCAGATTTTTCTGACCATTTTGGATGAAGCCAGATTTCTGGAAAACTGGTCACACGATTTATTGCACGGTGAGTGTTTTTTAATCCCTAGATGGTGGACTTCCATAGTCTGTATCGCTTATTGCTTGACGTGACCTAGCACTTCCATAGTCTGTATTGCTTGACGTGACCTAGTTTCCAACATATAAAGAATCCCAGATTTTTCTGACCATTTTGGATGAAGCCAGATTTCTGGAAAACTGGTCACACGATTTTTTGCACGGTGAGTGTTTTTTAATCCCTAGATGGTGGACTTGCATAGTCTGTATCGCTTATTGCTTGACGTGACCTAGCACTTCCATAGTCTGTATTGCTTATTGCTTGACGTGACCTAGTTTCCAACATATAAAGAATCCCAGATTTTTCTGACCATTTTGGATGAAGCCAGATTTCTGGAAAACTGGTCACACGATTTTTTGCACGGTGAGTGTTTTTTAATCCCTAGGTGGTGCGCTTCCATAGTCTGAATCGCTTATTGCTTGACGTGACCTAGTTTCCAAGATATAAAGAATCCCAGATTTTTGTGACCATTTTGGATGATGCCAGAATTCTGGAAAACTGGTCACACGATTTTTTGCACGATGAGTGTTTTTTCCATAGTCTGTATCGCTGATTGCTTGACATGACCTAGTTTCCAAGATATAAAGAATCCCAGAATTTTCTGACCATTTTGGATGAAGACAGATTTCTGGAAAACTGGTCACACGATTTTTTGCACTTCCATAGTCTGTATCACTTATTGCTTGACGTTACTTAGTTTGCAAGATATAAAGAATCACAGATTTTTCTGACCATTTTGGATGAAGCCAGATTTCTGGAAAACTGGTCACACGATTTATTGCACGGTAAGTGGTTTTTAATCCCTAGATGGTGGACTTCCATAATCTGTATCGCTTATTGCTTGACGTGCCCTAGTTTCCAAGATATAAACAATCCCAGATTTTTCTGACCATTTTGGATGAAGCCAGATTTCTGGAAAACTGGTCACACGATTTTGTGCACGGTGAGTGTTTTCTAATCTCCAGATGGTCCACCTCCATAATCTGAACCGTTTATTGCTTGACGCGAACTAGTTTCCAAGCAATAAAATAATAAAAATTTTCCTGACCATTTTGGATGAAGCCAGATTTCTGGAAAACTGGTCACACGATTTTTTGCGCGGTGAGTGTTTTTAATCCCTAGGTGGTGCACTTCCATAGTCTGTATCGCACATTGCTTGACGTGACCTAGTTTCCAAGATATAAAGAATCCCAGATTTTTCTGACCATTTTGGATGAAGCCAGATTTCTGGAAATCTGGTCACACGATTTTTTGCACGGTGAGTGTTTTTTAATCCCTAGATGGTGGACTTCCATAGTCTGTATCGCTTATTGCTTGACGTGACCTAGCACTTCCATAGTCTGTATTGCTTATTGCTTGACGTGACCTAGTTTCCAACATATAAAGAATCCCAAATTTTTCTGACCATTTTGGATGAAGCCAGATTTCTGGAAAACTGGATTTTTTGAACGGTGAGTGTTTTTTAATCTCCACCTGGTGCACTTCCATAATCTGTATCGATTATTGCTTGACGTGACCTAGTTTCCAAGATATAAAGAATCCCAGATTTTTCTGACCATTTTGGATGAAGCCAGATTTCTGGAAAACTGGTCACACGATTTATTGCACGGTGAGTGTTTTTAATCCCTAGATGGTGGACTTCCATAATCTGTATCGCTTATTGCTTGACGTGACCTAGTTTCCAAGATATAAAGAATCCCAGATTTTTCTGACCATTTTGGATGAAGCCAGATTTCTGGAAAACTTGTCACACGATTTTTTGCACGGTGAGTGTTTTTTAATCCCTAGATGGTGGACTTCCATAGTCTGTATCGCTTATTGCTTGACGTGACCTAGCACTTCCATAGTCTGTATTGCTTATTGCTTGACGTGACCTAGTTTCCAACATATAAATAATCCCAGATTTTTCTGACCATTTTGGATGAAGCCAGATTTCTGGAAAACTGGTCACACGATTTTTTGCACGGTGAGTGTTTTTTAATCCCTAGATGGTGGACTGCCATAGTCTGTATCGCTTATTGCTTGACGTGACCTAGCACTTCCATAGTCTGTATTGCTTATTGCTTGACGTGACCTAGTTTCCAACATATAAAGAATCCCAGATTTTTCTGACCATTTTGGATGAAGCCAGATTTCTGGAAAACTGGTCACACGATTTTTTGAACGGTGAGTGTTTTTTAATCCCTAGATGGTGGACTTCCATAGTCTGTATCGCTTATTGCTTAACGTGACCTAGTTTCCAAGATATAAAGAATCCCAGATTTTTCTGACCATTTTGGATGAAGCCAGATGTCTGGAAAACTGGTCACACGATTTTTTGCACGGTGAGTGTTTTTTAATCTCCAGATGGTGCACTTCCATAATCTGTATCGTTTATTGCTTGACGTGACCTAGTTTCCAAGGTATAAAGAATCCCAAATTTTTCTGACCATTTTGGATGAAGTAAGATTTCTGGAAAACTGGTCACACAATTTTTTGCACGGTAAGTGTTTTTAATCCCTAGATGGTGGACTTCCATAGTATGTATCGCCTATTGCTTGACGTGACCTAGTTTCCAGGATATAAAGAATACCAGATTTTTCTGACCATTCTGGATGAAGCCAGATTTCTGGAAAACTGGTCACACGATTTTTTGCACGGTGAGTGTTTTTTTTAATCCCTAGATGGTGCACTTCCATAGTCTGTATCGCTTATTGCTTGACGTGACCTAGTTTTCAAGATATAAAGAATACCAGATTTTTCTGACCATTTTGGATGAAGCCAGATTTCTGGAAATCTTGTCACACGATTTTTTGCACGGTGAGAGTTTTTTAATCCCTAGATGGTGGACTTCCATAGTCTGTATCGCTTATTGCTTGACGTGACCTAGTTTCCAAGATATAAAGAATACCAGATTTTTCTGACCATTTTGGATGAAGACAGATTTCTGGAAAACTGGTCACACGATTTTTTGCACGGTGAGTGTTTTTTAATCTGTATCGCTTATTGCTTGACGTGACCTAGTTTCCAAGATATAAAGAATCCCAGATTTTTTTGACCATTTTGGATGAAGCCAGATTTCTGGAAAACTGGGCACACGATTTATTGCACGGTGAGTGGTTTTTAATCCCTAGATGGTGGACTTCCATAATCTGTATCGCTTATTGCTTGACGTGACCTAGTTTCCAAGATATAAATAATACCAGATTTTTCTGACCATTTTGGATGAAGCCAGATTTCTGGAAATCTTGTCACACGATTTTTTGCACGGTGAGTGTTTTTTAATCCCTAGATGGTGGACTTCCATAGTCTGCATCGCTGATTGCTTGACGTGACCTAGTTTCCAAGATATAAAGAATCCCAGATTTTTCTGACCATTTTGGATGAAGACAGATTTCTGGAAAACTGGTCACACGATTTTTTGCACGGTGAGTGTTTTTTAATCTGTATCGCTTATTGCTTGACGTGACCTAGTTTCCAAGATATAAAGAATCCTAGATTGTTTGACCATTTTGGATGAAGCCAGATTTCTGGAAAACTGGGCACACGATTTATTGCACGGTGAGTGGTTTTTAATCCCTAGATGGTGGACTTCCATAATCTCTATCGCTTATTGCTTGACGTGACCTAGTTTCCAAGATATAAATAATCCCAGATTTTTCTGACCATTTTGGATGAAGCCAGATTTCTGGAAAACTGGTCACACGATTTTTTGCACGGTGAGTGTTTTTTAATCTCCAGGTGGTGCACTTCCATAATCTGTATAGATTATTGCTTGACGCGACCTAGTTCCTAAAATATAAAGAGTTCCAGATTTTTCTGATCATTTTGGATGAAGCCAGATTTCTGGAAAACTGGTTACAAGATTTTTTGCACGGTGAGTGTTTTTTAATCTCCTGATGGTGCACTTCCATAGTCTGTATTGCTTATTGCTTGACGTGACCTAGTTTCCAACATATAAATAATCCCAGATTTTTCTGACCATTTTGGATGAAGCCAGATTTCTGGAAAACTGGTCACACGATTTTTTGCACGGTGAGTGTTTTTTAATCCCTAGATGGTGGAGTTCCATAGTATGTATCGCTTATTGCTTGACGTGACCTAGCACTTCCATAGTCTGTATTGCTTATTGCTTGACGTGACCTAGTTTCCAACATATAAAGAATCCCAGATTTTTCTGACCATTTTGGATGAAGCCAGATTTCTGCAAAACTGGTCACACGATTTTTTGAACGGTGAGTGTTTTTTAATCCCTAGATGGTGGACTTCCATAGTCTGTATCGCTTATTGCTTAACGTGACCTAGTTTCCAAGATATAAAGAATCCCAGATTTTTCTGACCATTTTGGATGAAGCCAGATTTCTGGAAAACTGGTCACACGATTTTTTGCACGGTGAGTGTTTTTTAATCTCCAGATGGTGCACTTCCATAATCTGTATCGTTTATTGCTTGACGTGACCTAGTTTCCAAGGTATAAAGAATCCCAAATTTTTCTGACCATTTTGGATGAAGTAAGATTTCTGGAAAACTGGTCACACAATTTTTTGCACGGTAAGTGTTTTTAATCCCTAGATGGTGGACTTCCATAGTATGTATCGCCTATTGCTTGACGTGACCTAGTTTCCAGGATATAAAGAATACCAGATTTTTCTGACCATTCTGGATGAAGCCAGATTTCTGGAAAACTGGTCACACGATTTTTTGCACGGTGAGTGTTTTTTTTAATCCCTAGATGGTGCACTTCCATAGTCTGTATCGCTTATTGCTTGACGTGACCTAGTTTTCAAGATATAAAGAATACCAGATTTTTCTGACCATTTTGGATGAAGCCAGATTTCTGGAAATCTTGTCACACGATTTTTTGCACGGTGAGAGTTTTTTAATCCCTAGATGGTGGACTTCCATAGTCTGTATCGCTTATTGCTTGACGTGACCTAGTTTCCAAGATATAAAGAATACCAGATTTTTCTGACCATTTTGGATGAAGACAGATTTCTGGAAAACTGGTCACACGACTTTTTGCACGGTGAGTGTTTTTTAATCTGTATCGCTTATTGCTTGACGTGACCTAGTTTCCAAGATATAAAGAATCCCAGATTTTTTTGACCATTTTGGATGAAGCCAGATTTCTGGAAAACTGGGCACACGATTTATTGCACGGTGAGTGGTTTTTAATCCCTAGATGGTGGACTTCCATAATCTGTATCGCTTATTGCTTGACGTGACCTAGTTTCCAAGATATAAATAATACCAGATTTTTCTGACCATTTTGGATGAAGCCAGATTTCTGGAAATCTTGTCACACGATTTTTTGCACGGTGAGTGTTTTTTAATCCCTAGATGGTGGACTTCCATAGTCTGCATCGCTGATTGCTTGACGTGACCTAGTTTCCAAGATATAAAGAATCCCAGATTTTTCTGACCATTTTGGATGAAGACAGATTTCTGGAAAACTGGTCACACGATTTTTTGCACGGTGAGTGTTTTTTAATCTGTATCGCTTATTGCTTGACGTGACCTAGTTTCCAAGATATAAAGAATCCTAGATTTTTTGACCATTTTGGATGAAGCCAGATTTCTGGAAAACTGGGCACACGATTTATTGCACGGTGAGTGGTTTTTAATCCCTAGATGGTGGACTTCCATAATCTCTATCGCTTATTGCTTGACGTGACCTAGTTTCCAAGATATAAATAATCCCAGATTTTTCTGACCATTTTGGATGAAGCCAGATTTCTGGAAAACTGGTACACGATTTTTTGCACGGTGAGTGTTTTTTAATCTCCAGGTGGTGCACTTCCATAATCTGTATAGATTATTGCTTGACGCGACCTAGTTCCTAAAATATAAAGAGTTCCAGAATTTTCTGATCATTTTGGATGAAGCCAGATTTCTGGAAAACTGGTTACAAGATTTTTTGCACGGTGAGTGTTTTTTAATCTCCTGATGGTGCACTTCCATAATGTGTATCGTTTATTGCTTGACGTGACCTAGTTTCCAAGATATAAAGAATCCCAAATTTTTCTGACAATTTGGATAAAGCCAGATATCTGGAAAACTGGTCACACAATTTTTTGCACGGTGAGTGTTTTTTAATCCCTAGATGGTGGAGTTCCATAGTATGTATCGCCTATTGCTTGACGTGACCTAGTTTCCAAGATATAAAGAATACCAGATTTTTCTGACCATTTTGGATGAAGCCAGATTTCTGGAAAACTGGTCACACGATTTTTTGCACGGTGAGTGTTTTTTAATCCCTAGATGGTCCACTTCTATAATCTGTATCGCTTATTGCTTGACGTTACTTAGTTTGCAAGATATAAAGAATCCCAGATTTTTCTGACCATTTTGGATGAAGCCAGATTTCTGGAAAACTGGTCACACGATTTAATGCACGGTGAGTGGTTTTTAATCCCTAGATGGTGGACTTCCATAATCAATATCGCTTATTGCTTGACGTGCCCTAGTTTCCAAGATATAAAGAATCCCAAATTTTTCTGACCATTTTGGATGAAGCCAGATTTCTGGAAAACTGGTCACACGATTTTTTGCACGGTGAGTGTTTTTTAATCCCTAGATGGTGGACTTCCATAGTCTGTATCGCTTATTGCTTGACGTGACCTAGCACTTCCATAGTCTGTATTGCTTGACGTGACCTAGTTTCCAACATATAAAGAATCCCAGATTTTTCTGACCATTTTGGATGAAGCCAGATTTCTGGAAAACTGGTCACACGATTTTTTGCACGGTGAGTGTTTTTTAATCCCTAGATGGTGGACTTGCATAGTCTGTATCGCTTATTGCTTGACGTGACCTAGCACTTCCATAGTCTGTATTGCTTATTGCTTGACGTGACCTAGTTTCCAACATATAAAGAATCCCAGATTTTTCTGACCATTTTGGATGAAGCCAGATTTCTGGAAAACTGGTCACACGATTTTTTGCACGGTGAGTGTTTTTTAATCTCCAGGTGGTGCACTTCCATAATCTGTATAGATTATTGCTTGACGCGACGTAGTTCCTAAAATATAAAGAGTTCCAGATTTTTCTGATCATTTTGGATGAAGCCAGATTTCTGGAAAACTGGTTACAAGATTTTTTGCACGGTGAGTGTTTTTTAATCTCCTGATGGTGCACTTCCATAATGTATATCGTTTATTGCTTGACGTGACCTAGTTTCCAAGATATAAAGAATCCCAAATTTTTCTGACAATTTGGATAAAGCCAGATATCTGGAAAACTGGTCACACAATTTTTTGCACGGTGAGTGTTTTTTAATCCCTAGATGGTGGACTTCCATAGTATGTATCGCCTATTGCTTGACGTGACCTAGTTTCCAAGATATAAAGAATACCAGATTTTTCTGACCATTTTGGATGAAGCCAGATTTCTGGAAAACTGGTCCCACGATTTTTTGCACGGTGAGTGTTTTTTAATCCCTAGATGGTCCACTTCTATAATCTGTATCGCTTATTGCTTGACGTTACTTAGTTTGCAAGATATAAAGAATCCCAGATTTTTCTGACCATTTTGGATGAAGCCAGATTTCTGGAAAACTGGTCACACGATTTATTGCACGGTGAGTGGTTTTTAATCCCTAGATGGTGGACTTCCATAATCAATATCGCTTATTGCTTGACGTGCCCTAGTTTCCAAGATATAAAGAATCCCAAATTTTTCTGACCATTTTGGATGAAGCCAGATTTCTGGAAATCTTGTCACACGATTTTTTGCACGGTGAGTGTTTTTGAATCCCTAGATGGTGGACTTCCATAATCTGTATCGCTTATTGCTTGACGTGACCTAGTTTCCAAGATATAAAGAATCCCAGATTTTTCTGACCATTTTGGATGAAGCCAGATTTCTGGAAATCTTGTCACACGATTTTTTGCACGGTGAGTGTTTTTGAATCCCTAGATGGTGGACTTCCATAATCTGTATCGCTTATTGCTTGACGTGACCTAGTTTCCAAGATATAAAGAATCCCAGATTTTTCTGACCATTTTGGATGAAGACAGATTTCTGGAAAACTGGTCACACGATTTTTTGCACGGTGAGTGTTTTTTAATCTCCAGGTGGTGCACTTCCATAATCTGTATAGATTATTGCTTGACGCGACCTAGTTCCTAAAATATAAAGAGTTCCAGATTTTTCTGATCATTTTGGATGAAGCCACATTTCTGTAAAACTTATGTAGCGATTTTTTGGTATTTCTACGTATATTTTGCACCATTGTCAACACTCAACTTTAATGTTGGCTCTACTGATCTGATAGTAAAAATGGCACGCGCGCAATTTCTGTTGTAAAGGCGCAATTTTTTAACAAAAAGGGCGCGAAAATATATATATATGCAAATGACGCGTTTTTACAAATAATTATTTGATAAAAGCGCTAATTTTATAGGTATTAAAAGGCACTAATTTAATAGCAATGCTCCATTTTGGATGCAGCAGATTTCTAGAAAACTGATCTTACGCATTTTTGCACGGTAGGTCGTTTGTAAACTCTGAATAGTCCACTTCCGTATTGTGTACCAGTTGTTGCTTGACGCGACCTAGTTCCCAAGCAATAAAATAATTAAAATTTTACTGACCATTTTGGATGAAGCCAGATTTCTGGAAAACTGGTTAAACGATTTTTTGCACGGTGAGTGTTTTTTAATCTCCAGATGGTGCACTTCCATAATCTGTATCGTTTATTGCTTGACGTGACCTAGTTTCCAAGATATAAAGAATCCCAAATTTTTCTGACAATTTGGATGAAGCCAGATATCTGGAAAACTGGTCACACAATTTTCGGCACGGTGAGTGTTTTTTAATCCCTAGATGGTGGACTTCCATAGTATGTATCGCCTATTGCTTGACGTGACCTAGTTTCCAAGATATAAAGAATACCAGATTTTTCTGACCATTTTGGATGAAGCCATAATTCTGGAAAACAGGTCACACGATTTTTTGCATGGTGAGTGTTTTTGAATCTCCACCTGGTGCACTTCCATAATCTGTATCGATTATTGCTTGACGTGACCTAGTTTCCAAGATATAAAGAATCCCAGATTTTTCTGACCATTTTGGATGAAGCCAGATTTCTGGAAAACTGGTCACACGATTTATTGCACGGTGAGTGTTTTTTAATCCCTAGATGGTGGACTTCCATAGTCTGTATCGCTTATTGCTTGACGTGACCTAGCACTTCCATAGTCTGTATTGCTTGACGTGACCTAGTTTCCAACATATAAAGAATCCCAGATTTTTCTGACCATTTTGGATGAAGCCAGATTTCTGGAAAACTGGTCACACGATTTTTTGCACGGTGAGTGTTTTTTAATCCCTAGATGGTGGACTTGCATAGTCTGTATCGCTTATTGCTTGACGTGACCTAGCACTTCCATAGTCTGTATTGCTTATTGCTTGACGTGACCTAGTTTCCAACATATAAAGAATCCCAGATTTTTCTGACCATTTTGGATGAAGCCAGATTTCTGGAAAACTGGTCACACGATTTTTTGCACTTCCATAGTCTGTATCACTTATTGCTTGACGTTACTTAGTTTGCAAGATATAAAGAATCACAGATTTTTCTGACCATTTTGGATGAAGCCAGATTTCTGGAAAACTGGTCACACGATTTATTGCACGGTAAGTGGTTTTTAATCCCTAGATGGTGGACTTCCATAATCTGTATCGCTTATTGCTTGACGTGCCCTAGTTTCCAAGATATAAACAATCCCAGATTTTTCTGACCATTTTGGATGAAGCCAGATTTCTGGAAAACTGGTCACACGATTTTGTGCACGGTGAGTGTTTTCTAATCTCCAGATGGTCCACCTCCATAATCTGAACCGTTTATTGCTTGACGCGAACTAGTTTCCAAGCAATAAAATAATAAAAATTTTCCTGACCATTTTGGATGAAGCCAGATTTCTGGAAAACTGGTCACACGATTTTTTGCGCGGTGAGTGTTTTTAATCCCTAGGTGGTGCACTTCCATAGTCTGTATCGCTTATTGCTTGACGTGACCTAGTTTCCAACATATAAAGAATCCCAGATTTTTCTGACCATTTTGGATGAAGCCAGATTTCTGGAAAACTGGTCACACGATTTTTTGCACGGTGAGTGTTTTTTAATCCCTAGATGGTGGACTTGCATAGTCTGTATCGCTTATTGCTTGACGTGACCTAGCACTTCCATAGTCTGTATTGCTTATTGCTTGACGTGACCTAGTTTCCAACATATAAAGAATCCCAGATTTTTCTGACCATTTTGGATGAAGCCAGATTTCTGGAAAACTGGTCACACGATTTTTTGCACTTCCATAGTCTGTATCACTTATTGCTTGACGTTACTTAGTTTGCAAGATATAAAGAATCACAGATTTTTCTGACCATTTTGGATGAAGCCAGATTTCTGGAAAACTGGTCACACGATTTATTGCACGGTAAGTGGTTTTTAATCCCTAGATGGTGGACTTCCATAATCTGTATCGCTTATTGCTTGACGTGCCCTAGTTTCCAAGATATAAACAATCCCAGATTTTTCTGACCATTTTGGATGAAGCCAGATTTCTGGAAAACTGGTCACACGATTTTGTGCACGGTGAGTGTTTTCTAATCTCCAGATGGTCCACCTCCATAATCTGAACCGTTTATTGCTTGACGCGAACTAGTTTCCAAGCAATAAAATAATAAAAATTTTCCTGACCATTTTGGATGAAGCCAGATTTCTGGAAAACTGGTCACACGATTTTTTGCGCGGTGAGTGTTTTTAATCCCTAGGTGGTGCACTTCCATAGTCTGTATCGCTTATTGCTTGACGTGACCTAGTTTCCAAGATATAAAGAATCCCAGATTTTTCTGACCATTTTGGATGAAGCCAGATTTCTGGAAATCTGGTCACACGATTTTTTGCACGGTGATTGTTTTTTAGTCCCTAGATGGTGCACTTCCATAGTCTGTATTGCTTATTGCTTGACGTGACCTAGTTTCCAAGTAATAAAATAATTAAAAATTTACTGACCATTTTGGATGAAGCCAGATTTCTGGAAAACTGGTTACACGATTTTTTGCACGGTGAGTGTTTTTTAATCCCTAGGTGATGCACTTCCATAGTCTGTATCGCTTATTGCTTAACGTGACCTAGTTTCCAAGATATAAAGAATCCCAGATCTTTCTGACCATTTTGGATGAAGCCAGATTTCTGGAAAACTGGTCACACGATTTTTTGCACGGTGAGTGTTTTTTAATCCCTAGATGGTCCACTTCTATAATCTGTATCGCTTATTGCTTGACGTTACTTAGTTTGCAAGATATAAAGAATCCCAGATTTTTCTGACCATTTTGGATGAAGCCAGATTTCTGGAAAACTGGTCACACGATTTATTGCACGGTGAGTGGTTTTTAATCCCTAGATGGTGGACTTCCATAGTCAATATCGCTTATTGCTTGACGTGCCCTAGTTTCCAAGATATAAAGAATCCCAAATTTTTCTGACCATTTTGGATGAAGCCAGATTTCTGGAAAACTGGTCACACGATTTTTTGCACGGTGAGTGTTTTTTAATCTCCAAGTGGTGCACTTCCATAATCTGTATAGATTATTGCTTGACGCGACATAGTTCCTAAAATATAAAGAGTTCCAGATTTTTCTGATCATTTTGGATGAAGCCACATTTCTGTAAAACTTATGTAGCGATTTTTTGGTATTTCTACGTATATTTTGCACCATTGTCCACACTCAACTTTAATGTTGGCTCTACTGATCTGATAGTAAAAATGGCACGCGCGCAATTTCTGTTGTAAAGGCGCAATTTTTTAACAAAAAGGGCGCGAAAATATATATAAATGCAAATGAGCGTTTTTACAAATAATTATTTGATAAAAGCGCTAATTTTATAGTTATTAAAAGGAACTAATTTAATAGCAATGCTCCATTTTGGATACAGCAAATTTCTAGAAAACTGATCTCACGCATTTTTGCAGGGTAGGTCGTATGTAAACTCTGAATAGTCCACTTCCGTATTGTGTACCAGTTGTTGCTTGACGCGACCTAGTTCCCAAGCAATAAAATAATTAAAATTTTACTGACCATTTTGGATGAAGCCAGATTTCTGGAAAACTGGTTAAACGATTTTTTGCACGGTGAGTGTTTTTTAATCTCCAGATGGTGCACTTCCATAATCTGTATCGTTTATTGCTTGACGTGACCTAGTTTCCAAGATATAAAGAATCCCAAATTTTTCTGACAATTTGGATGAAGCCAGATATCTGGAAAACTGGTCACACAATTTTCGGCACGGTGAGTGTTTTTTAATCCCTAGATGGTGGACTTCCATAGTATGTATCGCCTATTGCTTGACGTGACCTAGTTTCCAAGATATAAAGAATACCAGATTTTTCTGACCATTTTGGATGAAGCCATAATTCTGGAAAACAGGTCACACGATTTTTTGCACGGTGAGTGTTTTTGAATCTCCACCTGGTGCACTTCCATAATCTGTATCGATTATTGCTTGACGTGACCTAGTTTCCAAGATATAAAGAATCCCAGATTTTTCTGACCATTTTGGATGAAGCCAGATTTCTGGAAAACTGGTCACACGATTTATTGCACGGTGAGTGTTTTTTAATCCCTAGATGGTGGACTTCCATAGTCTGTATCGCTTATTGCTTGACGTGACCTAGCACTTCCATAGTCTGTATTGCTTGACGTGACCTAGTTTCCAACATATAAAGAATCCCAGATTTTTCTGACCATTTTGGATGAAGCCAGATTTCTGGAAAACTGGTCACACGATTTTTTGCACGGTGAGTGTTTTTTAATCCCTAGATTGTGGACTTGCATAGTCTGTATCGCTTATTGCTTGACGTGACCTAGCACTTCCATAGTCTGTATTGCTTATTGCTTGACGTGACCTAGTTTCCAACATATAAAGAATCCCAGATTTTTCTGACCATTTTGGATGAAGCCAGATTTCTGGAAAACTGGTTACAAGATTTTTTGCACGGTGAGTGTTTTTTAATCTCCTGATGGTGCACTTCCATAATGTGTATCGTTTATTGCTTGACGTGACCTAGTTTCCAAGATATAAAGAATCCCAAATTTTTCTGACAATTTGGATAAAGCCAGATATCTGGAAAACTGGTCACACAATTTTTTGCACGGTGAGTGTTTTTTAATCCCTAGATGGTGGAGTTCCATAGTATGTATCGCCTATTGCTTGACGTGACCTAGTTTCCAAGATATAAAGAATACCAGATTTTTCTGACCATTTTGGATGAAGCCAGATTTCTGGAAAACTGGTCACACGATTTTTTGCACGGTGAGTGTTTTTTAATCCCTAGATGGTCCACTTCTATAATCTGTATCGCTTATTGCTTGACGTTACTTAGTTTGCAAGATATAAAGAATCCCAGATTTTTCTGACCATTTTGGATGAAGCCAGATTTCTGGAAAACTGGTCACACGATTTATTGCACGGTGAGTGGTTTTTAATCCCTAGATGGTGGACTTCCATAATCAATATCGCTTATTGCTTGACGTGCCCTAGTTTCCAAGATATAAAGAATCCCAAATTTTTCTGACCATTTTGGATGAAGCCAGATTTCTGGAAAACTGGTCACACGATTTTTTGCACGGTGAGTGTTTTTTAATCCCTAGATGGTGGACTTCCATAGTCTGTATCGCTTATTGCTTGACGTGACCTAGCACTTCCATAGTCTGTATTGCTTGACGTGACCTAGTTTCCAACATATAAAGAATCCCAGATTTTTCTGACCATTTTGGATGAAGCCAGATTTCTGGAAAACTGGTCACACGATTTTTTGCACGGTGAGTGTTTTTTAATCCCTAGATGGTGGACTTGCATAGTCTGTATCGCTTATTGCTTGACGTGACCTAGCACTTCCATAGTCTGTATTGCTTATTGCTTGACGTGACCTAGTTTCCAACATATAAAGAATCCCAGATTTTTCTGACCATTTTGGATGAAGCCAGATTTCTGGAAAACTGGTCACACGATTTTTTGCACGGTGAGTGTTTTTTAATCTCCAGGTGGTGCACTTCCATAATCTGTATAGATTATTGCTTGACGCGACCTAGTTCCTAAAATATAAAGAGTTCCAGATTTTTCTGATCATTTTGGATGAAGCCAGATTTCTGGAAAACTGGTTACAAGATTTTTTGCACGGTGAGTGTTTTTTAATCTCCTGATGGTGCACTTCCATAATGTATATCGTTTATTGCTTGACGTGACCTAGTTTCCAAGATATAAAGAATCCCAAATTTTTCTGACAATTTGGATAAAGCCAGATATCTGGAAAACTGGTCACACAATTTTTTGCACGGTGAGTGTTTTTTAATCCCTAGATGGTGGACTTCCATAGTATGTATCGCCTATTGCTTGACGTGACCTAGTTTCCAAGATATAAAGAATACCAGATTTTTCTGACCATTTTGGATGAAGCCAGATTTCTGGAAAACTGGTCACACGATTTTTTGCACGGTGAGTGTTTTTTAATTCCTAGATGGTCCACTTCTATAATCTGTATCGCTTATTGCTTGACGTTACTTAGTTTGCAAGATATAAAGAATCCCAGATTTTTCTGACCATTTTGGATGAAGCCAGATTTCTGGAAAACTGGTCACACGATTTATTGCACGGTGAGTGGTTTTTAATCATTAGATGGTGGACTTCCATAATCAATATCGCTTATTGCTTGACGTGCCCTAGTTTCCAAGATATAAAGAATCCCAAATTTTTCTGACCATTTTGGATGAAGCCAGATTTCTGGAAAACTGGTCACACGATTTTTTGCACGGTGAGTGTTTTTTAATCCCTAGATGGTGGACTTCCATAGTCTGTATCGCTTATTGCTTGACGTGACCTAGCACTTCCATAGTCTGTATTGCTTGACGTGACCTAGTTTCCAACATATAAAGAATCCCAGATTTTTCTGACCATTTTGGATGAAGCCAGATTTCTGGAAAACTGGTCACACGATTTTTTGCACGGTGAGTGTTTTTTAATCCCTAGATGGTGGACTTGCATAGTCTGTATCGCTTATTGCTTGACGTGACCTAGCACTTCCATAGTCTGTATTGCTTATTGCTTGACGTGACCTAGTTTCCAACATATAAAGAATCCCAGATTTTTCTGACCATTTTGGATGAAGCCAGATTTCTGGAAAACTGGTCACACGATTTTTTGCACGGTGAGTGTTTTTTAATCTCCAGGTGGTGCACTTCCATAATCTGTATAGATTATTGCTTGACGCGACCTAGTTCCTAAAATATAAAGAGTTCCAGATTTTTCTGATCATTTTGGATGAAGCCAGATTTCTGGAAAACTGGTTACAAGATTTTTTGCACGGTGAGTGTTTTTTAATCTCCTGATGGTGCACTTCCATAATGTATATCGTTTATTGCTTGACGTGACCTAGTTTCCAAGATATAAAGAATCCCAAATTTTTCTGACAATTTGGATAAAGCCAGATATCTGGAAAACTGGTCACACAATTTTTTGCACGGTGAGTGTTTTTTAATCCCTAGATGGTGGACTTCCATAGTATGTATCGCCTATTGCTTGACGTGACCTAGTTTCCAAGATATAAAGAATACCAGATTTTTCTGACCATTTTGGATGAAGCCAGATTTCTGGAAAACTGGTCCCACGATTTTTTGCACGGTGAGTGTTTTTTAATCCCTAGATGGTCCACTTCTATAATCTGTATCGCTTATTGCTTGACGTTACTTAGTTTGCAAGATATAAAGAATCCCAGATTTTTCTGACCATTTTGGATGAAGCCAGATTTCTGGAAAACTGGTCACACGATTTATTGCACGGTGAGTGGTTTTTAATCCCTAGATGGTGGACTTCCATAATCAATATCGCTTATTGCTTGACGTGCCCTAGTTTCCAAGATATAAAGAATCCCAAATTTTTCTGACCATTTTGGATGAAGCCAGATTTCTGGAAATCTTGTCACACGATTTTTTGCACGGTGAGTGTTTTTGAATCCCTAGATGGTGGACTTCCATAATCTGTATCGCTTATTGCTTGACGTGACCTAGTTTCCAAGATATAAAGAATCCCAGATTTTTCTGACCATTTTGGATGAAGCCAGATTTCTGGAAATCTTGTCACACGATTTTTTGCACGGTGAGTGTTTTTGAATCCCTAGATGGTGGACTTCCATAATCTGTATCGCTTATTGCTTGACGTGACCTAGTTTCCAAGATATAAAGAATCCCAGATTTTTCTGACCATTTTGGATGAAGACAGATTTCTGGAAAACTGGTAACACGATTTTTTGCACGGTGAGTGTTTTTTAATCTCCAGGTGGTGCACTTCCATAATCTGTATAGATTATTGCTTGACGCGACCTAGTTCCTAAAATATAAAGAGTTCCAGATTTTTCTGATCATTTTGGATGAAGCCACATTTCTGTAAAACTTATGTAGCGATTTTTTGGTATTTCTACGTATATTTTGCACCATTGTCAACACTCAACTTTAATGTTGGCTCTACTGATCTGATAGTAAAAATGGCACGCGCGCAATTTCTGTTGTAAAGGCGCAATTTTTTAACAAAAAGGGCGCGAAAATATATATATATGCAAATGACGCGTTTTTACAAATAATTATTTGATAAAAGCGCTAATTTTATAGGTATTAAAAGGCACTAATTTAATAGCAATGCTCCATTTTGGATGCAGCAGATTTCTAGAAAACTGATCTTACGCATTTTTGCACGGTAGGTCGTTTGTAAACTCTGAATAGTCCACTTCCGTATTGTGTACCAGTTGTTGCTTGACGCGACCTAGTTCCCAAGCAATAAAATAATTAAAATTTTACTGACCATTTTGGATGAAGCCAGATTTCTGGAAAACTGGTTAAACGATTTTTTGCACGGTGAGTGTTTTTTAATCTCCAGATGGTGCACTTCCATAATCTGTATCGTTTATTGCTTGACGTGACCTAGTTTCCAAGATATAAAGAATCCCAAATTTTTCTGACAATTTGGATGAAGCCAGATATCTGGAAAACTGGTCACACAATTTTCGGCACGGTGAGTGTTTTTTAATCCCTAGATGGTGGACTTCCATAGTATGTATCGCCTATTGCTTGACGTGACCTAGTTTCCAAGATATAAAGAATACCAGATTTTTCTGACCATTTTGGATGAAGCCATAATTCTGGAAAACAGGTCACACGATTTTTTGCACGGTGAGTGTTTTTGAATCTCCACCTGGTGCACTTCCATAATCTGTATCGATTATTGCTTGACGTGACCTAGTTTCCAAGATATAAAGAATCCCAGATTTTTCTGACCATTTTGGATGAAGCCAGATTTCTGGAAAACTGGTCACACGATTTATTGCACGGTGAGTGTTTTTTAATCCCTAGATGGTGGACTTCCATAGTCTGTATCGCTTATTGCTTGACGTGACCTAGCACTTCCATAGTCTGTATTGCTTGACGTGACCTAGTTTCCAACATATAAAGAATCCCAGATTTTTCTGACCATTTTGGATGAAGCCAGATTTCTGGAAAACTGGTCACACGATTTTTTGCACGGTGAGTGTTTTTTAATCCCTAGATGGTGGACTTGCATAGTCTGTATCGCTTATTGCTTGACGTGACCTAGCACTTCCATAGTCTGTATTGCTTATTGCTTGACGTGACCTAGTTTCCAACATATAAAGAATCCCAGATTTTTCTGACCATTTTGGATGAAGCCAGATTTCTGGAAAACTGGTCACACGATTTTTTGCACTTCCATAGTCTGTATCACTTATTGCTTGACGTTACTTAGTTTGCAAGATATAAAGAATCACAGATTTTTCTGACCATTTTGGATGAAGCCAGATTTCTGGAAAACTGGTCACACGATTTATTGCACGGTAAGTGGTTTTTAATCCCTAGATGGTGGACTTCCATAATCTGTATCGCTTATTGCTTGACGTGCCCTAGTTTCCAAGATATAAACAATCCCAGATTTTTCTGACCATTTTGGATGAAGCCAGATTTCTGGAAAACTGGTCACACGATTTTGTGCACGGTGAGTGTTTTCTAATCTCCAGATGGTCCACCTCCATAATCTGAACCGTTTATTGCTTGACGCGAACTAGTTTCCAAGCAATAAAATAATAAAAATTTTCCTGACCATTTTGGATGAAGCCAGATTTCTGGAAAACTGGTCACACGATTTTTTGCGCGGTGAGTGTTTTTAATCCCTAGGTGGTGCACTTCCATAGTCTGTATCGCTTATTGCTTGACGTGACCTAGTTTCCAACATATAAAGAATCCCAGATTTTTCTGACCATTTTGGATGAAGCCAGATTTCTGGAAAACTGGTCACACGATTTTTTGCACGGTGAGTGTTTTTTAATCCCTAGATGGTGGACTTGCATAGTCTGTATCGCTTATTGCTTGACGTGACCTAGCACTTCCATAGTCTGTATTGCTTATTTCTTGACGTGACCTAGTTTCCAACATATAAAGAATCCCAGATTTTTCTGACCATTTTGGATGAAGCCAGATTTCTGGAAAACTGGTCACACGATTTTTTGCACTTCCATAGTCTGTATCACTTATTGCTTGACGTTACTTAGTTTGCAAGATATAAAGAATCACAGATTTTTCTGACCATTTTGGATGAAGCCAGATTTCTGGAAAACTGGTCACACGATTTATTGCACGGTAAGTGGTTTTTAATCCCTAGATGGTGGACTTCCATAATCTGTATCGCTTATTGCTTGACGTGCCCTAGTTTCCAAGATATAAACAATCCCAGATTTTTCTGACCATTTTGGATGAAGCCAGATTTCTGGAAAACTGGTCACACGATTTTGTGCACGGTGAGTGTTTTCTAATCTCCAGATGGTCCACCTCCATAATCTGAACCGTTTATTGCTTGACGCGAACTAGTTTCCAAGCAATAAAATAATAAAAATTTTCCTGACCATTTTGGATGAAGCCAGATTTCTGGAAAACTGGTCACACGATTTTTTGCGCGGTGAGTGTTTTTAATCCCTAGGTGGTGCACTTCCATAGTCTGTATCGCTTATTGCTTGACGTGACCTAGTTTCCAAGATATAAAGAATCCCAGATTTTTCTGACCATTTTGGATGAAGCCAGATTTCTGGAAATCTGGTCACACGATTTTTTGCACGGTGATTGTTTTTTAGTCCCTAGATGGTGCACTTCCATAGTCTGTATTGCTTATTGCTTGGCGTGACCTAGTTTCCAAGTAATAAAATAATTAAAAATTTACTGACCATTTTGGATGAAGCCAGATTTCTGGAAAACTGGTTACACGATTTTTTGCACGGTGAGTGTTTTTTAATCCCTAGGTGATGCACTTCCATAGTCTGTATCGCTTATTGCTTAACGTGACCTAGTTTCCAAGATATAAAGAATCCCAGATCTTTCTGACCATTTTGGATGAAGCCAGATTTCTGGAAAACTGGTCACACGATTTTTTGCACGGTGAGTGTTTTTTAATCCCTAGATGGTCCACTTCTATAATCTGTATCGCTTATTGCTTGACGTTACTTAGTTTGCAAGATATAAAGAATCCCAGATTTTTCTGACCATTTTGGATGAAGCCAGATTTCTGGAAAACTGGTCACACGATTTATTGCACGGTGAGTGGTTTTTAATCCCTAGATGGTGGACTTCCATAGTCAATATCGCTTATTGCTTGACGTGCCCTAGTTTCCAAGATATAAAGAATCCCAAATTTTTCTGACCATTTTGGATGAAGCCAGATTTCTGGAAAACTGGTCACACGATTTTTTGCACGGTGAGTGTTTTTTAATCTCCAAGTGGTGCACTTCCATAATCTGTATAGATTATTGCTTGACGCGACATAGTTCCTAAAATATAAAGAGTTCCAGATTTTTCTGATCATTTTGGATGAAGCCACATTTCTGTAAAACTTATGTAGCGATTTTTTGGTATTTCTACGTATATTTTGCACCATTGTCCACACTCAACTTTAATGTTGGCTCTACTGATCTGATAGTAAAAATGGCACGCGCGCAATTTCTGTTGTAAAGGCGCAATTTTTTAACAAAAAGGGCGCGAAAATATATATAAATGCAAATGAGCGTTTTTACAAATAATTATTTGATAAAAGCGCTAATTTTATAGTTATTAAAAGGCACTAATTTAATAGCAATGCTCCATTTTGGATACAGCAGATTTCTAGAAAACTGATCTCACGCATTTTTGCACGGTAGGTCGTATGTAAACTCTGAATAGTCCACTTCCGTATTGTGTACCAGTTGTTGCTTGACGCGACCTAGTTCCCAAGCAATAAAATAATTAAAATTTTACTGACCATTTTGGATGAAGCCAGATTTCTGGAAAACTGGTTAAACGATTTTTTGCACGGTGAGTGTTTTTTAATCTCCAGATGGTGCACTTCCATAATCTGTATCGTTTATTGCTTGACGTGACCTAGTTTCCAAGATATAAAGAATCCCAAATTTTTCTGACAATTTGGATGAAGCCAGATATCTGGAAAACTGGTCACACAATTTTCGGCACGGTGACTGTTTTTTAATCCCTAGATGGTGGACTTCCATAGTATGTATCGCCTATTGCTTGACGTGACCTAGTTTCCAAGATATAAAGAATACCAGATTTTTCTGACCATTTTGGATGAAGCCATAATTCTGGAAAACAGGTCACACGATTTTTTGCACGGTGAGTGTTTTTGAATCTCCACCTGGTGCACTTCCATAATCTGTATCGATTATTGCTTGACGTGACCTAGTTTCCAAGATATAAAGAATCCCAGATTTTTCTGACCATTTTGGATGAAGCCAGATTTCTGGAAAACTGGTCACACGATTTATTGCACGGTGAGTGTTTTTTAATCCCTAGATGGTGGACTTCCATAGTCTGTATCGCTTATTGCTTGACGTGACCTAGCACTTCCATAGTCTGTATTGCTTGACGTGACCTAGTTTCCAACATATAAAGAATCCCAGATTTTTCTGACCATTTTGGATGAAGCCAGATTTCTGGAAAACTGGTCACACGATTTTTTGCACGGTGAGTGTTTTTTAATCCCTAGATTGTGGACTTGCATAGTCTGTATCGCTTATTGCTTGACGTGACCTAGCACTTCCATAGTCTGTATTGCTTATTGCTTGACGTGACCTAGTTTCCAACATATAAAGAATCCCAGATTTTTCTGACCATTTTGGATGAAGCCAGATTTCTGGAAAACTGGTCACACGATTTTTTGCACTTCCATAGTCTGTATCACTTATTGCTTGACGTTACTTAGTTTGCAAGATATAAAGAATCACAGATTTTTCTGACCATTTTGGATGAAGCCAGATTTCTGGAAAACTGGTCACACGATTTATTGCACGGTAAGTGGTTTTTAATCCCTAGATGGTGGACTTCCATAATCTGTATCGCTTATTGCTTGACGTGCCCTAGTTTCCAAGATATAAACAATCCCAGATTTTTCTGACCATTTTGGATGAAGCCAGATTTCTGGAAAACTGGTCACACGATTTTGTGCACGGTGAGTGTTTTCTAATCTCCAGATGGTCCACCTCCATAATCTGAACCGTTTATTGCTTGACGCGAACTAGTTTCCAAGCAATAAAATAATAAAAATTTTCCTGACCATTTTGGATGAAGCCAGATTTCTGGAAAACTGGTCACACGATTTTTTGCGCGGTGAGTGTTTTTAATCCCTAGGTGGTGCACTTCCATAGTCTGTATCGCTTATTGCTTGACGTGACCTAGTTTCCAAGATATAAAGAATCCCAGATTTTTCTGACCATTTTGGATGAAGCCAGATTTCTGGAAATCTGGTCACACGATTTTTTGCACGGTGATTGTTTTTTAGTCCCTAGATGGTGCACTTCCATAGTCTGTATTGCTTATTGCTTGACGTGACCTAGTTTCCAAGTAATAAAATAATTAAAAATTTACTGACCATTTTGGATGAAGCCAGATTTCTGGAAAACTGGTTACACGATTTTTTGCACGGTGAGTGTTTTTTAATCCCTAGGTGATGCACTTCCATAGTCTGTATCGCTTATTGCTTGACGTGACCTAGTTTCCAAGATATAAAAAATCCCAGATTTTTCTGACCATTTTGGATGAAGCCAGATTTCTGGAAAACTGGTCACACGATTTTTTGCACGGTGAGTGTTTTTTAATCCCTAGATAAGCAATAAGCAATACAGACTTCCATAGTCTGTATTGCTTATTGCTTGACGTGACCTAGTTTCCAAGTAATGAAATAATTACAAATTTACTGACCATTTTGGATGAAGCCAGATTTCTGGAAAACTGGTCACACGATTTTTTGCACGGTGAGTGTTTTTTATTCCCTAGGTGGTGCACTTCCATAGTCTGAATCGCTTATTGCTTGACGTGACCTCGTTTCCAAGATATAAAGAATCCCAGATTTTTCTGACAATTTGGATGAAGCCAGATTTCTGGAAAACTGGTCACACGATTTTTTGCACGATGAGTGTTTTTTAATCCCTAGGTGGTGCACTTCCATAGTCTGTATCGCTTATTGCTTAACGTGACCTAGTTTCCAAGATATAAAGAATCCCAGATCTTTCTGACCATTTTGGATGAAGCCAGATTTCTGGAAAACTGGTAACACGATTTTTTGCACGATGAGTGTTTTTTAATCCCTAGGTGGTGCACTTCCATAGTCTGTATCGCTTATTGCTTGACGTGACCTAGTTTCCAAGATATAAAAAATCCCAGATTTTTCTGACCATTTTGGATGAAGCCAGATTTCTGGAAAACTGGTCACACGATTTTTTGCACGGTGAGTGTTTTTTAATCCCTAGATAAGCAATAAGCAATACAGACTTCCATAGTCTGTATTGCTTATTGCTTGACGTGACCTAGTTTCCAAGTAATGAAATAATTACAAATTTACTGACCATTTTGGATGAAGCCAGATTTCTGGAAAACTGGTCACACGATTTTTTGCACGGTGAGTGTTTTTTAATCCCTAGTTGGTGCACTTCCATAGTCTGTATTGCTTATTGCTTGACGTGACCTAGTTTCCAAGATATAAAGAATCCCAGATTTTTCTGACCATTTTGGATGAAGCCAGATTTCTGGAAAACTGGTAACACGATTTTTTGCACGATGAGTGTTTTTTAATCCCTAGATGGTGGACTTCCATAGTCTGTATCGCTGATTGCTTGACATGGCCTAGTTTCCAAGATATAAAGAATCCCAGATTTTTCTGACCATTTTGGATGAAGACAGATTTCTGGAAAACTGGTCACACGATTTTTTGCACTTCCATAGTCTGTATCGCTTATTGCTTGACGTTACTTAGTTTGCAAGATATAAAGAATCACAGATTTTTCTGACCATTTTGGATGAAGCCAGATTTCTGGAAAACTGGTCATACGATTTTTTGCACGGTGAGTGTTTTTTAATCCCTAGATGGTGGACTTACCTAATTTGTATCGCTTATTACTTGACGTGACCTAGTTTCCAAGATATAAACAATCCCAGATTTTTCTGACCATTTTGGATGAAGCCAGATTTCTGGAAAACTGGTCACACGATTATTTGCACGGTGAGTGTTTTTTAATGCCTAGATGGCGGACTTCCATAGTCTGTATCGCTTATTGCTTGACGTGACCTAGTTTCCAAGATATAAAGAATCCCAGATTTTTCTGACCATTTTGGATGAAGCCAGATTTCTGGAAAACTGGTAACACGATTTTTTGCACGATGAGTGTTTTTTAATCCCTAGGTGGTGCACTTCCATAGTCTGTATCGCTTATTGCTTAACGTGACCTAGTTTCCAAGATATAAAGAATCCCAGATCTTTCTGACCATTTTGGATGAAGCCAGATTTCTGGAAAACTGGTCATACGATTTTTTGCACGGTGAGTGTTTTTTAATCCCTAGATGGTGGACTTACCTAATTTGTATCGCTTATTACTTGACGTGACCTAGTTTCCAAGATATAAAGAATCCCAGATTTTTCTGACCATTTTGGATGAAGCCAGATTTCTGGAAAACTGGTCACACGATTTTTTGCACGGTGAGTGTTTTTTAATCCCTAGATGGTGGACTTCCATAGTCTGTATCGCTGATTGCTTGACATGGCCTAGTTTCCAAGATATAAAGAATCCCAGATTTTTCTGACCATTTTGGATGAAGACAGATTTCTGGAAAACTGGTCACACGATTTTTTGCACTTCCATAGTCTGTATCGCTTATTGCTTGACGTTACTTAGTTTGCAAGATATAAAGAATCACAGATTTTTCTGACCATTTTGGATGAAGCCAGATTTCTGGAAAACTGGTCAAACGATTTATTGCACGGTAAGTGGTTTTTAATCCCTAGATGGTGGACTTCCATAATCTGTATCGCTTATTGCTTGACGTGCCCTAGTTTCTAAGATATAAACAATCCCAGATTTTTCTGACCATTTTGGATGAAGCCAGATTTCTGGAAAACTGGTCACACGATTTTGTGCACGGTGAGTGTTTTTTAATCTCCAGATGGTCCACCTCCATAATCTGAACCGTTTATTGCTTGACGCGAACTAGTTTCCAAGCAATAAAATAATAAAAATTTTCCTGACCAAAACTGGTCACACGATTTTTTGCGCGGTGAGTGTTTTTAATCCCTAGGTGGTGCACTTCCATATTCTGTATCGTTTATTGCTTGACGTGACCTAGTTTCCAAGATATAAAGAATCCCAGATCTTTCTGACCATTTTGGATGAAGCCAGATATCTGGAAAACTGGTCACACAATTTTCGGCACGGTGAGTGTTTTTTAATCCCTAGATGGTGGACTTACCTAATTTGTATCGCTTATTACTTGACGTGACCTAGTTTCCAAGATATAAAGAATCCCAGATTTTTCTGACCATTTTGGATGAAGCCAGATTTCTGGAAAACTGGTCACACGATTTTTTGCACGGTGAGTGTTTTTTAATCCCTAGGTGGTGCACTTCCATAGTCTTAATCTCTTATTGCTTGACGTGACCTAGTTTCCAAGATATAAAGAATCCCAGATTTTTCTGACCATTTTGGATGAAGCCAGATTTCTGGAAAACTGGTTACACGATTTTTTGCACGATGAGTGTTTTTTAATCCCTAGATGGTGGACTTCCATAGTCTGTATCGCTGATTGCTTGACGTGACCTAGTTTCCAACATATAAAGAATCCCAGATTTTTCTGACCATTTTGGATGAAGCCAGATTTCTGGAAAACTCGTCACACGATTTTTTGCACGGTGAGTGTTTTTTAATCCCTAGGTGGTGCACTTCCATAGTCTGTATTGCTTATTGCTTGACGTGACCTAGTTTCCAAGATATAAAGAATCCCAGATTTGTCTGACCATTTTGGATGAAGCCAGAATTCTGGAAAACTGGTCACACGATTTTTTGCACGGTGAGTGTTTTTAATCCCTAGATGGTGGACTTCCATAGTCTGTATCGCTGATTGCTTGACATGGCCTAGTTTCCAAGATATAAAGAATCCCAGATTTTTCTGACCATTTTGGATGAAGACAGATTTCTGGAAAACTGGTCACACGATTTTTTGCACTTCCATAGTCTGTATCGCTTATTGCTTGACGTTACTTAGTTTGCAAGATATAAAGAATCACAGATTTTTCTGACCATTTTGGATGAAGCCAGATTTCTGGAAAACTGGTCACACGATTTATTGCACGGTAAGTGGTTTTTAATCCCTAGATGGTAGACTTCCATAATCTGTATCGCTTATTGCTTGACGTGCCCTAGTTTCCAAGATATAAACAATCCCAGATTTTTCTGACCATTTTGGATGAAGCCAGATTTCTGGAAAACTGGTCACACGATTTTGTGCACGGTGAGTGTTTTCTAATCTCCAGATGGTCCACCTCCATAATCTGAACCGTTTATTGCTTGACGCGAACTAGTTTCCAAGCAATAAAATAATAAAAATTTTCCTGACCATTTTGGATGAAGCCAGATTTCTGGAAAACTGGTCACACGATTTTTTGCGCGGTAAGTGTTTTTAATCCCTAGGTGGTGCACTTCCATAATCTGTATCGTTTATTGCTTGACGTGACCTAGTTTCCAAGATATAAAGAATCCCAAATTTTTCTGACAATTTGGATGAAGCCAGATATCTGGAAAACTGGTCACACAATTTTCGGCACGGTGAGTGTTTTTTAATCCCTAGATGGTGGACTTCCATAGTCTGTATCGGTTATTGCTTGACGCGACCTAGTTTCCAAGATATAATGAATACCAGATTTTTCTGACCATTTTGGATGAAGCCAGATTTCTGGAAAACTGGTCACACGATTTATTGCACGGTAAGTGGTTTTTAATCCCTAGATAGTGGACTTCCATAATCTGTATCGTTTATTGCTTAACGTGACCTAGTTTCCAAGATATAAAGAATCCCAAATTTTTCTGACAATTTGGATGAAGCCAGATATCTGGAAAACTGGTCACACAATTTTCGGCAAGGTGAGTGTTTTTTAATCCCTAGATTTAAATCCCTAGATCGCCTATTGCTTGACGTGACCTAGTTTCCAAGATATAAAGAATACCAGATTTTTCTGATCATTTTGGATGAAGCCATAATTCTGGAAAACAGGTCACACGATTTTTTGCACGGTGAGTGTTTTTTAATCTCCACCTGGTGCACTTCCATAATCTGTATCGATTATTGCTTGACGTGACCTAGTTTCCAAGATATAAAGAATCCCAGATTTTTCTGACCATTTTGGATGAAGCCAGATTTCTGGAAAACTGGTCACACGATTTATTGCACGGTGAGTGTTTTTTAATCCCTAGATGGTGGACTTCCATAGTCTGTATCGCTTATTGCTTGAAGTGACCTAGCACTTCCATAGTCTGTATTGCTTGACGTGACCTAGTTTCCAACATATAAAGAATCCCAGATTTTTCTGACCATTTTGGATGAAGCCAGATTTCTGGAAAACTGTTCACACGGTTTTTTGCACGGTGAGTGTTTTTTAATCCCTAGATGGTGGACTTGCACAGTCTGTATCGCTTATTGCTTGACGTGACCTAGCACTTCCATAGTCTGTATTGCTTATTGCTTGACGTGACCTAGTTTCCAACATATAAAGAATCCCAGATTTTCCTGACCATTTTGGATGAAGCCAGATTTCTGGAAAACTGGTCACACGATTTTTTGCACGGTGAGTGTTTTTTAATCCCTAGGTGGTGCACTTCCATAGTCTGAATCGCTTATTGCTTGACGTGACCTAGTTTCCAAGATATAAAGAATCCCAGATTTTTCTGACCATTTTGGATGAAGCCAGAATTCTGGAAAACTGGTCACACGATTTTTTGCACTTCCATAGTCTGTATCGCTTATTGCTTGACGTTACTTAGTTTGCAAGATATAAAGAATCCCAGATTTTTCTGACCATTTTGGATGAAGCCAGATTTCTGGAAAACTGGTCACACGATTTATTGCACGGTAAGTGGTTTTTAATCCCTAGATGGTGGACTTTCATAATCTGTATCGCTTATTCCTTGACGTGCCCTAGTTTCCAAGATATAGACAATCCCAGATTTTTCTGACCATTTTGTATGAAGCCAGATTTCTGGAAAACTGGTCACACGATTTTGTGCACGGTGAGTGTTTTCTAATCTCCAGATGGTCCACCTCCATAATCTGAACCGTTTATTGCTTGACGCGAACTAGTTTCCAAGCAATAAAATAATAAAAATTTTCCTGACCATTTTGGATGAAGCCAGATTTCTGGAAAACTGGTCACACGATTTTTTGCGCGGTGAGTGTTTTTAATCCCTAGGTGGTGCACTTCCATAGTCTGTATCGCTTATTGCTTGACGTGACCTAGTTTCCAAGATATAAAGAATCCCAGATTTTTCTGACCATTTTGGATGAAGCCAGATTTCTGGAAAACTGGTCACACGATTTTTTGCACGGTGAGTGTTTTTTAATCCCTAGATGGTGGACTTCCATAGTCTGTATTGCTTATTGCTTGACGTGACCTAGTTTCCAAGTAATAAAATAATTACAAATTTACTGACCATTTTGGATGAAGCCAGATTTCTGGAAAACTGGTCACACGATTTTTTGCACGGTGAGTGTTTTTTAATCCCTAGGTGGTGCACTTCCATAGTCTGAATCGATTATTGCTTGACGCGACCTCGTTTCCAAGATATAAAGAATCCCAGATTTTTCTGACAATTTGGATGAAGCCAGATTTCTGGAAAACTGGTCACACGATTTTTTGCACGGTGAGTGTTTTTTAATCTGTATCGCTTATTGCTTGACGTGACCTAGTTTCCAAGATATAAAGAATCCCAGATTTTTTGACCATTTTGGATGAAGCCAGATTTCTGGAAAACTGGGCACACGATTTATTGCACGGTGAGTGGTTTTTAATCCCTAGATGGTGGACTTCCATAATCTCTATCGCTTATTGCTTGACGTGACCTAGTTTCCAAGATATAAATAATCCCAGATTTTTCTGGCCATTTTGGATGAAGCCAGATTTCTGGAAAACTGGTCACACGATTTTTTGCACGGTGAGTGTTTTTTAATCCCTAGATGGTGGACTTCCATAGTCTGTATTGCTTATTGCTTGACGTGACCTAGTTTCCAAGTAATAAAATAATTACAAATTTACTGACCATTTTGGATGAAGCCAGATTTCTGGAAAACTGGTCACACGATTTTTTGCACGGTGAGTGTTTTTTAATCCCTAGGTGGTGCACTTCCATAGTCTGAATCGATTATTGCTTGACGTGACCTCGTTTCCAAGATATAAAGAATCCCAGATTTTTCTGACAATTTCGATGAAGCCAGATTTCTGGAAAACTGGTCACACGATTTTTTGCACGGTGAGTGTTTTTTAATCTGTATCGCTTATTGCTTGACGTGACCTAGTTTCCAAGATATAAAGAATCCCAGATTTTTTGACCATTTTGGATGAAGCCAGATTTCTGGAAAACTGGGCACACGATTTATTGCACGGTGAGTGGTTTTTAATCCCTAGATGGTGGACTTCCATAATCTCTATCGCTTATTGCTTGACGTGACCTAGTTTCCAAGATATAAATAATACCAGATTTTTCTGACCATTTTGGATGAAGCCAGATTTCTGGAAAACTGGTCACACGATTTTTTGCACGGTGAGTGTTTTTTAATCTCCAGGTGGTGCACTTCCATAATCTGTATAGATTATAGCTTGACGCGACCTAGTTCCTAAAATATAAAGAGTTCCAGATTTTTCTGATCATTTTGGAGGAAGCCACATTTCTGTAAAACTTATATAGCGATTTTTTGGTATTTCTACTTATATTTTGCACCATTGTCAACACTCAACTTTAATGTTGGCTCTACTGATCTGATAGTAAAAATGGCACGCGCGCAATTTCTGTTGTAAAGGCGCAATTTTTTAACAAAAAGGGCGCGAAAATATATATAAATGCAAATGACGCGTTTTTACAAATAATTATTTGATAAAAGCGCTAATTTTATAGTTATTAAAAGGCACTAATTTAATAGCAATGCTCCATTTTGGATACAGCAGATTTCTAGAAAACTGATCTCACGCATTTTTGCACGGTAGGTCGTATGTAAACTCTGAATAGTCCACTTCCGTATGGTGTACCAGTTGTTGCTTGACGCGACCTAGTTCCCAAGCAATAAAATAATTAAAATTTTACTGACCATTTTGGATGAAGCCAGATTTCTGGAAAACTGGTTAAACGATTTTTTGCACGGTGAGTGTTTTTTAATCTCCAGATGGTGCACTTCTATAATCTGTATCGTTTATTGCTTGACGTGACCTAGTTTCCAAGATATAAAGAATCCCAAATTTTTCTGACAATTTGGATGAAGCCAGATATCTGGAAAACTGGTCACACAATTTTCGGCACGGTGAGTGTTTTTTAATCCCTAGATGGTGGACTTCCATAGTATGTATCGCCTATTGCTTGACGTGACCTAGTTTCCAAGATATAAAGAATACCAGATTTTTCTGACCATTTTGGATGAAGCCATAATTCTGGAAAACAGGTCACACGATTTTTTGCACGGTGAGTGTTTTTTAATCTCCACCTGGTGCACTTCCATAATCTGTATCGATTATTGCTTGACGTGACCTAGTTTACAAGATATAAAGAATCCCAGATTTTTCTGACCATTTTGGATGAAGCCAGATTTCTGGAAAACTGGTCACACGATTTATTGCACGGTGAGTGTTTTTTAATCCCTAGATGGTGGACTTCCATAGTCTGTATCGCTTATTGCTTGACGTGACCTAGCACTTCCATAGTCTGTATTGCTTGACGTGACCTAGTTTCCAACATATAAAGAATCCCAGATTTTTCTGACCATTTTGGATGAAGCCAGATTTCTGGAAAACTGGTCACACGATTTTTTGCACGGTGAGTGTTTTTTAATCCCTAGATGGTGGACTTGCATAGTCTGTATCGCTTATTGCTTGACGTGACCTAGCACTTCCATAGTCTGTATTGCTTATTGCTTGACGTGACCTAGTTTCCAACATATAAAGAATCCCAGATTTTTCTGACCATTTTGGATGAAGCCAGATTTCTGGAAAACTGGTCACACGATTTTTTGCACGGTGAGTGTTTTTTAATCCCTATGTGGTGCGCTTCCATAGTCTGAATCGCTTATTGCTTGACGTGACCTAGTTTCCAAGATATAAAGAATCCCAGATTTTTCTGACCATTTTGGATGAAGCCAGAATTCTGGAAAACTGGTCACACGATTTTTTGCACGATGAGTGTTTTTTCCATAGTCTGTATCGCTGATTGCTTGACATGACCTAGTTTCCAAGATATAAAGAATCCCAGAATTTTCTGACCATTTTGGATGAAGACAGATTTCTGGAAAACTGGTCACACGATTTTTTGCACTTCCATAGTCTGTATCACTTATTGCTTGACGTTACTTAGTTTGCAAGATATAAAGAATCACAGATTTTTCTGACCATTTTGGATGAAGCCAGATTTCTGGAAAACTGGTCACACGATTTATTGCACGGTAAGTGGTTTTTAATCCCTAGATGGTGGACTTCCATAATCTGTATCGCTTATTGCTTGACGTGCCCTAGTTTCCAAGATATAAACAATCCCAGATTTTTCTGACCATTTTGGATGAAGCCAGATTTCTGGAAAACTGGTCACACGATTTTGTGCACGGTGAGTGTTTTCTAATCTCCAGATGGTCCACCTCCATAATCTGAACCGTTTATTGCTTGACGCGAACTAGTTTCCAAGCAATAAAATAATAAAAATTTTCCTGACCATTTTGGATGAAGCCAGATTTCTGGAAAACTGGTCACACGATTTTTTGCGCGGTGAGTGTATTTAATCCCTAGGTGGTGCACTTCCATAGTCTGTATCGCTTATTGCTTGACGTGACCTAGTTTCCAAGATATAAAGAATCCCAGATTTTTCTGACCATTTTGGATGAAGCCAGATTTCTGGAAATCTGGTCACACGATTTTTTGCACGGTGATTGTTTTTTAGTCCCTAGATGGTGCACTTCCATAGTCTGTATTGCTTATTGCTTGACGTGACCTAGTTTCCAAGTAATAAAATAATTAAAAATTTACTGACCATTTTGGATGAAGCCAGATTTCTGGAAAACTGGTTACACGATTTTTTGCACGGTGAGTGTTTTTTAATCCCTAGGTGGTGCACTTCCATAGTCTGTATCGCTTATTGCTTGACGTGACCTAGTTTCCAAGATATAAAAAATCCCAGATTTTTCTGACCATTTTGGATGAAGCCAGATTTCTGGAAAACTGGTCACACGATTTTTTGCACGGTGAGTGTTTTTTAATCCCTAGATAAGCAATAAGCAATACAGACTTCCATAGTCTGTATTGCTTATTGCTTGACGTGACCTAGTTTCCAAGTAATGAAATAATTACAAATTTACTGACCATTTTGGATGAAGCCAGATTTCTGGAAAACTGGTCACACGATTTTTTGCACGGTGAGTGTTTTTTAATCCCTAGGTGGTGCACTTCCATAGTCTGAATCGCTTATTGCTTGACGTGACCTCGTTTCCAAGATATAAAGAATCCCAGATTTTTCTGACAATTTGGATGAAGCCAGATTTCTGGAAAACTGGTCACACGATTTTTTGCGCGGTGAGTGTTTTCTAATCTCCAGATGATCCACTTCCATAATCTGTACCGTTTATTGCTTGACGCGAACTAGTTTCCAAGCAATAAAATCATTAAAATTTTCCTGACCATTTTGGATGAAGCCAGATTTCTGGAAAACTGGTCACACGATTATTTGCACGGTGAGTGTTTTTTAATGCCTAGATGGCGGACTTCCATAGTCTGTATCGCTTATTGCTTGACGTGACCTAGTTTCCAAGATATAAAGAATCCCAGATTTTTCTGACCATTTTGGATGAAGCCAGATTTCTGGAAAACTGGTCACACGATTTTTTGCACGATGAGTGTTTTTTAATCCCTAGGTGGTGCACTTCCATAGTCTGTATCGCTTATTGCTTAACGTGACCTAGTTTCCAAGATATAAAGAATCCCAGATCTTTCTGACCATTTTGGATGAAGCCAGATTTCTGGAAAACTGGTCATACGATTTTTTGCACGGTGAGTGTTTTTTAATCCCTAGATGGTGGACTTACCTAATTTGTATCGCTTATTACTTGACGTGACCTAGTTTCCAAGATATAAAGAATCCCAGATTTTTCTGACCATTTTGGATGAAGCCAGATTTCTGGAAAACTGGTCACACGATTTTTTGCACGGTGAGTGTTTTTTAATCCCTAGGTGGTGCACTTCCATAGTCTTAATCTCTTATTGCTTGACGTGACCTAGTTTCCAAGATATAAAGAATCCCAGATTTTTCTCACCATTTTGGATGAAGCCAGATTTCTGGAAAACTGGTTACACGATTTTTTGCACGATGAGTGTTTTTTAATCCCTAGATGGTGGACTTCCATAGTCTGTATCGCTGATTGCTTGACGTGACCTAGTTTCCAACATATAAAGAATCCCAGATTTTTCTGACCATTTTGGATGAAGCCAGATTTCTGGAAAACTGGTCACACGATTTTTTGCACGGTGAGTGTTTTTTAATCCCTAGGTGGTGCACTTCCATAGTCTTAATCTCTTATTGCTTGACGTGACCTAGTTTCCAAGATATAAAGAATCCCAGATTTTTCTGACCATTTTGGATGAAGCCAGATTTCTGGAAAACTGGTTACACGATTTTTTGCACGATGAGTGTTTTTTAATCCCTAGATGGTGGACTTCCATATTCTGTATCGCTGATTGCTTGACGTGACCTAGTTTCCAACATATAAAGAATCCCAGATTTTTCTGACCATTTTGGATGAAGCCAGATTTCTGGAAAACTGGTCACACGATTTTTTGCACGATGAGTGTTTTTTAATCCCTAGATGGTGGACTTCCATAGTCTGTATCGCTGATTGCTTGACATGGCCTAGTTTCCAAGATATAAAGAATCCCAGATTTTTCTGACCATTTTGGATGAAGACAGATTTCTGGAAAACTGGTCACACGATTTTTTGCACTTCCATAGTCTGTATCGCTTATTGCTTGACGTTACTTAGTTTGCCAGATATAAAGAATCACAGATTTTTCTGACCATTTTGGATGAAGCCAGATTTCTGGAAAACTGGTCACACGATTTATTGCACGGTAAGTGGTTTTTAATCCCTAGATGGTGGACTTCCATAATCTGTATCGCTTATTGCTTGACGTGCCCTAGTTTCCAAGATATAAACAATCCCAGATTTTTCTGACCATTTTGGATGAAGCCAGATTTCTGGAAAACTGGTCACACGATTTTGTGCACGGTGAGTGTTTTCTAATCTCCAGATGGTCCACCTCCATAATCTGAACCGTTTATTGCTTGACGCGAACTAGTTTCCAAGCAATAAAATAATACAAATTTTCCTGACCATTTTGGATGAAGCCAGATTTCTGGAAAACTGGTCACACGATTTTTTGCGCGGTGAGTGTTTTTAATCCCTAGGTGGTGCACTTCCATAATCTGTATCGTTTATTGCTTGACGTGACCTAGTTTCCAAGATATAAAGAATCCCAGATCTTTCTGACCATTTTGGATGAAGCCAGATATCTGGAAAACTGGTCACACAATTTTCGGCACGGTGAGTGTTTTTTAATCCCTAGATGGTGGACTTACCTAATTTGTATCGCTTATTACTTGACGTGACCTAGTTTCCAAGATATAAAGAATCCCAGATTTTTCTGACCATTTTGGATGAAGCCAGATTTCTGGAAAACTGGTCACACGATTTCTTGCACGGTGAGTGTTTTTTAATCCCTAGGTGGTGCACTTCCATAGTCTTAATCTCTTATTGCTTGACGTGACCTAGTTTCCAAGATATAAAGAATCACAGATTTTTCTGACCATTTTGGATGAAGCCAGATTTCTGGAAAACTGGTTACACGATTTTTTGCACGATGAGTGTTTTTTAATCCCTAGATGGTGGACTTCCATAGTCTGTATCGCTGATTGCTTGACGTGACCTAGTTTCCAACATATAAAGAATCCCAGATTTTTCTGACCATTTTGGATGAAGCCAGATTTCTGGAAAACTGGTTACACGATTTTTTGCACGATGAGTGTTTTTTAATCCCTAGATGGTGGACTTCCATAGTCTGTATCGCTGATTGCTTGACGTGACCTAGTTTCCAACATATAAAGAATCCCAGATTTTTCTGACCATTTTGGATGAAGCCAGATTTCTGGAAAACTCGTCACACGATTTTTTGCACGGTGAGTGTTTTTTAATCCCTAGGTGGTGCACTTCCATAGTCTGTATTGCTTATTGCTTGACGTGACCTAGTTTCCAAGATATAAAGAATCCCAGATTTTTCTGACCATTATAAAGAATCCCAGATCTTTCTGACCATTTTGGATGAAGCCAGATTTCTGGAAAACTGGTCATACGATTTTTTGCACGGTGAGTGTTTTTTAATCCCTAGATGGTGGACTTACCTAATTTGTATCGCTTATTACTTGACGTGACCTAGTTTCCAAGATATAAAGAATCCCAGATTTTTCTGACCATTTTGGATGAAGCCAGATTTCTGGAAAACTGGTCACACGATTTCTTGCACGGTGAGTGTTTTTTAATCCCTAGGTGGTGCACTTCCATAGTCTTAATCTCTTATTGCTTGACGTGACCTAGTTTCCAAGATATAAAGAATCACAGATTTTTCTGACCATTTTGGATGAAGCCAGATTTCTGGAAAACTGGTTACACGATTTTTTGCACGATGAGTGTTTTTTAATCCCTAGATGGTGGACTTCCATAGTCTGTATCGCTGATTGCTTGACGTGACCTAGTTTCCAACATATAAAGAATCCCAGATTTTTCTGACCATTTTGGATGAAGCCAGATTTCTGGAAAACTCGTCACACGATTTTTTGCACGGTGAGTGTTTTTTAATCCCTAGGTGGTGCACTTCCATAGTCTGTATTGCTTATTGCTTGACGTGACCTAGTTTCCAAGATATAAAGAATCCCAGATTTTTCTGACCATTTTGGATGAAGCCAGAATTCTGGAAAACTGGTCACACGATTTTTTGCACGATGAGTGTTTTTTAATCCCTAGATGGTGGACTTCCATAGTCTGTATCGCTGATTGCTTGACATGGCCTAGTTTCCAAGATATAAAGAATCCCAGATTTTTCTGACCATTATAAAGAATCCCAGATCTTTCTGACCATTTTGGATGAAGCCAGATTTCTGGAAAACTGGTCATACGATTTTTTGCACGGTGAGTGTTTTTTAATCCCTAGATGGTGGACTTACATAATTTGTATCGCTTATTACTTGACGTGACCTAGTTTCCAAGATATAAAGAATCGCAGATTTTTCTGACCATTTTGGATGAAGCCAGATTTCTGGAAAACTGGTCACACGATTTTTTGCACGGTGAGTGTTTTTTAATCCCTAGGTGGTGCACTTCCATAGTCTTAATCTCTTATTGCTTGACGTGAGCTAGTTTCCAAGATATAAAGAATCCCAGATTTTTCTGACCATTTTGGATGAAGCCAGATTTCTGGAAAACTGGTTACACGATTTTTTGCACGATGAGTGTTTTTTAATCCCTAGATGGTGGACTTCCATAGTCTGTATCGCTGATTGCTTGACGTGACCTAGTTTCCAACATATAAAGAATCCCAGATTTGTCTGACCATTTTGGATGAAGCCAGATTTCTGGAAAACTGGTCACACGATTTTTTGCACGGTGAGTGTTTTTTAATCCCTAGGTGGTGCACTTCCATAGTCTGTATTGCTTATTGCTTGACGTGACCTAGCACTTCCATAGTCTGTATTGCTTGACGTGACCTAGTTTCCAACATATAAAGAATCCCAGATTTTTCTGACCATTTTGGATGAAGCCAGATTTCTGGAAAACTGGTCACACGATTTTTTGCACGGTGAGTGTTTTTTAATCCCTAGATGGTGGACTTGCATAGTCTGTATCGCTTATTGCTTGACGTGACCTAGCACTTCCATAGTCTGTATTGCTTATTGCTTGACGTGACCTAGTTTCCAACATATAAAGAATCCCAGATTTTTCTGACCATTTTGGATGAAGCCAGATTTCTGGAAAACTGGTCACACGATTTTTTGCACTTCCATAGTCTGTATCGCTTATTGCTTGACGTTACTTAGTTTGCAAGATATAAAGAATCACAGATTTTTCTGACCATTTTGGATGAAGCCAGATTTCTGGAAAACTGGTCACACGATTTATTGCACGGTAAGTGGTTTTTAATCCCTAGATGGTGGACTTCCATAATCTGTATCGCTTATTGCTTGACGTGCCCTAGTTTCCAAGATATAAACAATCCCAGATTTTTCTGACCATTTTGGATGAAGCCAGATTTCTGGAAAACTGGTCACACGATTTTGTGCACGGTGAGTGTTTTCTAATCTCCAGATGGTCCACCTCCATAATCTGAACCGTTTATTGCTTGACGCGAACTAGTTTCCAAGCAATAAAATAATAAAAATTTTCCTGAACATTTTGGATGAAGCCAGATTTCTGGAAAACTGGTCACACGATTTTTTGCGCGGTGAGTGTTTTTAATCCCTAGGTGGTGCACTTCCATAATCTGTATCGTTTATTGCTTGACGTGACCTAGTTTCCAAGATATAAAGAATCCCAAATTTTTCTGACAATTTGGATGAAGCCAGATATCTGGAAAACTGGTCACACAATTTTCGGCACGGTGAGTGTTTTTTAATCCCTAGATGGTGGACTTCCATAGTATGTATCGCCTATTGCTTGACGTGACCTAGTTTCCAAGATATAAAGAATACCAGATTTTTCTGACCATTTTGGATGAAGTCAGATTTCTGGAAAACTGGTCACACGATTTATTTCACGGTAAGTGGTTTTTAATCCCTAGATGGTGGACTTCCATAATCTGTATCGTTTATTGCTTGACGTGACCTAGTTTCCAAGATATAAAGAATCCCAAATTTTTCTGACAATTTGGATGAAGCCAGATATCTGGAAAACTGGTCACACAATTTTCGGCGCGGTGAGTGTTTTTTAATCCCTAGATTTAGATCCCTAGATCGCCTATTGCTTGACGTGACCTAGTTTCCAAGATATAAAGAATACCAGATTTTTCTGACCATTTTGGATGAAGCCATAATTCTGGAAAACAGGTCACACGATTTTTTGCACGGTGAGTGTTTTTTAATCTCCACCTGGTGCACTTCCATAATCTGTATCGATTATTGCTTGACGTGACCTAGTTTCCAAGATATAAAAAATCCCAGATTTTTCTGACCATTTTGGATGAAGCCAGATTTCTGGAAAACTGGTCACACGATTTATTGCACGGTGAGTGTTTTTTAATCCCTAGATGGTGGACTTCCATAGTCTGTATCGCTTATTGCTTGACGTGACCTAGCACTTCCATAGTCTGTATTGCTTGACGTGACCTAGTTTCCAACATATAAAGAATCCCAGATTTTTCTGACCATTTTGGATGAAGCCAGATTTCTGGAAAACTGGTCACACGATTTTTTGCACGGTGAGTGTTTTTTAATCCCTAGATGGTGGACTTGCATAGTCTGTATCGCTTATTGCTTGACGTGACCTAGCACTTCCATAGTCTGTATTGCTTATTGCTTGACGTGACCTAGTTTCCAACATATAAAGAATCCCAGATTTTTCTGACCATTTTGGATGAAGCCAGATTTCTGGAAAACTGGTCACACGATTTTTTGCACTTCCATAGTCTGTATCGCTTATTGCTTGACGTTACTTAGTTTGCAAGATATAAAGAATCACAGATTTTTCTGACCATTTTGGATGAAGCCAGATTTCTGGAAAACTGGTCACACGATTTATTGCACGGTAAGTGGTTTTTAATCCCTAGATGGTGGACTTCCATAATCTGTATCGCTTATTGCTTTACGTGCCCTAGTTTCCAAGATATAAACAATCCCAGATTTTTCTGACCATTTTGGATGAAGCCAGATTTCTGGAAAACTGGTCACACGATTTTGTGCACGGTGAGTGTTTTCTAATCTCCAGATGGTACACCTCCATAATCTGAACCGTTTATTGCTTGACGCGAACTAGTTTCCAAGCAATAAAATAATAAAAATTTTCCTGACCATTTTGGATGAAGCCAGATTTCTGGAAAACTGGTCACACGATTTTTTGCGCGGTGAGTGTTTTTAATCCCTAGGTGGTGCACTTCCATAGTCTGTATCGCTTATTGCTTGACGTGACCTAGTTTCCAAGATATAAAGAATCCCAGATTTTTCTGACCATTTTGGATGAAGCCAGATTTCTGGATATCTGGACACACGATTTTTTGCACGGTGATTGTTTTTTAATCCCTAGATGGTGCACTTCCATAGTCTGTATTGCTTATTGCTTGACGTGACCTAGTTTCCAAGTAATAAAATAATTAAAAATTTACTGACCATTTTGGATGAAGCCAGATTTCTGGAAAACTGGTTACACGATTTTTTGCACGGTGAGTGTTTTTTAATCCCTAGGTGGTGCACTTCCATAGTCTGTATCGCTTATTGCTTGACGTGACCTAGTTTCCAAGATATAAAAAATCACAGATTTTTCTGACCATTTTGGATGAAGCCAGATTTCTGGAAAACTGGTCACACGATTTTTTGCACGGTGAGTGTTTTTTAATCCCTAGATGGTGGACTTCCATAGTCTGTATTGCTTATTGCTTGACGTGACCTAGTTTCCAAGTAATAAAATAATTACAAATTTACTGACCATTTGGATGAAGCCAGATTTCTGGAAAACTGGTCACACGATTTTTTGCACGGTGAGTGTTTTTTAATCCCTAGGTGGTGCACTTCCATAGTCTGAATCGATTATTGCTTGACGTGACCTCGTTTCCAAGATATAAAGAATCCCAGATTTTTCTCACAATTTGGATGAAGCCAGATTTCTGGAAAACTGGTCACACGATTTTTTGCGCGGTGAGTGTTTTCTAATCTCCAGATGATCCACTTCCATAATCTGTACCGTTTATTGCTTGACGCGAACTAGTTTCCAAGCAATAAAATCATTAAAATTTTCCTGACCATTTTGGATGAAGCCAGATTTCTGGAAAACTGGTCACACAATTATTTGCACGGTGAGTGTTTTTTAATGCCTAGATGGCGGACTTCCATAGTCTGTATCGCTTATTGCTTGACGTGACCTAGTTTCCAAGATATAAAGAATCCCAGATTTTTCTGACCATTTTGGATGAAGCCAGATTTCTGGAAAACTGGTCATACGATTTTTTGCACGGTGAGTGTTTTTTAATCCCTAGATGGTGGACTTACATAATTTGTATCGCTTATTACTTGACGTGACCTAGTTTCCAAGATATAAAGAATCCCAGATTTTTCTGACCATTTTGGATGAAGCCAGATTTCTGGAAAACTGGTCACACGATTTTTTGCACGGTGAGTGTTTTTTAATCCCTAGGTGGTGCACTTCCATAGTCTTAATCTCTTATTGCTTGACGTGACCTAGTTTCCAAGATATAAAGAATCCCAGATTTTTCTGACCATTTTGGATGAAGCCAGATTTCTGGAAAACTGGTTACACGATTTTTTGCACGATGAGTGTTTTTTAATCCCTAGATGGTGGACTTCCATAGTCTGTATCGCTGATTGCTTGACGTGACCTAGTTTCCAACATATAAAGAATCCCAGATTTTTCTGACCATTTTGGATGAAGCCAGATTTCTGAAAAACTGGTCACACGATTTTTTGCACGGTGAGTGTTTTTTAATCCCTAGGTGGTGCACTTCCATAGTCTGTATTGCTTATTGCTTGACGTGACCTAGTTTCCAAGATATAAAGAATCCCAGATTTTTCTGACCATTTTGGATGAAGCCAGAATTCTGGAAAACTGGTCACACGATTTTTTGCACGATGAGTGTTTTTTAATCCTTAGATGGTGGACTTCCATAGTCTGTATCGCTGATTGCTTGACATGGCCTAGTTTCCAAGATATAAAGAATCCCAGATTTTTCTGACCATTTTGGATGAAGACAGATTTCTGGAAAACTGGTCACACGATTTTTTGCACTTCCATAGTCTGTATCGCTTATTGCTTGACGTTACTTAGTGTGCAAGATATAAAGAATCACAGATTTTTCTGACCATTTTGGATGAAGCCAGATTTCTGGAAAACTGGTCACACGATTTATTGCACGGTAAGTGGTTTTTAATCCCTAGATGGTGGACTTCCATAATCTGTATCGCTTATTTCTTTACGTGACCTAGTTTCCAAGATATAAACAATCCCAGATTTTTCTGACCATTTTGGATGAAGCCAGATTTCTGGAAAACTGCTCACACGATTTTGTGCACGGTGAGTGTTTTCTAATCTCCAGATGGTCCACCTCCATAATCTGAACCGTTTATTGCTTGACGCGAACTAGTTTCCAAGCAATAAAATAATAAAAATTTTCCTGACCATTTTGGATGAAGCCAGATTTCTGGAAAACTGGTCACACGATTTTTTGCGCGGTGAGTGTTTTTAATCCTTAGGTGGTGCACTTCCATAGTCTGTATCGCTTATTGCTTGACGTGACCTAGTTTCCAAGATATAAAGAATCCCAGATTTTTCTGTCCATTTTGGATGAAGCCAGATTTCTGGAAATCTGGTCACACGATTTTTGCACGGTGATTGTTTTTTAATCCCTAGATGGTGCACTTCCATAGTCTGTATTGCTTATTGCTTGACGTGACCTAGTTTCCAAGTAATAAAATAATTAAAAATTTACTGACCATTTTGGATGAAGCCAGATTTCTGGAAAACTGGTTACACGATTTTTTGCACGGTGAGTGTTTTTTAATCCCTAGGTGGTGCACTTCCATAGTCTGTATCGCTTATTGCTTGACGTGACCTAGTTTCCAAGATATAAAAAATCCCAGATTTTTCTGACCATTTTGGATGAAGCCAGATTTCTGGAAAACTGGTCACACGATTTTTTGCACGGTGAGTGTTTTTTAATCCCTAGATGGTGGACTTCCATAGTCTGTATTGCTTATTGCTTGACGTGACCTAGTTTCCAAGTTATAAAATAATTACAAATTTACTGACCATTTTGGATGAAGCCAGATTTCTGGAAAACTGGTCACACGATTTTTTGCACGGTGAGTGTTTTTTAATCCCTAGGTGGTGCACTTCCATAGTCTGAATCGCTTATTGCTTGACGTGACCTAGTTTCCAAGATATAAAGAATCCCAGATTTTTCTGACAATTTGGATGAAGCCAGATTTCTGGAAAACTGGTCACACGATTTTTTGCGCGGTGAGTGTTTTCTAATCTCCAGATGATCCACTTCCATAATCTGTACCGTTTATTGCTTGACGCGAACTAGTTTCCAAGCAATAAAATCATTAAAATTTTCCTGACCAGTTTGGATGAAGCCAGATTTCTGGAAAACTGGTCACACGATTATTTGCACGGTGAGTGTTTTTTAATGCCTAGATGGCGGACTTCCATAGTCTGTATCGCTTATTGCTTGACGTGACCTAGTTTCCAAGATATAAAGAATCCCAGATTTTTCTGACCATTTTGGATGAAGCCAGATTTCTGGAAAACTGGTCACACGATTTTTTGTACGATGAGTGTTTTTTAATCCCTAGGTGGTGCACTTCCATAGTCTGTATCGCTTATTGCTTAACGTGACCTAGTTTCCAAGATATAAAGAATCCCAGATTTTTCTGACCATTTTGGATGAAGCCAGATTTCTGGAAAACTGGTCATACGATTTTTTGCACGGTGAGTGTTTTTTAATCCCTAGATGGTGGACTTACATAATTTGTATCGTTTATTACTTGACGTGACCTAGTTTCCAAGATATAAAGAATCCCAGATTTTTCTGACCATTTTGGATGAAGCCAGATTTCTGGAAAACTGGTCACACGATTTTTTGCACGGTGAGTGTTTTTTAATCCCTAGGTGGTGCACTTCCATAGTCTTAATCGCTTATTGCTTGACGTGACCTAGTTTTCAAGATATAAAGAATCCCAGATTTTTCTGACCATTTTGGATGAAGCCAGATTTCTGGAAAACTGGTTACACGATTTTTTGCACGATGAGTGTTTTTTAATCCCTAGATGGTGGACTTCCATAGTCTGTATCGCTGATTGCTTGACGTGACCTAGTTTCCAAGAAATAAAGAATCCCAGATTTTTCTGACCATTTTGGATGAAGACGGATTTCTGGAAAACTGGTCACACGATTTTTTGCACGGTGAGTGTTTTTTAATCCCTAAACTGGTCACACGATTTTTTGCACGATGAGTGTTTTTTAATCCCTAGGTGGTGCACTTCCATAGTCTGTATCGCTTATTGCTTAATGTGACCTAGTTTCCAAGATATAAAGAATCCCAGATTTATCTGACCATTTTGGATGAAGCCAGATTTCTGGTAAACTGGTCATACGATTTTTTGCGCGGTGAGTGTTTTTTAATCCCTAGATGGTGGACTTACATAATTTGTATCGCTTATTACTTGACGTGACCTAGTTTCCAAGATATAAAGAATCCCAGATTTTTCTGACCATTTTGGATGAAGCCAGATTTCTGGAAAACTGGTCACACGACTTTTTGCACGGTGAGTGTTTTCAAAATCTCCAGATGGTCCACCTCCATAATCTGAACCGTTTATTGCTTGACGCGAACTAGTTTCCAAGCAATAAAATAATAAAAATTTTCCTGACCATTTTGGATGAAGACAGATTTCTGGAAAACTGATCACACGATTTTTTGCGCGGTGAGTGTTTTTAATCCCTAGGTGGTGCACTTCCATAGTCTGTATCGCTTATTGCTTGACGTGACCTAGTTTCCAAGATATAAAGAATCCCAGATTTTTCTGACCATTTTGTATGAAGACAGATTTCTGGAAAACTGGTCACACGATTTTTTGCACGGTGAGTGTTTTTTAATCCCTAGATAGTGGACTTCCATAGTCTGTATCGCTTATTGCTTGACGTGACCTAGTTTCCAAGATATAAAGAATCCCAGATTTTTCTGACCATTTTGGATGAAGCCAGATTTCTGGAAAACTGGTCACACGATTTTTTGCACGGTGAGTGTTTTTGAATCTCCAGATGGTCCATTTCCATAATCTGTATCGATAATTGCTTGACGCGGCCTAGTTTCCAAGTAATAAAATAATTACAAATTTACTGACCATTTTGGATGAAGCCATAATTCTGGAAAACAGGTCACACGATTTTTTGCACGGTGAGTGTTTTTTAATCCCTAGAAGGAGCACTTCCATAGTCTGTATTGCTTATTGCTTAACGTGACCTAGTTTCCAAGATATAAAGAATCCCAGATTTTTCTGACCATTTTGGATGAAGCCAGATTTCTGGAAAACTGGTCACACGATTTTTTGCACGGTGAGTGTTTTTTAATCTCCACCTGGTGCACTTCCATAATCTGTATCGATTATTGCTTGACGTGACCTAGTTTCCAAGATATAAAGAATCCCAGATTTTTCTGACCATTTTGGATGAAGCCAGATTTCTGGAAAACTGGTCACACGATTTATTGCACGGTGAGGGTTTTTTAATCCCTAGGTGGTGGACTTCCATAATCTGTATCGGTTTATGCTTGACGCGACCTAGTTTCCAAGTAATAAAATAATTACAAATTTACTGACCATTTTGGATGAAGCCATAATTCTGGAAAACAGGTCACACGATTTTTTGCACGGTGAGTGTTTTTCAATCCCTAGATGGAGCACTTCCATAGTCTGTATTGCTTATTGCTTGACGTGACCTAGTCTCCAAGATATAAAGAATCCCAGATTTTTCTGACCATTTTGGATGAAGCCAGATTTCTGGAAAACTGGTCACACGATTTTTTGCACGGTGAGTGTTTTTTAATCTCCACCTGGTGCACTTCCATAATCTGTATCGATTATTGCTTGACGTGACCTAGTTTCCAAGATATAAAGAATCCCAGATTTTTCTGACCATTTTGGATGAAGCCAGATTTCTGGAAAACTGGTCACACGATTTATTGCACGGTGAGTGTTTTTTAATCCCTAGATGGTGGACTTCCATAATCTGTATCGCTTATTGCTTGACGTGACCTAGTTTCCAAGATATAAAGAATCCCAGATTTTTCTGACGATTTTGGATGAAGCCAGATTTCTGGAAAACTGAGCACACGATTTATTGCACGGTGAGTGGTTTTTAATCCCTAGATGGTGGACTTCCATAGTCTGTATCGCTTATTGCTTGACGTGACCTAGCACTTCCATAGTCTGTATTGCTTATTGCTTGACGTGACCTAGTTTCCAACATATAAAGAATCCCAGATTTTTCTGACGATTTTGGATGAAGCCATAATTCTGGAAAACAGGTCACACGATTTTTTGCACGGTGAGTGTTTTTTAATCTCCACCTGGTGCACTTCCATAATCTGTATCGATTATTGCTTGACGTGACCTAGTTTCCAAGATATAAAGAATCCCAGATTTTTCTGACCATTTTGGATGAAGCCAGATTTCTGGAAAACTGGTCACACGATTTATTGCACGGTGAGTGTTTTTTAATCCCTAGATGGTGGACTTCCATAATCTGTATCGCTTATTGCTTGACGTGACCTAGTTTCCAAGATATAAAGAATCCCAGATTTTTCTGACGATTTTGGATGAAGCCAGATTTCTGGAAAACTGAGCACACGATTTATTGCACGGTGAGTGGTTTTTAATCCCTAGATGGTGGACTTCCATAGTCTGTATCGCTTATTGCTTGACGTGACCTAGCACTTCCATAGTCTGTATTGCTTATTGCTTGACGTGACCTAGTTTCCAACATATAAAGAATCCCAGATTTTTCTGACCATTTTGGAAGAAGCCAGATTTCTGGAAAACTGGTCACACGATTTTTTGCACGGTGAGTGTTTTTTAATCCCTAGATGGTGGACTTCCATAATCTGTATCGCTTATTGCTTGACGTGACCTAGTTTCCAAGATATAAAGAATCCCAGATTTTTCTGACGATTTTGGATGAAGCCAGATTTCTGGAAAACTGGGCACACGATTTATTGCACGGTGAGTGGTTTTTAATCCCTAGATGGTGGACTTCCATAGTCTGTATCGCTTATTGCTTGACGTGACCTAGCACTTCCATAGTCTGTATTGCTTATTGCTTGACGTGACCTAGTTTCCAACATATAAAGAATCCCAGATTTTTCTGACCATTTTGGAAGAAGCCAGATTTCTGGAAAACTGGTCACACGATTTATTGCACGGTGAGTGTTTTTTAATCCCTAGATGGTGGACTTCCATAATCTGTATCGCTTATTGCTTGACGTGACCTAGTTTCCAAGATATAAAGAATCCCAGATTTTTCTGACGATTTTGGATGAAGCCATAATTCTGGAAAACAGGTCACACGATTTTTTGCACGGTGAGTGTTTTTTAATCTCCAAGTGGTGCACTTCCATAATCTGTATAGATTATTGCTTGACGCGACCTAGTTCCTAAAATATAAAGAGTTCCAGATTTTTCTGATCATTTTGGATGAAGCCACATTTCTGTAAAACTTATGTAGCGATTTTTTGGTATTTCTACGTATATTTTGCACCATTGTCAACACTCAACTTTAATGTTGGCTCGACTGATCTGATAGTAAAAATGGCACGCGCGCAATTTCTGTTGTAAAGGCGCAATTTTTTAACAAAAAGGGCGCGAAAATATATATATATGCAAATGACGCTTTTTTACAAATAATTATTTGATAAAAGCGCTAATTTTATAGGTATTAAAAGGCACTAATTTAATAGCAATGCTCCATTCTGGATGCAGCAGATTTCTAGAAAACTGATCTCACGCATTTTTGCACGGTAGGTCGTTTGTAAACTCTGAATAGTCCACTTCCGTATTGTGTACCAGTTGTTGCTTGACGCGAGCCAGTTCCCAAGCAATAAAATAATTAAAATTTTACTGACCATTTTGGATGAAGCCAGATTTCTGGAAAACTGGTCACACGATTTTTTGCACGGTGAGTGTTTTTTAATCCCTAGATGGTGGACTTCCATAGTCTGTATCGCTTATTGCTTGACGTGACCTAGTTTCCAAGATATAAAGAATCCCAGATTTTTCTGACCATTTTGGATGAAGCCAGATTTCTGGAAAACTTGTCACACGATATTTTGCACGGTGAGTGTTTTTTAATCCCTAGATGGTGGACTTCCATAGTCTGTATCGCTTATTGCTTGACGTGACCTAGTTTCCAAGATATAAAGAATCCCAGATTTTTCTGACCATTTTGGATGAAGCCAGATTTCTGGAAAACTGGTCACACGATTTTTTGCACGGTGAGTGTTTTTTAATCCCTAGATGGTGTAATTCCATAGTCTGTATCGCTTATTGCTTGACGTGACCTAGCACTTCCATAGTCTGTATTGCTTATTGCTTGACGTGACCTAGTTTCCAACATATAAAGAATCCCAGATTTTTCTGACCATTTTGGAAGAAGCCAGATTTCTGGAAAACTGGTCACACGATTTTTTGCACGGTGAGTGATTTTTAATCCCTAGGTGGTGCACTTCCATAGTCTGAATCGGTTATTGCTTGACGTGACCTAGTTTCCAAGATATAAAGAATCCCAGATTTTTCTGACAATTTTGGATGAAGCCAGATTTCTGCAAAACTGGTCACACGATTTTTTGCACGGTGAGTGTGTTCTAATCTCCAGATGATCCACTTCCATAATCTGTACCGTTTTTTTCTCGACGCGAACTAGTTTCCAAGCAATAAAATAATTAAAATTTTCCTGACCATTTTGGATGAAACCAGATTTTTGGAAAACTGGTCACACGATTATTTGCACGGTGATTGTTTTTTAATGCCTAGATGGCGGACTTCCATAGTCTGTATCGCTTATTGCTTGATGTGACCTAGTTTCCAAGATATAAAGAATCCCAGATTTTTCTGACCATTTTGGATGAAGCCAGATATCTGGAAAACTGGTCACACAATTGTTTGCACGTTGAGTGTTTTTTAATCCCTAGATGGTGGACTTCCATAGTCTGTATCGCTTATTGCTTGACGTGACCTAGTTTCCAAGATATAAAGAATCCCAGATTTTTCTGACCATTTTGGATGAAGCCAGATTTCTGGAAAACTGGTCACACGATTTTTTGCACGGTGAGTGTTTTTGAATCTCCAGGTGGTCCATTTCCATAATCTGTACCGTTTTTTGCTCGACGCGAACTAGTTTCCAAGCAATAAAATAATTAAAATTTTCCTGACCATTTTGGATGAAGCCAGATTTTTGGAAAAGTGGTCACACGATTATTTGCACGGTGAGTGTTTTTTAATGCCTAGATGGCGGACTTCCATAGTCTGTATCGCTTATTGCTTGACGTGACCTAGTTTCCAAGATATAAAGAATCCCAGATTTTTCTGACCATTTTGGATGAAGCCAGATTTCTGGAAAACTGGTCACACGATTTTTTGCACGGTGAGTGTTTTTTTTAATCCCTAGATGGTGGACTTCCATTGTCTGTATCGCTTATTGCTTGACGTGACCTAGTTTTCAAGATATAAAGAATCCCAGATTTTTCTGACGATTTTGGATGAAGCCATAATTCTGGAAAACAGGTCACACGATTTTTTGCACGGTGAGTGTTTTTTAATCTCCAAGTGGTGCACTTCCATAATCTGTATAGATTATTGCTTGACGCGACCTAGTTCCTAAAATATAAAGAGTTCCAGATTTTTCTGATCATTTTGGATGAAGCCACATTTCTGTAAAACTTATGTAGCGATTTTTTGGTATTTCTACGTATATTTTGCACCATTGTCAACACTCAACTTTAATGTTGGCTCGACTGATCTGATAGTAAAAATGGCACGCGCGCAATTTCTGTTGTAAAGGCGCAATTTTTTAACAAAAAGGGCGCGAAAATATATATATATGCAAATGACGCTTTTTTACAAATAATTATTTGATAAAAGCGCTAATTTTATAGGTATTAAAAGGCACTAATTTAATAGCAATGCTCCATTCTGGATGCAGCAGATTTCTAGAAAACTGATCTCACGCATTTTTGCACGGTAGGTCGTTTGTAAACTCTGAATAGTCCACTTCCGTATTGTGTACCAGTTGTTGCTTGACGCGAGCCAGTTCCCAAGCAATAAAATAATTAAAATTTTACTGACCATTTTGGATGAAGCCAGATTTCTGGAAAACTGGTCACACGATTTTTTGCACGGTGAGTGTTTTTTAATCCCTAGATGGTGGACTTCCATAGTCTGTATCGCTTATTGCTTGACGTGACCTAGTTTCCAAGATATAAAGAATCCCAGATTTTTCTGACCATTTTGGATGAAGCCAGATTTCTGGAAAACTTGTCACACGATATTTTGCACGGTGAGTGTTTTTTAATCCCTAGATGGTGGACTTCCATAGTCTGTATCGCTTATTGCTTGACGTGACCTAGCACTTCCATAGTCTGTATTGCTTGACGTGACCTAGTTTCCAACATATAAAGAATCCCAGATTTTTCTGACCATTTTGGATGAAGCCAGATTTCTGGAAAACTGGTCACACGATTTTTTGCACGGTGAGTGTTTTTTAATCCCTAGATGGTGTAATTCCATAGTCTGTATCGCTTATTGCTTGACGTGACCTAGCACTTCCATAGTCTGTATTGCTTATTGCTTGACGTGACCTAGTTTCCAACATATAAAGAATCCCAGATTTTTCTGACCATTTTGGAAGAAGCCAGATTTCTGGAAAACTGGTCACACGATTTTTTGCACGGTGAGTGTTTTTTAATCCCTAGGTGGTGCACTTCCATAGTCTGAATCGGTTATTGCTTGACGTGACCTAGTTTCCAAGATATAAAGAATCCCAGATTTTTCTGACAATTTTGGATGAAGCCAGATTTCTGCAAAACTGGTCACACGATTTTTTGCACGGTGAGTGTGTTCTAATCTCCAGATGATCCACTTCCATAATCTGTACCGTTTTTTGCTCGACGCGAACTAGTTTCCAAGCAATAAAATAATTAAAATTTTCCTGACCATTTTGGATGAAACCAGATTTTTGGAAAACTGGTCACACGATTATTTGCACGGTGATTGTTTTTTAATGCCTAGATGGCGGACTTCCATAGTCTGTATCGCTTATTGCTTGATGTGACCTAGTTTCCAAGATATAAAGAATCCCAGATTTTTCTGACCATTTTGGATGAAGCCAGATATCTGGAAAACTGGTCACACAATTGTTTGCACGTTGAGTGTTTTTTAATCCCTAGATGGTGGACTTCCATAGTCTGTATCGCTTATTGCTTGACGTGACCTAGTTTCCAAGATATAAAGAATCCCAGATTTTTCTGACCATTTTGGATGAAGCCAGATTTCTGGAAAACTGGTCACACGATTTTTTGCACGGTGAGTGTTTTTGAATCTCCAGGTGGTCCATTTCCATAATCTGTACCGTTTTTTGCTCGACGCGAACTAGTTTCCAAGCAATAAAATAATTAAAATTTTCCTGACCATTTTGGATGAAGCCAGATGTTTGGAAAAGTGGTCACACGATTATTTGCACGGTGAGTGTTTTTTAATGCCTAGATGGCGGACTTCCATAGTCTGTATCGCTTATTGCTTGACGTGACCTAGTTTCCAAGATATAAAGAATCCCAGATTTTTCTGACCATTTTGGATGAAGCCAGATTTCTGGAAAACTGGTCACACGATTTTTTGCACGGTGAGTGTTTTTTTTAATCCCTAGATGGTGGACTTCCATTGTCTGTATCGCTTATTGCTTGACGTGACCTAGTTTTCAAGATATAAAGAATACCAGATTTTTCTGACCATTTTGGATGAAGCCAGATTTATGGAAATCTTGTCACACGATTATTTTCACGGTGAGTGTTTTTTAATCCCTAGATGGTGGACTTCCATAGTCTGTATCGCTGATTGCTTGAAGTGACCTAGTTTCCAAGATATAAAGAATTCCAGATTTTTCTGACCATTTTGGATGAAGACAGATTTCTGTAAAACTGGTCACACGATTTTTTGCACGGTGAGTGTTTTTTAATCTGTATCGCTTATTGCTTGACGTGACCTAGTTTCCAAGATATAAAGAATCCCAGATTTTTCTGACCATTTTGGATGAAGCCAGATTTCTGGAAATCTTGTCACACGATTTTTTGCACGGTGAGTGTTTTTGAATCCCTAGATGGTGCACTTCCATAGTCTGTATCGCTTATTGCTTGACGTGACCTAGTTTCCAAGATATAAAGAATACCAGATTTTTCTGACCATTTTGGATGAAGCCAGATTTCTGGAAATCGTGTCACACGATTTTTTGCACGGTGAGTGTTTTTTAATCCCTAGATGGTGGACTTCCATAGTCTGTATCGCTGATTGCTTGACGTGACCTAGTTTCCAAGATATAAAGAATTCCAGATTTTTCTGACCATTTTGGATGAAGACAGATTTCTGTAAAACTGGTCACACGATTTTTTGCACGGTGAGTGTTTTTTAATCTGTATCGCTTATTGCTTGACGTGACCTAGTTTCCAAGATATAAAGAATCCCAGATTTTTCTGACCATTTTGGATGAAGCCAGATTTCTGGAAAACTGGGCACACGATTTATTGCACGGTGAGTGGTTTTTAATCCCTAGATGGTGGACTTCCATAATCTGTATCGCTTATTGTTTGACGTGAACTAGTTTCCAAGATATAAAGAATCCCAGATTTTTCTGACCATTTTGGATGAAGCCAGATTTCTGGAAAACTGGTCACACGATTTTTTGCACGGTTAGTGTTTTTTAATCTCCAGGTGGTGCACTTCCATAATCTGTATAGATTATTGCTTGACGCGACCTAGTTCCTAAAATATAAAGAGTTCCAGATTTTTCTGATCATTTTGGATGAAGCCACATTTCTGTAAAACTTATGTAGCGATTTTTTGGTATTTCTACGTATATTTTGCACCATTGTCAACACTCAACTTTAATGTTGGCTCTACTGATCTGATAGTAAAAATGGCACGCGCGTAATTTCTGTTGTAAAGGCGCAATTTTTTAACAAAAAGGGCGCGAAAATATATATAAATGCAAATGACGCGTTTTTACAAATAATTATTTGATAAAAGCGCTAATTTTATAGTTATTAACAGGCACTAATTTAATAGCAATGCTCCATTTTAGATACAGCAGATTTCTGGAAAACTGATCTCACGCATTTTTGCACGGTAGGTCGTATGTAAACTCTGAATAGTCCACTTTCGTATTGTGTACCAGTTGTTGCTTGACGCGACCTAGTTCCCAAGCAATAAAATAATTAAAATTTTACTGACCATTTTGGATGAAGCCAGATTTCTGGAAAACTGGTCACGCGATTTTTTGCACGGTGAGTGTTTTTTAATCTCCAGATGGTACACTTCCATAATCAGTATCGTTTATTGATTGACGTGACCTAGTTTCCAAGATATAAAGAATCCCAAATATTTCTGACAATTTGGATGAAGCCATAATTCTGGAAAACAGGTCACACGATTTTTTGCACGGTGAGTGTTTTTTAATCTCCACCTGGTGCACTTCCATAATCTGTATCGATTATTGCTTGGCGTGACCTAGTTTCCAAGATATAAAGAATCCCAGATTTTTCTGACCATTTTGGATGAAGCCAGATTTCTGGAAAACTGGTCACACGATTTATTGCACGGTGAGTGTTTTTTAATCCCTAGATGGTGGACTTCCATAATCTGTATCGCTTATTGCTTGACGTGACCTAGTTTCCAACATATAAAGAATCCCAGATTTTTCTGACCATTTTGGATGAAGTCAGATTTCTGGAAAACTGGTCACACGATTTTTTGCACGGTGAGTGTTTTTTAATCCCTAGGTGGTGCACTTCCATAGTCTGAATCGCTTATTGCTTGACGTGACCTAGTTTCCAAGATATAAAGAATCCCAGATTTTTCTGACAATTTTGGATGAAGCCAGATTTCTGGAAAACTGGTCACACGATTTTTTGCACGGTGAGTGTTTTCTAATCTCCAGATGATCCACTTCCATAATCTGTACCGTTTTTTGCTTGACGCGAACTAGTTTCCAAGCAATAAAATAATTAAAATTTTCCTGACCATTTTGGATGAAGCCAGATTTTTGGAAAACTGGTCACACGATTATTTGCACGGTGAGTGCTTTTTAATGCCTAGATGGCGGACTTCCATAGTCTGTATCGCTTATTGCTTGACGTGACCTAGTTTCCAAGATATAAAGAATCCCAGATTTTTCTGACCATTTTGGATGAAGCCAGATATCTGGAAAACTGGTCACACAATTGTTTGCACGTTGAGTGTTTTTTAATCCCTAGATGGTGGACTTCCATAGTCTGTATCGCTTATTGCTTGGCGTGACCTAGTTTCCAAGATATAAAGAATCCCAGATTTTTCTGACCATTTTGGATGAAGCCAGATTTCTGGAAAACTGGTCACACGATTTTTTGCACGGTGAGTGTTTTTGATTCTCCAGGTGGTCCATTTCCATAATCTGTATCGATAATTCCTTGACGCGACCTAGTTCCTAAAATATAAAGAATCCCAGATTTTTCTGACCATTTTGGATGAAGCCAGATTTCTGGAAAACTGGTCACACGATTTTTTGCACGGTGAGTGTTTTTTAATCTCCAGATGGTGCACTTCCATAATCTGTATCGTTTATTGCTTGACGTGACCTAGTTTCCAAGGTATAAAGAATTCCAAATTTTTCTGACCATTTTGGATGAAGCCAGATTTCTGGAAAACTGGTCACACAATTTTTTGCACGGTGAGTGTTTTTTAATCCCTAGATGGTGGACTTCCATAGTATGTATCGCCTATTGCTTGACGTGATCTAGTTTCCAGGATATAAAGAATACCAGATTTTTCTGACCATTTTGGATGAAGCCAGATTTCTGGAAAAATGGTCACACGATTTTTTGCACGGTGAGTGTTTTTTTTAATCCCTAGATGGTGGACTTCCATAGTCTGTATCGCTTATTGCTTGACGTGACCTAGTTTTCAAGATATAAAGAATACTAGATTTTTCTGACCATTTTGGATGAAGCCAGATTTCTGGAAATCTTGTCACACGATTTTATGCACGGTGAGTGTTTTTTAATCCCTAGATGGTGGACTTCCATAGTCTGTATCGTTGATTGCTTGACGTGACCTAGTTTCCAAGATATAAAGAATCCCAGATTTTTCTGACCATTTTGGATGAAGACAGATTTCTGGAAAACTGGTCACACGATTTTTTGCACGGTGAGTAATTTTTAATCTGTATCGCTTATTGCTTGACGTGACTTAGTTTCCAAGATATAAAGAATCCCAGATTTTTTTGACCGTTTTGCATGAAGCCAGATTTCTGGAAAAATGGGCACACGATTTATTGCACGGTGAGTGGTTTTTAATCCCTAGATGGTGGACTTCCATAATCTGTATCGCTTATTGCTTGACGTGACCTAGTTTCCAAGATATAAAGAATCCCAGATTTTTCTGACCATTTTGGATGAAGCCAGATTTCTGGAAAACTGGTCACACGATTTTTTGCACGGTGAGTGTTTTTTAATCTCCAGGTGGTGCACTTCCATAATCTGTATAGATTATTGCTTGACGCGACCTAGTTTGGATGAAGCCACATTTCTGTAAAACTTATGTAGCGATTTTTTGGTATTTCTACGTATATTTTGCACCATTGTCAACACTCAACTTTAATGTTGGCTCTACTGATCTGATAGTAAAAATGGCACGCGCGCAATTTCTGTTGTAAAGGCGCAATTTTTTAACAAAAAGGGCGCGAAAATATATATATATATGCAAATGACGCGTTTTTACAAATAATTATTTGATAAAAGCGCTAATTTTATAGGTATTAAAAGGCACTAATTTAATAGGAATGCTCCATTTTGGATGCAGCAGATTTCTAGAAAACTGATCTTACGCATTTTTGCACGGTAGGTCGTTTGTAAACTCTGAATAGTCCACTTCCGTATTGTGTACCAGTTGTTGCTTGACGCGACCTAGTTCCCAAGCAATAAAATAATTAAAATTTTACTGAACATTTTGGATGAAGCCAGATTTCTGGAAAACTGGTCACACGATTTTTTGCACTGTGAGTGTTTTTTAATCCCTATATGGTGGACTTCAATAGTCTGTATCGCTTATTGCTTGACGTGACCTGGTTTCCAGGATATAAAGAATCCCAGATTTTTCTGACCATTTTGGATGAAGCCAGATTTCTGGAAAACTGGTCACACGATTTTTTGCACGGTGAGTGTTTTTCAATCTCCAGGTGGTCCATTTCCATAATCTGTATCGATAATTGCTTGACGCGACCTAGTTCCTAAGATATAAAGAATCCCAGATTTTTCTGACCATTTTGGATGAAGCCAGATTTCTGGAAAACTGGTCACACGATTTTTTGCACGGTGAGTGTTTTTTAATCTCCTGATGGTGCACTTCCATAATCTGTATCGTTTATTGCTTGACGTGACCTAGTTTCCAAGATATAAAGAATCCCAGATTTTTCTGACCATTTTGGATGAAGCCAGATATCTGGAAAACTGGTCACACAATTGTTTGCACGTTGAGTGTTTTTTAATCCCTTGATGGTGGACTTCCATAGTCTGTATCGCTTATTGCTTGGCGTGACCTAGTTTCCAAGATATAAAGAATCCCAGATTTTTCTGACCATTTTGGATGAAGCCAGATTTCTGGAAAACTGGTCACACGATTTTTTGCACGGTGAGTGTTTTTGAATCTCCAGGTGGTCCATTTCCATAATCTGTATCGATAATTGCTTGACGCGACCTAGTTCCTAAAATATAAAGAATCCCAGATTTTTCTGACCATTTTGGATGAAGCCAGATTTCTGGAAAACTGGTCACACGATTTTTTGCACGGTGAGTGTTTTTTAATCTCCAGATGGTGCACTTCCATAATCTGTATCGTTTATTGCTTGACGTGACCTAGTTTCCAAGGTATAAAGAATCCCAAATTTTTCTGACCATTTTGGATGAAGCCAGATTTCTGGAAAACTGGTCACACAATTTTTTGCACGGTGAGTGTTTTTTAATCCCTAGATGGTGGACTTCCATAGTCTGTATCGCTTATTGCTTGGCGTGACCTAGTTTCCAAGATATAAAGAATCCCAGATTTTTCTGACCATTTTGGATGAATCCAGATTTCTGGAAAACTGGTCACACGATTTTTTGCACGGTGAGTGTTTTTTAATCCCTAGGTGGTGCACTTCCATAGTCTGAATCGCTTATTGCTTGACGTGACCTAGTTTCCAAGATATAAAGAATCCCAGATTTTTCTGACAATTTTGGATGAAGCCAGATTTCTGGAAAACTGGTCACACGATTTTTTGCACGGTGAGTGTTTTCTAATCTCCAGATGATCCACTTCCATAATCTGTACCGTTTTTTGCTTGACGCGAACTAGTTTCCAAGCAATAAAATAATTAAAATTTTCCTGACCATTTTGGATGAAGCCAGATTTTTGGAAAACTGGTCACACGATTATTTGCACGGTGAGTGCTTTTTAATGCCTAGATGGCGGACTTCCATAGTCTGTATCGCTTATTGCTTGACGTGACCTAGTTTCCAAGATATAAAGAATCCCAGATTTTTCTGACCATTTTGGATGAAGCCAGATATCTGGAAAACTGGTCACACAATTGTTTGCACGTTGAGTGTTTTTTAATCCCTAGATGGTGGACTTCCATAGTCTGTATCGCTTATTGCTTGGCGTGACCTAGTTTCCAAGATATAAAGAATCCCAGATTTTTCTGACCATTTTGGATGAAGCCAGATTTCTGGAAAACTGGTCACACGATTTTTTGCACGGTGAGTGTTTTTGAATCTCCAGGTGGTCCATTTCCATAATCTGTATCGATAATTGCTTGACGCGACCTAGTTCCTAAAATATAAAGAATCCCAGATTTTTCTGACCATTTTGGATGAAGCCAGATTTCTGGAAAACTCGTCACACGATTTTTTGCACGGTGAGTGTTTTTTAATCTCCAGATGGTGCACTTCCATAATCTGTATCGTTTATTGCTTGACGTGACCTAGTTTCCAAGGTATAAAGAATCCCAAATTTTTCTGACCATTTTGGATGAAGCCAGATTTCTGGAAAACTGGTCACACAATTTTTTGCACGGTGAGTGTTTTTTAATCCCTAGATGGTGGACTTCCATAGTATGTATCGCCTATTGCTTGACGTGACCTAGTTTCCAGGATATAAAGAATACCAGATTTTTCTGACCATTTTGGATGAAGCCAGATTTCTGGAAAACTGGTCACACGATTTTTTGCACGGTGAGTGTTTTTTTTAATCCCTAGATGGTGGACTTCCATAGTCTGTATCGCTTATTGCTTGACGTGACCTAGTTTTCAAGATATAAAGAATACCAGATTTTTCTGACCATTTTGGATGAAGCCAGATTTCTGGAAATCTTGTCACACGATTTTTTGCACGGTGAGAGTTTTTTAATCCCTAGATGGTGGACTTCCATAGTCTGTATCGCTTATTGTTTGACGTGACCTAGTTTCCCAGATATAAAGTATACCAGATTTTTCTGACCAATTTGGATGAAGCCAGATTTCTGGAAATCTTGTCACACGATTTTTTGCACGGTGAGTGTTTTTTAATCCCTAGATGGTGGACTTCCATAGTCTGTATCGCTGATTGCTTGACGTGACCTAGTTTCCAAGATATAAAGAATCCCAGATTTTTCTGACCATTTTGGATGAAGACAGATTTCTGGAAAACTGGTCACACGATTTTTTGCACGGTGAGTAATTTTTAATCTGTATCGCTTATTGCTTGACGTGACTTAGTTTCCAAGATATAAAGAATCCCAGATTTTTTTGACCATTTTGCATGAAGCCAGATTTGTGGAAAACTGGGCACACGATTTATTGCACGGTGAGTGGTTTTTAATCCCTAGATGGTGGACTTCCATAATCTGTATCGCTTATTGCTTGACGTGACCTAGTTTCCAAGATATAAAGAACCCAGATTTTTCTGACCATTTTGGATGAAGCCAGATTTCTGGAAAACTGGTCACACGATTTTTTGCACGGTGAGTGTTTTTTAATCTCCAGGTGGTGCACTTCCATAATCTGTATAGATTATTGCTTGACGCGACCTAGTTCCTAAAATATAAAGAGTTCCAGATTTTTCTGATCATTTTGGATGAAGCCACATTTCTGTAAAACTTATGTAGCGATTTTTTGGTATTTCTACGTATATTTTGCACCATTGTCAACACTCAACTTTAATGTTGGCTCTACTGATCTGATAGTAAAAATGGCACGCGCGCAATTTCTGTTGTAAAGGCGCAATTTTTTAACAAAAAGGGCGCGAAAATATATATATATGCAAATGACGCGTTTTTACAAATAATTATTTGATAAAAGCGCTAATTTTATAGGTATTAAAAGGCACTAATTTAATAGCAATGCTCCATTTTGGATGCAGCAGATTTCTAGAAAACTGATCTTACGCATTTTTGCACGGTAGGTCGTTTGTAAACTCTGAATAGTCCACTTCCGTATTGTGTACCAGTTGTTGCTTGACGCGACCTAGTTCCCAAGCAATAAAATAATTAAAATTTTACTGACCATTTTGGATGAAGCCAGATTTCTGGAAAACTGGTCACACGATTTTTTGCACGGTGAGTGTTTTTTAATCTCCAGATGGTGCACTTCCATAATCTGTATCGTTTATTGCTTGACGTGACCTAGTTTCCAAGATATAAAGAATTCCAGATTTTTCTGACCATTTTGGATGAAGACAGATTTCTGTAAAACTGGTCACACGATTTTTTGCACGGTGAGTGTTTTTTAATCTCCAGATGGTGCACTTCCATAATCTGTATCGTTTATTGCTTGACGTGACCTAGTTTCCAAGATATAAAGAATCCCAAATTTTTCTGACAATTTGGATAAAGCCAGATATCTGGAAAACTGGTCACACAATTTTTTGCACGGTGAGTGTTTTTTAATCCCAAGATGGTGGACTTCCATAGTATGTATCGCCTATTGCTTGACGTGACCTAGTTTCCAAGATATAAAGAATACCAGATTTTTCTGACCATTTTGGATGAAGCCAGATTTCTGGAAAACTGGTCACACGATTTATTGCACGGTGAGTGTTTTTTAATCCCTAGATGGTGGACTTCCATAATCTGTATAGCTTATTGCTTGACGTGACCTAGTTTCCAACATATAAAGAATCCCAGATTTTTCTGACCATTTTGGATAAAGCCAGATTTCTGGAAAACTGGTCACACGATTTTTTGCACGGTGAGTGTTTTTTAATACCTAGATGGTGGACTTCCATAGTCTGTATCGCTTATTGCTTGACGTGACCTAGCACTTCCATAGTCTGTATTGCTCATTGCTTGACGTGACCTAGTTTCCAACATATAAAGAATCCCAGATTTTTCTGACCATTTTGGATGAAGCCAGATTTCTGGAAAACTGGTCACACGATTTTTTGCACGGTGAGTGTTTTTTAATCCCTAGGTGGTGCACTTCCATAGTCTGAATCGCTTATTGCTTGACGTGACCTAGTTTCCAAGATATAAAGAATCCCAGATTTTTCTGACAATTTTGGATGAAGCCAGATTTCTGGAAAACTGGTCACACGATTTTTTGCACGGTGAGTGTTTTCTAATCTCCAGATGATCCACTTCCATAATCTGTACCGTTTTTTGCTTGACGCGAACTAGTTTCCAAGCAATAAAATAATTAAAATTTTCCTGACCATTTTGGATGAAGCCAGATTTTTGGAAAACTGGTCACACGATTATTTGCACGGTGAGTGCTTTTTAATGCCTAGATGGCGGACTTCCATAGTCTGTATCGCTTATTGCTTGACGTGACCTAGTTTCCAAGATATAAAGAATCCCAGATTTTTCTGACCATTTTGGATGAAGCCAGATATCTGGAAAACTGGTCACACAATTGTTTGCACGTTGAGTGTTTTTTAATCCCTAGATGGTGGACTTCCATAGTCTGTATCGCTTATTGCTTGGCGTGACCTAGTTTCCAAGATATAAAGAATCCCAGATTTTTCTGACCATTTTGGATGAAGCCAGATTTCTGGAAATCTTGTCACACGATTTTTTGCACGGTGAGTGTTTTTTAATCCCTAGATGGTGGACTTCCATAGTCTGTATCGCTGATTGCTTGACGTGACCTAGTTTCCAAGATATAAAGAATCCCAGACTTTTCTGACCATTTTGGATGAAGACAGATTTCTGGAAAACTGGTCACACGATTTTTTGCACGGTGAGTAATTTTTAATCTGTATCGCTTATTGCTTGACGTGACTTAGTTTCCAAGATATAAAGAATCCCAGATTTTTCTGACCATTTTGGATGAAGCCAGATTTCTGGAAAACTGGTCACACGATTTTTTGCACGGTGAGTGCTTTTTAATGCCTAGATGGCGGACTTCCATAGTCTGTATCGCTTATTGCTTGACGTGACCTAGTTTCCAAGATATAAAGAATCCCAGATTTTTCTGACCATTTTGGATGAAGCCAGAAATCTGGAAAACTGGTCACACAATTGTTTGCACGTTGAGTGTTTTTTAATCCCTAGATGGTGGACTTCCATAGTCTGTATCGCTTATTGCTTGGCGTGACCTAGTTTCCAAGATATAAAGAATCCCAGATTTTTCTGACCATTTTGGATGAAGCCAGATTTCTGGAAAACTGGTCACACGATTTATTGCACGGTGAGTGTTTTTTAATCCCTAGATGGTGGACTTCCATAATCTGTATCGCTTATTGCTTGACGTGACCTAGTTTCCAAGATATAAAGAATCCCAGATTTTTCTGACCATTTTGGATGAAGCCAGATTTCTGGAAAACTTGTCACACGATTTTTTGCACGGTGAGTGTTTTTTAATCCCTAGATGGTGGACTTCCATAGTCTGTATCGCTTATTGCTTGACGTGACCTAGCACTTCCATAGTCTGTATTGCTTATTGCTTGACGTGACCTAGTTTCCAACATATAAAGAATCCCAGATTTTTCTGACCATTTTGGATGAAGCCAGATTTCTGGAAAACTGGTCACACGATTTTTTGAACGGTGAGTGTTTTTTAATCCCTAGATGGTGGACTTCCATAGTCTGTATCGCTTATTGCTTAACGTGACCTAGTTTCCAAGATATAAAGAATCCCAGATTTTTCTGACCATTTTGGATGAAGCCAGATATCTGGAAAACTGGTCACACGATTTTTTGCACGGTGAGTGTTTTTTAATCTCCAGATGGTGCACTTCCATAATCTGTATCGTTTATTGCTTGACGTGACCTAGTTTCCAAGGTATAAAGAATCCAAAATTTTTCTGACCATTTTGGATGAAGTAAGATTTCTGGAAAACTGGTCACACAATTTTTTGCACGGTAAGTGTTTTTAATCCCTAGATGGTGGACTTCCATAGTATGTATCGCCTATTGCTTGACGTGACCTAGTTTCCAGGATATAGAGAATACCAGATTTTTCTGACCATTTTGGATGAAGCCAGATTTCTGGAAAACTGGTCACACGATTTTTTGCACGGTGAGTGTTTTTTTTTAATCCCTAGATGGTGGACTTCCATAGTCTGTATCGCTTATTGCTTGACGTGACCTAGTTTTCAAGATATAAAGAATACCAGATTTTTCTGACCATTTTGGATGAAGCCAGATTTCTGGAAATCTTGTCACACAATTTTTTGCACGGTGAGAGTTTTTTAATCCCTAGATGGTGGACTTCCATAGTCTGTATCGCTTATTGCTTGACGTGACCTAGTTTCCAAGATATAAAGAATACCAGATTTTTCTGACCATTTTGGATGAAGAAAGATTTCTGGAAAACTGGTCACACGATTTTTTGCACGGTGAGTGTTTTTTAATCTGTATCGCTTATTGCTTGACGTGACCTAATTTTCAAGATATAAAGAATCCCAGATTTTTTGACCATTTTGGATGAAGCCAGATTTCTGGAAAACTGGGCACACGATTTATTGCACGGTGAGTGGTTTTTAATCCCTAGATGGTGGACTTCCATAATCTGTATCGCTTATTGCTTGACGTGACCTAGTTTCCAAGATATAAATAATACCAGATTTTTCTGACCATTTTGGATGAAGCCAGATTTCTGGAAATCTTGTCACACGATTTTTTGCACGGTGAGTGTTTTTTAATCCCTAGATGGTGGACTTCCATAGTCTGCATCGCTGATTGCTTGACGTGACCTAGTTTCCAAGATATAAAGAATCCCAGATTTTTCTGACCATTTTGGATGAAGACAGATTTCTGGAAAACTGGTCACACGATTTTTTGCACGGTGAGTGTTTTTTAATCTGTATCGCTTATTGCTTGACGTGACCTAGTTTCCAAGATATAAAGAATCCCAGATTTTTTTGACCATTTTGGATGAAGCCAGATTTCTGGTAAACTGGGCACACGATTTATTGCACGGTGAGTGATTTTTAATCCCTAGATGGTGGACTTCCATAATCTCTATCGCTTATTGCTTGACGTGACCTAGTTTCCAAGATATAAATAATCCCAGACTTTTCTGACCATTTTGGATGAAGCCAGATTTCTGGAAAACTGGTCACACGATTTTTTGCACGGTGAGTGTTTTTTAATCTCCAGGTGGTGCACTTCCATAATCTGTATAGATTATTGCTTGACGCGACCTAGTTCCTAAAATATAAAGAGTTCCAGATTTTTCTGATCATTTTGGAGGAAGCCACATTTCTGTAAAACTTATGTAGCGATTTTTTGGTATTTCTACGTATATTTTGCACCATTGTCAACACTCAACTTTAATGTTGGCTCTACTGATCTGATAGTAAAAATGGCACGCGCGCAATTTCTGTTGTAAAGGCGCAATTTTTTTAACAAAAAGGGCGCGAAAATATATATAAATGCAAATGACGCGTTTTTACAAAAAATTATTTGACAAAAGCGCTAATTTTATAGTTATTAAAAGGCACTAATTTAATAGCAATGCTCCATTTTGGATACAGCAGATTTCTAGAAAACTGATCTCACGCATTTTTGCACGGTAGGTCGTATGTAAACTCTGAATAGTCCACTTCCGTATTGTGTACCAGTTGTTGCTTGACGCGACCTAGTTCCCAAGCAATAAAATAATTAAAATTTTACTGACCATTTTGGATGAAGCCAGATTTCTGGAAAACTGGTTACACGATTTTTTGCACGGTGAGTGTTTTTTAATCTCCAGATGGTGCACTTCCATAATCTGTATCGTTTATTGCTTGACGTGACCTAGTTTCCAAGATATAAAGAATCCCAAATTTTTCTGACAATTTGGATGAAGCCAGATATCTGGAAAACTGGTCACACAATTTTCAGCACGGTGAGTGTTTTTTAATCCCTAGATGGTGGACTTCCATAGTATGTATCGCCTATTGCTTGACGTGACCTAGTTTCCAAGATATAAAGAATCCCAGATTTTTCTGACCATTTTGGATGAAGCCAGATTTCTGGAAAACTGGTCACACGATTTATTGCACGGTGAGTGTTTTTTAATCCCTAGATGGTGGACTTCCATAATCTGTATCGCTTATTGCTTGACGTGACCTAGTTTCCAAGATATAAAGAATCCCAGATTTTTCTGACCATTTTGGATGAAGCCAGATTTCTGGAAAACTTGTCACACGATTTTTTGCACGGTGAGTGTTTTTTAATCCCTAGATGGTGGACTTCCATAGTCTGTATCGCTTATTGCTTGACGTGACCTAGCACTTCCATAGTCTGTATTGCTTATTGCTTGACGTGACCTAGTTTCCAACATATAAAGAATCCCAGATTTTTCTGACCATTTTGAATGAAGCCAGATTTCTGGAAAACTGGTCACACGATTTTTTGCACGGTGAGTGTTTTTTAATCCCTAGATGGTGGACTGCCATAGTCTGTATCGCTTATTGCTTGACGTGACCTAACACTTCCATAGTCTGTATTGCTTATTGCTTGACGTGACCTAGTTTCCAACATATAAAGAATCCCAGATTTTTCTGACCATTTTGGATGAAGCCAGATTTCTGGAAAACTGGTCACACGGTTTTTTGAACGGTGAGTGTTTTTTAATCCCTAGATGGTGGACTTCCATAGTCTGTATCGCTTATTGCTTAACGTGACCTAGTTTCCAAGATATAAAGAATCCCAGATTTTTCTGACCATTTTGGATGAAGCCAGATTTCTGGAAAACTGGTCACACGATTTTTTGCACGGTGAGTGTTTTTAATCTCCAGATGGTGCACTTCCATAATCTGTATCGTTTATTGCTTGACGTGACCTAGTTTCCAAGGTATAAAGAATCCCAAATTTTTCTGACTATTTTGGATGAAGTAAGATTTCTGGAAAACTGGTCACACAATTTTTTGCACGGTAAGTGTTTTTAATCTCTAGATGGTGGACTTCCATAGTATGTATCGCCTATTGCTTGACGTGACCTAGTTTCCAGGATATAAAGAATACCAGATTTTTCTGACCATTTTGGATGAAGCCAGATTTCTGGAAAACTGGTCACACGATTTTTTGCACGGTGAGTGTTTTTTTTAATCCCTAGATGGTGCACTTCCATAGTCTGTATCGCTTATTGCTTGACGTGACCTAGTTTTCAAGATATAAAGAATACCAGATTTTTCTGACCATTTTGGATGAAGCCAGATTTCTGGAAATCTTGTCACACGATTTTTTGCACGGTGAGAGTTTTTTAATCCCTAGATGGTGGACTTCCATAGTCTGTATCGCTTATTGCTAGACGTGACCTAGCACTTCCATAGTCTGTATTGCTTATTGCTTGACGTGACCTAGTTTCCAACATATAAAGAATCCCAGATTTTTCTGACCATTTTGGATGAAGCCAGATTTCTGGAAAACTGGTCACACGATTTTTTGCACGGTGAGTGTTTTTTAATCCCTAGATGGTGGACTGCCATAGTCTGTATCGCTTATTGCTTGACGTGACCTAACACTTCCATAGTCTGTATTGCTTATTGCTTGACGTGACCTAGTTTCCAACATATAAAGAATCCCAGATTTTTCTGACCATTTTGGATGAAGCCAGATTTCTGGAAAACTGGTCACACGGTTTTTTGAACGGTGAGTGTTTTTTAATCCCTAGATGGTGGACTTCCATAGTCTGTATCGCTTATTGCTTAACGTGACCTAGTTTCCAAGATATAAAGAATCCCAGATTTTTCTGACCATTTTGGATGAAGCCAGATTTCTGGTAAACTGGTAACACGATTTTTTGCACGGTGAGTGTTTTTTAATCTCCAGATGGTGCACTTCCAAAATCTGTATCGTTTATTGCTTGACGTGACCTAGTTTCCAAGGTATAAAGAATCCCAAATTTTTCTGACTATTTTGGATGAAGTAAGATTTCTAGAAAACTGGTCACACAATTTTTTGCACGGTAAGTGTTTTTAATCCCTAGATGGTGGACTTCCATAGTATGTATCGCCTATTGCTTGACGTGACCTAGTTTCCAGGATATAAAGAATACCAGATTTTTCTGACCATTTTGGATGAAGCCAGATTTCTGGAAAACTGGTCACACGATTTTTTGCACGGTGAGTGTTTTTTTTAATCCCTAGATGGTGCACTTCCATAGTCTGTATCGCTTATTGCTTGACGTGACCTAGTTTTCAAGATATAAAGAATACCAGATTTTTCTGACCATTTTGGATGAAGCCAGATTTCTGGAAATCTTGTCACACGATTTTTTGCACGGTGAGAGTTTTTTAATCCCTAGATGGTGGACTTCCATAGTCTGTATCGCTTATTGCTTGACGTGACCTAGTTTCCAAGATATAAAGAATACCAGATTTTTCTGACCATTTAGGATGAAGACAGATTTCTGGAAATCTGGTCACACGATTTTTTGCACGGTGAGTGTTTTTTAATCTGTATCGCTTATTGCTTGACGTGACCTAGTTTCCAAGATATAAAGAATCCCAGATTTTTTTGACCATTTTGGATGAAGCCAGATTTCTGGAAAACTGGGCACACGATTTATTGCACGGTGAGTGGTTTTTAATCCCTAGATGGTGGACTTCCATAATCTGTATCGCTTATTGCTTGACGTAACCTAGTTTCCAAGATATAAATAATACCAGATTTTTCTGACCATTTTGGATGAAGCCAGATTTCTGGAAATCTTGCCACACGATTTTTTGCACGGTGAGTGTTTTTTAATCCCTAGATGGTGGACTTCCATAGTCTGCATCGCTGATTGCTTGACGTGACCTAGTTTCCAAGATATAAAGAATCCCAGATTTTTCTGACCATTTTGGATGAAGGCAGATTTCTGGAAAACTGGTCACACGATTTTTTGCACGGTGAGTGTTTTTTAATCTGTATCGCTTATTGCTTGACGTGACCTAGTTTCCAAGATATAAAGAATCCCAGATTTTTTGACCATTTTGGATGAAGCCAGATTTCTGGAAAACTGGGCACACGATTTATTGCACGGTGAGTGGTTTTTAATCCCTAGATGGTGGACTTCCATAATCTCTATCGCTTATTGCTTGACGTGACCTAGTTTCCAAGATATAAATAATCCCAGATTTTTCTGACCATTTTGGATGAAGCCAGATTTCTGGAAAACTGGTCACACGATTTTTTGCACGGTGAGTGTTTTTTAATCTCCAGGTGGTGCACTTCCATAATCTGTATAGATTATTGCTTGACGCGACCTAGTTCCTAAAATATAAAGAGTTCCAGATTTTTCTGATCATTTTGGAGGAAGCCACATTTCTGTAAAACTTATGTAGCGATTTTTTGGTATTTCTACGTATATTTTGCACCATTGTCAACACTCAACTTTAATGTTGGCTCTACTGATCTGATAGTAAAAATGGCACGCGCGCAATTTCTGTTGTAAAGGCGCAATTTTTTAACAAAAAGGGCGCGAAAATATATATATATATATATATATATATATATATATATGCAAATGACGCGTTTTTACAAATAATTATTTTATAAAAGCGCTAATTTTATAGGTATTAAAAGGCACTAATTTAATAGCAATGCTGCATTTTGGATGCAGCAGATTTCTAGAAAACTGATCTTACGCATTTTTGCATGGTAGGTCGTTTGTAAACTCTGAATAGTCCACTTCCGTATTGTGTACCAGTTGTTGCTTGACGCGACCTAGTTCCCAAGCAATAAAATAATTAAAATTTTTCTGACCATTTTGGATGAAGCCAGATTTCTGGAAAACTGATCACACGATTTTTTGCACTGTGAGTGTTTTTTAATCCCTAGATGGTGGACTTCCATAGTCTGTATCGCTTATTGCTTGACGTGACCTAGTTTCCAAGATATAAAGAATCCCAGATTTTTCTGACCATTTTGGATGAAGCCAGATTTCTGGAAAACTGGTCACACGATTTTTTGCACGGTGAGTGTTTTTGAATCTCCAGGTGGTCCATTTCCATAATCTGTATCGATAATTGCTTGACGCGACCTAGTTCCTAAGATATAAAGAATCCCAGATTTTTCTGACCATTTTGGATGAAGCCAGATTTCTGGAAAACTGGTTACAAGATTTTTTGCACGGTGAATGTTTTTTAATCTCCTGATGGTGCACTTCCATAATGTGTATCGTTTATTGCTTGACGTGACCTAGTTTCCAAGATATAAAGAATCCCAAATTTTTCTGACAATTTGGATAAAGCCAGATATCTGGAAAACTGGTCACACAATTTTTTGCACGGTGAGTGTTTTTTAATCCCTAGATGGTGGACTTCCATAGTATGTATCGCCTATTGCTTGACGTGACCTAGTTTCCAAGATATAAAGAATACCAGATTTTTCTGACCATTTTGGATGAAGCCAGATTTCTGGAAAACTGGTCACACGATTTTTTGCACGGTGAGTGTTTTTTAATCCCTAGATGGTCCACTTCTATAATCTGTATCGCTTATTGCTTGACGTTACTTAGTTTGCAAGATATAAAGAATCCCAGATTTTTCTGACCATTTTGGATGAAGCCAGATTTCTGGAAAACTGGTCACACGATTTATTGCACGGTGAGTGGTTTTTAATCCCTAGATGGTGGACTTCCATAATCAATATCGCTTATTGCTTGACGTGCCCTAGTTTCCAAGATATAAAGAATCCCAAATTTTTCTGACCATTTTGGATGAAGCCAGATTTCTGGAAAACTGGTCACACGATTTTTTGCACGGTGAGTGTTTTTTAATCTCCAAGTGGTGCACTTCCATAATCTGTATAGATTATTGCTTGACGCGACATAGTTCCTAAAATATAAAGAGTTCCAGATTTTTCTGATCATTTTGGATGAAGCCACATTTCTGTAAAACTTATGTAGCGATTTTTTGGTATTTCTACGTATATTTTGCACCATTGTCCACACTCAACTTTAATGTTGGCTCTACTGATCTGATAGTAAAAATGGCACGCGCGCAATTTCTGTTGTAAAGGCGCAATTTTTTAACAAAAAGGGCGCGAAAATATATATAAATGCAAATGACGCGTTTTTACAAATAATTATTTGATAAAAGCGCTAATTTTATAGTTATTAAAAGGCACTAATTTAATAGCAATGCTCCATTTTGGATACAGCAGATTTCTAGAAAACTGATCTCACTCATTTTTGCACGGTAGGTCGTATGTAAACTCTGAATAGTCCACTTCCGTATTGTGTACCAGTTGTTGCTTGACGCGACCTAGTTCCCAAGCAATAAAATAATTAAAATTTTACTGACCATTTTGGATGAAGCCAGATTTCTGGAAAACTGGTTAAACGATTTTTTGCACGGTGAGTGTTTTTTAATCTCCAGATGGTGCACTTCCATAATCTGTATCGTTTATTGCTTGACGTGACCTAGTTTCCAAGATATAAAGAATCCCAAATTTTTCTGACAATTTGGATGAAGCCAGATATCTGGAAAACTGGTCACACAATTTTCGGCACGGTGAGTGTTTTTTAATCCCTAGATGGTGGACTTCCATAGTATGTATCGCCTATTGCTTGACGTGACCTAGTTTCCAAGATATAAAGAATACCAGATTTTTCTGACCATTTTGGATGAAGCCATAATTCTGGAAAACAGGTCACACGATTTTTTGCACGGTGAGTGTTTTTTAATCTCCACCTGGTGCACTTCCATAATCTGTATCGATTATTGCTTGACGTGACCTAGTTTCCAAGATATAAAGAATCCCAGATTTTTCTGACCATTTTGGATGAAGCCAGATTTCTGGAAAACTGGTCACACGATTTATTGCACGGTGAGTGTTTTTTAATCCCTAGATGGTGGACTTCCATAGTCTGTATCGCTTATTGCTTGACGTGACCTAGCACTTCCATAGTCTGTATTGCTTGACGTGACCTAGTTTCCAACATATAAAGAATCCCAGATTTTTCTGACCATTTTGGATGAAGCCAGATTTCTGGAAAACTGGTCACACGATTTTTTGCACGGTGAGTGTTTTTTAATCCCTAGATGGTGGACTTGCATAGTCTGTATCGCTTATTGCTTGACGTGACCTAGCACTTCCATAGTCTGTATTGCTTATTGCTTGACGTGACCTAGTTTCCAACATATAAAGAATCCCAGATTTTTCTGACCATTTTGGATGAAGCCAGATTTCTGGAAAACTGGTCACACGATTTTTTGCACGGTGAGTGTTTTTTAATCCCTAGGTGGTGCGCTTCCATAGTCTGAATCGCTTATTGCTTGACGTGACCTAGTTTCCAAGATATAAAGAATCCCAGATTTTTCTGACCATTTTGGATGAAGCCAGAATTCTGGAAAACTGGTCACACGATTTTTTGCACGATGAGTGTTTTTTCCATAGTCTGTATCGCTGATTGCTTGACATGACCTAGTTTCCAAGATATAAAGAATCCCAGAATTTTCTGACCATTTTGGATGAAGACAGATTTCTGGAAAACTGGTCACACGATTTTTTGCACTTCCATAGTCTGTATCACTTATTGCTTGACGTTACTTAGTTTGCAAGATATAAAGAATCACAGATTTTTCTGACCATTTTGGATGAAGCCAGATTTCTGGAAAACTGGTCACACGATTTATTGCACGGTAAGTGGTTTTTAATCCCTAGATGGTGGACTTCCATAATCTGTATCGCTTATTGCTTGACGTGCCCTAGTTTCCAAGATATAAACAATCCCAGATTTTTCTGACCATTTTGGATGAAGCCAGATTTCTGGAAAACTGGTCACACGATTTTGTGCACGGTGAGTGTTTTCTAATCTCCAGATGGTCCACCTCCATAATCTGAACCGTTTATTGCTTGACGCGAACTAGTTTCCAAGCAATAAAATAATAAAAATTTTCCTGACCATTTTGGATGAAGCCAGATTTCTGGAAAACTGGTCACACGATTTTTTGCGCGGTGAGTGTTTTTAATCCCTAGGTGGTGCACTTCCATAGTCTGTATCGCACATTGCTTGACGTGACCTAGTTTCCAAGATATAAAGAATCCCAGATTTTTCTGACCATTTTGGATGAAGCCAGATTTCTGGAAATCTGGTCACACGATTTTTTGCACGGTGAGTGTTTTTTAATCCCTAGGTGATGCACTTCCATTGTCTGTATCGCTTATTGCTTGACGTGACCTAGCACTTCCATAGTCTGTATTGCTTATTGCTTGACGTGACCTAGTTTCCAACATATAAAGAATCCCAAATTTTTCTGATCATTTTGGATGAAGCCAGATTTCTGGAAAACTGGTCACACGATTTTTTGAACGGTGAGTGTTTTTAATCTCCACCTGGTGCACTTCCATAATCTGTATCGATTATTGCTTGACGTGACCTAGTTTCCAAGATATAAAGAATCCCAGATTTTTCTGACCATTTTGGATGAAGCCAGATTTCTGGAAAACTGGTCACACGATTTATTGCACGGTGACTGTTTTTAATCCCTAGATGGTGGACTTCCATAATCTGTATCGCTTATTGCTTGACGTGACCTAGTTTCCAAGATATAAAGAATCCCAGATTTTTCTGACCATTTTGGATGAAGCCAGATTTCTGGAAACATTGTCACACGATTTTTTGCACGGTGAGTGTTTTTTAATCCCTAGATGGTGGACTTCCATAGTCTGTATCGCTTATTGCTTGACGTGACCTAGCACTTCCATAGTCTGTATTGCTTATTGCTTGACGTGACCTAGTTTCCAACATATAAAGAATCCCAGATTTTTCTGACCATTTTGGATGAAGCCAGATTTCTGGAAAACTGGTCACACGATTTTTTGCACGGTGAGTGTTTTTTAATCCCTAGATGGTGGACTGCCATAGTCTGTATCGCTTATTGCTTGACGTGACCTAGCACTTCCATAGTCTGTATTGCTTATTGCTTGACGTGACCTAGTTTCCAACATATAAAGAATCCCAGATTTTTCTGACCATTTTGGATGAAGCCAGATTTCTGGAAAACTGGTCACACGATTTTTTGAACGGTGAGTGTTTTTTAATCCCTAGATGGTGGACTTCCATAGTCTGTATCGCTTATTGCTTAACGTGACCTAGTTTCCAAGATATAAAGAATCCCAAATTTTTCTGACCATTTTGGATGAAGCCAGATTTCTGGAAAACTGGTCACACGATTTTTTGCACGGTGAGTGTTTTTTAATCTCCAGATGGTGCACTTCCATAATCTGTATCGTTTATTGCTTGACGTGACCTAGTTTCCAAGGTATAAAGAATCCCAAATTTTTCTGACCATTTTGGATGAAGTAAGATTTCTGGAAAACTGGTCACACAATTTTTTGCACGGTAAGTGTTTTTAATCCCTAGATGGTGGACTTCCATAGTATGTATCGCCTATTGCTTGACGTGACCTAGTTTCCAGGATATAAAGAATACCAGATTTTTCTGACCATTTTGGATGAAGCCAGATTTCTGGAAAACTGGTCACACGATTTTTTGCACGGTGAGTCTTTTTTTTAATCCCTAGATGGTGCACTTCCATAGTCTGTATCGCTTATTGCTTGACGTGACCTAGTTTTCAAGATATAAAGAATACCAGATTTTTCTGACCATTTTGGATGAAGCCAGATTTCTGGAAATCTTGTCACACGATTTTTTGCACGGTGAGAGTTTTTTAATCCCTAGATGGTGGACTTCCATAGTCTGTATCGCTTATTGCTTGACGTGACCTAGTTTCCAAGATATAGAGAATACCAGATTTTTCTGACCATTTTGGATGAAGACAGATTTCTGGAAAACTGGTCACACGATTTTTTGCACGGTGAGTGTTTTTTAATCTGTATCGCTTATTGCTTGACGTGACCTAGTTTCCAAGATATAAAGAATCCCAGATTTTTTTGACCATTTTGGATGAAGCCAGATTTCTGGAAAACTGGGCACACGATTTATTGCACGGTGAGTGGTTTTTAATCCCTAGATGGTGGACTTCCATAATCTGTATCGCTTATTGCTTGACGTGACCTAGTGTCCAAGATATAAATAATACCAGATTTTTCTGACCATTTTGGATGAAGCCAGATTTCTGGAAATCTTGTCACACGATTTTTTGCACGGTGAGTGTTTTTTAATCCCTAGATGGTGGACTTCCATAGTCTGCATCGCTGATTGCTTGACGTGACCTAGTTTCCAAGATATAAAGAATCCCAGATTTTTCTGACCATTTTGGATGAAGACAGATTTCTGGAAAACTGGTCACACGATTTTTTGCACGGTGAGTGTTTTTTAATCTGTATCGCTTATTGCTTGACGTGACCTAGTTTCCAAGATATAAAGAATCCTAGATTTTTTGACCATTTTGGATGAAGCCAGATTTCTGGAAAACTGGGCACACGATTTATTGCACGGTGAGTGGTTTTTAATCCCTAGATGGTGGACTTCCATAATCTCTATCGCTTATTGCTTGACGTGACCTAGTTTCCAAGATATAAATAATCCCAGATTTTTCTGACCATTTTGGATGAAGCCAGATTTCTGGAAAACTGGTCACACGATTTTTTGCACGGTGAGTGTTTTTTAATCTCCAGGTGGTGCACTTCCATAATCTGTATAGATTATTGCTTGACGCGACCTAGTTCCTAAAATATAAAGAGTTCCAGATTTTTCTGATCATTTTGGATGAAGCCAGATTTCTGGAAAACTGGTTACAAGATTTTTTGCACGGTGAGTGTTTTTTAATCTCCTGATGGTGCACTTCCATAATGTGTATCGTTTATTGCTTGACGTGACCTAGTTTCCAAGATATAAAGAATCCCAAATTTTTCTGACAATTTGGATAAAGCCAGATATCTGGAAAACTGGTCACACAATTTTTTGCACGGTGTGTGTTTTTTAATCCCTAGATGGTGGACTTCCATAGTATGTATCGCCTATTGCTTGACGTGACCTAGTTTCCAAGATATAAAGAATACCAGATATTTCTGACCATTTTGGATGAAGCCAGATTTCTGGAAAACTGGTCACACGATTTTTTGCACGGTGAGTGTTTTTTAATCCCTAGATGGTCCACTTCTATAATCTGTATCGCTTATTGCTTGACGTTACTTAGTTTGCAAGATATAAAGAATCCCAGATTTTTCTGACCATTTTGGATGAAGCCAGATTTCTGGAAAACTGGTCACACGATTTATTGCACGGTGAGTGGTTTTTAATCCCTAGATGGTGGACTTCCATAATCAATATCGCTTATTGCTTGACGTGCCCTAGTTTCCAAGATATAAAGAATCCCAAATTTTTCTGACCATTTTGGATGAAGCCAGATTTCTGGAAAACTGGTCACACGATTTTTTGCACGGTGAGTGTTTTTTAATCCCTAGATGGTGGACTTCCATAGTCTGTATCGCTTATTGCTTGACGTGACCTAGCACTTCCATAGTCTGTATTGCTTGACGTGACTAGTTTCCAACATATAAAGAATCCCAGATTTTTCTGACCATTTTGGATGAAGCCAGATTTCTGGAAAACTGGTCACACGATTTTTTGCACGGTGAGTGTTTTTTAATCCCTAGATGGTGGACTTGCATAGTCTGTATCGCTTATTGCTTGACGTGACCTAGCACTTCCATAGTCTGTATTGCTTATTGCTTGACGTGACCTAGTTTCCAACATATAAAGAATCCCAGATTTTTCTGACCATTTTGGATGAAGCCAGATTTCTGGAAAACTGGTCTCACGATTTTTTGCACGGTGAGTGTTTTTTAATCTCCAGGTGGTGCACTTCCATAATCTGTATAGATTATTGCTTGACGCGACCTAGTTCCTAAAATATAAAGAGTTCCAGATTTTTCTGATCATTTTGGATGAAGCCAGATTTCTGGAAAACTGGTTACAAGATTTTTTGCACGGTGAGTGTTTTTTAATCTCCTGATGGTGCACTTCCATAATGTATATCGTTTATTGCTTGACGTGACCTAGTTTCCAAGATATAAAGAATCCCAAATTTTTCTGACAATTTGGATAAAGCCAGATATCTGGAAAACTGGTCACACAATTTTTTGCACGGTGAGTGTTTTTTAATCCCTAGATGGTGGACTTCCATAGTATGTATCGCCTATTGCTTGACGTGACCTAGTTTCCAAGATATAAAGAATACCAGATTTTTCTGACCATTTTGGATGAAGCCAGATTTCTGGAAAACTGGTCACACGATTTTTTGCACGGTGAGTGTTTTTTAATCCCTAGATGGTCCACTTCTATAATCTGTATCACTTATTGCTTGACGTTACTTAGTTTGCAAGATATAAAGAATCCCAGATTTTTCTGACCATTTTGGATGAAGCCAGATTTCTGGAAAACTGGTCACACGATTTATTGCACGGTGAGTGGTTTTTAATCCCTAGATGGTGGACTTCCATAATCAATATCGCTTATTGCTTGACGTGCCCTAGTTTCCAAGATATAAAGAATCCCAAATTTTTCTGACCATTTTGGATGAAGCCAGATTTCTGGAAAACTGGTCACACGATTTTTTGCACGGTGAGTGTTTTTTAATCCCTAGATGGTGGACTTCCATAGTCTGTATCGCTTATTGCTTGACGTGACCTAGCACTTCCATAGTCTGTATTGCTTGACGTGACCTAGTTTCCAACATATAAAGAATCCCAGATTTTTCTGACCATTTTGGATGAAGCCAGATTTCTGGAAAACTGGTCACACGATTTTTTGCACGGTGAGTGTTTTTTAATCCCTAGATGGTGGACTTGCATAGTCTGTATCGCTTATTGCTTGACGTGACCTAGCACTTCCATAGTCTGTATTGCTTATTGCTTGACGTGACCTAGTTTCCAACATATAAAGAATCCCAGATTTTTCTGACCATTTTGGATGAAGCCAGATTTCTGGAAAACTGGTCACACGATTTTTTGCACGGTGAGTGTTTTTTAATCTCCAGGTGGTGCACTTCCATAATCTGTATAGATTATTGCTTGACGCGACCTAGTTCCTAAAATATAAAGAGTTCCAGATTTTTCTGATCATTTTGGATGAAGCCAGATTTCTGGAAAACTGGTTACAAGATTTTTTGCACGGTGAGTGTTTTTTAATCTCCTGATGGTGCACTTCCATAATGTATATCGTTTATTGCTTGACGTGACCTAGTTTCCAAGATATAAAGAATCCCAAATTTTTCTGACAATTTGGATAAAGCCAGATATCTGGAAAACTGGTCACACAATTTTTTGCACGGTGAGTGTTTTTTAATCCCTAGATGGTGGACTTCCATAGTATGTATCGCCTATTGCTTGACGTGACCTAGTTTCCAAGATATAAAGAATACCAGATTTTTCTGACCATTTTGGATGAAGCCAGATTTCTGGAAAACTGGTCACACGATTTTTTGCACGGTGAGTGTTTTTTAATCCCTAGATGGTCCACTTCTATAATCTGTATCGCTTATTGCTTGACGTTACTTAGTTTGCAAGATATAAAGAATCCCAGATTTTTCTGACCATTTTGGATGAAGCCAGATTTCTGGAAAACTGGTCACACGATTTATTGCACGGTGAGTGGTTTTTAATCCCTAGATGGTGGACTTCCATAATCAATATCGCTTATTGCTTGACGTGCCCTAGTTTCCAAGATATAAAGAATCCCAAATTTTTCTGACCATTTTGGATGAAGCCAGATTTCTGGAAAACTGGTCACACGATTTTTTGCACGGTGAGTGTTTTTTAATCTCCAAGTGGTGCACTTCCATAATCTGTATAGATTATTGCTTGACGCGACATAGTTCCTAAAATATAAAGAGTTCCAGATTTTTCTGATCATTTTGGATGAAGCCACATTTCTGTAAAACTTATGTAGCGATTTTTTGGTATTTCTACGTATATATTGCACCATTGTCCACACTCAACTTTAATGTTGGCTCTACTGATCTGATAGTAAAAATGGCACGCGCGCAATTTCTGTTGTAAAGGCGCAATTTTTTAACAAAAAGGGCGCGAAAATATATATAAATGCAAATGACGCGTTTTTACAAATAATTATTTGATAAAAGCGCTAATTTTATTGTTATTAAAAGGCACTAATTTAATAGCAATGCTCCATTTTGGATACAGCAGATTTCTAGAAAACTGATCTCACGCATTTTTGCACGGTAGGTCGTATGTAAACTCTGAATAGTCCACTTCCGTATTGTGTACCAGTTGTTGCTTGACGCGACCTAGTTCCCAAGCAATAAAATAATTAAAATTTTACTGACCATTTTGGATGAAGCCAGATTTCTGGAAAACTGGTTAAACGATTTTTTGCACGGTGAGTGTTTTTTAATCTCCAGATGGTGCACTTCCATAATCTGTATCGTTTATTGCTTGACGTGACCTAGTTTCCAAGATATAAAGAATCCCAAATTTTTCTGACAATTTGGATGAAGCCAGATATCTGGAAAACTGGTCACACAATTTTCGGCACGGTGAGTGTTTTTTAATCCCTAGATGGTGGACTTCCATAGTATGTATCGCCTATTGCTTGACGTGACCTAGTTTCCAAGATATAAAGAATACCAGATTTTTCTGACCATTTTGGATGAAGCCATAATTCTGGAAAACAGGTCACACGATTTTTTGCACGGTGAGTGTTTTTGAATCTCCACCTGGTGCACTTCCATAATCTGTATCGATTATTGCTTGACGTGACCTAGTTTCCAAGATATAAAGAATCCCAGATTTTTCTGACCATTTTGGATGAAGCCAGATTTCTGGAAAACTGGTCACACGATTTATTGCACGGTGAGTGTTTTTTAATCCCTAGATGGTGGACTTCCATAGTCTGTATCGCTTATTGCTTGACGTGACCTAGCACTTCCATAGTCTGTATTGCTTGACGTGACCTAGTTTCCAACATATAAAGAATCCCTGATTTTTCTGACCATTTTGGATGAAGCCAGATTTCTGGAAAACTGGTCACACGATTTTTTGCACGGTGAGTGTTTTTTAATCCCTAGATGGTGGACTTGCATAGTCTGTATCGCTTATTGCTTGACGTGACCTAGCACTTCCATAGTCTGTATTGCTTATTGCTTGACGTGACCTAGTTTCCAACATATAAAGAATCCCAGATTTTTCTGACCATTTTGGATGAAGCCAGATTTCTGGAAAACTGGTCACACGATTTTTTGCACTTCCATAGTCTGTATCACTTATTGCTTGACGTTACTTAGTTTGCAAGATATAAAGAATCACAGATTTTTCTGACCATTTTGGATGAAGCCAGATTTCTGGAAAACTGGTCACACGATTTATTGCACGGTAAGTGGTTTTTAATCCCTAGATGGTGGACTTCCATAATCTGTATCGCTTATTGCTTGACGTGCCCTAGTTTCCAAGATATAAACAATCCCAGATTTTTCTGACCATTTTGGATGAAGCCAGATTTCTGGAAAACTGGTCACACGATTTTGTGCACGGTGAGTGTTTTCTAATCCCCAGATGGTCCACCTCCATAATCTGAACCGTTTATTGCTTGACGCGAACTAGTTTCCAAGCAATAAAATAATAAAAATTTTCCTGACCATTTTGGATGAAGCCAGATTTCTGGAAAACTGGTCACACGATTTTTTGCGCGGTGAGTGTTTTTAATCCCTAGGTGGTGCACTTCCATAGTCTGTATCGCTTATTGCTTGACGTGACCTAGTTTCCAAGATATAAAGAATCCCAGATTTTTCTGACCATTTTGGATGAAGCCAGATTTCTGGAAATCTGGTCACACGATTTTTTGCACGGTGATTGTTTTTTAGTCCCTAGATGGTGCACTTCTATAGTCTGTATTGCTTATTGCTTGACGTGACCTAGTTTCCAAGTAATAAAATAATTAAAAATTTCTGGAAAACTGGTCACACGATTTTTTGCACGGTGAGTGTTTTTTAATCTCCAAGTGGTGCACTTCCATAATCTGTATAGATTATTGCTTGACGCGACATAGTTCCTAAAATATAAAGAGTTCCAGATTTTTCTGATCATTTTGGATGAAGCCACATTTCTGTAAAACTTATGTAGCGATTTTTTGGTATTTCTACGTATATTTTGCACCATTGTCCACACTCAACTTTAATGTTGGCTCTACTGATCTGATAGTAAAAATGGCACGCGCGCAATTTCTGTTGTAAAGGCGCAATTTTTTAACAAAAAGGGCGCGAAAATATATATAAATGCAAATGACGCGTTTTTACAAATAATTATTTGATAAAAGCGCTAATTTTATTGTTATTAAAAGGCACTAATTTAATAGCAATGCTCCATTTTGGATACAGCAGATTTCTAGAAAACTGATCTCACGCATTTTTGCACGGTAGGTCGTATGTAAACTCTGAATAGTCCACTTCCGTATTGTGTACCAGTTGTTGCTTGACGCGACCTAGTTCCCAAGCAATAAAATAATTAAAATTTTACTGACCATTTTGGATGAAGCCAGATTTCTGGAAAACTGGTTAAACGATTTTTTGCACGGTGAGTGTTTTTTAATCTCCAGATGGTGCACTTCCATAATCTGTATCGTTTATTGCTTGACGTGACCTAGTTTCCAAGATATAAAGAATCCCAAATTTTTCTGACAATTTGGATGAAGCCAGATATCTGGAAAACTGGTCACACAATTTTCGGCACGGTGAGAGTTTTTTAATCCCTAGATGGTGGACTTCCATAGTATGTATCGCCTATTGCTTGACGTGACCTAGTTTCCAAGATATAAAGAATACCAGATTTTTCTGACCATTTTGGATGAAGCCATAATTCTGGAAAACAGGTCACACGATTTTTTGCACGGTGAGTGTTTTTGAATCTCCACCTGGTGCACTTCCATAATCTGTATCGATTATTGCTTGACGTGACCTAGTTTCCAAGATATAAAGAATCCCAGATTTTTCTGACCATTTTGGATGAAGCCAGATTTCTGGAAAACTGGTCACACGATTTATTGCACGGTGAGTGTTTTTTAATCCCTAGATGGTGGACTTCCATAGTCTGTATCGCTTATTGCTTGACGTGACCTAGCACTTCCATAGTCTGTATTGCTTGACGTGACCTAGTTTCCAACATATAAAGAATCCCAGATTTTTCTGACCATTTTGGATGAAGCCAGATTTCTGGAAAACTGGTCACACGATTTTTTGCACGGTGAGTGTTTTTTAATCCCTAGATGGTGGACTTGCATAGTCTGTATCGCTTATTGCTTGACGTGACCTAGCACTTCCATAGTCTGTATTGCTTATTGCTTGACGTGACCTAGTTTCCAACATATAAAGAATCCCAGATTTTTCTGACCATTTTGGATGAAGCCAGATTTCTGGAAAACTGGTCACACGATTTTTTGCACTTCCATAGTCTGTATCACTTATTGCTTGACGTTACTTAGTTTGCAAGATATAAAGAATCACAGATTTTTCTGACCATTTTGGATGAAGCCAGATTTCTGGAAAACTGGTCACACGATTTATTGCACGGTAAGTGGTTTTTAATCCCTAGATGGTGGACTTCCATAATCTGTATCGCTTATTGCTTGACGTGCCCTAGTTTCCAAGATATAAACAATCCCAGATTTTTCTGACCATTTTGGATGAAGCCAGATTTCTGGAAATCTGGTCACACGATTTTTTGCACGGTGATTGTTTTTTAGTCCCTAGATGGTGCACTTCCATAATCTGTATCGCTTATTGCTTGACGTGACCTAGTTTCCAAGATATAAAGAATCCCAGATTTTTTTGACCATTTTGGATGAAGCCAGATTTCTGGAAAACTGGGCACACGATTTATTGCACGGTGAGTGGTTTTTAATCCCTAGATGGTGGACTTCCATAATCTGTATCGCTTATTGCTTGACGTAACCTAGTTTCCAAGATATAAATAATACCAGATTTTTCTGACCATTTTGGATGAAGCCAGATTTCTGGAAAACTGGTCACACGATTTTGTGCACGGTGAGTGTTTTCTAATCTCCAGATGGTCCACCTCCATAATCTGAACCGTTTATTGCTTGACGCGAACTAGTTTCCAAGCAATAAAATAATAAAAATTTTCCTGACCATTTTGGATGAAGCCAGATTTCTGGAAAACTGGTCACACGATTTTTTGCGCGGTGAGTGTTTTTAATCCCTAGATGGTGCACTTCCATAGTCTGTATCGCTTATTGCTTAACGTGACCTAGTTTCCAAGATATAAAGAATCCCAGATCTTTCTGACCATTTTGGATGAAGCCAGATTTCTGGAAAACTGGTCACACGATTTTTTGCACGGTGAGTGTTTTTTAATCCCTAGATGGTCCACTTCTATAATCTGTATCGCTTATTGCTTGACGTTACTTAGTTTGCAAGATATAAAGAATCCCAGATTTTTCTGACCATTTTGGATGAAGCCAGATTTCTGGAAAACTGGTCACACGATTTATTGCACGGTGAGTGGTTTTTAATCCCTAGATGGTGGACTTCCATAATCAATATCGCTTATTGCTTGACGTGCCCTAGTTTCCAAGATATAAAGAATCCCAAATTTTTCTGACCATTTTGGATGAAGCCAGATTTCTGGAAAACTGGTCACACGATTTTTTGCACGGTGAGTGTTTTTTAATCTCCAAGTGGTGCACTTCCATAATCTGTATAGATTATTGCTTGACGCGACATAGTTCCTAAAATATAAAGAGTTCCAGATTTTTCTGATCATTTTGGATGAAGCCACATTTCTGTAAAACTTATGTAGCGATTTTTTGGTATTTCTACGTATATTTTGCACCATTGTCCACACTCAACTTTAATGTTGGCTCTACTGATCTGATAGTAAAAATGGCACGCGCGCAATTTCTGTTGTAAAGGCGCAATTTTTTAACAAAAAGGGCGCGAAAATATATATAAATGCAAATGACGCGTTTTTACAAATAATTATTTGATAAAAGCGCTAATTTTATAGTTATTAAAAGGCACTAATTTAATAGCAATGCTCCATTTTGGATACAGCAGATTTCTAGAAAACTGATCTCACGCATTTTTGCACGGTAGGTCGTATGTAAACTCTGAATAGTCCACTTCCGTATTGTGTACCAGTTGTTGCTTGACGCGACCTAGTTCCCAAGCAATAAAATAATTAAAATTTTACTGACCATTTTGGATGAAGCCAGATTTCTGGAAAACTGGTTAAACGATTTTTTGCACGGTGAGTGTTTTTTAATCTCCAGATGGTGCACTTCCATAATCTGTATCGTTTATTGCTTGACGTGACCTAGTTTCCAAGATATAAAGAATCCCAAATTTTTCTGACAATTTGGATGAAGCCAGATATCTGGAAAACTGGTCACACAATTTTCGGCACGGTGAGTGTTTTTTAATCCCTAGATGGTGGACTTCCATAGTATGTATCGCCTATTGCTTGACGTGACCTAGTTTCCAAGATATAAAGAATACCAGATTTTTCTGACCATTTTGGATGAAGCCTTAATTCTGGAAAACAGGTCACACGATTTTTTGCACGGTGAGTGTTTTTGAATCTCCACCTGGTGCACTTCCATAATCTGTATCGATTATTGCTTGACGTGACCTAGTTTCCAAGATATAAAGAATCCCAGATTTTTCTGACCATTTTGGATGAAGCCAGATTTCTGGAAAACTGGTCACACGATTTTTTGCACGGTGAGTGTTTTTTAATCCCTAGATGGTGGACTTGCATAGTCTGTATCGCTTATTGCTTGACGTGACCTAGCACTTCCATAGTCTGTATTGCTTATTGCTTGACGTGACCTAGTTTCCAACATATAAAGAATCCCAGATTTTTCTGACCATTTTGGATGAAGCCAGATTTCTGGAAAACTGGTCACACGATTTTTTGCACTTCCATAGTCTGTATCACTTATTGCTTGACGTTACTTAGTTTGCAAGATATAAAGAATCACAGATTTTTCTGACCATTTTGGATGAAGCCAGATTTCTGGAAAACTGGTCACACGATTTATTGCACGGTAAGTGGTTTTTAATCCCTAGATGGTGGACTTCCATAATCTGTATCGCTTATTGCTTGACGTGCCCTAGTTTCCAAGATATAAACAATCCCAGATTTTTCTGACCATTTTGGATGAAGCCAGATTTCTGGAAAACTGGTCACACGATTTTGTGCACGGTGAGTGTTTTCTAATCTCCAGATGGTCCACCTCCATAATCTGAACCGTTTATTGCTTGACGCGAACTAGTTTCCAAGCAATAAAATAATAAAAATCCCTAGGTGGTGCACTTCCATAGTCTGTATCGCTTATTGCTTGACGTGACCTAGTTTCCAAGATATAAAAAATCCCAGATTTTTCTGACCATTTTGGATGAAGCCAGATTTCTGGAAAACTGGTCACACGATTTTTTGCACGGTGAGTGTTTTTTAATCCCTAGATAAGCAATAAGCAATACAGACTTCCATAGTCTGTATTGCTTATTGCTTGACGTGACCTAGTTTCCAAGATATAAAGAATCCCAGATTTTTCTGACCATTTTGGATGAAGCCAGATTTCTGGAAATCTGGTCACACGATTTTTTGCACGGTGATTGTTTTTTAGTCCCTAGATGGTGCACTCGCTTATTGCTTGACGTGCCCTAGTTTCCAAGATATAAACAATCCCAGATTTTTCTGACCATTTTGGATGAAGCCAGATTTCTGGAAAACTGGTCACACGATTTTGTGCACGGTGAGTGTTTTCTAATCTCCAGATGGTCCACCTCCATAATCTGAACCGTTTATTGCTTGACGCGAACTAGTTTCCAAGCAATAAAATAATAAAAATTTTCCTGACCATTTTGGATGAAGCCAGATTTCTGGAAAACTGGTCACACGATTTTTTGCGCGGTGAGTGTTTTTAATCCCTAGGTGGTGCACTTCCATAATCTGTATCGTTTATTGCTTGACGTGACCTAGTTTCCAAGATATAAAGAATCCCAAATTTTTCTGACAATTTGGATGAAGCCAGATATCTGGAAAACTGGTCACACAATTTTCGGCACGGTGAGTGTTTTTTAATCCCTAGATGGTGGACTTCCATAGTCTGTATCGGTTATTGCTTGACGCGACCTAGTTTCCAAGATATAATGAATACCAGATTTTTCTGACCATTTTGGATGAAGCCAGATTTCTGGAAAACTGGTCACACGATTTATTGCACGGTAAGTGGTTTTTAATACCTAGATGGTGGACTTCCATAATCTGTATCGTTTATTGCTTGACGTGACCTAGTTTCCAAGATATAAAGAATCCCAAATTTTTCTGACAATTTGGATGAAGCCAGATATCTGGAAAACTGGTCACACAATTTTCGGCAAGGTGAGTGTTTTTTAATCCCTAGATTTAAATCCCTAGATCGCCTATTGCTTGACGTGACCTAGTTTCCAAGATATAAAGAATACCAGATTTTTCTGACCATTTTGGATGAAGCCATGATTCTGGAAAACAGGTCACACGATTTTTTGCACGGTGAGTGTTTTTTAATCTCCACCTGGTGCACTTCCATAATCTGTATTGATTATTGCTTGACGTGACCTAGTTTCCAAGATATAAAGAATCCCAGATTTTTCTGACCATTTTGGATAAAGCCAGATTTCTGGAAAACTGGTCACACGATTTATTGCACGGTGAGTGTTTTTTAATCCCTAGATGGTGGACTTCCATAGTCTTTATCGCTTATTTCTTGACGTGACCTAGCACTTCCATAGTCTGTATTGCTTGACGTGACCTAGTTTCCAACATATAAAGAATCCCAGATTTTTCTGACCATTTTGGATGAAGCCAGATTTCTGGAAAACTGTTCACACGGTTTTTTGCACGGTGAGTGTTTTTTAATCCCTAGATGGTGGACTTGCACAGTCTGTATCGCTTATTGCTTGACGTGACCTAGCACTTCCATAGTCTGTATTGCTTATTGCTTGACGTGACCTAGTTTCCAACATATAAAGAATCCCAGATTTTCCTGACCATTTTGGATGAAGCCAGATTTCTGGAAAACTGGTCACACGATTTTTTGCACGGTGAGTGTTTTTTAATCCCTAGGTGGTGCACTTCCATAGTCTGAATCGCTTATTGCTTGACGTGACCTAGTTTCCAAGATATAAAGAATCCCAGATTTTTCTGACCATTTTGGATGAAGCCAGAATTCTGGAAAACTGGTCACACGATTTTTTGCACTTCCATAGTCTGTATCGCTTATTGCTTGACGTTACTTAGTTTGCAAGATATAAAGAATCCCAGATTTTTCTGACCATTTTGGATGAAGCCAGATTTCTGGAAAACTGGTCACACTATTTATTGCACGGTAAGTGGTTTTTAATCCCTAGATGGTGGACTTTCATAATTTGTATCGCTTATTGCTTGACGTGCCCTAGTTTCCAAGATATAAACAATCCCAGATTTTTCTGACCATTTTGGATGAAGCCAGATTTCTGGAAAACTGGTCACACGATTTTGTGCACGGTGAGTGTTTTCTAATCTCCAGATGGTCCACCTCCATAATCTGAACCGTTTATTGCTTGACGCGAACTAGTTTCCAAGCAATAAAATAATAAAAATTTTCCTGACCATTTTGGATGAAGCCAGATTTCTGGAAAACTGGTCACACGATTTTTTGCGCGGTGAGTGTTTTTAATCCCTAGGTGGTGCACTTCCATAGTCTGTATCGCTTATTGCTTGACGTGACCTAGTTTCCATGATATAAAGAATCCCAGATTTTTCTGACCATTTTGGATGAAGCCAGATTTCTGGAAATCTGGTCACACGATTTTTTGCACGGTGATTGTTTTTTAATCCCTAGATGGCGCACTTCCATAGTCTGTATTGCTTATTGCTTGACGTGACCTAGTTTCCAAGATATAAAAAATCCCAGATTTTTCTGACCATTTTGGATGAAGCCAGATTTCTGGAAAACTGGTCACACGATTTTTTGCACGGTGAGTGTTTTTTAATCCCTAGATGGTGGACTTCCATAGTCTGTATTGCTTATTGCTTGACGTGACCTAGTTTCCAAGTAATAAAATAATTACAAATTTACTGACCATTTTGGATGAAGCCAGATTTCTGGAAAACTGGTCACACGATTTTTTGCACGGTGAGTGTTTTTTAATCCCTAGGTGGTGCACTTCCATAGTCTGAATCGATTATTGCTTGACGTGACCTCGTTTCCGAGATATAAAGAATCCCAGATTTTTCTGACAATTTGGATGAAGCCAGATTTCTGGAAAACTGGTCACACGATTTTTTGCACGGTGAGTGTTTTTTAATCTGTATCGCTTATTGCTTGACGTGACCTAGTTTCCAAGATATAAAGAATCCCAGATTTTTTGACCATTTTGGATGAAGCCAGATTTCTGGAAAACTGGGCACACGATTTATTGCACGGTGAGTGGTTTTTAATCCCTAGATGGTGGACTTCCATAATCTCTATCGCTTATTGCTTGACGTGACGTAGTTTCCAAGATATAAATAATCCCAGATTTTTCTGACCATTTTGGATGAAGCCAGATTTCTGGAAAACTGGTCACACGATTTTTTGCACGGTGAGTGTTTTTTAATCTCCAGGTGGTGCACTTCCATAATCTGTATAGATTATTGCTTGACGCGACCTAGTTCCTAAAATATAAAGAGTTCCAGATTTTTCTGATCATTTTGGAGGAAGCCACATTTCTGTAAAACTTATATAGCGATTTTTTGGTATTTCTACTTATATTTTGCACCATTGTCAACACTCAACTTTAATGTTGGCTCTACTGATCTGATAGTAAAAATGGCACGCGCGCAATTTCTGTTGTAAAGGCGCAATTTTTTAACAAAAAGGGCGCGAAAATATATATAAATGCAAATGACGCGTTTTTACAAATAATTATTTGATAAAAGCGCTAATTTTATAGTTATTAAAAGGCACTAATTTAATAGCAATGCTCCATTTTGGATACAGCAGATTTCTAGAAAACTGATCTCACGCATTTTTGCACGGTAGGTCGTATGTAAACTCTGAATAGTCCACTTCCGTATGGTGTACCAGTTGTTGCTTGACGCGACCTAGTTCCCAAGCAATAAAATAATTAAAATTTTACTGACCATTTTGGATGAAGCCAGATTTCTGGAAAACTGGTTAAACGATTTTTTGCACGGTGAGTGTTTTTTAATCTCCAGATGGTGCACTTCCATAATCTGTATCGTTTATTGCTTGACGTGACCTAGTTTCCAAGATATAAAGAATCCCAAATTTTTCTGACAATTTGGATGAAGCCAGATATCTGGAAAACTGGTCACACAATTTTCGGCACGGTGAGTGTTTTTTAATCCCTAGATGGTGGACTTCCATAGTATGTATCGCCTATTGCTTGACGTGACCTAGTTTCCAAGATATAAAGAATACCAGATTTTTCTGACCATTTTGGATGAAGCCATAATTCTGGAAAACAGGTCACACGATTTTTTGCACGGTGAGTGTTTTTTAATCTCCACCTGGTGCACTTCCATAATCTGTATCGATTATTGCTTGACGTGACCTAGTTTACAAGATATAAAGAATCCCAGATTTTTCTGACCATTTTGGATGAAGCCAGATTTCTGGAAAACTGGTCACACGATTTATTGCACGGTGAGTGTTTTTTAATCCCTAGATGGTGGACTTACCTAATTTGTATCGCTTATTACTTGACGTGACCTAGTTTCCAAGATATAAAGAATCCCAAATTTTTCTGACCATTTTGGATGAAGCCAGATTTCTGGAAAACTGGTCACACGATTTTTTGCACGGTGAGTGTTTTTTAATCCCTAGGTGGTGCACTTCCATAGTCTTAATCTCTTATTGCTTGACGTGACCTAGTTTCCAAGATATAAACAATCCCAGATTTTTCTGACCATTTTGGATGAAGCCAGATTTCTGGAAAACTGGTCACACGATTTTGTGCACGGTGAGTGTTTTCTAATCTCCAGATGGTCCACCTCCATAATCTGAACCGTTTATTGCTTGACGCGAACTAGTTTCCAAGCAATAAAATAATACAAATTTTCCTGACCATTTTGGATGAAGCCAGATTTCTGGAAAACTGGTCACACGATTTTTTGCACGATGAGTGTTTTTTAATCCCTAGATGGTGAACTTCCATAGTCTGTATCGCTGATTGCTTGACATGGTCTAGTTTCCAAGATATAAAGAATCCCAGATTTTTCTGACCATTTTGGATGAAGACAGATTTCTGGAAAACTGGTCACACGATTTTTTGCACTTCCATAGTCTGTATCGCTTATTGCTTGACGTTACTTAGTGTGCAAGATATAAAGAATCACAGATTTTTCTGACCATTTTGGATGAAGCCAGATTTCTGGAAAACTGGTCACACGATTTATTGCACGGTAAGTGGTTTTTAATCCCTAGATGGTGGACTTCCATAATCTGTATTGCTTATTGCTTGACGTGACCTAGTTTCCAAGATATAAAGAATCCCAGATTTTTCTGACCATTTTGGATGAAGCCAGAATTCTGGAAAACTGGTCACACGATTTTTTGCACGATGAGTGTTTTTTAATCCCTAGATGGTGGACTTCCATAGTCTGTATCGCTGATTGCTTGACATGGCCTAGTTTCCAAGATATAAAGAATCCCAGATTTGTCTGACCATTTTGGATGAAGCCAGATTTCTGGAAAACTGGTCACACGATTTTTTGCACGGTGAGTGTTTTTTAATCCCTAGGTGGTGCACTTCCATAGTCTGTATTGCTTATTGCTTGACGTGACCTAGTTTCCAAGATATAAAGAATCCCAGATTTTTCTGACCATTTTGGATGAAGCCAGAATTCTGGAAAACTGGTGACACGATTTTTTGCACGATGAGTGTTTTTTAATCCCTAGATGGTGGACTTCCATAGTCTGTATCGCTGATTGCTTGACGTGACCTAGTTTCCAACATATAAAGAATCCCAGATTTGTCTGACCATTTTGGATGAAGCCAGATTTCTGGAAAACTGGTCACACGATTTTTTGCACGGTGAGTGTTTTTTAATCCCTAGGTGGTGCACTTCCATAGTCTGTATTGCTTATTGCTTGACGTGACCTAGTTTCCAAGATATAAAGAATCCCAGATTTTTCTGACCATTTTGGATGAAGCCAGATTTCTGGAAAACTGGTTACACGATTTTTTGCACGATGAGTGTTTTTTAATCCCTAGATGGTGGACTTCCATATTCTGTATCGCTGATTGCTTGACGTGACCTAGTTTCCCACATATAAAGAATCCCAGATTTTTCTGACCATTTTGGATGAAGCCAGATTTCTGGAAAACTGGTCACACGATTTTTTGCACGATGAGTGTTTTTTAATCCCTAGATGGTGGACTTCCATAGTCTGTATCGCTGATTGCTTGACATGGTCTAGTTTCCAAGATATAAAGAATCCCAGATTTTTCTGACCATTTTGGATGAAGACAGATTTCTGGAAAACTGGTCACACGATTTTTTGCACTTCCATAGTCTGTATCGCTTATTGCTTGACGTTACTTAGTTTGCAAGATATAAAGAATCACAGATTTTTCTGACCATTTTGGATGAAGCCAGATTTCTGGAAAACTGGTCACACGATTTATTGCACGGTAAGTGGTTTTTAATCCCTAGATGGTGGACTTCCATAATCTGTATTGCTTATTGCTTGACGTGCCCTAGTTTCCAAGATATAAACAATCCCAGATTTTTCTGACCATTTTGGATGAAGCCAGATTTCTGGAAAACTGGTCACACGATTTTGTGCACGGTGAGTGTTTTCTAATCTCCAGATGGTCCACCTCCATAATCTGAACCGTTTATTGCTTGACGCGAACTAGTTTCCAAGCAATAAAATAATACAAATTTTCCTGACCATTTTGGATGAAGCCAGATTTCTGGAAAACTGGTCACACGATTTTTTGCGCGGTGAGTGTTTTTAATCCCTAGGTGGTGCACTTCCATAATCTGTATCGTTTATTGCTTGACGTGACCTAGTTTCCAAGATATAAAGAATCCCAGATCTTTCTGACCATTTTGGATGAAGCCAGATATCTGGAAAACTGGTCACACAATTTTCGGCACGGTGAGTGTTTTTTAATCCCTAGATGGTGGACTTACCTAATTTGTATCGCTTATTACTTGACGTGACCTAGTTTCCAAGATATAAAGAATCCCAGATTTTTCTGACCATTTTGGATGAAGCCAGATTTCTGGAAAACTGGTCACACGATTTTTTGCACGGTGAGTGTTTTTTAATCCCTAGGTGGTGCACTTCCATAGTCTTAATCTCTTATTGCTTGACGTGACCTAGTTTCCAAGATATAAAGAATCACAGATTTTTCTGACCATTTTGGATGAAGCCAGATTTCTGGAAAACTGGTTACACGATTTTTTGCACGATGAGTGTTTTTTAATCCCTAGATGGTGGACTTCCATAGTCTGTATCGCTGATTGCTTGACGTGACCTAGTTTCCAACATATAAAGAATCCCAGATTTTTCTGACCATTTTGGATGAAGCCAGATTTCTGGAAAACTCGTCACACGATTTTTTGCACGGTGAGTGTTTTTTAATCCCTAGGTGGTGCACTTCCATAGTCTGTATTGCTTATTGCTTGACGTGACCTAGTTTCCAAGATATAAAGAATCCCAGATTTTTCTGACCATTTTGGATGAAGCCAGAATTCTGGAAAACTGGTCACACGATTTTTTGCACGATGAGTGTTTTTTAATCCCTAGATGGTGGACTTCCATAGTCTGTATCGCTGATTGCTTGACATGGCCTAGTTTCCAAGATATAAAGAATCCCAGATTTTTCTGACCATTATAAAGAATCCCAGATCTTTCTGACCATTTTGAATGAAGCCAGATTTCTGGAAAACTGGTCATACGATTTTTTGCACGGTGAGTGTTTTTAAATCCCTAGATGGTGGACTTACATAATTTGTATCGCTTATTACTTGACGTGACCTAGTTTCCAAGATATAAAGAATCGCAGATTTTTCTGACCATTTTGGATGAAGCCAGATTTCTGGAAAACTGGTCACACGATTTTTTGCACGGTGAGTGTTTTTTAATCCCTAGGTGGTGCACTTCCATAGTCTTAATCTCTTATTACTTGACGTGAGCTAGTTTCCAAGATATAAAGAATCCCAGATTTTTCTGACCATTTTGGATGAAGCCAGATTTCTGGAAAACTGGTTACACGATTTTTTGCACGATGAGTGTTTTTTAATCCCTAGATGGTGGACTTCCATAGTCTGTATCGCTGATTGCTTGACGTGACCTAGTTTCCAACATATAAAGAATCCCAGATTTGTCTGACCATTTTGGATGAAGCCAGATTTCTGGAAAACTGGTCACACGATTTTTTGCACGGTGAGTGTTTTTTAATCCCTAGGTGGTGCACTTCCATAGTCTGTATTGCTTATTGCTTGACGTGACCTAGTTTCCAAGATATAAAGAATCCCAGATTTTTCTGACCATTTTGGATGAAGCCAGAATTCTGGAAAACTGGTGACACGATTTTTTGCACGATGAGTGTTTTTTAATCCCTAGATGGTGGACTTCCATAGTCTGTATCGCTGATTGCTTGACATGGCCTAGTTTCCAAGATATAAAGAATCCCAGATTTTTCTGACCATTTTGGATGAAGACAGATTTCTGGAAAACTGGTCACACGATTTTTTGCACTTCCATAGTCTGTATCGCTTATTGCTTGACGTTACTTAGTTTGCAAGATATAAAGAATCACAGATTTTTCTGACCATTTTGGATGAAGCCAGATTTCTGGAAAACTGGTCACACGATTTATTGCACGGTAAGTGGTTTTTAATCCCTAGATGGTGGACTTCCATAATCTGTATCGCTTATTGCTTGACGTGCCCTAGTTTCCAAGATATAAACAATCCCAGATTTTTCTGACCATTTTGGATGAAGCCAGATTTCTGGAAAACTGGTCACACGATTTTGTGCACGGTGAGTGTTTTCTAATCTCCAGATGGTACACCTCCATAATCTGAACCGTTTATTGCTTGACGCGAACTAGTTTCCAAGCAATAAAATAATAAAAATTTTCCTGACCATTTTGGATGAAGCCAGATTTCTGGAAAACTGATCACACGATTTTTTGCGCGGTGAGTGTTTTTAATCCCTAGGTGGTGCACTTCCATAGTCTGTATCGCTTATTGCTTGACGTGACCTAGTTTCCAAGATATAAAGAAACCCAGATTTTTCTGACCATTTTGGATGAAGCCAGATTTCTGGAAATCTGGACACACGATTTTTTGCACGGTGATTGTTTTTTAATCCCTAGATGGTGCACTTCCATAGTCTGTATTGCTTATTGCTTGACGTGACCTAGTTTCCAAGTAATAAAATAATTAAAAATTTACTGACCATTTTGGATGAAGCCAGATTTCTGGAAAACTGGTTACACGATTTTTTGCACGGTGAGTGTTTTTTAATCCCTAGGTGGTGCACTTCCATAGTCTGTATCGCTTATTGCTTGACGTGACCTAGTTTCCAAGATATAAAAAATCACAGATTTTTCTGACCATTTTGGATGAAGCCAGATTTCTGGAAAACTGGTCACACGATTTTTTGCACGGTGAGTGTTTTTTAATCTCTAGATGGTGGACTTCCATAGTCTGTATTGCTTATTGCTTGACGTGACCTAGTTTCCAAGTAATAAAATAATTACAAATTTACTGACCATTTTGGATGAAGCCAGATTTCTGGAAAACTGGTCACACGATTTTTTGCACGGTGAGTGTTTTTTAATCCCTAGGTGGTGCACTTCCATAGCCTGAATCGATTATTGCTTGACGTGACCTCGTTTCCAAGATATAAAGAATCCCAGATTTTTCTCACAATTTGGATGAAGCCAGATTTCTGGAAAACTGGTCACACGATTTTTTGCGCGGTGAGTGTTTTCTAATCTCCAGATGATCCACTTCCATAATCTGTACCGTTTATTGCTTGACGCGAACTAGTTTCCAAGCAATAAAATCATTAAAATTTTCCTGACCATTTTGGATGAAGCCAGATTTCTGGAAAACTGGTCACACGATTATTTGCACGGTGAGTGTTTTTTAATGCCTAGATGGCGGACTTCCATAGTCTGTATCGCTTATTGCTTGACGTGACCTAGTTTCCAAGATATAAAGAATCCAAGATTTTTCTGACCATTTTGGATGAAGCCAGATTTCTGGAAAACTGGTCACACGATTTTTTGCACGATGAGTGTTTTTTAATCCCTAGGTGGTGCACTTCCATAGTCTGTATCGCTTATTGCTTAACGTGACCTAGTTTCCAAGATATAAAGAATCCCAGATTTTTCTGACCATTTTGGATGAAGCCAGATTTCTGGAAAACTGGTCATACGATTTTTTGCACGGTGAGTGTTTTTTAATCCCTAGATGGTGGACTTACATAATTTGTATCGCTTATTACTTGACGTGACCTAGTTTCCAAGATATAAAGAATCCCAGATTTTTCTGACCATTTTGGATGAAGCCAGATTTCTGGAAAACTGGTCACACGATTTTTTGCACGGTGAGTGTTTTTTAATCCCTAGGTGGTGCACTTCCATAGTCTTAATCTCTTATTGCTTGACGTGACCTAGTTTCCAAGATATAAAGAATCCCAGATTTTTCTGACCATTTTGGATGAAGCCAGATTTCTGGAAAACTGGTTACACGATTTTTTGCACGATGAGTGTTTTTTAATCCCTAGATGGTGGACTTCCATAGTCTGTATCGCTGATTGCTTGACGTGACCTAGTTTCCAACATATAAAGAATCCCAGATTTTTCTGACCATTTTGGATGAAGCCAGATTTCTGAAAAACTGGTCACACCTTTTTTTGCACGGTGAGTGTTTTTTAATCCCTAGGTGGTGCACTTCCATAGTCTGTATTGCTTATTGCTTGACGTGACCTAGTTTCCAAGATATAAAGAATCCCAGATTTTTCTGACCATTTTGGATGAAGCCAGAATTCTGGAAAACTGGTCACACGATTTTTTGCACGATGAGTGTTTTTTAATCCCTAGATGGTGAACTTCCATAGTCTGTATCGCTGATTGCTTGACATGGTCTAGTTTCCAAGATATAAAGAATCCCAGATTTTTCTGACCATTTTGGATGAAGACAGATTTCTGGAAAACTGGTCACACGATTTTTTGCACTTCCATAGTCTGTATCGCTTATTGCTTGACGTTACTTAGTGTGCAAGATATAAAGAATCACAGATTTTTCTGACCATTTTGGATGAAGCCAGATTTCTGGAAAACTGGTCACACGATTTATTGCACGGTAAGTGGTTTTTAATCCCTAGATGGTGGACTTCCATAATCTGTATCGCTTATTTCTTTACGTGACCTAGTTTCCAAGATATAAACAATCCCAGATTTTTCTGACCATTTTGGATGAAGCCAGATTTCTGGAAAACTGCTCACACGATTTTGTGCACGGTGAGTGTTTTCTAATCTCCAGATGGTCCACCTCCATAATCTGAACCGTTTATTGCTTGACGCGAACTAGTTTCCAAGCAATAAAATAATACAAATTTTCCTGACCATTTTGGATGAAGCCAGATTTCTGGAAAACTGGTCACACGATTTTTTGCGCGGTGAGTGTTTTTAATCCCTAGGTGGTGCACTTCCATAGTCTGTATCGCTTATTGCTTGACGTGACCTAGTTTCCAAGATATAAAGAATCCCAGATTTTTCTGTCCATTTTGGATGAAGCCAGATTTCTGGAAATCTGGTCACACGATTTTTTGCACGGTGATTGTTTTTTAATCCCTAGATGGTGCACTTCCATAGTCTGTATTGCTTATTGCTTGACGTGACCTAGTTTCCAAGTAATAAAATAATTAAAAATTTACTGACCATTTTGGATGAAGCCAGATTTCTGGAAAACTGGTTACACGATTTTTTGCACGGTGAGTGTTTTTTAATCCCTAGGTGGTGCACTTCCATAGTCTGTATCGCTTATTGCTTGACGTGACCTAGTTTCCAAGATATAAAAAATCCCAGATTTTTCTGACCATTTTGGATGAAGCCAGATTTCTGGAAAACTGGTCACACGATTTTTTGCACGGTGAGTGTTTTTTAATCCCTAGATGGTGGACTTCCATAGTCTGTATTGCTTATTGCTTGACGTGACCTAGTTTCCAAGTTATAAAATAATTACAAATTTACTGACCATTTTGGATGAAGCCAGATTTCTGGAAAACTGGTCACACGATTTTTTGCGCGGTGAGTGTTTTCTAATCTCCAGATGATCCACTTCCATAATCTGTACCGTTTATTGCTTGACGCGAACTAGTTTCCAAGCAATAAAATCATTAAAATTTTCCTGACCAGTTTGGATGAAGCCAGATTTCTGGAAAACTGGTCACACGATTATTTGCACGGTGAGTGTTTTTTAATGCCTAGATGGCGGACTTCCATAGTCTGTATCGCTTATTGCTTGACGTGACCTAGTTTCCAAGATATAAAGAATCCCAGATTTTTCTGACCATTTTGGATGAAGCCAGATTTCTGGAAAACTGGTCACACGATTTTTTGCACGGTGAGTGTTTTTTAATCCCTAGGTGGTGCACTTCCATAGTCTTAATCGCTTATTGCTTGACGTGACCTAGTTTTCAAGATATAAAGAATCCCAGATTTTTCTGACCATTTTGGATGAAGCCAGATTTCTGGAAAACTGGTTACACGATTTTTTGCACGATGAGTGTTTTTTAATCCCTAGATGGTGGACTTCCATAGTCTGTATCGCTGATTGCTTGACGTGACCTAGTTTCCAAGAAATAAAGAATCCCAGATTTTTCTGACCATTTTGGATGAAGACGGATTTCTGGAAAACTGGTCACACGATTTTTTGCACGGTGAGTGTTTTTTAATCCCTAAACTGGTCACACGATTTTTTGCACGATGAGTGTTTTTTAATCCCTAGGTGGTGCACTTCCATAGCCTGAATCGATTATTGCTTGACGTGACCTCGTTTCCAAGATATAAAGAATCCCAGATTTTTCTCACAATTTGGATGAAGCCAGATTTCTGGAAAACTGGTCACACGATTTTTTGCGCGGTGAGTGTTTTCTAATCTCCAGATGATCCACTTCCATAATCTGTACCGTTTATTGCTTGACGCGAACTAGTTTCCAAGCAATAAAATCATTAAAATTTTCCTGACCATTTTGGATGAAGCCAGATTTCTGGAAAACTGGTCACACGATTATTTGCACGGTGAGTGTTTTTTAATGCCTAGATGGCGGACTTCCATAGTCTGTATCGCTTATTGCTTGACGTGACCTAGTTTCCAAGATATAAAGAATCCCAGATTTTTCTGAACATTTTGGATGAAGCCAGATTTCTGGAAAACTGGTCACACGATTTTTTGCACGATGAGTGTTTTTTAATCACTAGGTGGTGCACTTCCATAGTCTGTATCGCTTATTGCTTAACGTGACCTAGTTTCCAAGATATAAAGAATCCCAGATTTTTCTGACCATTTTGGATGAAGCCAGATTTCTGGAAAACTGGTCATACGATTTTTTGCACGGTGAGTGTTTTTTAATCCCTAGATGGTGGACTTACATAATTTGTATCGCTTATTACTTGACGTGACCTAGTTTCCAAGATATAAAGAATCCCAGATTTTTCTGACCATTTTGGATGAAGCCAGATTTCTGGAAAACTGGTCACACGATTTTTTGCACGGTGAGTGTTTTTTAATCCCTAGGTGGTGCACTTCCATAGTCTTAATCTCTTATTGCTTGACGTGACCTAGTTTCCAAGATATAAAGAATCCCAGATTTTTCTGACCATTTTGGATGAAGCCAGATTTCTGGAAAACTGGTTACACGATTTTTTGCACGATGAGTGTTTTTTAATCCCTAGATGGTGGACTTCCATAGTCTGTATCGCTGATTGCTTGACGTGACCTAGTTTCCAACATATAAAGAATCCCAGATTTTTCTGACCATTTTGGATGAAGCCAGATTTCTGAAAAACTGGTCACACGATTTTTTGCACGGTGAGTGTTTTTTAATCCCTAGGTGGTGCACTTCCATAGTCTGTATTGCTTATTGCTTGACGTGACCTAGTTTCCAAGATATAAAGAATCCCAGATTTTTCTGACCATTTTGGATGAAGCCAGAATTCTGGAAAACTGGTCACACGATTTTTTGCACGATGAGTGTTTTTTAATCCCTAGATGGTGAACTTCCATAGTCTGTATCGCTGATTGCTTGACATGGCCTAGTTTCCAAGATATAAAGAATCCCAGATTTTTCTGACCATTTTGGATGAAGACAGATTTCTGGAAAACTGGTCACACGATTTTTTGCACTTCCATAGTCTGTATCGCTTATTGCTTGACGTTACTTAGTGTGCAAGATATAAAGAATCACAGATTTTTCTGACCATTTTGGATGAAGCCAGATTTCTGGAAAACTGGTCACACGATTTATTGCACGGTAAGTGGTTTTTAATCCCTAGATGGTGGACTTCCATAATCTGTATCGCTTATTTCTTTACGTGACCTAGTTTCCAAGATATAAACAATCCCAGATTTTTCTGACCATTTTGGATGAAGCCAGATTTCTGGAAAACTGCTCACACGATTTTGTGCACGGTGAGTGTTTTCTAATCTCCAGATGGTCCACCTCCATAATCTGAACCGTTTATTGCTTGACGCGAACTAGTTTCCAAGCAATAAAATAATAAAAATTTTCCTGACCATTTTGGATGAAGCCAGATTTCTGGAAAACTGGTCACACGATTTTTTGCGCGGTGAGTGTTTTTAATCCCTAGGTGGTGCACTTCCATAGTCTGTATCGCTTATTGCTTGACGTGACCTAGTTTCCAAGATATAAAGAATCCCAGATTTTTCTGTCCATTTTGGATGAAGCCAGATTTCTGGAAATCTGGTCACACGATTTTTTGCACGGTGATTGTTTTTTAATCCCTAGATGGTGCACTTCCACAGTCTGTATTGCTTATTGCTTGACGTGACCTAGTTTCCAAGTAATAAAATAATTAAAAATTTACTGACCATTTTGGATGAAGCCAGATTTCTGGAAAACTGGTTACACGATTTTTTGCACGGTGAGTGTTTTTTAATCCCTAGGTGGTGCACTTCCATAGTCTGTATCGCTTATTGCTTGACGTGACCTAGTTTCCAAGATATAAAAAATCCCAGATTTTTCTGACCATTTTGGATGAAGCCAGATTTCTGGAAAACTGGTCACACGATTTTTTGCACGGTGAGTGTTTTTTAATCCCTAGATGGTGGACTTCCATAGTCTGTATTGCTTATTGCTTGACATGACCTAGTTTCCAAGTTATAAAATAATTACAAATTTACTGACCATTTTGGATGAAGCCAGATTTCTGGAAAACTGGTCACACGATTTTTTGCACGGTGAGTGTTTTTTAATCCCTAGGTGGTGCACTTCCATAGTCTGAATCGCTTATTGCTTGACGTGACCTAGTTTCCAAGATATAAAGAATCCCAGATTTTTCTGACAATTTGGATGAAGCCAGATTTCTGGAAAACTGGTCACACGATTTTTTGCGCGGTGAGTGTTTTCTAATCTCCAGATGATCCACTTCCATAATCTGTACCGTTTATTGCTTGACGCGAACTAGTTTCCAAGCAATAAAATCATTAAAATTTTCCTGACCAGTTTGGATGAAGCCAGATTTCTGGAAAACTGGTCACACGATTATTTGCACGGTGAGTGTTTTTTAATGCCTAGATGGCGGACTTCCATAGTCTGTATCGCTTATTGCTTGACGTGACCTAGTTTCCAAGATATAAAGAATCCCAGATTTTTCTGACCATTTTGGATGAAGCCAGATTTCTGGAAAACTGGTCACACGATTTTTTGCACGGTGAGTGTTTTTTAATCCCTAGGTGGTGCACTTCCATAGTCTTAATCGCTTATTGCTTGACGTGACCTAGTTTTCAAGATATAAAGAATCCCAGATTTTTCTGACCATTTTGGATGAAGCCAGATTTCTGGAAAACTGGTTACACGATTTTTTGCACGATGAGTGTTTTTTAATCCCTAGATGGTGGACTTCCATAGTCTGTATCGCTGATTGCTTGACGTGACCTAGTTTCCAAGAAATAAAGAATCCCAGATTTTTCTGACCATTTTGGATGAAGACGGATTTCTGGAAAACTGGTCACACGATTTTTTGCACGGTGAGTGTTTTTTAATCCCTAAACTGGTCACACGATTTTTTGCACGATGAGTGTTTTTTAATCCCTAGGTGGTGCACTTCCATAGTCTGTATCGCTTATTGCTTAATGTGACCTAGTTTCCAAGATATAAAGAATCCCAGATTTTTCTGACCATTTTGGATGAAGCCAGATTTCTGGAAAACTGGTCATACGATTTTTTGCGCGGTGAGTGTTTTTTAATCCCTAGATGGTGGACTTACATAATTTGTATCGCTTATTACTTGACGTGACCTAGTTTCCAAGATATAAAGAATCCCAGATTTTTCTGACCATTTTGGATGAAGCCAGATTTCTGGAAAACTGGTCACACGATTTTTTGCACGGTGAGTGTTTTCTAATCTCCAGATGGTCCACCTCCATAATCTGAACTGTTTATTGCTTGACGCGAACTAGTTTCCAAGCAATAAAATAATAAAAATTTTCCTGACCATTTTGGATGAAGACAGATTTCTAGAAAACTGATCACACGATTTTTTGCGCGGTGAGTGTTTTTAATCCCTAGGTGGTGCACTTCCATAGTCTGTATCGCTTATTGCTTGACGTGACCTAGTTTTAAGATATAAAGAATCCCAGATTTTTCTGACCATTTTGGATGAAGCCAGATTTCTGGAAAACTGGTCCCACGATTTTTTGCACGGTGAGTTTTCTTTAATCCCTAGATGGTGCACTTCCATAGTCTGTATTGCTTATTGCTTGACGTGACCTAGTTTCCAAGTAATAAAATAATTACAAATTTACTGACCATTTTGGATGAAGCCAGATTTCTGGAAAACTGGTCACACGATTTTTTGCACGGTGAGTGTTTTTTAATCCCTAGGTGGTGCACTTCCATAGTCTGTATCGCTTATTGCTTGACGTGACCTAGTTTCCAAGATATAAAGAATCCCAGATTTTTCTGACCATTTTGGATGAAGCCAGATTTCTGGAAAACTGGTCACACGATTTTTTGCACGGTGAGTGTTTTTTAATCTCTAGATGGTGGACTTCCTTAGTCTGTATTGCTTATTGCTTGACGTGACCTAGTTTCCAAGTAATAAAATAATTACAAATTTACTGACCATTTTGGATGAAGCCAGATTTCTGGAAAACTGGTCACATTTTTTGCGCGGTGAGTGTTTTTAATCCCTAGGTGGTGCACTTCCATAGTCTGTATCGCTTATTGCTTGACGTGACCTAGTTTCCAAGATATAAAGAATCCCAGATTTTTCTGACCATTTTGGATGAAGCCAGATTTCTGGAAATCTGGTCACACGATTTTTTGCACGGTGAGTGTTTTTTAATCCCTAGATGGTGGACTTCCATAGTCTGTATCGCTTATTGCTTGACGTGACCTAGCACTTCCATAGTCTGTATTGCTTATTGCTTGACGTGACCTAGTTTCCAACATATAAAGAATCCCAGATTTTTCTGACCATTTTGGATGAAGCCAGATTTCTGGAAAACTGGTCACACGATTTTTTGAACGGTGAGTGTTTTTTAATCTCCACCTGGTGCACTTCCATAATCTGTATCGATTATTGCTTGACGTGACCTAGTTTCCAAGATATAAAGAATCCCAGATTTTTCTGACCATTTTGGATGAAGCCAGATTTCTGGAAAACTGGTCACACGATTTATTGCACGGTGAGTGTTTTTTAATCCCTAGATGGTGGACTTCCATAGTCTGTATTGCTTATTGCTTGACGTGACCTAGTTTCCAAGTAATAAAATAATTACAAATTTACTGACCATTTTGGATGAAGCCAGATTTCTGGAAAAGTGGTTACACGATTTTTTGCAGGGTGAGTGTTTTTTAATCCCTAGGTGGTGCACTTCCATAGTCTGAATCGATTATTGCTTGACGTGACCTCGTTTCCAAGATATAAAGAATCCCAGATTTTTCTCACAATTTGGATGAAGCCAGATTTCTGGAAAACTGGTCACACGATTTTTTGCGCGGTGAGTGTTTTCTAATCTCCAGATGATCCACTTCCATAATCTGTACCGTTTATTGCTTGACGCGAACTAGTTTCCAAGCAATAAAATCATTAAAATTTTCCTGACCATTTTGGATGAAGCCAGATTTCTGGAAAACTGGTCACACGATTATTTGCACGGTGAGTGTTTTTTAATGCCTAGATGGGGCGGACTTCCATAGTCTGTATCGCTTATTGCTTGACGTGACCTAGTTTCCAAGATATAAAGAATCCCAGATTTTTCTGACCATTTTGGATGAAGCCAGATTTGTGGAAAACTGGTCACACGATTTTTTGCACGATGAGTGTTTTTTAATCCCTAGGTGGTGCACTTCCATAGTCTGTATCGCTTATTGCTTAACGTGACCTAGTTTCCAAGATATAAAGAATCCCAGATTTTTCTGACCATTTTGGATGAAGCCAGATTTCTGGAAAACTGGTCATACGATTTTTTGCACGGTGAGTGTTTTTTAATCCCTAGATGGTGGACTTACATAATTTGTATCGCTTATTACTTGACGTGACCTAGTTTCCAAGATATAAAGAATCCCAGATTTTTCTGACCATTTTGGATGAAGCCAGATTTCTGGAAAACTGGTCACACGATTTTTTGCACGGTGAGTGTTTTTTAATCCCTAGGTGGTGCACTTCCATAGTCTTAATCTCTTATTGCTTGACGTGACCTAGTTTCCAAGATATAAAGAATCCCAGATTTTTCTGACCATTTTGGATGAAGCCAGATTTCTGGAAAACTGGTTACACGATTTTTTGCACGATGAGTGTTTTTTAATCCCTAGATGGTGGACTTCCATAGTCTGTATCGCTGATTGCTTGACGTGACCTAGTTTCCAACATATAAAGAATCCCAGATTTGTCTGACCATTTTGGATGAAGCCAGATTTCTGAAAAACTGGTCATACGATTTTTTGCACGGTGAGTGTTTTTTAATCCCTAGGTGGTGCACTTCCATAGTCTGTATTGCTTATTGCTTGACGTGACCTAGTTTCCAAGATATAAAGAATCCCAGATTTTTCTGACCACTTTGGATGAAGCCAGAATTCTGGAAAACTGGTCACACGATTTTTTGCACGATGAGTGTTTTTTAATCCCTAGAGGGTGGACTTCCATAGTCTGTATCGCTGATTGCTTGACATGGCCTAGTTTCCAAGATATAAAGAATCCCAGATTTTTTTGACCATTTTGGATGAAGACAGAATTCTGGAAAACAGGTCACACGATTTTTTGCACTTTCATAGTCTGTATCGCTTATTGCTTGACGTTACTTAGTGTGCAAGATATAAAGAATCACAGATTTTTCTGACCATTTTGGATGAAGCCAGATTTCTGGAAAACTGGTCACACGATTTATTGCACGGTAAGTGGTTTTTAATCCCTAGATGGTGGACTTCCATAATCTGTATCGCTTATTTCTTTACGTGACCTAGTTTCCAAGATATAAACAATCCCAGATTTTTCTGACCATTTTGGATGAAGCCAGATTTCTGGAAAACTGCTCACACGATTTTGTGCACGGTGAGTGTTTTCTAATCTCCAGATGGTCCACCTCCATAATCTGAACCGTTTATTGCTTGACGCGAACTAGTTTCCAAGCAATAAAATAATAAAAATTTTCCTGACCATTTTGGATGAAGCCAGATTTCTGGAAAACTGGTCACACGATTTTTTGCGCGGTGAGTGTTTTTAATCCCTAGGTGGTGCACTTCCATAGTCTGTATCGCTTATTGCTTGACGTGACCTAGTTTCCAAGATATAAAGAATCCCAGATTTTTCTGTCCATTTTGGATGAAGCCAGATTTCTGGAAATCTGGTCACATGATTTTTTGCACGGTGATTGTTTTTTAATCCCTAGATGGTGCACTTCCATAGTCTGTATTGCTTATTGCTTGACGTGACCTAGTTTCCAAGTAATAAAATAATTAAAAATTTACTGACCATTTTGGATGAAGCCAGATTTCTGGAAAACTGGTTACACGATTTTTTGCACGGTGAGTGTTTTTTAATCCCTAGGTGGTGCACTTCCATAGTCTGTATCGCTTATTGCTTGACGTGACCTAGTTTTCAAGATATAAAAAATCCCAGATTTTTCTGACCATTTTGGATGAAGCCAGATTTCTGGAAAACTGGTCACACGATTTTTTGCACGGTGAGTGTTTTTTAATCCCTAGATGGTGGACTTCCATAGTCTGTATTGCTTATTGCTTGACGTGACCTAGTTTCCAAGTTATAAAATAATTACAAATTTACTGACCATTTTGGATGAAGCCAGATTTCTGGAAAACTGGTCACACGATTTTTTGCACGGTGAGAATTTTTTAATCCCTAGGTGGTGCACTTCCATAGTCTGAATCGCTTATTGCTTGACGTGACCTAGTTTCCAAGATATAAAGAATCCCAGATTTTTCTGACAATTTGGATGAAGCCAGATTTCTGGAAAACTGGTCACACGATTTTTTGCGCGGTGAGTGTTTGCTAATCTCCAGATGATCCACTTCCATAATCTGTACCGTTTATTGCTTGACGCGAACTAGTTTCCAAGCAATAAAATCATTAAAATTTTCCTGACCAGTTTGGATGAAGCCAGATTTCTGGAAAACTGGTCACTCGATTATTTGCACGGTGAGTGTTTTTTAATGCCTAGATGGTGGACTTCCATAGTCTGTATCGCTTATTGCTTGACGTGACCTAGTTTCCAAGATATAAAGAATCCCAGATTTTTCTGACCATTTTGGATGAAGCCAGATTTCTGGAAAACTGGTCACACGATTTTTTGCACGATGAGTGTTTTTTAATCCCTAGGTGGTGCACTCCCTTAGTCTGTATCGCTTATTGCTTAACGTGACCTAGTTTCCAAGATATAAAGAATCCCAGATTTTTCTGACCATTTTGGATGAAGCCAGATTTCTGGAAAACTGGTCATACGATTTTTTGCACGGTGAGTGTTTTTTAATCCCTAGGTGGTGCACTTCCATAGTCTGTATTGCTTATTGCTTGACGTGACCTAGTTTCCAAGATATAAAGAATCCCAGATTTTTCTGACCATTTTGGATGAAGCCAGAATTCTGGAAAACTGGTCACACGATTTTTTGCACGATGAGTGTTTTTTAATCCCTAGATGGTGGACTTCCATAGTCTGTATCGCTGATTGCTTGACATGGCCTAGTTTCCAAGATATAAAGAATCCCAGATTTTTCTGACCATTTTGGATGAAGCCAGATTTCTGGAAATCTGGTCACACGATTTTTTGCACGGTGATTGTTTTTTAATCCCTAGATGGTGCACTTCCATAGTCTGTATTGCTTATTGCTTGACGTGACCTAGTTTCCAAGTAATAAAATAATTAAAAATTTACTGACCATTTTGGATGAAGCCAGATTTCTGGAAAACTGGTTACACGATTTTTTGCACGGTGAGTGTTTTCTAATCCCTAGGTGGTGCACTTCCATAGTCTGTATCGCTTATTGCTTGACGTGACCTAGTTTCCAAGATATAAAAAATCCCAGATTTTTCTGACCATTTTGGATGAAGCCAGATTTCTGGAAAACTGGTCACACGATTTTTTGCACGGTGAGTGTTTTTTAATCCCTAGATGGTGGACTTCCATAGTCTGTATTGCTTATTGCTTGACGTGACCTAGTTTCCAAGATATAAAGAATCCCAGATTTTTCTGACAATTTGGATGAAGCCAGATTTCTGGAAAACTGGTCACACGATTTTTTGCGCGGTGAGTGTTTTCTAATCTCCAGATGATCCACTTCCATAATCTGTACCGTTTATTGCTTGACGCGAACTAGTTTCCAAGCAATAAAATCATTAAAATTTTCCTGACCAGTTTGGATGAAGCCAGATTTCTGGAAAACTGGTCACACGATTATTTGCACGGTGAGTGTTTTTTAATGCCTAGATGGCGGACTTCCATAGTCTGTATCGCTTATTGCTTGACGTGACCTAGTTTCCAAGATATAAAGAATCACAGATTTTTCTGACCATTTTGGATGAAGCCAGATTTCTGGAAAACTGGTCACACGATTTTTTGCACGATGAGTGTTTTTTAATCCCTAGGTGGTGCACTTCCTTAGTCTGTATCGCTTATTGCTTAACGTGACCTAGTTTCCAAGATATAAAGAATCCCAGATTTTTCTGACCATTTTGGATGAAGCCAGATTTCTGGAAAACTGGTCATACGATTTTTTGCACGGTGAGTGTTTTTTAATCCCTAGATGGTGGACTTACATAATTTGTATCGTTTATTACTTGACGTGACCTAGTTTCCAAGATATAAAGAATCCCAGATTTTTCTGACCATTTTGGATGAAGCCAGATTTCTGGAAAACTGGTCACACGATTTTTTGCACGGTGAGTGTTTTTTAATCCCTAGGTGGTGCACTTCCATAGTCTTAATCGCTTATTGCTTGACGTGACCTAGTTTTCAAGATATAAAGAATCCCAGATTTTTCTGACCATTTTGGATGAAGCCAGATTTCTGGAAAACTGGTTACACGATTTTTTGCACGATGAGTGTTTTTTAATCCCTAGATGGTGGACTTCCATAGTCTGTATCGCTGATTGCTTGACGTGACCTAGTTTCCAAGAAATAAAGAATCCCAGATTTTTCTGACCATTTTGGATGAAGACGGATTTCTGGAAAACTGGTCACACGATTTTTTGCACGGTGAGTGTTTTTTAATCCCTAAACTGGTCACATGATTTTTTGCACGATGAGTGTTTTTTAATCCCTAGGTGGTGCACTTCCATAGTCTGTATCGCTTATTGCTTAATGTGACCTAGTTTCCAAGATATAAAGAATCCCAGATTTTTCTGACCATTTTGGATGAAGCCAGATTTCTGGAAAACTGGTCATACGATTTTTTGCACGGTGAGTGTTTTTTAATCCCTAGATGGTGGACTTACATAATTTGTATCGCTTATTACTTGACGTGACCTAGTTTCCGATATAAAGAATCCCAGATTTTTCTGACCATTTTGGATGAAGCCAGATTTCTGGAAAACTGGTCACACGATTTTTTGCACGGTGAGTGTTTTCTAATCTCCAGATGGTCCACCTCCATAATCTGAACCGTTTATTGCTTGACGCGAACTAGTTACCAAGCAATAAAACCCAGATTTTTCTGACCATTTTGGATGAAGCCAGATTTCTGGAAAACTGGTCACACGATTTTTTGCACGGTAAGTGTTTTTTAATCCCTAGATGGTGGACTTCCATAGTCTGTATCGTTTATTGCTTGACGTGACCTAGTTTCCAAGATATAGACAATCCCAGATTTTTCTGACCATTTTGGATGAAGCCAGATTTCTGGAAAACTGGTCACACGATTTTTTGCACGGTGAGTGTTTTTGAATCTCCAGATGGTTCATTTCCATAATCTGTATCGATAATTGCTTGACGCGACCTACTTCCTGAGATATAAAGAATCCCAGATTTTTCTGACCATTTTGGATGAAGCCAGATTTCTGGAAAACTGGTCACACAATTTTTTGCACGGTGAGTGTTTTTTAATCTTCAGATGGTGCACTTCCATAATCTGTATTATCCATATTCCATAATTTCGATTATTGCTTGATGTGACCTAGTTTCCAAGGTATAAAGAATCCCAAATTTTTCTGACCATTATGGATGAAGCCAGATTTCTGGAAAACTGGTCACACGATTTTTTGCACGGTAAGTGTTTTTTAATCCCTAGATGGTGGACTTCCATAGTCTGTATCGTTTATTGCTTGACGTGACCTAGTTTCCAAGATATAAAGAATCCCAGATTTTTCTGACCATTTTGGATGAAGCCAGATTTCTGGAAAACTGGTCACACGATTTTTTGCACGGTGAGTGTTTTTAATCCCTAGGTGGTGGACTTCCATAATCTGTATCGCTTATTGCTTGGCGTGACCTAGTTTCCAAGATATAAAGAATCCCAGATTTTTCTGACCATTTTGGATGAAGCCAGATTTCTGGAAAACTGGTCACACGATTTATTGCACGGTGAGTGTTTTTAATCCCTAGATGGTGGACTTCCATAGTATGTATCGCCTATTGCTTGACGTGACCTAGTTTCCAAGATATAAAGAATACCAGATTTTTCTGACCATTTTGGATGAAGCCAGATTTCTGGAAAACTGGTCACACGATTTTTTGCACGGTGAGTGTTTTTTTTTAATCCCTAGATGGTGGACTTCCATAGTCTATATCGCTTATTGCTTGACGTGACCTAGTTTCCAAGATATAAATAATACCAGATTTTTCTGACCATTTTGGATGACGCCAGATTTCTGGAAATCTTGTCACACGATTTTTTGCACGGTGAGTGTCTTTTAATCCCTAGATCGTGGACTTCCATAGTATGTATCGCCTATTGCTTGACGTGACCTAGTTTCCAAGATATAAAGAATACCAGATTTTTCTGACCATTTTGGATGAAGCCAGAATTCTGGAAAACTGGTCACACGATTTTTTGCACGGTGAGTATTTTTTAATCCCTAGATGGTCCACTTCTATAATCTGTATCACTTATTGCTTGACGTTACTTAGTTTGCAAGATATAAAGAATCCCAGATTTTTCTGATCATTTTGGATGAAGACAGTTTTCTGGAAAACTGGTCACACGATTTTTTGCACGGTGAGTGTTTTTTAATCTCCAGATGGTGCACTTCCATAATCTATATCGGTTATTGCTTGACGCAACCTAGTTTCCAAGTAATAAAATAATTACAAATTTACTGACCATTTTGGAAGAAGCCAGATTTCTGGAAAACTGGTCACACGATTTTTTGCACGGTGAGTGTTTTTTAATGCCTAGATGGTGGACTTCTATAGTCTGTATCGCTTATTGCTTGACGTGACCTAGTTTCCAAGATATAATGAATGCCAGATTTTTCTAACCATTTTGGATGAAGCCAGATTTCTGGAAAACTTGTGACACGAATTTTTGCACGGTGAGTGTTTTTTAATCCCTAGATGGTGGACTTCTATAGTCTGTATCGCTTATTGCTTGACGTGACCTAGTTTCCAAGATATAATGAATGCCAGATTTTTCTAACCATTTTGGATGAAGCCAGATTTCTGGAAAACTGGTCACACGATTTATTGCACGGTAAGTGTTTTTTAATCCCTAGATGGTGCACTTCCATAGTCTGTATCGCTTATTGCTTGACGTGACCTAGTTTCAAAGATATAATGAATCCCAGATTTTTCTGACCATTTTGGATGAAGCCAGATTTCTGGAAAACTTGTGACACGAATTTTTGCACGGTGAGTGTTTTTTAATCCCTAGATGGTGGACTTCCATAGTCTGTATCGGTTATTGCTTGACGCGACCTAGTTTCCAAGATATAATGAATCCCAGATTTTTCTGACCATTTTGGATGAAGCCAGATTTCTGGAAAACTGGTCACACGATTTATTGCACGGTGAGTGTTTTTTAATCCCTAGATGGTGCACTTCCATAGTTTGTATTGCTTATTGCTTGACGTGACCTAGTTTCCAAGATATAAAGAATCCCAGATTTTTCTGACCATTTTGGATGAAGCCAGATTTCTGGAAAACTGGTCACACGATTTATTGCACGGTGAGTGTTTTTAATCCCTAGATGGTGGAATTCCATAATCTGTATCGCTTATTGCTTGACGTGACCTAGTTTCCAAGATATAAAGAATCCCAGATTTTTCTGACCATTTTGGATGAAGCCAGATTTCTGGAAAACTTGTCACACGATTTTTTGCACGGTGAGTGTTTTTTAATCCCCAGATGGTGGACTTCCATAGTCTGTATCGCTTATTGCTTGACGTGACCTAGTTTCCAAGATATAATGAATCCCAGATTTTTCTGACCATTTTGGATGAAGCAAGATTTCTGGAAAACTGGTCACACGATTTATTGCACGGTAAGTGTTTTTTAATCCCTAGATGGTGCACTTCCATAGTCTGTATCGCTTATTGCTTGACGTGACCTAGTTTCCAAGATATAAAGAATCCCAGATTTTTCTGACCATTTTGGATGAAGCCAGATTTCTGGAAAACTGGTCACACGATTTTTCGCACGGTGAGTGTTTTTTGATGCCTAGATGGTGGACTTCCATAGTCTGTATCGCTGATTGCTTGCCGTGACCTAGTTTCCAAGATATAAAGAATCCTAGATTTTTCTGACCATTTTGGATGAAGCCAGATTTCTGGAAAACTGGTCACACGATTTTTTGCACGGTGAGTGATTTTTAATCCCTAGATGGTGGACTTCCATAGTCTGTATCGCTTATTGCTTGACGTGACCTAGTTTCCAAGATATAAAGAATACCAGATTTTTTGACCATTTTGGATGAAGCCAGATTTCTGGAAATCTTGTCACACGATTTTTTGCACGGTGCGTGTTTTTTAATGCCTAGATGGTGGACTTCCATAGTCTGTATCGCTGATTGCTTGACGTGACCTAGTTTCCAAGATATAAAGAATCCTAGATTTTTCTGACCATTTTGGATGAAGCCAGATTTCTGGAAAACTGGTCACACGATTTTTTGCACGGTGAGTGATTTTTAATCCCTAGATGGTGGACTTCCATAGTCTGTATCGCTTATTGCTTGACGTGACCTAGTTTCCAAGATATAAAGAATCCCAGATTTTTCTGACCATTTTGTATGAAGACAGATTTCTGGAAAACTGGTCACACGAGTTTTTGCACGGTGAGTGTTTTTTAATCCCTAGATGGTGGACTTCCATAGTCTGTATCGCTTATTGCTTGACGTGACCTAGTTTCCAAGATATAAAGAATCCCAGATTTTTCTGACCATTTTGGATGAAGCCAGATTTCTGGAAAACTGGTCACACTATTTTTTGCACGGTGAGTGTTTTTAAATCTCCAGATGGTCCATTTCCATAATCTGTATCGATAATTGCTTGACGCGGCCTAGTTTCCAAGTAATAAAATAATTACAAATTTACTGACCATTTTGGATGAAGCCATAATTCTGGAAAACAGGTCACACGATTTTTTGCACGGTGAGTGTTTTTTAATCCCTAGAAGGAGCACTTCCATAGTCTGTATTGCTTATTGCTTAACGTAACCTAGTTTCCAAGATATAAAGAATCCCAGATTTTTCTGACCATTTTGGATGAAGCCAGATTTCTGGAAAACTGGTCACACGATTTTTTGCACGGTGAGTGTTTTTTAATCTCCACCTGGTACACTTCCATAATCTGTATCGATTATTGCTTGACGTGACCTAGTTTCCAAGATATAAAGAATCCCAGATTTTTCTGACCATTTTGGATGAAGCCAGATTTCTGGAATACTGGTCACACGATTTATTGCACGGTGAGGGTTTTTTAATCCCTAGGTGGTGGACTTCCATAATCTGTATAGGTTTATGCTTGACGCGACCTAGTTTCCAAGTAATAAAATAATTACAAATTTACTGACCATTTTGGATGACGCCATAATTCTGGAAAACAGGTCACACGATTTTTTGCACGGTGAGTGTTTTTCAATCCCTAGATGGAGCACTTCCATAGTCTGTATTGCTTGACGTGACCTAGTTTCCAACATATAAAGAATCCCAGATTTTTCTGAACATTTTGGATGAAGCCAGATTTCTGGAAAACTGGTCACACGATTTTTTGCACGGTGAGTGTTTTTTAATCCCTAGGTGGTGCACTTCCATAGTCTGAATCGCTTATTGCTTGACGTGACCTAGTTTCCAAGATATAAAGAATCCCAGATTTTTCTGACAATTTTGGATGAAGCCAGATTTCTGCAAAACTGGTCACACGATTTTTTGCGCGGTGAGTGTGTTCTAATCTCCAGATGATCCACTTCCATAATCTGTACCGTTTTTTGCTCGACGCGAACTAGTTTCCAAGCAATAAAATTATTAAAATTTTCCTGACCATTTTGGATGAAGCCAGATTTTTGGAAAACTGGTCACACGATTATTTGCACGGTGAGTGTTTTTTAATGCCTAGATGGCGGACTTCCATAGTCTGTATCGCTTATTGCTTGACGTGACCTAGTTTCCAAGATATAAAGAATCCCAGATTTTTCTGACCATTTTGGATGAAGCCAGATTTCTGGAAAACTGGTCACACGATTTTTTGCACGGTGAGTGTTTTTTTTAATCCCTAGATGGTGGACTTCCATTGTCTGTATCGCTTATTGATTGACGTGACCTAGTTTCCAAGATATAAAGAATCCAAAATATTTCTGACAATTTGGATGAAGCCAGATATCTGGAAAACTGGTCACACAATTTTTTGCACGGAGAGTGTTTTTTAATCCCTAGATGGTGGACTTCCATAGTATGTATCGCCTATTACTTGACGTGACCTAGTTTCCAAGATATAAAGAATACCAGATTTTTCTGACCATTTTGGATGAAGCCATAATTCTGGAAAACAGGTCACGATTTTTTGCACGGTGAGTGTTTTTTAATCTCCACCTGGTGCACTTCCATAATCTGTATCGATTATTGCTTGGCGTGACCTAGTTTCCAAGATATAAAGAATCCCAGATTGTTCTGACCATTTTGGATGAAGCCAGATTTCTGGAAAACTGGTCACACGATTTATTGCACGGTGAGTGTTTTTTAATCCCTAGATGGTGGACTTCCATAATCTGTATCGCTTATTGCTTGACGTGACCTAGTTTCCAACATATAAAGAATACCAGATTTTTCTGACCATTTTGGATGAAGCCATAATTCTGGAAAACAGGTCACACGATTTTTTGCACGGTGAGTGTTTTTTAATCTCCACCTGGTGCACTTCCATAATCTGTATCGATTATTGCTTGGCGTGACCTAGTTTCCAAGATATAAAGAATCCCAGATTTTTCTGACCATTTTGGATGAAGCCAGATTTCTGGAAAACTGGTCACACGATTTATTGCACGGTGAGTGTTTTTTAATCCCTAGATGGTGGACTTCCATAATCTGTATCGCTTATTGCTTGACGTGACCTAGTTTCCAACATATAAAGAATCCCAGATTTTTCTGACCATTTTGGATGAAGCCAGATTTCTGGAAAACTGGTCACACGATTTTTTGCACGGTGAGTGTTTTTTAATCCCTAGGTGGTGCACTTCCATAGTCTGAATCGCTTATTGCTTGACGTGACCTTGTTTCCAAGATATAAAGAATCCCAGATTTTTCTGACAATTTTGGATGAAGCCAGATTTCTGGAAAACTGGTCACACGATTTTTTGCACGGTGAGTGTTTTCTAATCTCCAGATGATCCACTTCCATAATCTGTACCGTTTTTTGCTTGACGCGAACTAGTTTCCAAGCAATAAAATAATTAAAATTTTCCTGACCATTTTGGATGAAGCCAGATTTTTGGAAAACTGGTCACACGATTATTTGCACGGTGAGTGCTTTTTAATGCCTAGATGGCGGACTTCCATAGTCTGTATCGCTTATTGCTTGACGTGACCTAGTTTCCAAGATATAAAGAATCCCAGATTTTCCTGACCATTTTGGATGAAGCCAGATATCTGGAAAACTGGTCACACAATTGTTTGCACGTTGAGTGTTTTTTAATCCCTAGATGGTGGACTTCCATAGTCTGTATCGCTTATTGCTTGGCGTAACCTAGTTTCCAAGATATAAAGAATCCCAGATTTTTCTGACCATTTTGGATGAAGCCAGATTTCTGGAAAACTGGTCACACGATTTTTTGCACGGTGAGTGTTTTTGAATCTCCAGGTGGTCCATTTCCATAATCTGTATCGATAATTGCTTGACGCGACCTAGTTCCTAAAATATAAAGAATCCCAGATTTTTCTGACCATTTTGGATGAAGCCAGATTTCTGGAAAACTGGTCACACGATTTTTTGCACGGTGAGTGTTTTGTAATCTCCAGATGGTGCACTTCCATAATCTGTATCGTTTATTGCTTGACGTGACCTAGTTTCCAAGGTATAAAGAATCCCAAATTTTTCTGACCATTTTGGATGAAGCCAGATTTCTGGAAAACTGGTCACACAATTTTTTGCACGGTGAGTGTTTTTTAATCCCTAGATGGTGGACTTCCATAGTATGTATCGCCTATTGCTTGACGTGACCTAGTTTCCAGGATATAAAGAATACCAGATTTTTCTGACCATTTTGGATGAAGCCATAATTCTGGAAAACAGGTCACACGATTTTTTGCACGGTGAGTGTTTTTTAATCCCTAGAAGGAGCACTTCCATAGTCTGTATTGCTTATTGCTTAACGTAACCTAGTTTCCAAGATATAAAGAATCCCAGATTTTTCTGACCATTTTGGATGAAGCCAGATTTCTGGAAAACTGGTCACACGATTTTTTGCACGGTGAGTGTTTTTTAATCTCCACCTGGTGCACTTCCATAATCTGTATCGATTATTGCTTGACGTGACCTAGTTTCCAAGATATAAAGAATCCCAGATTTTTCTGACCATTTTTGATGAAGCCAGATTTCTGGAATACTGGTCACACGATTTATTGCACGGTGAGGGTTTTTTAATCCCTAGGTGGTGGACTTCCATAATCTGTATCGGTTTATGCTTGACGCGACCTAGTTTCTAAGTAATAAAATAATTACAAATTTACTGACCATTTTGGATGAAGCCATAATTCTGGAAAACAGGTCACACGATTTTTGCACGGTGAGTGTTTTTCAATCCCTAGATGGAGCACTTCCATAGTCTGTATTGCTTGACGTGACCTAGTTTCCAACATATAAAGAATCCCAGATTTTTCTGACCATTTTGGATGAAGCCAGATTTCTGGAAAACTGGTCACACGATTTTTTGCACGGTGAGTGTTTTTTAATCCCTAGGTGGTGCACTTCCATAGTCTGAATCGCTTATTGCTTGACGTGACCTAGTTTCCAAGATATAAAGAATCCCAGATTTTTCTGACAATTTTGGATGAAGCCAGATTTCTGCAAAACTGGTCATACGATTTTTTGCGCGGTGAGTGTGTTCTAATCTCCAGATGATCCACTTCCATAATCTGTACCGTTTTTTGCTCGACGCGAACTAGTTTCCAAGCAATAAAATAATTAAAATTTTCCTGACCATTTTGGATGAAGCCAGATTTTTGGAAAACTGGTCACACGATTATTTGCACGGTGAGTGTTTTTTAATGCCTAGATGGCGGACTTCCATAGTCTGTATCGCTTATTGCTTGACGTGACCTAGTTTCCAAGATATAAAGAATCCCAGATTTTTCTGACCATTTTGGATGAAGCCAGATTTCTGGAAAACTGGTCACACGATTTTTTGCACGGTGAGTGTTTTTTTTAATCCCTAGATGGTGGACTTCCATTGTCTGTATCGCTTATTGCTTGACGTGACCTAGTTTTCAAGATATAAAGAATACCAGATTTTTCTGACCATTTTGGATGAAGCCAGATTTATGGAAATCTTGTCACACGATTTTTTTCACGGTGAGTGTTTTTTAATCCCTAGATGGTGGACTTCCATAGTCTGTATCGCTGATTGCTTGACGTGACCTAGTTTCCAAGATATAAAGAATTCCAGATTTTTCTGACCATTTTGGATGAAGACAGATTTCTGTAAAACTGTTCACACGATTTTTTGCACGGTGAGTGTTTTTTAATCTGTATCGCTTATTGCTTGACGTGACCTAGTTTCCAAGATATAAAGAATCCCAGATTTTTCTGACCATTTTGGATGAAGCCAGATTTCTGGAAATCTTGTCACACGATTTTTTGCACGGTGAGTGTTTTTGAATCCCTAGATGGTGCACTTCCATAGTCTGTATCGCTTATTGCTTGACGTGACCTAGTTTCCAAGATATAAAGAATACCAGATTTTTCTGACCATTTTGGATGAAGCCAGATTTCTGGAAATCGTGTCACACGATTTTTTGCACGGTGAGTGTTTTTTAATCCCTAGATGGTGGACTTCCATAGTCTGTATCGCTGATTGCTTGACGTGACCTAGTTTCCAAGATATAAAGAATTCCAGATTTTTCTGACCATTTTGGATGAAGACAGATTTCTGTAAAACTGGTAACACGATTTTTTGCACGGTGAGTGTTTTTTAATCTGTATCGCTTATTGCTTGACGTGACCTAGTTTCCAAGATATAAAGAATCATGCAAATGACGCGTTTTTACAAATAATTATTTGATAAAAGCGCTAATTTTATAGTTATTAACAGGCACTAATTTAATAGCAATGCTCCATTTTAGATACAGCAGATTTCTGGAAAACTGATCTCACGCATTTTTGCACGGTAGGTCGTATGTAAACTCTGAATAGTCCACTTTCGTATTGTGTACCAGTTGTTGCTTGACGCGACCTAGTTCCCAAGCAATAAAATAATTAAAATTTTACTGACCATTTTGGATGAAGCCAGATTTCTGGAAAACTGGTCACACGATTTTTTGCACGGTGAGTGTTTTTTAATCTCCAGATGGTGCACTTCCAGAATCAGTATCGTTTATTGATTGACGTGACCTAGTTTCCAAGATATAAAGAATCCAAAATATATCTGACAATTTGGATGAAGCCAGATATCTGGAAAACTGGTCACACAATTTTTTGCATGGAGAGTGTTTTTTAATCCCTAGATGGTGGACTTCCATAGTATGTATCGCCTATTACTTGACGTGACCTAGTTTCCAAGATATAAAGAATACCAGATTTTTCTGACCATTTTGGATGAAGCCATAATTCTGGAAAACAGGTCACACGATTTTTTGCACGGTGAGTGTTTTTTAATCTCCACCTGGTGCACTTCCATAATCTGTATCGATTATTGCTTGGCGTGACCTAGTTTCCAAGAAATAAAGAATCCCAGATTGTTCTGACAATTTTGGATGAAGCCAGATTTCTGGAAAACTGGTCACACGATTTATTGCACGGTGAGTGTTTTTTAATCCCTAGATGGTGGACTTCCATAATCTGTATCGCTTATTGCTTGACGTGACCTAGTTTCCAACATATAAAGAATACCAGATTTTTCTGACCATTTTGGATGAAGCCATAATTCTGGAAAACAGGTCACACGATTTTTTGCACGGTGAGTGTTTTTTAATCTCCACCTGGTGCACTTCCATAATCTGTATCGATTATTGCTTGGCGTGACCTAGTTTCCAAGATATAAAGAATCCCAGATTTTTCTGACAATTTTGGATGAAGCCAGATTTCTGGAAAACTGGTCACACGATTTATTGCACGGTGAGTGTTTTTTAATCCCTAGATGGTGGACTTCCATAATCTGTATCGCTTATTGCTTGACGTGACCTAGTTTCCAACATATAAAGAATCCCAGATTTTTCTGACCATTTTGGATGAAGCCAGATTTCTGGAAAACTGGTCACACGATTTTTTGCACGGTGAGTGTTTTTTAATCCCTAGGTGGTGCACTTCCGTAGTCTGAATCGCTTATTGCTTGACGTGACCTAGTTTCCAAGATATAAAGAATCCCAGATTTTTCTGACAATTTTGGATGAAGCCAGATTTCTGGAAAACTGGTCACACGATTTTTTGCACGGTGAGTGTTTTCTAATCTCCAGATGATCCACTTCCATAATCTGTACCGTTTTTTGCTTGACGCGAACTAGTTTCCAAGCAATAAAATAATTAAAATTTTCCTGACCATTTTGGATGAAGCCAGATTTTTGGAAAACTGGTCACACGATTATTTGCACGGTGAGTGCTTTTTAATGCCTAGATGGCGGACTTCCATAGTCTGTATCGCTTATTGCTTGACGTGACCTAGTTTCCAAGATATAAAGAATCCCAGATTTTCCTGACCATTTTGGATGAAGCCAGATATCTGGAAAACTGGTCACACAATTGTTTGCACGTTGAGAGTTTTTTAATCCCTAGATGGTGGACTTCCATAGTCTGTATCGCTTATTGCTTGGCGTGACCTAGTTTCCAAGATATAAAGAATCCCAGATTTTTCTGACCATTTTGGATGAAGCCAGATTTCTGGAAAACTGGTCACACGATTTTTTGCACGGTGAGTGTTTTTGAATCTCCAGGTGGTCCATTTCCATAATCTGTATCGATAATTGCTTGACGCGACCTAGTTCCTAAAATATAAAGAATCCCAGATTTTTCTGACCATTTTGGATGAAGCCAGATTTCTGGAAAACTGGTCACACGATTTTTTGCACGGTGAGTGTTTTTTAATCTCCAGATGGTGCACTTCCATAATCTGTATCGTTTATTGCTTGACGTGACATAGTTTCAAAGGTATAAAGAATCCCAAATTTTTCTGACCATTTTGGATGAAGCCAGATTTCTGGAAAACTGGTCACACAATTTTTTGCACGGTGAGTGTTTTTTAATCCCTAGATGGTGGACTTCCATAGTATGTATCGCCTATTGCTTGACGTGACCTAGTTTCCAGGATATAAAGAATACCAGATTTTTCTGACCATTTTGGATGAAGCCAGATTTCTGGAAAACTGGTCACACGATTTTTTGCACGGTGAGTGTTTTTTTTAATCCCTAGATGGTGGACTTCCATAGTCTGTATCGCTTATTGCTTGACGTGACCTAGTTTTCAAGATATAAAGAATACCAGATTTTTCTGACCATTTTGGATGAAGCCAGATTTCTGGAAATCTTGTCACACGATTTTTTGCACGGTGAGAGTTTTTTAATCCCTAGATGGTGGACTTCCATAGTCTGTATCGCTTATTGCTTGACGTGACCTAGTTTCCAAGATATAAAGAATACCAGATTTTTCTTACCATTTTGGATGAAGCCAGATTTCTGGAAATCTTGTCACACGATTTTTTGCACGGTGAGTGTTTTTTAATCCCTAGATGGTGGACTTCCATAGTCTGTATCGCTGATTGCTTGACGTGACCTAGTTTCCAAGATATAAAGAATCCCAGATTTTTCTGACCATTTTGGATGAAGACAGATTTCTGGAAAACTGGTCACACGATTTTTTGCACGGTGAGTAATTTTTAATCTGTATCGATTATTGCTTGGCGTGACCTAGTTTCCAAGATATAAAGAATCCCAGATTTTTCTGACCATTTTGGATGAAGCCAGATTTCTGGAAAACTGGTCACACGATTTATTGCACGGTGAGTGTTTTTTAATCCCTAGATGGTGGACTTCCATAATCTGTATCGCTTATTGCTTGACGTGACCTAGTTTCCAACATATAAAGAATACCAGATTTTTCTGACCATTTTGGATGAAGCCATAATTCTGGAAAACAGGTCACACGATTTTTTGCACGGTGAGTGTTTTTTAATCTCCACCTGGTGCACTTCCATAATCTGTATCGATTATTGCTTGGCGTGACCTAGTTTCCAAGATATAAAGAATCCCAGATTTGTCTGACCATTTTGGATGAAGCCAGATTTCTGGAAAACTGGTCACACGATTTATTGCACGGTGAGTGTTTTTTAATCCCTAGATGGTGGACATCCATAATCTGTATCGCTTATTGCTTGACGTGACCTAGTTTCCAACATATAAAGAATCCCAGATTTTTCTGACCATTTTGGATGAAGCCAGATTTCTGGAAAACTGGTCACACGATTTTTTGCACGGTGAGTGTTTTTTAATCCCTAGGTGGTGCACTTCCATAGTCTGAATCGCTTATTGCTTGACGTGACCTAGTTTCCAAGATATAAAGAATCCCAGATTTTTCTGACAATTTTGGATGAAGCCAGATTTCTGGAAAACTGGTCACACGATTTTTTGCACGGTGAGTGTTTTCTAATCTCCAGATGATCCACTTCCATAATCTGTACCGTTTTTTGCTTGACGCGAACTAGTTTCCAAGCAATAAAATAATTAAAATTTTCCTGACCATTTTGGATGAAGCCAGATTTTTGGAAAACTGGTCACACGATTATTTGCACGGTGAGTGCTTTTTAATGCCTAGATGGCGGACTTCCATAGTCTGTATCGCTTATTGCTTGACGTGACCTAGTTTCCAAGATATAAAGAATCCCAGATTTTTCTGACCATTTTGGATGAAACCAGATATCTGGAAAACTGGTCACACAATTGTTTGCACGTTGAGTGTTTTTTAATCCCTAGATGGTGGACTTCCATAGTCTGTATCGCTTATTGCTTGGCGTGCCCTAGTTTCCTAGATATAAAGAATCCCAGATTTTTCTGACCATTTTGGATGAAGCCAGATTTTTGGAAAACTGGTCACACGATTTTTTGCACGGTGAGTGTTTTTGAATCTCCAGGTGGTCCATTTCCATAATCTGTATCGATAATTGCTTGACGCGACCTAGTTCCTAAAATATAAAGAATCCCAGATTTTTCTGACCATTTTGGATGAAGCCAGATTTCTGGAAAACTGGTCACACGATTTTTTGCACGGTGAGTGTTTTTTAATCTCCAGATGGTGCACTTCCATAATCTGTATCGTTTATTGCTTGACGTGACCTAGTTTACAAGGTATAAAGAATCCCAAATTTTTCAGACCATTTTGGATGAAGCCAGATTTCTGGAAAACTGATCACACAATTTTTTGCACGGTGAGTGTTTTTTAATCCCTAGATGGTGGACTTCCATAGTATGTATCGCCTATTGCTTGACGTGACCTAGTTTCCAAGATATAAAGAATACCAGATTTTTCTGACCATTTTGGATGAAGCCAGATTTCTGGAAATCTTGTCACACGATTTTTTGCACGGTGAGAGTTTTTTAATCCCTAGATGGTGGACTTCCATAGTCTGTATCGCTTATTGCTTGACGTGACCTAGTTTCCAAGATATAAAGAATACCAGATTTTTCTGACCATTTTGGATGAAGCCAGATTTCTGGAAATCTTGTCACACGATTTTTTGCACGGTGAGTGTTTTTTAATCCCTAGATGGTGGACTTCCATAGTCTGTATCGCTTATTGCTTGACGTGACCTAGTTTCCAAGATATAAAGAATACCAGATTTTTCTGACCATTTTGGATGAAGCCAGATTTCTGGAAATCTTGTCACACGATTTTTTGCACGGTGAGTGTTTTTTAATCCCTAGATGGTGGACTTCCATAGTCTGTATCGCTGATTGCTTGACGTGACCTAGTTTCCAAGATATAAAGAATCCCAGATTTTTCTGACCATTTTGGATGAAGACAGATTTCTGGAAAACTGGTCACACGATTTTTTGCACGGTGAGTGTTTTTTAATCTCCAGGTGGTCCATTTCCATAATCTGTATCGATAATTGCTTGACGCGACCTAGTTCCTAAAATATAAAGAATCCCAGATTTTTCTGACAATTTTGGATGAAGCCAGATTTCTGGAAAACTGGTCACACGATTTTTTGCACGGTGAGTGTTTTTTAATCTCCAGATGGTGCACTTCCATAATCTGTATCGTTTATTGCTTGACGTGACCTAGTTTCCAAGGTATAAAGAATCCCAAATTTTTCTGACCATTTTGGATGAAGCCAGATTTCTGGAAAACTGGTCACACAATTTTTTGCACGGTGAGTGTTTTTTAATCCCTAGATGGTGGACTTCCATAGTCTGTATCGCTTATTGCTTGGCGTGACCTAGTTTCCAAGATATAAAGAATCCCAGATTTTTCTGACCATTTTGGATGAAGCCAGATTTCTGGAAAACTGGTCACACGATTTTTTGCACGGTGAGTGTTTTTAAATCCCTAGGTGGTGCACTTCCATAGTCTGAATCGCTTATTGCTTGACGTGACCTAGTTTCCAAGATATAAAGAATCCCAGATTTTTCTGACAATTTTGGATGAAGCCAGATTTCTGGAAAACTGGTCACACGATTTTTTGCACGGTGAGTGTTTTCTAATCTCCAGATGATCCACTTCCATAATCTGTACCGTTTTTTGCTTGACGCGAACTAGTTTCCAAGCAATAAAATAATTAAAATTTTCCTGACCATTTTGGATGAAGCCAGATTTTTGGAAAACTGGTCACACGATTATTTGCACGGTGAGTGCTTTTTAATGCCTAGATGGCGGACTTCCATAGTCTGTATCGCTTATTGCTTGACGTGACCTAGTTTCCAAGATATAAAGAATCCCAGATTTTTCTGACCATTTTGGATGAAGCCAGATATCTGGAAAACTGGTCACACAATTGTTTGCACGTTGAGTGTTTTTTAATCCCTAGATGGTGGACTTTTCCATAGTCTGTATCGCTTATTGCTTGGCGTGACCTAGTTTCCAAGATATAAAGAATCCCAGATTTTTCTGACCATTTTGGATGAAGCCAGATTTCTGGAAAACTGGTCACACGATTTTTTGCACGGTGAGTGTTTTTGAATCTCCAGGTGGTCCATTTCCATAATCTGTATCGATAATTGCTTGACGCGACCTAGTTCCTAAAATATAAAGAATCCCAGATTTTTCTGACCATTTTGGATGAAGCCAGATTTCTGGAAAACTGGTCACACGATTTTTTGCACGGTGAGTGTTTTTTAATCTCCAGATGGTGCACTTCCATAATTTGTATCGTTTATTGCTTGACGTGACCTAGTTTCCAAGGTATAAAGAATCCCAAATTTTTCTGACCATTTTGGATGAAGCCAGATTTCTGGAAAACTGGTAACACAATTTTTTGCACGGTGAGTGTTTTTTAATCCCTAGATGGTGGACTTCCATAGTATGTATCGCCTATTGCTTGACGTGACCTAGTTTCCAGGATATAAAGAATACCAGATTTTTCTGACCATTTTGGATGAAGCCAGATTTCTGGAAAACTGGTCACACGATTTTTTGCACGGTGAGTGTTTTTTTTAATCCCTAGATGGTGGACTTCCATAGTCTGTATCGCTTATTGCTTGACGTGACCTAGTTTTCAAGATATAAAGAATACCAGATTTTTCTGACCATTTTGGATGAAGCCAGATTTCTGGAAATCTTGTCACACGATTTTTTGCACGGTGAGAGTTTTTTAATCCCTAGATGGTGGACTTCCATAGTCTGTATCGCTTATTGTTTGACGTGACCTAGTTTCCAAGATATAAAGAATACCAGATTTTTCTGACCATTTTGGATGAAGCCAGATTTCTGGAAATCTTGTCACACGATTTTTTGCACGGTGAGTGTTTTTTAATCCCTAGATGGTGGACTTCCATAGTCTGTATCGCTGATTGCTTGACGTGACCTGGTTTCCAAGATATAAAGAATCCCAGATTTTTCTGACCATTTTGGATGAAGACAGATTTCTGGAAAACTGGTCACACGATTTTTTGCACGGTGAGTAATTTTTAATCTGTATCGCTTATTGCTTGACGTGACTTAGTTTCCAAGATATAAAGAATCCCAGATTTTTTTGACCATTTTGCATGAAGCCAGATTTCTGGAAAAATGGGCACACGATTTATTGCACGGTGAGTGGTTTTTAATCCCTAGATGGTGGACTTCCATAATCTGTATCGCTTATTGCTTGACGTGACCTAGTTTCCAAGATATAAAGAATCCCAGATTTTTCTGACCATTTTGGATGAAGCCAGATTTCTGGAAAACTGGTCACACGATTTTTTGCACGGTGAGTGTTTTTTAATCTCCAGGTGGTGCACTTCCATAATCTGTATAGATTATTGCTTGACGCGACCTAGTTCCTAAAATATAAAGAGTTCCAGATTTTTCTGATCATTTTGGATGAAGCCACATTTCTGTAAAACTTATGTAGCGATTTTTTGGTATTTCTACGTATATTTTGCACCATTGTCAACACTCAACTTTAATGTTGGCTCTACTGATCTGATAGTAAAAATGGCACGCGCGCAATTTCTGTTGTAAAGGCGCAATTTTTTAACAAAAAGGGCGCGAAAATATATATATATGCAAATGACGCGTTTTTACAAATAATTATTTGATAAAAGCGCTAATTTTATAGGTATTAAAAGGCACTAATTTAATAGCAATGCTCCATTTTGGATGCAGCAGATTTCTAGAAAACTGATCTTACGCATTTTTGCACGGTAGGTCGTTTGTAAACTCTGAATAGTCCACTTCCGTATTGTGTACCAGTTGTTGCTTGACGCGACCTAGTTCCCAAGCAATAAAATAATTAAAATTTTACTGAACATTTTGGATGAAGCCAGATTTCTGGAAAACTGGTCACACGATTTTTTGCACTGTGAGTGTTTTTTAATCCCTATATGGTGGACTTCCATAGTCTGTATCGCTTATTGCTTGACGTGACCTGGTTTCCAGGATATAAAGAATCCCAGATTTTTCTGACCATTTTGGATGAAGCCAGATTTCTGGAAAACTGGTCACACGATTTTTTGCACGATGAGTGTTTTTGAATCTCCAGGTGGTCCATTTCCATAATCTGTATCGATAATTGCTTGACGCGACCTAGTTCCTAAGATATAAAGAATCCCAGATTTTTCTGACCATTTTGGATGAAGCCAGGTGATGGTGCACTTCCATAATCTGTATCGTTTATTGCTTGACGTGACCTAGTTTCCAAGATATAAAGAATCCCAGATTTTTCTGACCATTTTGGATGAAGCCAGATATCTGGAAAACTGGTCACACAATTGTTTGCACGTTGAGTGTTTTTTAATCCCTTGATGGTGGACTTCCATAGTCTGTATAGCTTATTGCTTGGCGTGACCTAGTTTCCAAGATATAAAGAATCCCAGATTTTTCTGACCATTTTGGATGAAGCCAGATTTCTGGAAAACTGGTCACACGATTTTTTGCACGGTGAGTGTTTTTGAATCTCCAGGTGGTCCATTTCCATAATCTGTATCGATAATTGCTTGACGCGACCTAGTTCCTAAAATATAAAGAATCCCAGATTTTTCTGACCATTTTGGATGAAGCCAGATTTCTGGAAAACTGGTCACACGATTTTTTGCACGGTGAGTGTTTTTTAATCTCCAGATGGTGCACTTCCATAATCTGTATCGTTTATTGCTTGACGTGACCTAGTTTCCAAGGTATAAAGAATCCCAAATTTTTCTGACCATTTTGGATGAAGCCAGATTTCTGGAAAACTGGTCACACAATTTTTTGCACGGTGAGTGTTTTTTAATCCCTAGATGGTGGACTTCCATAGTCTGTATCGCTTATTGCTTGGCGTGACCTAGTTTCCAAGATATAAAGAATCCCAGATTTTTCTGACCATTTTGGATGAAGCCAGATTTCTGGAAAACTGGTCACACGATTTTTTGCACGGTGAGTGTTTTTAAATCCCTAGGTGGTGCACTTCCATAGTCTGAATCGCTTATTGCTTGACGTGACCTAGTTTTCAAGATATAAAGAATACCAGATTTTTCTGACCATTTTGGATGAAGCCAGATTTCTGGAAAACTGGTCACACGATTTTTTGCACGGTGAGTGTTTTTTAATCCCTAGATGGTGGACTTCCATAGTATGTATCGCCTATTGCTTGACGTGACCTAGTTTCCAAGGTATAAAGAATCCCAAATTTTTCTGACCATTTTGGATGAAGCCAGATTTCTGGAAAACTGGTCACACAATTTTTTGCACGGTGAGTGTTTTTTAATCCCTAGATGGTGGACTTCCATAGTCTGTATCGCTTATTGCTTGGCGTGACCTAGTTTCCAAGATATAAAGAATCCCAGATTTTTCTGACCATTTTGGATGAAGCCAGATTTCTGGAAAACTGGTCACACGATTTTTTGCACGGTGAGTGTTTTTAAATCCCTAGGTGGTGCACTTCCATAGTCTGAATCGCTTATTGCTTGACGTGACCTAGTTCCTAAAATATAAAGAATCCCAAATTTTTCTGACCATTTTGGATGAAGCCAGATTTCTGGAAAACTGGTCACACAATTTTTTGCACGGTGAGTGTTTTTTAATCCCTAGATGGTGGACTTCCATAGTATGTATCGCCTATTGCTTGACGTGACCTAGTTTCCAGGATATAAAGAATACCAGATTTTTCTGACCATTTTGGATGAAGCCAGATTTCTGGAAAACTGGTCACACGATTTTTTGCACGGTGAGTGTTTTTTTTAATCCCTAGATGGTGGACTTCCATAGTCTGTATCGCTTATTGCTTGACGTGACCTAGTTTTCAAGATATAAAGAATACCAGATTTTTCTGACCATTTTGGATGAAGCCAGATTTCTGGAAATCTTGTCACACGATTTTTTGCACGGTGAGAGTTTTTTAATCCCTAGATGTTGGACTTCCATAGTCTGTATCGCTTATTGTTTGACGTGACCTAGTTTCCAAGATATAAAGAATACCAGATTTTTCTGACCATTTTGGATGAAGCCAGATTTCTGGAAATCTTGTCACACGATTTTTTGCACGGTGAGTGTTTTTTAATCCCTAGATGGTGGACTTCCATAGTCTGTATCGCTGATTGCTTGACGTGACCTAGTTTCCAAGATATAAAGTATCCCAGATTTTTCTGACCATTTTGGATGAAGACAGATTTCTGGAAAACTGGTCACACGATTTTTTGCACGGTGAGTAATTTTTAATCTGTATCGCTTATTGCTTGACGTGACTTAGTTTCCAAGATATAAAGAATCCCAGATTTTTTTGACCATTTTGCATGAAGCCAGATTTCTGGAAAAATGGGCACACGATTTATTGCACGGTGAGTGGTTTTTAATCCCTAGATGGTGGACTTCCATTATCTGTATCGCTTATTGCTTGACGTGACCTAGTTTCCAAGATATAAAGAATCGCAGATTTTTCTGACCATTTTGGATGAAGCCAGATTTCTGGAAAACTGGTCACACGATTTTTTGCACGGTGAGTGTTTTTTAATCTCCAGGTGGTGCACTTCCATAATCTGTATAGATTATTGCTTGACGCGACCTAGTTCCTAAAATATAAAGAGTTCCAGATTTTTCTGATCATTTTGGATGAAGCCACATTTCTGTAAAACTTATGTAGCGATTTTTTGTTATTTCTACGTATATTTTGCACCATTGTCAACACTCAACTTTAATGTTGGCTCTACTGATCTGATAGTAAAAATGGCACGCGCGCAATTTCTGTTGTAAAGGCGCAATTTTTTAACAAAAAGGGCGCGAAAATATATATATATGCAAATGACGCGTTTTTACAAATAATTATTTGATAAAAGCGCTAATTTTATAGGTATTAAAAGGCACTAATTTAATAGCAATGCTCCATTTTGGATGCAGCAGATTTCTAGAAAACTGATCTTACGCATTTTTGCACGGTAGGTCGTTTGTAAACTCTGAATAGTCCACTTCCGTATTGTGTACCAGTTGTTGCTTGACGCGACCTAGTTCCCAAGCAATAAAATAATTAAAATTTTACTGAACATTTTGGATGAAGCCAGATTTCTGGAAAACTGGTCACACGATTTTTTGCACTGTGAGTGTTTTTTAATCCCTATATGGTGGACTTCCATAGTCTGTATCGCTTATTGCTTGACGTGACCTGGTTTCCAGGATATAAAGAATCCCAGATTTTTCTGACCATTTTGGATGAAGCCAGATTTCTGGAAAACTGGTCACACGATTTTTTGCACGGTGAGTGTTTTTGAATCTCCAGGTGGTCCATTTCCATAATCTGTATCGATAATTGCTTGACGCGACCTAGTTCCTAAGATATAAAGAATCCCAGATTTTTCTGACCATTTTGGATGAAGCCAGATTTCTGGAAAACTGGTCACACGATTTTTTGCACGGTGAGTGTTTTTTAATCTCCTGATGGTGCACTTCCATAATCTGTATCGTTTATTGCTTGACGTGACCTAGTTTCCAAGATATAAAGAATCCCAAATTTTTCTGACAATTTGGATAAAGCCAGATATCTGGAAAACTGTTCACACAATTTTTTTGCACGGTGAGTGTTTTTTAATCCCTAGATGGTGGACTTCCATAGTATGTATCGCCTATTGCTTGACGTGACCTAGTTTCCAAGATATAAAGAATACCAGATTTTTCTGACCATTTTGGATGAAGCCAGATTTCTGGAAAACTGGTCACACGATTTTTTGCACGGTGTGTGTTTTTTAATCTCCACCTGGTGCACTTCCATAATCTGTATCGATTATTGCTTGGCGTGACCTAGTTTCCAAGATATAAAGAATCCCAGATTTTTCTGACCATTTTGGATGAAGCCAGATTTCTGGAAAACTGGTCACACGATTTATTGCACGGTGAGTGTTTTTTAATCCCTAGATGGTGGACTTCCATAATCTGTATCGCTTATTGCTGACGTGACCTAGTTTCCAACATATAAAGAATCCCAGATTTTTCTGACCATTTTGGATGAAGCCAGATTTCTGGAAAACTGGTCACACGATTTTTTGCACGGTGAGTGTTTTTTAATACCTAGATGGTGGACTTCCATAGTCTGTATCGCTTATTGCTTGACGTGACCTAGCACTTCCATAGTCTGTATTGCTCATTGCTTGACGTGACCTAGTTTCCAACATATAAAGAATCCCAGATTTTTCTGACCATTTTGGATGAAGCCAGATATCTGGAAAACTGGTCACACAATTGTTTGCACGTTGAGTGTTTTTTAATCCCTAGATGGTGGACTTCCATAGTCTGTATCGCTTATTGCTTGGCGTGACCTAGTTTCCAAGATATAAAGAATCCCAGATTTTTCTGACCATTTTGGATGAAGCCAGATTTCTGGAAAACTGGTCACACGATTTTTTGCACGGTTAGTGTTTTTGAATCTCCAGGTGGTCCATTTCCATAATCTGTATCGATAATTGCTTGACGCGACCTAGTTCCTAAAATATAAAGAATCCCAGATTTTTCTGACCATTTTGGATGAAGCCAGATTTCTGGAAAACTGGTCACACGATTTTTTGCACGGTGAGTGTTTTTTAATCTCCAGATGGTGCACTTCCATAATCTGTATCGTTTATTGCTTGACGTGACCTAGTTTCCAAGGTATAAAGAATCCCAAATTTTTCTGACCATTTTGGATGAAGCCAGATTTCTGGAAAACTGGTCACACAATTTTTTGCACGGTGAGTGTTTTTTAATCCCTAGATGGTGGACTTCCATAGTATGTATCGCCTATTGCTTGACGTGACCTAGTTTCCAGGATATAAAGAAAACCAGATTTTTCTGACCATTTTGGATGAAGCCAGATTTCTGGAAAACTGGTCACACGATTTTTTGCACGGTGAGTGTTTTTTTTAATCCCTAGATGGTGGACTTCCATAGTCTGTATCGCTTATTGCTTGACGTGACCTAGTTTTCAAGATATAAAGAATACCAGATTTTTCTGACCATTTTGGATGAAGCCAGATTTCTGGAAATCGTGTCACACGATTTTTTGCAAGGTGAGAGCTTTTTAATCCCTAGATGGTGGACTTCCATAGTCTGTATCGCTTATTGCTTGACGTGACCTAGTTTTCAAGATATAAAGAATACCAGATTTTTCTGACCATTTTGGATGAATCCAGATTTCTGGAAATCTTGTCACACGATTTTTTGCACGGTGAGTGTTTTTTAATCCCTAGATGGTGGACTTCCATAGTCTGTATCGCTGATTGCTTGACGTGACCTAGTTTCCAAGATATAAAGAATCCCAGACTTTTCTGACCATTTTGGATGAATACAGATTTCTGGAAAACTGGTCACACGATTTTTTGCACGGTGAATAATTTTTAATCTGTATCGCTTATTGCTTGACGTGACCTAGTTTCCAAGATATAAAGAATCCCAGATGTTTTTGACCATTTTGCATGAAGCCAGATTTCTGGAAAAATGGGCACACGATTTATTGCACGGTGAGTGGTTTTTAATCCCTAGATGGTGGACTTCCATAATCTGTATCGCTCATTGCTTGACGTGACCTAGTTTCCAAGATATAAAGAATCCCAGATTTTTCTGACCATTTTGGATGAAGCCAGATTTCTGGAAAACTGGTCACACGATTTTTTGCACGGTGAGTGTTTTTTAATCTCCAGGTGGTGCACTTCCATAATCTGTATAGATTATTGCTTGACGCGACCTAGTTCCTAAAATATAAAGAGTTCCAGATTTTTCTGATCATTTTGGATGAAGCCACATTTCTGTAAAACTTATGTAGCGATTTTTTGGTATTTCTACGTATATTTTGCACCATTGTCAACACTCAACTTTAATGTTGGCTCTACTGATCTGATAGTAAAAATGGCACGCGCGCAATTTCTGTTGTAAAGGCGCAATTTTTTAACAAAAAGGGCGCGAAAATATATATATATGCAAATGACGCGTTTTTACAAATAATTATTTGATAAAAGCGCTAATTTTATAGGTATTAAAAGGCACTAATTTAATAGCAATGCTCCATTTTGGATGCAGCAGATTTCTAGAAAACTGATCTTACGCATTTTTGCACGGTAGGTCGTTTGTAAACTCTGAATAGTCCACTTCCGTATTGTGTACCAGTTGTTGCTTGACGCGACCTAGTTCCCAAGCAATAAAATAATTAAAATTTTACTGAACATTTTGGATGAAGCCAGATTTCTGGAAAACTGGTCACACGATTTTTTGCACTGTGAGTGTTTTTTAATCCCTATATGGTGGACTTCCATAGTCTGTATCGCTTATTGCTTGACGTGACCTGGTTTCCAGGATATAAAGAATCCCAGATTTTTCTGACCATTTTGGATGAAGCCAGATTTCTGGAAAACTGGTCACACGATTTTTTGCACGGTGAGTGTTTTTGAATCTCCAGGTGGTCCATTTCCATAATCTGTATCGATAATTGCTTGACGCGACCTAGTTCCTAAGATATAAAGAATCCCAGATTTTTCTGACCATTTTGGATGAAGCCATATTTCTGGAAAACTGGTCACACGATTTTTTGCACGGTGAGTGTTTTTTAATCCCTAGATGGTGGACTTCCATAATCTGTATCGCTTATTGCTTGACGTGACCTAGTTTCCAACATATAAAGAATCCCAGATTTTTCTGACCATTTTGGATGAAGCCAGATTTCTGGAAAACTGGTCACACGATTTTTTGCACGGTGAGTGTTTTTTAATACCTAGATGGTGGACTTCCATAGTCTGTATCGCTTATTGCTTGACGTGACCTAGCACTTCCATAGTCTGTATTGCTCATTGCTTGACGTGACCTAGTTTCCAACATATAAAGAATCCCAGATTTTTCTGACCATTTTGGATGAAGCCAGATTTCTGGAAAACTGGTCACACGATTTTTTGCACGATGAGTGTTTTTTAATCCCTAGGTGGTGCACTTCCATAGTCTGAATCGCTTATTGCTTGACGTGACCTAGTTTCCAAGATATAAAGAATCCCAGATTTTTCTGACAATTTTGGATGAAGCCAGATTTCTGGAAAACTGGTCACACGATTTTTTGCACGGTGAGTGTTTTCTAATCTCCAGATGGTGCACTTCCATAATCTGTATCGTTTATTGCTTGACGTGACCTAGTTTCCAAGCAATAAAATAATTAAAATTTTCCTGACCATTTTGGATGAAGCCAGATTTTTGGAAAACTGGTCACACGATTATTTGCACGGTGAGTGCTTTTTAATGCCTAGATGGCGGACTTCCATAGTCTGTATCGCTTATTGCTTGACGTGACCTAGTTTCCAAGATATAAAGAATCCCAGATTTTTCTGACCATTTTGGATGAAGCCAGATATCTGGAAAACTGGTCACACAATTGTTTGCACGTTGAGTGTTTTTTAATCCCTAGATGGTGTACTTCCATAGTCTGTATCGCTTATTGCTTGGCGTGACCTAGTTTCCAAGATATAAAGAATCCCAGATTTTTCTGACCATTTTGGATGAAGCCAGATTTCTGGAAAACTGGTCACACGATTTTTTGCACGGTGAGTGTTTTTGAATCTCCAGGTGGTCCATTTCCATAATCTGTATCGATAATTGCTTGACGCGACCTAGTTCCTAAAATATAAAGAATCCCAGATTTTTCTGACCATTTTGGATGAAGCCAGATTTCTGGAAAACTAGTCACACGATTTTTTGCACGGTGAGTGTTTTTTAATCTCCAGATGGTGCACTTCCATAATCTGTATCGTTTATTGCTTGACGTGACCTAGTTTCCAAGGTATAAAGAATCCCAAATTTTTCTGACCATTTTGGATGAAGCCAGATTTCTGGAAAACTGGTCACACAATTTTTTGCACGGTGAGTGTTTTTTAATCCCTAGATGGTGGACTTCCATAGTATGTATCGCCTATTGCTTGACGTGACCTAGTTTCCAAGATATAAAGAATCCCAGATTTTTCTGACCATTTTGGATGAAGCCAGATTTCTGGAAAACTGGTCACACGATTTTTTGCACGGTGAGTGTTTTTTAATCTCCAGGTGGTGCACTTCCATAATCTGTATAGATTATTGCTTGACGCGACCTAGTTCCTAAAATATAAAGAGTTCCAGATTTTTCTGATCATTTTGGATGAAGCCACATTTCTGTAAAACTTATGTAGCGATTTTTTGGTATTTCTACGTATATTTTTCACCATTGTCCACACTCAACTTTAATGTTGGCTCTACTGATCTGATAGTAAAAATGGCACGCGCGCAATTTCTGTTGTAAAGGCGCAATTTTTTAACAAAAAGGGCGCGAAAATATATATAAATGCAAATGACGCGTTTTTACAAAAAATTATTTGACAAAAGCGCTAATTTTATAGTTATTAAAAGGCACTAATTTAATAGCAATGCTCCATTTTGGATACAGCAGATTTCTAGAAAACTGATCTCACGCATTTTTGCACGGTAGGTCGTATGTAAACTCTGAATACTCCACTTCCGTATTGTGTACCAGTTGTTGCTTGACGCGACCTAGTTCCCAAGCAATAAAATAATTAAAATTTTACTGACCATTTTGGATGAAGCCAGATTGCTGGAAAACTGGTCACACGATTTTTTGCACGGTGAGTGTTTTTTAATCTCCAGATGGTGCACTTCCATAATCTGTATCGTTTATTGCTTGACGTGACCTAGTTTCCAAGATATAAAGAATTCCAGATTTTTCTGACCATTTTGGATGAAGACAGATTTCTGTAAAACTGGTCACACGATTTTTTGCACGGTGAGTGTTTTTTAATCTGTATCGCTTATTGCTTGACGTGACCTAGTTTCCAAGATATAAAGAATCCCAGATTTTTCTGACCATTTTGGATGAAGCCAGATTTCTGGAAATCTTGTCACACGATTTTTTGCACGGTGAGTGTTTTTGAATCCCTAGATGGTGGACTTCCATAGTCTGTATCGCTTATTGCTTGACGTGACCTAGTTTCCAAGATATAAAGAATACCAGTTTTTTCTGACCATTTTGGATGAAGCCAGATTTCTGGAAATCGTGTCACACGATTTTTTGCACGGTGAGTGTTTTTTAATCCCTAGATGGTGGACTTCCATAGTCTGTATCGCTGATTGCTTGACGTGACCTAGTTTCCAAGATATAAAGAATTCCAGATTTTTCTGACCATTTTGATGAAGACAGATTTCTGTAAAACTGGTCACACGATTTTTTGCACGGTGAGTGTTTTTTAATCTGTATCGCTTATTGCTTGACGTGACCTAGTTTCCAAGATATAAAGAATCCCAGATTTTTCTGACCATTTTGGATGAAGCCAGATTTCTGGAAAACTGGGCACTCGATTTATTGCACGGTGAGTGGTTTTTAATCCCTAGATGGTGGACTTCCATAATCTGTATCGCTTATTGCTTGACGTGACCTAGTTTCCAAGATATAAAGAATCCCAGATTTTTCTGACCATTTTGGATGAAGCCAGATTTCTGGAAAACTGGTCACACGATTTTTTGCACGGTGAGTGTTTTTGAATCTCCAGGTGGTCCATTTCCATAATCTGTATCGATAATTGCTTGACGCGACCTAGTTCCTAAGATATAAAGAATCCCAGATTTTTCTGACCATTTTGGATGAAGCCAGATTTCTGGAAAACTGGTCACACGATTTTTTGCACGGTGAGTGTTTTTTAATCTCCTGATGGTGCACTTCCATAATCTGTATCGTTTATTGCTTGACGTGACCTAGTTTCCAAGATATAAAGAATCCCAAATTTTTCTGACAATTTGGATAAAGCCAGATATCTGGAAAACTGTTCACACAATTTTTTTGCACGGTGAGTGTTTTTTAATCCCTAGATGGTGGACTTCCATAGTATGTATCGCCTATTGCTTGACGTGACCTAGTTTCCAAGATATAAAGAATACCAGATTTTTCTGACCATTTTGGATGAAGCCAGATTTCTGGAAAACTGGTCACACGATTTTTTGCACGGTGTGTGTTTTTTAATCTCCACCTGGTGCACTTCCATAATCTGTATCGATTATTGCTTGGCGTGACCTAGTTTCCAAGATATAAAGAATCCCAGATTTTTTCTGACCATTTTGGATGAAGCCAGATTTCTGGAAAACTGGTCACACGATTTATTGCACGGTGAGTGTTTTTTAATCCCTAGATGGTGGACTTCCATAATCTGTATCGCTTATTGCTGACGTGACCTAGTTTCCAACATATAAAGAATCCCAGATTTTTCTGACCATTTTGGATGAAGCCAGATTTCTGGAAAACTGGTCACACGATTTTTTGCACGGTGAGTGTTTTTTAATACCTAGATGGTGGACTTCCATAGTCTGTATCGCTTATTGCTTGACGTGACCTAGCACTTCCATAGTCTGTATTGCTCATTGCTTGACGTGACCTAGTTTCCAACATATAAAGAATCCCAGATTTTTCTGACCATTTTGGATGAAGCCAGATATCTGGAAAACTGGTCACACAATTGTTTGCACGTTGAGTGTTTTTTAATCCCTAGATGGTGGACTTCCATAGTCTGTATCGCTTATTGCTTGGCGTGACCTAGTTTCCAAGATATAAAGAATCCCAGATTTTTCTGACCATTTTGGATGAAGCCAGATTTCTGGAAAACTGGTCACACGATTTTTTGCACGGTTAGTGTTTTTGAATCTCCAGGTGGTCCATTTCCATAATCTGTATCGATAATTGCTTGACGCGACCTAGTTCCTAAAATATAAAGAATCCCAGATTTTTCTGACCATTTTGGATGAAGCCAGATTTCTGGAAAACTGGTCACACGATTTTTTGCACGGTGAGTGTTTTTTAATCTCCAGATGGTGCACTTCCATAATCTGTATCGTTTATTGCTTGACGTGACCTAGTTTCCAAGGTATAAAGAATCCCAAATTTTTCTGACCATTTTGGATGAAGCCAGATTTCTGGAAAACTGGTCACACAATTTTTTGCACGGTGAGTGTTTTTTAATCCCTAGATGGTGGACTTCCATAGTATGTATCGCCTATTGCTTGACGTGACCTAGTTTCCAGGATATAAAGAAAACCAGATTTTTCTGACCATTTTGGATGAAGCCAGATTTCTGGAAAACTGGTCACACGATTTTTTGCACGGTGAGTGTTTTTTTTAATCCCTAGATGGTGGACTTCCATAGTCTGTATCGCTTATTGCTTGACGTGACCTAGTTTTCAAGATATAAAGAATACCAGATTTTTCTGACCATTTTGGATGAAGCCAGATTTCTGGAAATCGTGTCACACGATTTTTTGCAAGGTGAGAGCTTTTTAATCCCTAGATGGTGGACTTCCATAGTCTGTATCGCTTATTGCTTGACGTGACCTAGTTTTCAAGATATAAAGAATACCAGATTTTTCTGACCATTTTGGATGAATCCAGATTTCTGGAAATCTTGTCACACGATTTTTTGCACGGTGAGTGTTTTTTAATCCCTAGATGGTGGACTTCCATAGTCTGTATCGCTGATTGCTTGACGTGACCTAGTTTCCAAGATATAAAGAATCCCAGACTTTTCTGACCATTTTGGATGAATACAGATTTCTGGAAAACTGGTCACACGATTTTTTGCACGGTGAATAATTTTTAATCTGTATCGCTTATTGCTTGACGTGACCTAGTTTCCAAGATATAAAGAATCCCAGATGTTTTTGACCATTTTGCATGAAGCCAGATTTCTGGAAAAATGGGCACACGATTTATTGCACGGTGAGTGGTTTTTAATCCCTAGATGGTGGACTTCCATAATCTGTATCGCTCATTGCTTGACGTGACCTAGTTTCCAAGATATAAAGAATCCCAGATTTTTCTGACCATTTTGGATGAAGCCAGATTTCTGGAAAACTGGTCACACGATTTTTTGCACGGTGAGTGTTTTTTAATCTCCAGGTGGTGCACTTCCATAATCTGTATAGATTATTGCTTGACGCGACCTAGTTCCTAAAATATAAAGAGTTCCAGATTTTTCTGATCATTTTGGATGAAGCCACATTTCTGTAAAACTTATGTAGCGATTTTTTGGTATTTCTACGTATATTTTGCACCATTGTCAACACTCAACTTTAATGTTGGCTCTACTGATCTGATAGTAAAAATGGCACGCGCGCAATTTCTGTTGTAAAGGCGCAATTTTTTAACAAAAAGGGCGCGAAAATATATATATATGCAAATGACGCGTTTTTACAAATAATTATTTGATAAAAGCGCTAATTTTATAGGTATTAAAAGGCACTAATTTAATAGCAATGCTCCATTTTGGATGCAGCAGATTTCTAGAAAACTGATCTTACGCATTTTTGCACGGTAGGTCGTTTGTAAACTCTGAATAGTCCACTTCCGTATTGTGTACCAGTTGTTGCTTGACGCGACCTAGTTCCCAAGCAATAAAATAATTAAAATTTTACTGAACATTTTGGATGAAGCCAGATTTCTGGAAAACTGGTCACACGATTTTTTGCACTGTGAGTGTTTTTTAATCCCTATATGGTGGACTTCCATAGTCTGTATCGCTTATTGCTTGACGTGACCTGGTTTCCAGGATATAAAGAATCCCAGATTTTTCTGACCATTTTGGATGAAGCCAGATTTCTGGAAAACTGGTCACACGATTTTTTGCACGGTGAGTGTTTTTGAATCTCCAGGTGGTCCATTTCCATAATCTGTATCGATAATTGCTTGACGCGACCTAGTTCCTAAGATATAAAGAATCCCAGATTTTTCTGACCATTTTGGATGAAGCCATATTTCTGGAAAACTGGTCACACGATTTTTTGCACGGTGAGTGTTTTTTAATCCCTAGATGGTGGACTTCCATAATCTGTATCGCTTATTGCTTGACGTGACCTAGTTTCCAACATATAAAGAATCCCAGATATTTCTGACCATTTTGGATGAAGCCAGATTTCTGGAAAACTGGTCACACGATTTTTTGCACGGTGAGTGTTTTTTAATACCTAGATGGTGGACTTCCATAGTCTGTATCGCTTATTGCTTGACGTGACCTAGCACTTCCATAGTCTGTATTGCTCATTGCTTGACGTGACCTAGTTTCCAACATATAAAGAATCCCAGATTTTTCTGACCATTTTGGATGAAGCCAGATTTCTGGAAAACTGGTCACACGATTTTTTGCACGATGAGTGTTTTTTAATCCCTAGGTGGTGCACTTCCATAGTCTGAATCGCTTATTGCTTGACGTGACCTAGTTTCCAAGATATAAAGAATCCCAGATTTTTCTGACAATTTTGGATGAAGCCAGATTTCTGGAAAACTGGTCACACGATTTTTTGCACGGTGAGTGTTTTCTAATCTCCAGATGGTGCACTTCCATAATCTGTATCGTTTATTGCTTGACGTGACCTAGTTTCCAAGCAATAAAATAATTAAAATTTTCCTGACCATTTTGGATGAAGCCAGATTTTTGGAAAACTGGTCACACGATTATTTGCACGGTGAGTGCTTTTTAATGCCTAGATGGCGGACTTCCATAGTCTGTATCGCTTATTGCTTGACGTGACCTAGTTTCCAAGATATAAAGAATCCCAGATTTTTCTGACCATTTTGGATGAAGCCAGATATCTGGAAAACTGGTCACACAATTGTTTGCACGTTGAGTGTTTTTTAATCCCTAGATGGTGTACTTCCATAGTCTGTATCGCTTATTGCTTGGCGTGACCTAGTTTCCAAGATATAAAGAATCCCAGATTTTTCTGACCATTTTGGATGAAGCCAGATTTCTGGAAAACTGGTCACACGATTTTTTGCACGGTGAGTGTTTTTGAATCTCCAGGTGGTCCATTTCCATAATCTGTATCGATAATTGCTTGACGCGACCTAGTTCCTAAAATATAAAGAATCCCAGATTTTTCTGACCATTTTGGATGAAGCCAGATTTCTGGAAAACTAGTCACACGATTTTTTGCACGGTGAGTGTTTTTTAATCTCCAGATGGTGCACTTCCATAATCTGTATCGTTTATTGCTTGACGTGACCTAGTTTCCAAGGTATAAAGAATCCCAAATTTTTCTGACCATTTTGGATGAAGCCAGATTTCTGGAAAACTGGTCACACAATTTTTTGCACGGTGAGTGTTTTTTAATCCCTAGATGGTGGACTTCCATAGTATGTATCGCCTATTGCTTGACGTGACCTAGTTTCCAAGATATAAAGAATCCCAGATTTTTCTGACCATTTTGGATGAAGCCAGATTTCTGGAAAACTGGTCACACGATTTTTTGCACGGTGAGTGTTTTTTAATCTCCAGGTGGTGCACTTCCATAATCTGTATAGATTATTGCTTGACGCGACCTAGTTCCTAAAATATAAAGAGTTCCAGATTTTTCTGATCATTTTGGATGAAGCCACATTTCTGTAAAACTTATGTAGCGATTTTTTGGTATTTCTACGTATATTTTTCACCATTGTCCACACTCAACTTTAATGTTGGCTCTACTGATCTGATAGTAAAAATGGCACGCGCGCAATTTCTGTTGTAAAGGCGCAATTTTTTAACAAAAAGGGCGCGAAAATATATATAAATGCAAATGACGCGTTTTTACAAAAAATTATTTGACAAAAGCGCTAATTTTATAGTTATTAAAAGGCACTAATTTAATAGCAATGCTCCATTTTGGATACAGCAGATTTCTAGAAAACTGATCTCACGCATTTTTGCACGGTAGGTCGTATGTAAACTCTGAATACTCCACTTCCGTATTGTGTACCAGTTGTTGCTTGACGCGACCTAGTTCCCAAGCAATAAAATAATTAAAATTTTACTGACCATTTTGGATGAAGCCAGATTGCTGGAAAACTGGTCACACGATTTTTTGCACGGTGAGTGTTTTTTAATCTCCAGATGGTGCACTTCCATAATCTGTATCGTTTATTGCTTGACGTGACCTAGTTTCCAAGATATAAAGAATTCCAGATTTTTCTGACCATTTTGGATGAAGACAGATTTCTGTAAAACTGGTCACACGATTTTTTGCACGGTGAGTGTTTTTTAATCTGTATCGCTTATTGCTTGACGTGACCTAGTTTCCAAGATATAAAGAATCCCAGATTTTTCTGACCATTTTGGATGAAGCCAGATTTCTGGAAATCTTGTCACACGATTTTTTGCACGGTGAGTGTTTTTGAATCCCTAGATGGTGGACTTCCATAGTCTGTATCGCTTATTGCTTGACGTGACCTAGTTTCCAAGATATAAAGAATACCAGTTTTTTCTGACCATTTTGGATGAAGCCAGATTTCTGGAAATCGTGTCACACGATTTTTTGCACGGTGAGTGTTTTTTAATCCCTAGATGGTGGACTTCCATAGTCTGTATCGCTGATTGCTTGACGTGACCTAGTTTCCAAGATATAAAGAATTCCAGATTTTTCTGACCATTTTGGATGAAGACAGATTTCTGTAAAACTGGTCACACGATTTTTTGCACGGTGAGTGTTTTTTAATCTGTATCGCTTATTGCTTGACGTGACCTAGTTTCCAAGATATAAAGAATCCCAGATTTTTCTGACCATTTTGGATGAAGCCAGATTTCTGGAAAACTGGGCACTCGATTTATTGCACGGTGAGTGGTTTTTAATCCCTAGATGGTGGACTTCCATAATCTGTATCGCTTATTGCTTGACGTGACCTAGTTTCCAAGATATAAAGAATCCCAGATTTTTCTGACCATTTTGGATGAAGCCAGATTTCTGGAAAACTGGTCACACGATTTTTTGCACGGTGAGTGTTTTTTAATCTCCAGGTGGTGCACTTCCATAATCTGTATAGATTATTGCTTGACGCGACCTAGTTCCTAAAATATAAAGAGTTCCAGATTTTTCTGATCATTTTGGATGAAGCCACATTTCTGTAAAACTTATGTAGCGATTTTTTGGTATTTCTACGTATATTTTGCACCATTGTCAACACTCAACTTTAATGTTGGCTCTACTGATCTGATAGTAAAAATGGCACGCGCGCAATTTCTGTTGTAAAGGCGCAATTTTTTAACAAAAAGGGCGCGAAAATATATATAAATGCAAATGACGCGTTTTTACAAATAATTATTTGATAAAAGCGCTAATTTTATAGTTATTAAAATGCACTAATTTAATAGCAATGCTCCATTTTAGATACAGCAGATTTCTAGAAAACTGATCTCACGCATTTTTGCACGGTAGGTCGTATGTAAACTCTGAATAGTCCACTTCCGTATTGTGCACCAGTTGTTGCTTGACGCGACCTAGTTCCCAAGCAATAAAATAATTAAAATTTTACTGACCATTTTGGATGAAGCCAGATTTCTGGAAAACTGGTCACACGATTTTTTGCACGGTGAGTGTTTTTTAATCTCCAGATGGTGCACTTCCATAATCAGTATCGTTTATTGATTGACGTGACCTAGTTTCCAAGATATAAAGAATCCCAAATTTTTCTGACAATTTGGATGAAGCAAGATATCTGGAAAACTGGTCACACAATTTTTTGCACGGAGAGTGTTTTTTAATCCCTAGATGGTGGACTTCCATAGTATGTATCGCCTATTACTTGACGTGACCTAGTTTCCAAGATATAAAGAATCCCAGATTTTTCTGACCATTTTGGATGAAGCCATAATTCTGGAAAACAGGTCACACGATTTTTTGCACGGTGAGTGTTTTTTAATCTCCACCTGGTGCACTTCCATAATCTGTATCGATTATTGCTTGGCGTGACCTAGTTTCCAAGATATAAAGAATCCCAGATTTTTCTGACCATTTTGGATGAAGCCAGATTTCTGGAAAACTGGTCACACGATTTATTGCACGGTGAGTGTTTTTTAATACCTAGATGGTGGACTTCCATAATCTGTATCGCTTATTGCTTGACGTGACCTAGTTTCCAACATATAAAAAATCCCAGATTTTTCTGACCATTTTGGATGAAGCCAGATTTCTGGAAAACTGGTCACACGATTTTTTGCACGGTGAGTGTTTTTTAATCCCTAGATGGTGGACTTCCATATTCTGTATCGCTTATTGCTTGACGTGACCTAGCACTTCCATAGTCTGTATTGCTCATTGCTTTACGTGACCTAGTTTCCAACATATAAAGAATCCCAGATTTTTCTGACCATTTTGGATGAAGCCAGATTTCTGGAAAACTGGTCACACGATTTTTTGCACGGTGAGTGTTTTTTAATCCCTAGGTGGTGCACTTCCATAGTCTGAATCGCTTATTGCTTGACGTGACCTAGTTTCCAAGATATAAAGAATCCCAGATTTTTCTGACCATTTTGGATGAAGCCAGATTTCTGGAAAACTGGTCACACGATTTTTTGCACGGTGAGTGTTTTCTAATCTCCAGATGATCCACTTCCATAATCTGTACCGTTTTTTGCTTGACGCGAACTAGTTTCCAAGCAATAAAATAATTAAAATTTTCCTGACCATTTTGGATGAAGCCAGATTTTTGGAAAACTGGTCACACGATTATTTGCACGGTGAGTGCTTTTTAATGCCTAGATGGCGGACTTCACTAGTCTGTATCGCTTATTGCTTGACGTGACCTAGTTTCCAAGATATAAAGAATCCCAGATTTTTCTGACCATTTTGGATGAAGCCAGATATCTGGAAAACTGGTCACACAATTGTTTGCACGTTGAGTGTTTTTTAATCCCTAGATGGTGGACTTCCATAGTCTGTATCGCTTATTGCTTGGCGTGACCTAGTTTCCAAGATATAAAGAATCCCAGATTTTTCTGACCATTTTGGATGAAGCCAGATTTCTGGAAAACTGGTCACACGATTTTTTGCACGGTGAGTGTTTTTGAATCTCCAGGTGGTCCATTTCCATAATCTGTATCGATAATTGCTTGACGCGACCTAGCACTTCCATAGTCTGTATTGCTCATTGCTTGACGTGACCTAGTTTCCAACATATAAAGAATCCCAGATTTTTCTGACCATTTTGGATGAAGCCAGATTTCTGGAAATCTTGTCACACGATTTTTTGCACGGTGAGAGTTTTTTAATCCCTAGATGGTGGACTTCCATAGTCTGTATCGCTTATTGCTTGGCGTGACCTAGTTTCCAACATATAAAGAATCCCAGATTTTTCTGACCATTTTGGATGAAGCCAGATTTCTGGAAAACTGGTCACACGATTTATTGCACGGTGAGTGTTTTTTAATCCCTAGATGGTGGACTTCCATAATCTGTATCGCTTATTGCTTGACGTGACCTTGTTTCCAACATATAAAGAATCCCAGATTTTTCTGACCATTTTGGATGAAGCCAGATTTCTGGAAAACTGGTCACACGATTTTTTGCACGGTGAGTGTTTTTTAATCCCTAGATGGTGGACTTCCATAGTCTGTATCGCTTATTGCTTGACGTGACCTAGCACTTCCATAGTCTGTATTGCTCATTGCTTGACGTGACCTAGTTTCCAACATATAAAGAATCCCAGATTTTTCTGACCATTTTGGATGAAGCCAGATTTCTGGAAATCTTGTCAAACGATTTTTTGCACGGTGAGAGTTTTTTAATCCCTAGATGGTGGACTTCCATAGTCTGTATCGCTTGACGTGACCTAGTTTCCAAGATATAAAGAATACCAGCTTTTTCTGACCATTTTGGATGAATCCAGATTTCTGGAAATCGTGTCACACGATTTTTTGCACGGTGAGTGTTTTTTAATCCCTATATGGTGGACTTCCATAGTCTGTATCGCTTATTGCTTGACGTGACCTGGTTTCCAGGATATAAAGAATCCCAGATTTTTCTGACCATTTTGGATGAAGCCAGATTTCTGGAAAACTGGTCACACGATTTATTGCGCGGTGAGTGGTTTTTAATCCCTTGATGGTGGTCTTCCATAATCTGTATCGCTTATTGCTTGACGCGACCTAGTTCCTAAAATATAAAGAGTTCCAGATTTTTCTGATCATTTTGGATGAAGCCACATTTCTGTAAAACTTATGTAGCGATTTTTTGGTATTTCTACGTATATTTTTCACCATTGTCCACACTCAACTTTAATGTTGGCTCTACTGATCTGATAGTAAAAATGGCACGCGCGCAATTTCTGTTGTAAAGGCGCAATTTTTTAACAAAAAGGGCGCGAAAATATATATAAATGCAAATGACGCGTTTTTACAAAAAATTATTTGACAAAAGCGCTAATTTTATAGTTATTAAAAGGCACTAATTTAATAGCAATGCTCCATTTTGGATACAGCAGATTTCTAGAAAACTGATCTCACGCATTTTTGCACGGTAGGTCGTATGTAAACTCTGAATAGTCCACTTCCGTATTGTGTACCAGTTGTTGCTTGACGCGACCTAGTTCCCAAGCAATAAAATAATTAAAATTTTACTGACCATTTTGGATGAAGCCAGATTTCTGGAAAACTGGTCACACGATTTTTTGCACGGTGAGTGTTTTTTAATCTCCAGATGGTGCACTTCCATAATCTGTATCGTTTATTGCTTGACGTGACCTAGTTTCCAAGATATAAAGAATCCCAAATTTTTCTGACAATTTGGATGAAGCCAGATATCTGGAAAACTGGTCACACAATTTTCAGCACGGTGAGTGTTTTTTAATCCCTAGATGGTGGACTTCCATAGTATGTATCGCCTATTGCTTGACGTGACCTAGTTTCCAAGATATAAAGAATACCAGATTTTTCTGACCATTTTGGATGAAGCCATAATTCTGGAAAACTGGTCACACGATTTTTTGCACGGTGAGTGTTTTTTAATCTCCACCTGGTGCACTTCCATAATCTGTATCGATTATTGCTTGACGTGACCTAGTTTCCAAGATATAAAGAATCCTAGATTTTTCTGACCATTTTGGATGAAGCCAGATTTCTGGAAAACTGGTCACACGATTTATTGCACGGTGAGTGTTTTTTAATCCCTAGATGGTGGACTTCCATAATCTGTATCGCTTATTGCTTGACGTGACCTAGTTTCCAAGATATAAAGAATCCCAGATTTTTCTGACCATTTTGGATGAAGCCAGATTTCTGGAAAACTTGTCACACGATTTTTTGCACGGTGAGTGTTTTTTAATCCCTAGATGGTGGACTTCCATAGTCTGTATCGCTTATTGCTTGACGTGACCTAGAACTTCCATAGTCTGTATTGCTTATTGCTTGACGTGACCTAGTTTCCAACATATAAAGAATCCCAGATTTTTCTGACCATTTTGGATGAAGCCAGATTTCTGGAAAACTGGTCACACGAGTTTTTGAACGGTGAGTGTTTTTTAATCCGTAGATGGTGGACTTCCATAGTCTGTATCGCTTATTGCTTAACGTGACCTAGTTTCCAAGATATAAAGAATCCCAGATTTTTCTGACCATTTTGGATGAAGCCAGATTTCTGGAAAACTGGTCACACGATTTTTTGCACGGTGAGTGTTTTTTAATCTCCAGATGGTGCACTTCCATAATCTGTATCGTTTATTGCTTGACGTGACCTAGTTTCCAAGGTATAAAGAATCCCAAATTTTTCTGACCATTTTGGATGAAGTAAGATTTCTGGAAAACTTGTCACACAATTTTTTGCACGGTAAGTGTTTTTAATCCCTAGATGGTGGACTTCCATAGTATGTATCGCCTATTGCTTGACGTGACCTAGTTTCCAGGATATAAAGAATACCAGATTTTTCTGACCATTTTGGATGAAGCCAGATTTCTGGAAAACTGGTCACACGATTTTTAGCACGGTGAGTGTTTTTTTTAATCCCTAGATGGTGGACTTTCATAGTCTGTATCGCTTATTGCTTGACGTGACCTAGTTTTCAAGATATAAAGAATACCAGATTTTTCTGACCATTTTGGATGAAGCCAGATTTCTGGAAATCTTGTCACACGATTTTTTGCACGGTGAGAGTTTTTTAATCCCTAGATGGTGGACTTCCATAGTCTGTATCGCTTATTGCTTGACGTGACCTAGTTTCCAAGATATAAAGAATACCAGATTTTTCTGACCATTTTGGATGAAGACAGATTTCTGGAAAACTGGTCACACGATTTTTTGCTCGGTGAGTGTTTTTTAATCTGTATCGCTTATTGCTTGACGTGACCTAGTTTCCAAGATATAAAGAATCCCAGATTTTTTGACCATTTTGGATGAAGCCAGATTTCTGGAAAACTGGGCACACGATTTATTGCACGGTGAGTGGTTTTTAATCCCTAGATGGTGGACTTCCATAATCTGTATCGCTTATTGCTTGACGTGACCTAGTTTCCAAGATATAAATAATACCAGATTTTTCTGACCATTTTGGATGAAGCCAGATTTCTGGAAATCTTGTCACACGATTTTTTGCACGGTGAGTGTTTTTTAATCCCTAGATACTGGACTTCCATAGTCTGCATCGCTGATTGCTTGACGTGACCTAGTTTCCAAGATATAAAGAATCCCAGATTTTTCTGACCATTTTGGATGAAGACAGATTTCTGGAAAACTGGTCACACGATTTTTTGCACGGTGAGTGTTTTTTAATCTGTATCGCTTATTGCTTGACGTGACCTAGTTTCCAAGATATAAAGAATCCCAGATTTTTTGACCATTTTGGATGAAGCCAGATTTCTGGAAAACTGGGCACACGATTTATTGCACGGTGAGTGATTTTTAATCCCTAGATGGTGGACTTCCATAATCTCTATCGCTTATTGCTTGACGTGACCTAGTTTCCAAGATATAAATAATCCCAGATTTTTCTGACCATTTTGGATGAAGCCAGATTTCTGGAAAACTGGTCACACGATTTTTTGCACGGTGAGTGTTTTTTAATCTCCAGGTGGTGCACTTCCATAATCTGTATAGATTATTGCTTGACGCGACCTAGTTCCTAAAATATAAAGAGTTCCAGATTTTTCTGATCATTTTGGAGGAAGCCACATTTCTGTAAAACTTATGTAGCGATTTTTTGGTATTTCTACGTATATTTTGCACCATTGTCAACACTCAACTTTAATGTTGGCTCTACTGATCTGATAGTAAAAATGGCACGCGCGCAATTTCTGTTGTAAAGGCGCAATTTTTTAACAAAAAGGGCGCGAAAATATATATAAATGCAAATGACGCGTTTTTACAAAAAATTAATTGACAAAAGCGCTAATTTTATAGTTATTAAAAGGCACTAATTTAATAGCAATGCTCCATTTTGGATACAGCAGATTTCTAGAAAACTGATCTCACGCATTTTTGCACGGTAGGTCGTATGTAAACTCTGAATAGTCCACTTCCGTATTGTGTACCAGTTGTTGCTTGACGCGACCTAGTTCCCAAGCAATAAAATAATTAAAATTTTACTGACCATTTTGGATGAAGCCAGATTTCTGGAAAACTGGTTACACGATTTTTTGCACGGTGAGTGTTTTTTAATCTCCAGATGGTGCACTTCCATAATCTGTATCGTTTATTGCTTGACGTGACCTAGTTTCCAAGATATAAAGAATCCCAAATTTTTCTGACAATTTGGATGAAGCCAGATATCTGGAAAACTGGTCACACAATTTTCAGCACGGTGAGTGTTTTTTAATCCCTAGATGGTGGACTTCCATAGTATGTATCGCCTATTGCTTGACGTGACCTAGTTTCCAAGATATAAAGAATACCAGATTTTTCTGACCATTTTGGATGAAGCCATAATTCTGGAAAACAGGTCACACGATTTTTTGCACGGTGAGTGTTTTTTAATCTCCACCTGGTGCACTTCCATAATCTGTATCGATTATTGCTTGACGTGACCTAGTTTCCAAGATATAAAGAATCCCAGATTTTTCTGACCATTTTGGATGAAGCCAGATTTCTGGAAAACTGGTCACACGATTTATTGCACGGTGAGTGTTTTTTAATCCCTAGATGGTGGACTTCCATAATCTGTATCGCTTATTGCTTGACGTGACCTAGTTTCCAAGATATAAAGAATCCCAGATTTTTCTGACCATTTTGGATGAAGCCAGATTTCTGGAAAACTTGTCACACGATTTTTTGCACGGTGAGTGTTTTTTAATCCCTAGATGGTGGACTTCCATAGTCTGTATCGCTTATTGCTTGACGTGACCTAGCACTTCCATAGTCTGTATTGCTTATTGCTTGACGTGACCTAGTTTCCAACATATAAAGAATCCCAGATTTTTCTGACCATTTTGGATGAAGCCAGATTTCTGGAAAACTGGTCACACGATTTTTTGAACGGTGAGTGTTTTTTAATCCCTAGATGGTGGACTTCCATAGTCTGTATCGCTTATTGCTTAACGTGACCTAGTTTCCAAGATATAAAGAATCCCAGATTTTTCTGACCATTTTGGATGAAGCCAGATTTCTGGAAAACTGGTCACACGATTTTTTGCACGGTGAGTGTTTTTTAATCTCCAGATGGTGCACTTCCATAATCTGTATCGTTTATTGCTTGACGTGACCTAGTTTCCAAGGTATAAAGAATCCCAAATTTTTCTGACCATTTTGGATGAATCCAGATTTCTGGAAATCGTGTCACACGATTTTTTGCACGGTGAGTGTTTTTTAATCCCTATATGGTGGACTTCCATAGTCTGTATCGCTTATTGCTTGACGTGACCTGGTTTCCAGGATATAAAGAATCCCAGATTTTTCTGACCATTTTGGATGAAGCCAGATTTCTGGAAAACTGGTCACACGATTTATTGCGCGGTGAGTGGTTTTTAATCCCTTGATGGTGGTCTTCCATAATCTGTATCGCTTATTGCTTGACGCGACCTAGTTCCTAAAATATAAAGAGTTCCAGATTTTTCTGATCATTTTGGATGAAGCCACATTTCTGTAAAACTTATGTAGCGATTTTTTGGTATTTCTACGTATATTTTTCACCATTGTCCACACTCAACTTTAATGTTGGCTCTACTGATCTGATAGTAAAAATGGCACGCGCGCAATTTCTGTTGTAAAGGCGCAATTTTTTAACAAAAAGGGCGCGAAAATATATATAAATGCAAATGACGCGTTTTTACAAAAAATTATTTGACAAAAGCGCTAATTTTATAGTTATTAAAAGGCACTAATTTAATAGCAATGCTCCATTTTGGATACAGCAGATTTCTAGAAAACTGATCTCACGCATTTTTGCACGGTAGGTCGTATGTAAACTCTGAATAGTCCACTTCCGTATTGTGTACCAGTTGTTGCTTGACGCGACCTAGTTCCCAAGCAATAAAATAATTAAAATTTTACTGACCATTTTGGATGAAGCCAGATTTCTGGAAAACTGGTCACACGATTTTTTGCACGGTGAGTGTTTTTTAATCTCCAGATGGTGCACTTCCATAATCTGTATCGTTTATTGCTTGACGTGACCTAGTTTCCAAGATATAAAGAATCCCAAATTTTTCTGACAATTTGGATGAAGCCAGATATCTGGAAAACTGGTCACACAATTTTCAGCACGGTGAGTGTTTTTTAATCCCTAGATGGTGGACTTCCATAGTATGTATCGCCTATTGCTTGACGTGACCTAGTTTCCAAGATATAAAGAATACCAGATTTTTCTGACCATTTTGGATGAAGCCATAATTCTGGAAAACTGGTCACACGATTTTTTGCACGGTGAGTGTTTTTTAATCTCCACCTGGTGCACTTCCATAATCTGTATCGATTATTGCTTGACGTGACCTAGTTTCCAAGATATAAAGAATCCCAGATTTTTCTGACCATTTTGGATGAAGCCAGATTTCTGGAAAACTGGTCACACGATTTATTGCACGGTGAGTGTTTTTTAATCCCTAGATGGTGGACTTCCATAATCTGTATCGCTTATTGCTTGACGTGACCTAGTTTCCAAGATATAAAGAATCCCAGATTTTTCTGACCATTTTGGATGAAGCCAGATTTCTGGAAAACTTGTCACACGATTTTTTGCACGGTGAGTGTTTTTTAATCCCTAGATGGTGGACTTCCATAGTCTGTATCGCTTATTGCTTGACGTGACCTAGAACTTCCATAGTCTGTATTGCTTATTGCTTGACGTGACCTAGTTTCCAACATATAAAGAATCCCAGATTTTTCTGACCATTTTGGATGAAGCCAGATTTCTGGAAAACTGGTCACACGAGTTTTTGAACGGTGAGTGTTTTTTAATCCCTAGATGGTGGACTTCCATAGTCTGTATCGCTTATTGCTTAACGTGACCTAGTTTCCAAGATATAAAGAATCCCAGATTTTTCTGACCATTTTGGATGAAGCCAGATTTCTGGAAAACTGGTCACACGATTTTTTGCACGGTGAGTGTTTTTTAATCTCCAGATGGTGCACTTCCATAATCTGTATCGTTTATTGCTTGACGTGACCTAGTTTCCAAGGTATAAAGAATCCCAAATTTTTCTGACCATTTTGGATGAAGTAAGATTTCTGGAAAACTTGTCACACAATTTTTTGCACGGTAAGTGTTTTTAATCCCTAGATGGTGGACTTCCATAGTATGTATCGCCTATTGCTTGACGTGACCTAGTTTCCAGGATATAAAGAATACCAGATTTTTCTGACCATTTTGGATGAAGCCAGATTTCTGGAAAACTGGTCACACGATTTTTTGCACGGTGAGTGTTTTTTTTAATCCCTAGATGGTGGACTTTCATAGTCTGTATCGCTTATTGCTTGACGTGACCTAGTTTTCAAGATATAAAGAATACCAGATTTTTCTGACCATTTTGGATGAAGCCAGATTTCTGGAAATCTTGTCACACGATTTTTTGCACGGTGAGAGTTTTTTAATCCCTAGATGGTGGACTTCCATAGTCTGTATCGCTTATTGCTTGACGTGACCTAGTTTCCAAGATATAAAGAATACCAGATTTTTCTGACCATTTTGGATGAAGACAGATTTCTGGAAAACTGGTCACACGATTTTTTGCTCGGTGAGTGTTTTTTAATCTGTATCGCTTATTGCTTGACGTGACCTAGTTTCCAAGATATAAAGAATCCCAGATTTTTTGACCATTTTGGATGAAGCCAGATTTCTGGAAAACTGGGCACACGATTTATTGCACGGTGAGTGGTTTTTAATCCCTAGATGGTGGACTTCCATAATCTGTATCGCTTATTGCTTGACGTGACCTAGTTTCCAAGATATAAATAATACCAGATTTTTCTGACCATTTTGGATGAAGCCAGATTTCTGGAAATCTTGTCACACGATTTTTTGCACGGTGAGTGTTTTTTAATCCCTAGATACTGGACTTCCATAGTCTGCATCGCTGATTGCTTGACGTGACCTAGTTTCCAAGATATAAAGAATCCCAGATTTTTCTGACCATTTTGGATGAAGACAGATTTCTGGAAAACTGGTCACACGATTTTTTGCACGGTGAGTGTTTTTTAATCTGTATCGCTTATTGCTTGACGTGACCTAGTTTCCAAGATATAAAGAATCCCAGATTTTTTGACCATTTTGGATGAAGCCAGATTTCTGGAAAACTGGGCACACGATTTATTGCACGGTGAGTGATTTTTAATCCCTAGATGGTGGACTTCCATAATCTCTATCGCTTATTGCTTGACGTGACCTAGTTTCCAAGATATAAATAATCCCAGATTTTTCTGACCATTTTGGATGAAGCCAGATTTCTGGAAAACTGGTCACACGATTTTTTGCACGGTGAGTGTTTTTTAATCTCCAGGTGGTGCACTTCCATAATCTGTATAGATTATTGCTTGACGCGACCTAGTTCCTAAAATATAAAGAGTTCCAGATTTTTCTGATCATTTTGGAGGAAGCCACATTTCTGTAAAACTTATGTAGCGATTTTTTGGTATTTCTACGTATATTTTGCACCATTGTCAACACTCAACTTTAATGTTGGCTCTACTGATCTGATAGTAAAAATGGCACGCGCGCAATTTCTGTTGTAAAGGCGCAATTTTTTAACAAAAAGGGCGCGAAAATATATATAAATGCAAATGACGCGTTTTTACAAAAAATTATTTGACAAAAGCGCTAATTTTATAGTTATTAAAAGGCACTAATTTAATAGCAATGCTCCATTTTGGATACAGCAGATTTCTAGAAAACTGATCTCACGCATTTTTGCACGGTAGGTCGTATGTAAACTCTGAATAGTCCACTTCCGTATTGTGTACCAGTTGTTGCTTGACGCGACCTAGTTCCCAAGCAATAAAATAATTAAAATTTTACTGACCATTTTGGATGAAGCCAGATTTCTGGAAAACTGGTTACACGATTTTTTGCACGGTGAGTGTTTTTTAATCTCCAGATGGTGCACTTCCATAATCTGTATCGTTTATTGCTTGACGTGACCTAGTTTCCAAGATATAAAGAATCCCAAATTTTTCTGACAATTTGGATGAAGCCAGATATCTGGAAAACTGGTCACACAATTTTCAGCACGGTGAGTGTTTTTTAATCCCTAGATGGTGGACTTCCATAGTATGTATCGCCTATTGCTTGACGTGACCTAGTTTCCAAGATATAAAGAATACCAGATTTTTCTGACCATTTTGGATGAAGCCATAATTCTGGAAAACAGGTCACACGATTTTTTGCACGGTGAGTGTTTTTTAATCTCCACCTGGTGCACTTCCATAATCTGTATCGATTATTGCTTGACGTGACCTAGTTTCCAAGATATAAAGAATCCCAGATTTTTCTGACCATTTTGGATGAAGCCAGATTTCTGGAAAACTGGTCACACGAGTTTTTGAACGGTGAGTGTTTTTTAATCCCTAGATGGTGGACTTCCATAGTCTGTATCGCTTATTGCTTAACGTGACCTAGTTTCCAAGATATAAAGAATCCCAGATTTTTCTGACCATTTTGGATGAAGCCAGATTTCTGGAAAACTGGTCACACGATTTTTTGCACGGTGAGTGTTTTTTAATCTCCAGATGGTGCACTTCCATAATCTGTATCGTTTATTGCTTGACGTGACCTAGTTTCCAAGGTATAAAGAATCCCAAATTTTTCTGACCATTTTGGATGAAGTAAGATTTCTGGAAAACTTGTCACACAATTTTTTGCACGGTAAGTGTTTTTAATCCCTAGATGGTGGACTTCCATAGTATGTATCGCCTATTGCTTGACGTGACCTAGTTTCCAGGATATAAAGAATACCAGATTTTTCTGACCATTTTGGATGAAGCCAGATTTCTGGAAATCTTGTCACACGATTTTTTGCACGGTGAGAGTTTTTTAATCCCTAGATGGTGGACTTCCATAGTCTGTATCGCTTATTGCTTGACGTGACCTAGTTTCCAAGATATAAAGAATACCAGATTTTTCTGACCATTTTGGATGAAGACAGATTTCTGGAAAACTGGTCACACGATTTTTTGCTCGGTGAGTGTTTTTTAATCTGTATCGCTTATTGCTTGACGTGACCTAGTTTCCAAGATATAAAGAATCCCAGATTTTTTGACCATTTTGGATGAAGCCAGATTTCTGGAAAACTGGGCACACGATTTATTGCACGGTGAGTGGTTTTTAATCCCTAGATGGTGGACTTCCATAATCTGTATCGCTTATTGCTTGACGTGACCTAGTTTCCAAGATATAAATAATACCAGATTTTTCTGACCATTTTGGATGAAGCCAGATTTCTGGAAATCTTGTCACACGATTTTTTGCACGGTGAGTGTTTTTTAATCCCTAGATACTGGACTTCCATAGTCTGCATCGCTGATTGCTTGACGTGACCTAGTTTCCAAGATATAAAGAATCCCAGATTTTTCTGACCATTTTGGATGAAGACAGATTTCTGGAAAACTGGTCACACGATTTTTTGCACGGTGAGTGTTTTTTAATCTGTATCGCTTATTGCTTGACGTGACCTAGTTTCCAAGATATAAAGAATCCCAGATTTTTTGACCATTTTGGATGAAGCCAGATTTCTGGAAAACTGGGCACACGATTTATTGCACGGTGAGTGATTTTTAATCCCTAGATGGTGGACTTCCATAATCTCTATCGCTTATTGCTTGACGTGACCTAGTTTCCAAGATATAAATAATCCCAGATTTTTCTGACCATTTTGGATGAAGCCAGATTTCTGGAAAACTGGTCACACGATTTTTTGCACGGTGAGTGTTTTTTAATCTCCAGGTGGTGCACTTCCATAATCTGTATAGATTATTGCTTGACGCGACCTAGTTCCTAAAATATAAAGAGTTCCAGATTTTTCTGATCATTTTGGAGGAAGCCACATTTCTGTAAAACTTATGTAGCGATTTTTTGGTATTTCTACGTATATTTTGCACCATTGTCAACACTCAACTTTAATGTTGGCTCTACTGATCTGATAGTAAAAATGGCACGCGCGCAATTTCTGTTGTAAAGGCGCAATTTTTTAACAAAAAGGGCGCGAAAATATATATAAATGCAAATGACGCGTTTTTACAAAAAATTATTTGACAAAAGCGCTAATTTTATAGTTATTAAAAGGCACTAATTTAATAGCAATGCTCCATTTTGGATACAGCAGATTTCTAGAAAACTGATCTCACGCATTTTTGCACGGTAGGTCGTATGTAAACTCTGAATAGTCCACTTCCGTATTGTGTACCAGTTGTTGCTTGACGCGACCTAGTTCCCAAGCAATAAAATAATTAAAATTTTACTGACCATTTTGGATGAAGCCAGATTTCTGGAAAACTGGTTACACGATTTTTTGCACGGTGAGTGTTTTTTAATCTCCAGATGGTGCACTTCCATAATCTGTATCGTTTATTGCTTGACGTGACCTAGTTTCCAAGATATAAAGAATCCCAAATTTTTCTGACAATTTGGATGAAGCCAGATATCTGGAAAACTGGTCACACAATTTTCAGCACGGTGAGTGTTTTTTAATCCCTAGATGGTGGACTTCCATAGTATGTATCGCCTATTGCTTGACGTGACCTAGTTTCCAAGATATAAAGAATACCAGATTTTTCTGACCATTTTGGATGAAGCCATAATTCTGGAAAACAGGTCACACGATTTTTTGCACGGTGAGTGTTTTTTAATCTCCACCTGGTGCACTTCCATAATCTGTATCGATTATTGCTTGACGTGACCTAGTTTCCAAGATATAAAGAATCCCAGATTTTTCTGACCATTTTGGATGAAGCCAGATTTCTGGAAAACTGGTCACACGATTTATTGCACGGTGAGTGTTTTTTAATCCCTAGATGGTGGACTTCCATAATCTGTATCGCTTATTGCTTGACGTGACCTAGTTTCCAAGATATAAAGAATCCCAGATTTTTCTGACCATTTTGGATGAAGCCAGATTTCTGGAAAACTTGTCACACGATTTTTTGCACGGTGAGTGTTTTTTAATCCCTAGATGGTGGACTTCCATAGTCTGTATCGCTTATTGCTTGACGTGACCTAGCACTTCCATAGTCTGTATTGCTTATTGCTTGACGTGACCTAGTTTCCAACATATAAAGAATCCCAGATTTTTCTGACCATTTTGGATGAAGCCAGATTTCTGGAAAACTGGTCACACGATTTTTTGAACGGTGAGTGTTTTTTAATCCCTAGATGGTGGACTTCCATAGTCTGTATCGCTTATTGCTTAACGTGACCTAGTTTCCAAGATATAAAGAATCCCAGATTTTTCTGACCATTTTGGATGAAGCCAGATTTCTGGAAAACTGGTCACACGATTTTTTGCACGGTGAGTGTTTTTTAATCTCCAGATGGTGCACTTCCATAATCTGTATCGTTTATTGCTTGACGTGACCTAGTTTCCAAGGTATAAAGAATCCCAAATTTTTCTGACCATTTTGGATGAAGTAAGATTTCTGGAAAACTGGTCACACAATTTTTTGCACGGTAAGTGTTTTTAATCCCTAGATGGTGGACTTCCATAGTATGTATCGCCTATTGCTTGACGTGACCTAGTTTCCAGGATATAAAGAATACCAGATTTTTCTGACCATTTTGGATGAAGCCAGATTTCTGGAAAACTGGTCACACGATTTTTTGCACGGTGAGTGTTTTTTTTAATCCCTAGATGGTGGACTTCCATAGTCTGTATCGCTTATTGCTTGACGTGACCTAGTTTTCAAGATATAAAGAATACCAGATTTTTCTGACCATTTTGGATGAAGCCAGATTTCTGGAAATCTTGTCACACGATTTTTTGCACGGTGAGAGTTTTTTAATCCCTAGATGGTGGACTTCCATAGTCTGTATCGCTTATTGCTTGACGTGACCTAGTTTCCAAGATATAAAGAATACCAGATTTTTCTGACCATTTTGGATGAAGACAGATTTCTGGAAAACTGGTCACACGATTTTTTGCACGGTGAGTGTTTTTTAATCTGTATCGCTTATTGCTTGACGTGACCTAGTTTCCAAGATATAAAGAATCCCAGATTTTTTTGACCATTTTGGATGAAGCCAGATTTCTGGAAAACTGGGCACACGATTTATTGCACGGTGAGTGGTTTTTAATCCCTAGATGGTGGACTTCCATAATCTGTATCGCTTATTGCTTGACGTGACCTAGTTTCCAAGATATAAATAATACCAGATTTTTCTGACCATTTTGGATGAAGCCAGATTTCTTGAAAACTGGTCACACGATTTTTTGCACGGTGAGTGTTTTTTAATCTCCAGGTGGTGCACTTCCATAATCTGTATAGATTATTGCTTGACGCGACCTAGTTCCTAAAATATAAAGAGTTCCAGATTTTTCTGATCATTTTGGAGGAAGCCACATTTCTGTAAAACTTATGTAGCGATTTTTTGGTATTTCTACGTATATTTTGCACCATTGTCAACACTCAACTTTAATGTTGGCTCTACTGATCTGATAGTAAAAATGGCACGCGCGCAATTTCTGTTGTAAAGGCGCAATTTTTTAACAAAAAGGGCGCGAAAATATATATATATATGCAAATGACGCGTTTTTACAAATAATTATTTTATAAAAGCGCTAATTTTATAGGTATTAAAAGGCACTAATTTAATAGCAATGCTCCATTTTGGATGCAGCAGATTTCTAGAAAACTGATCTTACGCATTTTTGCATGGTAGGTCGTTTGTAAACTCTGAATAGTCCACTTCCGTATTGTGTACCAGTTGTTGCTTGACGCGACCTAGTTCCCAAGAAATAAAATAATTAAAATTTTACTGACCATTTTGGATGAAGCCAGATTTCTGGAAAACTGATCACACGATTTTTTGCACTGTGAGTGTTTTTTAATCCCTAGATGGTGGACTTCCATAGTCTGTATCGCTTATTGCTTGACGTGACCTAGTTTCCAAGATATAAAGAATCCCAGATTTTTCTGACCATTTTGGATGAAGCCAGATTTCTGGAAAACTGGTCACACGATTTTTTGCACGGTGAGTGTTTTTGAATCTCCAGGTGGTCCATTTCCATAATCTGTATCGATAATTGCTTGACGCGACCTAGTTCCTAAGATATAAAGAATCCCAGATTTTTCTGACCATTTTGGATGAAGCCAGATTTCTGGAAAACTGGTTACAAGATTTTTTGCACGGTGATTGTTTTTTAATCTCCTGATGGTGCACTTCCATAATGTGTATCGTTTATTGCTTGACGTGACCTAGTTTCCAAGATATAAAGAATCCCAAATTTTTCTGACAATTTGGATAAAGCCAGATATCTGGAAAACTGGTCACACAAATTTTTGCACGGTGAGTGTTTTTTAATCCCTAGATGGTGGACTTCCATAGTATGTATCGCCTATTGCTTGACGTGACCTAGTTTCCAAGATATAAAGAATACCAGATTTTTCTGACCATTTTGGATGAAGCCAGATTTCTGGAAAACTGGTCAAACGATTTTTTGCACGGTGAGTGTTTTTTAATCCCTAGATGGTCCACTTCTATAATCTGTATCGCTTATTGCTTGACGTTACTTAGTTTGCAAGATATAAAGAATCCCAGATTTTTCTGACCATTTTGGATGAAGACAGATTTCTGGAAAACTGGTCACACGATTTATTGCACGGTGAGTGGTTTTTAATCCCTAGATGGTGGACTTCCATAATCAATATCGCTTATTGCTTGACGTGCCCTAGTTTCCAAGATATAAAGAATCCCAAATTTTTCTGACCATTTTGGATGAAGCCAGATTTCTGGAAAACTGGTCACACGATTTTTTGCACGGTGGGTGTTTTTTAATCTCCAAGTGGTGCAATTCCATAATCTGTATAGATTATTGCTTGACGCGACATAGTTCCTAAAATATAAAGAGTTCCAGATTTTTCTGATCATTTTGGATGAAGCCACATTTCTGTAAAACTTATGTAGCGATTTTTTGGTATTTCTACGTATATTTTGCACCATTGTCCACACTCAACTTTAATGTTGGCTCTACTGATCTGATAGTAAAAATGGCACGCGCGCAATTTCTGTTGTAAAGGCGCAATTTTTTAACAAAAAGGGCGCGAAAATATATATAAATGCAAATGACGCGTTTTTACAAATAATTATTTGATAAAAGCGCTAATTTTATAGTTATTAAAAGGCACTAATTTAATAGCAATGCTCCATTTTGGATACAGCAGATTTCTAGAAAACTGATCTCACGCATTTTTGCACGGTAGGTCGTATGTAAACTCTGAATAGTCCACTTCCGTATTGTGTACCAGTTTTTGCTTGACGCGACCTAGTTCCCACGCAATAAAATAATTAAAATTTTACTGACCATTTTGGATGAAGCCAGATTTCTGGAAAACTGGTTAAACGATTTTTTGCACGGTGAGTGTTTTTTAATCTCCAGATGGTGCACTTCCATAATCTGTATCGTTTATTGCTTGACGTGACCTAGTTTCCAAGATATAAAGAATCCCAAATTTTTCTGACAATTTGGATGAAGCCAGATATCTGGAAAACTGGTCACACAATTTTCGGCACGGTGAGTGTTTTTTAATCCCTAGATGGTGGACTTCCATAGTATGTATCGCCTATTGCTTGACGTGACCTAGTTTCCAAGATATAAAGAATACCAGATTTTTCTGACCATTTTGGATGAAGCCATAATTCTGGAAAACAGGTCACACGATTTTTTGCACGGTGAGTGTTTTTTAATCTCCACCTGGTGCACTTCCATAATCTGTATCGTTTATTGGTTGACGTGACCTAGTTTCCAAGATATAAAGAATCCCAGATTTTTCTGACCATTTTGGATGAAGCCAGATTTCTGGAAAACTGGTCACACGATTTATTGCACGGTGAGTGTTTTTTAATCCCTAGATGGTGGACTTCCATAGTCTGTATCGCTTATTGCTTGACGTGACCTAGCACTTCCATAGTCTGTATTGCTTGACGTGACCTAGTTTCCAACATATAAAGAATCCCAGATTTTTCTGACCATTTTGGATGAAGCCAGATTTCTGGAAAACTGGTCACACGATTTTTTGCACGGTGAGTGTTTTTTAATCCCTAGATGGTGGACTTGCATAGTCTGTATCGCTTATTGCTTGACGTGACCTAGCACTTCCATAGTCTGTATTGCTTATTGCTTGACGTGACCTAGTTTCCAACATATAAAGAATCCCAGATTTTTCTGACCATTTTGGATGAAGCCAGATTTCTGGAAAACTGGTCACACGATTTTTTGCACTTCCATAGTCTGTATCACTTATTGCTTGACGTTACTTAGTTTGCAAGATATAAAGAATCCCAGATTTGTCTGACCATTTTGGATGAAGCCAGATTTCTAGAAAACTGATCTCACGCATTTTTGCACGGTAGGTCGTATGTAAACTCTGAATAGTCCACTTCCGTATTGTGTACCAGTTTTTGCTTGACGCGACCTAGTTCCCACGCAATAAAATAATTAAAATTTTACTGACCATTTTGGATGAAGCCAGATTTCTGGAAAACTGGTTAAACGATTTTTTGCACGGTGAGTGTTTTTTAATCTCCAGATGGTGCACTTCCATAATCTGTATCGTTTATTGCTTGACGTGACCTAGTTTCCAAGATATAAAGAATCCCAGATTTTTCTGACCATTTTGGATGAAGCCAGATTTCTGGAAAACTGGTCACACGATTTATTGCACGGTGAGTGTTTTTTAATCCCTAGATGGTGGACTTCCATAGTCTGTATCGCTTATTGCTTGACGTGACCTAGCACTTCCATAGTCTGTATTGCTTGACGTGACCTAGTTTCCAACATATAAAGAATCCCAGATTTTTCTGACCATTTTGGATGAAGCCAGATTTCTGGAAAACTGGTCACACGATTTTTTGCACGGTGAGTGTTTTTTAATCCCTAGATGGTGGACTTGCATAGTCTGTATCGCTTATTGCTTGACGTGACCTAGCACTTCCATAGTCTGTATTGCTTATTGCTTGACGTGACCTAGTTTCCAACATATAAAGAATCCCAGATTTTTCTGACCATTTTGGATGAAGCCAGATTTCTGGAAAACTGGTCACACGATTTTTTGCACTTCCATAGTCTGTATCACTTATTGCTTGACGTTACTTAGTTTGCAAGATATAAAGAATCACAGATTTTTCTGACCATTTTGGATGAAGCCAGATTTCTGGAAAACTGGTCACACGATTTATTGCACGGTAAGTGGTTTTTAATCCCTAGATGGTGGACTTCCATAATCTGTATCGCTTATTGCTTGACGTGCCCTAGTTTCAAAGATATAAACAATCCCAGATTTTTCTGACCATTTTGGATGAAGCCAAATTTCTGGAAAACTGGTCACACGATTTTGTGCACGGTGAGTGTTTTCTAATCTCCAGATGGTCCACCTCCATAATCTGAACCGTTTATTGCTTGACGCGAACTAGTTTCCAAGCAATAAAATAATAAAAATTTTCCTGACCATTTTGGATGAAGCCAGATTTCTGGAAAACTGGTCACACGATTTTTTGCGCGGTGAGTTTTTTTAATCCCTAGGTGGTGGACTTCCATAATCTGTATCGCTTATTGCTTGACGTGACCTAGTTTCCAAGATATAAAGAATCCCAGATTTTTCTGACCATTTTGGATGAAGCCAGATTTCTGGAAAACTGGTCACACGATTTTTTGCACGGTGAGTGTTTTTTAATCCCTAGATGGTGGACTTGCATAGTCTGTATCGCTTATTGCTTGACGTGACCTAGCACTTCCATAGTCTGTATTGCTTATTGCTTGACGTGACCTAGTTTCCAACATATAAAGAATCCCAGATTTTTCTGACCATTTTGGATGAAGCCAGATTTCTGGAAAACTGGTCACACGATTTTTTGCACTTCCATAGTCTGTATCACTTATTGCTTGACGTTACTTAGTTTGCAAGATATAAAGAATCCCAGATTTGTCTGACCATTTTGGATGAAGCCAGATTTCTAGAAAACTGATCTCACGCATTTTTGCACGGTAGGTCGTATGTAAACTCTGAATAGTCCACTTCCGTATTGTGTACCAGTTTTTGCTTGACGCGACCTAGTTCCCACGCAATAAAATAATTAAAATTTTACTGACCATTTTGGATGAAGCCAGATTTCTGGAAAACTGGTTAAACGATTTTTTGCACGGTGAGTGTTTTTTAATCTCCAGATGGTGCACTTCCATAATCTGTATCGTTTATTGCTTGACGTGACCTAGTTTCCAAGATATAAAGAATCCCAGATTTTTCTGACCATTTTGGATGAAGCCAGATTTCTGGAAAACTGGTCACACGATTTATTGCACGGTGAGTGTTTTTTAATCCCTAGATGGTGGACTTCCATAGTCTGTATCGCTTATTGCTTGACGTGACCTAGCACTTCCATAGTCTGTATTGCTTGACGTGACCTAGTTTCCAACATATAAAGAATCCCAGATTTTTCTGACCATTTTGGATGAAGCCAGATTTCTGGAAAACTGGTCACACGATTTTTTGCACGGTGAGTGTTTTTTAATCCCTAGATGGTGGACTTGCATAGTCTGTATCGCTTATTGCTTGACGTGACCTAGCACTTCCATAGTCTGTATTGCTTATTGCTTGACGTGACCTAGTTTCCAACATATAAAGAATCCCAGATTTTTCTGACCATTTTGGATGAAGCCAGATTTCTGGAAAACTGGTCACACGATTTTTTGCACTTCCATAGTCTGTATCACTTATTGCTTGACGTTACTTAGTTTGCAAGATATAAAGAATCACAGATTTTTCTGACCATTTTGGATGAAGCCAGATTTCTGGAAAACTGGTCACACGATTTATTGCACGGTAAGTGGTTTTTAATCCCTAGATGGTGGACTTCCATAATCTGTATCGCTTATTGCTTGACGTGCCCTAGTTTCAAAGATATAAACAATCCCAGATTTTTCTGACCATTTTGGATGAAGCCAAATTTCTGGAAAACTGGTCACACGATTTTGTGCACGGTGAGTGTTTTCTAATCTCCAGATGGTCCACCTCCATAATCTGAACCGTTTATTGCTTGACGCGAACTAGTTTCCAAGCAATAAAATAATAAAAATTTTCCTGACCATTTTGGATGAAGCCAGATTTCTGGAAAACTGGTCACACGATTTTTTGCGCGGTGAGTTTTTTTAATCCCTAGGTGGTGGACTTCCATAATCTGTATCGCTTATTGCTTGACGTGACCTAGTTTCCAAGATATAAAGAATCCCAGATTTTTCTGACCATTTTGGATGAAGCCAGATTTCTGGAAAACTTGTCACACCATTTTTTGCACGGTGAGTGTTTTTTAATCCCTAGATGGTGGACTTCCATAATCTGTATCGCTTATTGCTTGACGTGACCTAGTTTCCAAGATATAAAGATTCCCAGATTTTTCTGACCATTTTGGATGAAGCCAGATTTCTGGAAAACTGGTCACACGATTTTTTGCGCGGTGAGTGTTTTCTAATCTCCAGATGATCCACTTCCATAATCTGTACCGTTTATTGCTTGACGCGAACTAGTTTCCAAGCAATAAAATCATTAAAATTTTCCTGACCATTTTGGATGAAGCCAGATTTCTGGAAATCTTGTCACACGATTTTTGTACGGTGAGTGTTTTTTAATCCCTAGATGGTGGACTTCCATAGTCTGCATCGCTGATTGCTTGACGTGACCTAGTTTCCAAGATATAAAGAATCCCAGATTTTTCTGACCATTTTGGATGAAGACAGATTTCTGGAAAACTGGTCACACGATTTTTTGCACGGTGAGTGTTTTTTAATCTGTATCGTTTATTGCTTGACGTGACCTAGTTTCCAAGATATAAAGAATCCCAGATTTTTTGACCATTTTGGATGAAGCCAGATTTCTGGAAAACTGGGCACACGATTTATTGCACGGTGAGTGGTTTTTAATCCCTAGATGGTGGACTTCCATAATCTCTATCGCTTATTGCTTGACGTGACCTAGTTTCCAAGATATAAATAATCCCAGATTTTTCTGACCATTTTGGATGAAGCCAGATTTCTGGAAAACTGGTCACACGATTTTTTGCACGGTGAGTGTTTTTTAATCTCCAGGTGGTGCACTTCCATAATCTGTATAGATTATTGCTTGACGCGACCTAGTTCCTAAAATATAAAGAGTTCAAGATTTTTCTGATCATTTCGGATGAAGCCAGATTTCTGGAAAACTGGTTACAAGATTTTTTGCACGGTGAGTGTTTTTTAATCTCCTGATGGTGCACTTCCATAATGTGTATCGTTTATTGCTTGACGTGACCTAGTTTCCAAGATATAAAGAATCCCAAATTTTTCTGACAATTTGGATAAAGCCAGATATCTGGAAAACTGGTCACACGATTTTTTGCACGGTGAGTGTTTTTTAATCTCTAGATGGTCCACTTCTATAATCTGTATCGCTTATTGCTTGACGTTACTTAGTTTGCAAGATATAAAGAATCCCAGATTTTTCTGACCATTTTGGATGAAGCCAGATTTCTGGAAAACTGGTCACACGATTTATTGCACGGTGAGTGGTTTTTAATCCCTAGATGGTGGACTTCCAGAATCAATATCGCTTATTGCTTGACGTGCCCTAGTTTCCAAGATATAAAGAATCCCAAATTTTTCTGACCATTTTGGATGAAGCCAGATTTCTGGAAAACTGGTCACACGATTTTTTGCACGGTGAGTGTTTTTTAATCTCCAAGTGGTGCACTTCCATAATCTGTATAGATTATTGCTTGACGCGACATAGTTCCTAAAATATAAAGAGTTCCAGATTTTTCTGATCATTTTGGATGAAGCCACATTTCTGTAAAACTTATGTAGCGATTTTTTGGTATTTCTACGTATATTTTGCACCATTGTCCACACTCAACTTTAATGTTGGCTCTACTGATCTGATAGTAAAAATGGCACGCGCGCAATTTCTGTTGTAAAGGCGCAATTTTTTAACAAAAAGGGCGCGAAAATATATATAAATGCAAATAATTATTTGATAAAAGCGCTAATTTTATAGTTATTAAAAGGCACTAATTTAATAGCAATGCTCCATTTTGGATGCAGCAGATTTCTAGAAAACTGATCTTACGCATTTTTGCACGGTAGGTCGTTTGTAAACTCTGAATAGTCCACTTCCGTATTGTGTACCAGTTGTTGCTTGACGCGACCTAGTTCCCAAGCAATAAAATAATTAAAATTTTACTGACCATTTTGGATGAAGCCAGATTTCTGGAAAACTGGTTAAACGATTTTTTGCACGGTGAGTGTTTTTTAATCTCCAGATGGTGCACTTCCATAATCTGTATCGTTTATTGCTTGACGTGACCTAGTTTCCAATATATAAAGAATCCCAAATTTTTCTGACAATTTGGATGAAGCCAGATATCTGGAAAACTGGTCACACAATTTTCGGCACGGTGAGTGTTTTTTAATCCCTAGATTGTGGACTTCCATAGTATGTATCGCCTATTGCTTGACGTGACCTAGTTTCCAAGATATAAAGAATCCCAAATTTTTCTGACAATTTGGATGAAGCCAGATATCTGGAAAACTGGTCACACAATTTTCGGCACGGTGAGTGTTTTTTAATCCCTAGATGGTGGACTTCCATAGTATGTATCGCCTATTGCTTGACGTGACCTAGCACTTCCATAGTCTGTATTGCTTGACGTGACCTAGTTTCCAACATATAAAGAATCCCAGATTTTTCTGACCATTTTGGATGAAGACAGATTTCTGGAAAACTGGTCACACGATTTTGTGCACGGTGAGTGTTTTCTAATCTCCATATGGTCCACCTCCATAATCTGAACCGTTTATTGCTTGACGCGAACTAGTTTCCAAGCAATAAAATAATAAAAATTTTCCTGACCATTTTGGATGAAGCCAGATTTCTGGAAAACTGGTCACACGATTTTTTGCGCGGTGAGTGTTTTTAATCCCTAGGTGGTGCACTTCCATAGTCTGTATCGCTTATTGCTTGACGTGACCTAGTTTCCAAGATATAAAGAATCCCAGATTTTTCTGACCATTTTGGATGAAGCCAGATTTCTGGAAATCTGGTCACACGATTTTTTGCACGGTGATTGTTTTTTAGTCCCTAGATGGTGCACTTCCATAGTCTGTATTGCTTATTGCTTGAAGTGACCTAGTTTCCAAGTAATAAAATAATTAAAAATTTACTGACCATTTTGGATGAAGCCAGATTTCTGGAAAACTGGTTACACGATTTTTTGCACGGTGAGTGTTTTTTAATCCCTAGGTGGTGCACTTCCATAGTCTGTATCGCTTATTGCTTGACGTGACCTAGTTTCCAAGATATAAAAAATCCCAGATTTTTCTGACCATTTTGGATGAAGCCAGATTTCTGGAAAACTAGTCACACGATTTTTTGCACGGTGAGTGTTTTTTAATCCCTAGATAAGCAATAAGCAATACAGACTTCCATAGTCTGTATTGCTTATTGCTTGACGTGACCTAGTTTCCAAGTAATGAAATAATTACAAATTTACTGACCATTTTGGATGAAGCCAGATTTCTGGAAAACTGGTCACACGATTTTTTGCACGGTGAGTGTTTTTTAATCCCTAGGTGGTGCACTTCCATAGTCTGAATCGCTTATTGCTTAACGTGACCTAGTTTCCAAGATATAAAGAATCCCAGATCTTTCTGACCATTTTGGATGAAGCCAGATTTCTGGAAAACTGGTCACACGATTTTTTGCGCGGTGAGTGTTTTCTAATCTCCAGATGATCCACTTCCATAATCTGTACCGTTTATTGCTTGACGCGAACTAGTTTCCAAGCAATAAAATCATTAAAATTTTCCTGACCATTTTGGATGAAGCCAGATTTCTGGAAAACTGGTCACACGATTATTTGCACGGTGAGTGTTTTTTAATGCCTAGATGGCGGACTTCCATAGTCTGTATCGCTTATTGCTTGACGTGACCTAGTTTCCAAGATATAAAGAATCCCAGATTTTTCTGACCATTTTGGATGAAGCCAGATTTCTGGAAAACTGGTCACACGATTTTTTGCGCGGTGAGTGTTTTCTAATCTCCAGATGATCCACTTCCATAATCTGTACCGTTTATTGCTTGACGCGAACTAGTTTCCAAGCAATAAAATCATTAAAATTTTCCTGACCATTTTGGATGAAGCCAGATTTCTGGAAAACTGGTCACACGATTATTTGCACGGTGAGTGTTTTTTAATGCCTAGATGGCGGACTTCCATAGTCTGTATCGCTTATTGCTTGACGTGACCTAGTTTCCAAGATATAAAGAATCCCAGATTTTTCTGACCATTTTGGATGAAGCCATATTTCTGGAAAACTGGTCACACGATTTTTTGCACGATGAGTGTTTTTTAATCCCTAGGTGGTGCACTTCCATAGTCTGTATCGCTTATTGCTTAACGTGACCTAGTTTCCAAGATATAAAGAATCCCAGATCTTTCTGACCATTTTGGATGAAGCCAGATTTCTGGAAAACTGGTCATACGATTTTTTGCACGGTGAGTGTTTTTTAATCCCTAGATGGTGGACTTACCTAATTTGTATCGCTTATTACTTGACGTGACCTAGTTTCCAAGATATAAAGAATCCCAGATTTTTCTGACCATTTTGGATGAAGCCAGATTTCTGGAAAACTGGTCACACGATTTTTTGCACGGTGAGCGTTTTTTAATCCCTAGGTGGTGCACTTCCATAGTCTTAATCTCTTATTGCTTGACGTGACCTAGTTTCCAAGATATAAAGAATCCCAGATTTTTCTGACCATTTTGGATGAAGCCAGATTTCTGGAAAACTGGTTACACGATTTTTTGCACGATGAGTGTTTTTTAATCCCTAGGTGGTGCACTCCATAGTCTGTATCGCTTATTGCTTAACGTGACCTAGTTTCCAAGATATAAAGAATCCCAGATCTTTCTGACCATTTTGGATGAAGCCAGATTTCTGGAAAACTGGTCATACGATTTTTTGCACGGTGAGTGTTTTTTAATCCCTAGATGGTGGACTTACCTAATTTGTATCGCTTATTACTTGACGTGACCTAGTTTCCAAGATATAAAGAATCCCAGATTTTTCTGACCATTTTGGATGAAGCCAGATTTCTGGAAAACTGGTCACACGATTTTTTGCACGGTGAGTGTTTTTTAATCCCTAGGTGGTGCACTTCCATAGTCTTAATCTCTTATTGCTTGACGTGACCTAGTTTCCAAGATATAAAGAATCCCAGATTTTTCTGACCATTTTGGATGAAGCCAGATTTCTGGAAAACTGGTCATACGATTTTTTGCACGGTGAGTGATGGCGGACTTACCTAATTTGTATCGCTTATTACTTGACGTGACCTAGTTTCCAAGATATAAAGAATCCCAGATTTTTCTGACCATTTTGGATGAAGCCAGATTTCTGGAAAACTGGTCACACGATTTTTTGCACGGTGAGTGTTTTTTAATCCCTAGGTGGTGCACTTCCATAGTCTTAATCTCTTATTGCTTGACGTGACCTAGTTTCCAAGATATAAAGAATCCCAGATTTTTCTGACCATTTTGGATGAAGCCAGATTTCTGGAAAACTGGTCACACGATTTTTTGCACGATGAGTGTTTTTTAATCCCTAGATGGTGGACTTCCATAGTCTGTATCGCTGATTGCTTGACATGGCCTAGTTTCCAAGATATAAAGAATCCCAGATTTTTCTGACCATTTTGGATGAAGACAGATTTCTGGAAAACTGGTCACACGATTTTTTGCACTTCCATAGTCTGTATCGCTTATTGCTTGACGTTACTTAGTTTGCAAGATATAAAGAATCACAGATTTTTCTGACCATTTTGGATGAAGCCAGATTTCTGGAAAACTGGTCACACGATTTATTGCACGGTAAGTGGTTTTTAATCCCTAGATGGTGGACTTCCATAATCTGTATCGCTTATTGCTTGACGTGCCCTAGTTTCCAAGATATAAACAATCCCAGATTTTTCTGACCATTTTGGATGAAGCCAGATTTCTGGAAAACTGGTCACACGATTTTGTGTACGGTGAGTGTTTTCTAATCTCCAGATGGTCCACCTCCATAATCTGAACCGTTTATTGCTTGACGCGAACTAGTTTCCAAGCAATAAAATAATAAAAATTTTCCTGACCATTTTGTATGAAGCCAGATTTCTGGAAAACTGGTCACACGATTTTTTGCGCGGTGAGTGTTTTTAATCCCTAGGTGGTGCACTTCCATAGTCTGTATCGCTTATTGCTTGACGTGACCTAGTTTCCAAGATATAAAGAATCCCAGATTTTTCTGACCATTTTGGATGAAGCCAGATTTCTGGAAATCTGGTCACACGATTTTTTGCACGGTGATTGTTTTTTAGTCCCTAGATGGTGCACTTCCATAGTCTGTATTGCTTATTGCTTGACGTGACCTAGTTTCCCAGTAATAAAATAATTAAAAATTTACTGACCATTTTGGATGAAGCCAGATTTCTGGAAAACTGGTTACACGATTTTTTGCACGGTGAGTGTTTTTTAATCCCTAGGTGGTGCACTTCCATAGTCTGTATCGCTTATTGCTTGACGTGACCTAGTTTCCAAGATATAAAAAATCCCAGATTTTTCTGACCATTTTGGATGAAGCCATATTTCTGGAAAACTGGTCACACGATTTTTTGCACGGTGAGTGTTTTTTAATCCCTAGATAAGCAATAAGCAATACAGACTTCCATAGTCTGTATTGCTTATTGCTTGACGTGACCTAGTTTCCAAGTAATGAAATAATTACAAATTTACTGACCATTTTGGATGAAGCCAGATTTCTGGAAAACTGGTCACACGATTTTTTGCACGGTGAGTGTTTTTTAATCCCTAGGTGGTGCACTTCCATAGTCTGAATCGCTTATTGCTTGACGTGACCTCGTTTCCAAGATATAAAGAATCCCAGATTTTTCTGACAATTTGGATGAAGCCAGATTTCTGGAAAACTGGTCACACGATTTTTTGCGCGGTGAGTGTTTTCTAATCTCCAGATGATCCACTTCCATAATCTGTACCGTTTATTGCTTGACGCGAACTAGTTTCCAAGCAATAAAATCATTAAAATTTTCCTGACCATTTTGGATGAAGCCAGATTTCTGGAAAACTGGTCACACGATTATTTGCACGGTTAGTGTTTTTTAATGCCTAGATGGCGGACTTCCATAGTCTGTATCGCTTATTGCTTGACGTGACCTAGTTTCCAAGATATAAAGAATCCCAGATTTTTCTGACCATTTTGGATGAAGCCAGATTTCTGGAAAACTGGTCACACGTTTTTTTGCACGATGAGTGTTTTTTAATCCCTAGGTGGTGCACTTCCATAGTCTGTATCGCTTATTGCTTAACGTGACCTAGTTTCCAAGATATAAAGAATCCCAGATCTTTCTGACCATTTTGGATGAAGCCAGATTTCTGGAAAACTGGTCATACGATTTTTTGCACGGTGAGTGTTTTTTAATCCCTAGATGGTGGACTTACCTAATTTTTATCGCTTATTACTTGACGTGACCTAGTTTCCAAGATATAAAGAATCCCAGATTTTTCTGACCATTTTGGATGAAGCCAGATTTCTGGAAAACTGGTCATACGATTTTTTGCACGGTGAGTGTTTTTAATCCCTAGATGGTGGACTTACCTAATTTGTATCGCTTATTACTTGACGTGACCTAGTTTCCAAGATATAAAGAATCCCAGATTTTTCTGACCATTTTGGATGAAGCCAGATTTCTGGAAAACTGGTCACACGATTTTTTGCACGGTGAGTGTTTTTTAATCCCTAGGTGGTGCACTTCCATAGTCTTAATCTCTTATTGCTTGACGTGACCTAGTTTCCAAGATATTGTTACGTTTTTACTTTACGTTGGGTTCTTTTAATTGCAAAATAAATACACTCTGTTATTACTTTTACTGTAAGTCGCTTTATTTACTTAACACCACTGTTATAAAAATACAGCAAACTGTTAAACACTCTTGATATTCGACAACTTAACTCTTTGACTTTTAAATTAATACTGCAATACTACTCGCCAGCACGATTCATTTATATAGGTGCTTTAAGAGCACCAGAATGTTCTCTTCCAGACATATCTGGCAGGTTCGACTGTTATTGCTCTTGTTTTTTTGTTTGTGTGATTGGTTATTTCTTTATACCTGTGTGTGTGGCTGTTTATTTGTTTATGCTTGTATTTATGTATGTGGCTGTGTATTTAACAGAAGAGTGTTTATTTTAATCTGTGTGTGTATGCGTAATTGTTTAAGGCGTTACTCTTTACTGTTTGTTTCTTTCTATCATCATTGTAGGAAAATAAGCCATTAATGTTGTTGTTGTTGTTCGAGAGTATTGTTGTTCAGAGCTTATAATAAATAAATTCTTCTTTCGTAACACTACCCCCTTCTCAAACCTGTTCGTCCCGAACAGACACAGATGTACCTTTTCCATAGTTGGCTAGCCGCTCCAAGTGCACAACTTTCATTTTTGATCTTGAGCTCTGGAATTTCTGTATTCTGTAAACTACGTCGTTTAGCCGCTTTATTACTTTATAAGGTCCGTCCCAATGAGTTTGTAGTTTGGGTGATAATCCTTTCTTCCGTTGTGGGTTAAAAAGTAGAACCAGTTGTCCCTCGTTAAATCCCTCAGAGTTGGCAGCTCGATCATATCTGGCTTTCATTTTATCACTGGTTAATTTTATCCGATTCCGCACGAATTCGTGAATCTCCTGAAGGTCCCTTTGCGCCTGACTAGAGTTTTCGCCGTCTCCTTCTGCCGATGTTGGCTTAACACCAAACTCTAAATCTGCAGGCAAATTTAGCTCAGATCCAAAGACTATTTTCGCTGGTGTTCGTGAGGTGGAATCGTGAACAGCTGATCTATATGCCAATAAAAACTTGGGTATATGCTCATCCCAGTCCCTCTGATGTGCGCTGACCACTTTTCTCAGGTATTCTTCCAGGGTTCGATTGAATCGTTCGACCATACCATCAGATTGCGGATGTAACGGTGTCGTTCTGGTCTTTCTTATTCCGTATACCTCGCACATCTCTTTAAATATAACGGATTCAAAATTTCGGCCTTGGTCGGAGTGCAGTTCTAAGGGAACACCATAGCGACACACCCAGTTGCTTATAAAAGCGTCTACAATCGTTCTGGCTTCTTGATTGGGAATGGCATATACTTCCGGCCATTTGCTAAAATAGTCCATGACCACTAAGACGTATCGGTTTCCAGCATTGCTAGCAGGGAAGGGACCTGCTACGTCCATCGCTATACGTTCAAAGGGAGCGCCTGAATTGTACTGCTGAAGCTGCCCCCGACTCCTTCGTACTGGACCCTTTGCTGCAATGCACTCCTGGCAATTGGCTATCCACTCTGCTACGGCTTGTTGACAGCCGACCCAATAGAACCGTTGTTTTATCTTTTCCAGCGTTTTCGTTACACCAAGGTGACCTCCACTAGGACCATTGTGGAATTGTTTCACGACCTCTTTGATCTTGGAGGATGGCACGACGATTAAGTCTATCACAGTTTTGCCGTCTGTGCTTTCCCAAGTGCGACATAAGCAGCCATCCTTCAACCTTAGACTGTTCCACTGGGCCCAATATGCCTTCGCCAGTGGACTTTCTGGTGAGATCTCACTTCGCGTCGGTCTTCTGTCTTCCTCTTTAGCCGCTATAACTTTTGCCAATATGGGATCGTTTCTTTGTGCTGTCGGCCAGTCTTCACTAGATTCTGTATGTGTAAGCCGAACATCAATAACGAATTCTTTTCTCTCTGCCTTTGTGCAATGCTTACACCCCAGATCACATGGCCGCCTAGAAAGGGCGTCTGCGTTGTTATGCTTGCCTCCTTTTCTGTGCTCAATACTAAAGTCATAGCTCTGAAGACGCTCTATCCAGCGTGCAAGCTGTCCTTCAGGGCTCTTGAATTGCAGCAACCACCTGAGTGCGGCATGATCTGTCCTCAACGTAAAATGTTGGCCATACAAATACTTGTGATAGTGTTTTATGCACTCCAATGCTGCTAGAAGCTCTCGTCGCGTTACGCAATAGTTTCTTTCAGGCTTCGAAAGTACTCTGCTGTAATAGCCTATAACCTTTTCTGTCCCATCTACCACTTGCGACAGCACGCCTCCTATTCCATATCCGCTCGCATCAGTGTCTAGCATGAATTTTTGCCCAGCTACTGGATATGCCAGGATAGGTGCCACACACAACAATTCCTTGAGCTTCTGGAATGCTTCCTCGGCTGCTTCACTCCACTGGTAAGGTCGCGACTTTTTGGTTAGCTCATGTAGGCTCGCAGCAACACTAGCAAAATTTGGCACAAATCGTCTGTAGTATGTGCAGAGTCCCAAGAAACTTCGTAACTCGTGAAGATTTTGAGGACGAGGCCAGTCCTTTACTGCCCGTATTTTATCTTCATCGGTTGATATGCCCTCTGCTGTTACACGATGCCCCAAGTATTTGACTTCCTTCTGAAACAATGCACATTTCTTAACACTGAGCTTCAGTCCAGCCGCTGATATACGCCTGAAGACTTCTTCCATATTCCTTAGGTGTTCATCGAAGGTCTTTCCCATGACAATTATGTCATCCAGATACACCAGGCATGACTTCCAATTAAGTCCCTTTAACACTCGTTCCATTAAACGCTCGAAGGTGGCTGGAGCGTTGCAGAGACCAAATGGCATAACATTAAACTGCCATAAACCATCGAGAGCACTAAAAGCAGTTTTTTTCTTTATCTTTGTCTGCTATCTCGACTTGCCAGTAACCGCTCTGTAAATCTAGCGTAGAAAACCACTTGGTTCCTGCTAGCGTGTCCAAGGTGTCATCGATTCTTGGTAGCGGATAACTGTCCTTTTTGGTAACATCGTTGAGCTTTCTGTAGTCAACGCAGAATCTAGTGCTGCCATCTTTCTTCTTTACTAAAACTACCGGCGAGCTCCAGGGACTCGAAGATGGTTCGATGATTCCGTCTCGCTCCATTTCGTTGACTAGCTGCTTTACTTCGCTCCGCTTAGCTAGAGGAATGCTCCTGGGGGCTTGTTTTATGGGCCTCGCTTCGCCAGTATTTATTTCATGCTTCACTATTGCCGTTCTACCTTGGCTTTTATCTTTTAGGGCGAAGACGGAGGCGTACTTTCGTAGCAGCTGCTTGGCTTTGTTTCTGTCAGGTGGCTCCAGCTCTGCTACCCATTTCCCCACGTGTTCTGCTAGTATTTCGCGCTCTTTAGTTGACAGTTTTTCAGGCTCTGAGTCTCTCTCGCAATTAATTATGGCCTCTGCTGGTGTACATTGAGCTATCTGAGAGTTTTTACCAATTACTTTTTCACTGTTGGATAGATTTAACACTCTCACAGGAATTTTTCCATTCTTACAGGTTTTCACGAGGGCTTTTGCTGTTATTGTTTCACTCTTAATTCCTGATGGTTCTACCACCCACAACCGGTTGTCCTCACAATCTTCCTCCATACGTGCCCATATCACAGTTTCTGCCTGAGGTGGTAATTTCTCGGATGCTACAGCAACCAGCTTCCTTACTGCAAATTTACTCACATATCCAATATCAAGGGGTATTTCGACGTTTCGCCAGATCATTATTTGTTGCCCCATGCGCAGATCGACTCCATGCATAATCATAAAATCTGCGCCAATAATAACTTCGTCCACGATATCGGCAACAATAAACACATGGTCCACACTCATGTTGGCTATAGTTAATCTGACTTTGGCCTTACCATAGACAGTAGCAAATTCTCCGGTAGCGGTGCGCAGACTTACATTATTCAATGGTTCCACTTTTCCCTTTACTAAATCGGGCCTTATAATAGACTGCGACGCTCCTGTGTCTATTGTCAGAATACGCTTTCCTCCGTTGATATACCCACTTGCAGTAAGATTGCTGTTTTGCTGCTGCATCACAGATATGGAGATTGTGGGGCTTTCGGTTGTGGGAGCTAGCTCATGCCCCGTAGTGCTAGCTCTCTTTAGTTTAACGACTCTTGAGATGTTCCATGAGTCGCACGTTTATTGTTTCTTGGCGGCGAAACAGATCTGGCTCGTTTTCTTGCTGCCTTACAGTTTCGTTGAAAATGGCCGACTTTGCCGCAATTAAAGCACTTAGCGTTTGTTCTACTTTGTCTTTCATCTAAGACTTTCTTTACCGACTCAAGTACTTGCTTTATGTCGTCCATTGTTGTTTTCTCATCTTCAGCAGCAACTTCAACTTTTCGCACTTTGTATGACTGCGGCCTCGAAATGACTTTTGCTGTTTCTTGAGCCAGAGCGTAAGTAATGGTTTCAGCAAAGGATGTGTTTTGCTTAGCGCAAACTGCGTGCTTAATATCTGGGTCACGAATACCATTAACAAATGCCTCCACCTTGAACTGTTCTCGAAGTGGATGGTTTTCCCCAGGGTATATTAGCTGCACCAAGCGCTCTATCTCCATGGCGAAATCCTGAAGCGTCTCATTTGCTCTCTGCAGCCTGCCGCGTAGCTCCATTCTATACAGCTCCTTTTTATGATCGCCGCCATATTTCCGCTGTAACGCCACCATTATGTCCTCATAATTATTTCTGCAGCTAGTTGGTAGGCTTTCGAGGACTTCTGCTGCAGATCCTTTAAGTGCCAGAATCAGTTCAATCGCTTTCTCTTCATTGCTCCATAGATTTTTACTGGCCACTGTCTCAAACTGAAATTTGAAGACGTTGAAGGGTATGTTGCCGTCGAAACTGGGAGCTTTTATCCTATTTGTGTTTTCAGTCACTACTCGTACTGGACCTTCTCTTATTTCCAGGCTCATAATTTTGTTTTCAAGCTCCTGCAGCTTTACATCGACATCCTTTACCTGTACTTCGACGCCACTAGTTTCTAGAAGATTCACTTTTCTGTTTAATCCAGACAGTTGCACTTCTACGGCAGAGATTTTTTCGTCGAACTTGCTGACCTTAATTTCTACGTCATCTACTCGCTTATTGAAGGTCTCAGAAATTTCTTGTAGCTTCTCGTTAACTTTTTCTAGTTTCTCATTGTTTGCTCTAGAAACCTCTTGAATCTCAGTTAGAAGTTGTTGGTTTTCACCTCTTACTTCAGCTAACAGTTTTTCGCTGTTTGCATTAGAAGCTTCGTGAACTTCAGCTAATAGTTTTTCACTGTTTGCTCTAGAAGCTTCGTGAACTTCGGCTAATAGTTTTTCACTGTTTGCTCTAGAAGCTTCTTGTACATTTTCTAGAAGCATTCTAGAGTTTTCTCCCATTTTCTCCATCATAGCGGCGAACATCGTATTGAAGTCCATGCTACTTGCTGTTGTTGTTTCACGGCTACATACCTCTGCCACCTCTTTTTCATCGAACTCATATGCGCCAATGTCCATGCCACGACGCTTGAATTCATCTATGAGCCTCTTCTGTAGATCAGTTTTGTTACCTGCTGTTGGCAAATCCAGCTTACTCAACTCCTTTTTCAGCTGCTCCACTTTAAGTTCTTCAAATTTCATTTTTATTATTTTAAGTTATTTTATTTTACAATTTCACTTCTGTCACCAATTGTTACGTTTTTACTTTACGTTGGGTTCTTTTAATTGCAAAATAAATACACTCTGTTATTACTTTTACTGTAAGTCGCTTTATTTACTTAACACCACTGTTATAAAAATACAGCAAACTGTTAAACACTCTTGATATTCGACAACTTAACTCTTTGACTTTTAAATTAATACTGCAATACTACTCGCCAGCACGATTCATTTATATAGGTGCTTTAAGAGCACCAGAATGTTCTCTTCCAGACATATCTGGCAGGTTCGACTGTTATTGCTCTTGTTTTTTGTTTGTGTGATTGGTTATTTCTTTATACCTGTGTGTGTGGCTGTTTATTTGTTTATGCTTGTATTTATGTATGTGGCTGTGTATTTAACAGAAGAGTGTTTATTTTAATCTGTGTGTGTATGCGTAATTGTTTAAGGCGTTACTCTTTACTGTTTGTTTCTTTCTATCATCATTGTAGGAAAATAAGCCATTAATGTTGTTGTTGTTGTTCGAGAGTATTGTTGTTCAGAGCTTATAATAAATAAATTCTTCTTTCGTAACAATATAAAGAATCCCAGATTTTTCTGACCATTTTGGATGAAGCCAGATTTCTGGAAAACTGGTCACACGATTTTTTGCACGATGAGTGTTTTTTAATCCCTAGATGGTGGACTTCCATAGTCTGTATCGCTGATTGCTTGACATGGCCTAGTTTCCAAGATATAAAGAATCCCAGATTTTTCTGACCATTTTGGATGAAGACAGATTTCTGGAAAACTGGTCACACGATTTTTTGCACTTCCATAGTCTGTATCGCTTATTGCTTGACGTTACTTAGTTTGCAAGATATAAAGAATCACAGATTTTTCTGACCATTTTGGATGAAGCCAAATTTCTGGAAAACTGGTCACACGATTTATTGCACGGTGAGTGTTTTCTAATCTCCAGATGGTCCACCTCCATAATCTGAACCGTTTATTGCTTGACGCGAACTAGTTTCCAAGCAATAAAATCATTAAAATTTTCCTGACCATTTTGGATGAAGCCAGATTTCTGGAAAACTGGTCACACGATTATTTGCACGGTGAGTGTTTTTTAATGCCTAGATGGCGGACTTCCATAGTCTGTATCGCTTATTGCTTGACGTGACCTAGTTTCCAAGATATAAAGAATCCCAGATTTTTCTGACCATTTTGGATGAAGCCAGATTTCTGGAAAAATGGTCACACGATTTTTTGCGCGGTGAGTGTTTTCTAATCTCCAGATGATCCACTTCCATAATCTGTACCGTTTATTGCTTGACGCGAACTAGTTTCCAAGCAATAAAATCATTAAAATTTTCCTGACCATTTTGGATGAAGCCAGATTTCTGGAAAACTGGTCACACGATTATTTGCACGGTGAGTGTTTTTTAATGCCTAGATGGCGGACTTCCATAGTCTGTATCGCTTATTGCTTGACGTGACCTAGTTTCCAAGATATAAAGAATCCCAGATTTTTCTGACCATTTTGGATGAAGACAGATTTCTGGAAAACTGGTCACACGATTTTTTGCACTTCCATAGTCTGTATCGCTTATTGCTTGACGTTACTTAGTTTGCAAGATATAAAGAATCACAGATTTTTCTGACCATTTTGGATGAAGCCAGATTTCTGGAAAACTGGTCACACGATTTTTTGCACGGTGAGTGTTTTTTAATCCCTAGGTGGTGCACTTCCATAGTCTTAATCTCTTATTGCTTGACGTGACCTAGTTTCCAAGATATAAAGAATCCCAGATTTTTCTGACCATTTTGGATGAAGCCAGATTTCTGGAAAACTGGTCACACGATTTTTTGCACGATGAGTGTTTTTTAATCCCTAGATGGTAGACTTCCATAGTCTGTATCGCTGATTGCTTGACATGGCCTAGTTTCCAAGATATAAAGAATCCCAGATTTTTCTGACCATTTTGGATGAAGACAGATTTCTGGAAAACTGGTCACACGATTTTTTGCACTTCCATAGTCTGTATCGCTTATTGCTTGACGTTACTTAGTTTGCAAGATATAAAGAATCCCAGATTTTTCTGACCATTTTGGATGAAGCCAGATTTCTGGAAAACTGGTCATACGATTTTTTGCACGGTGAGTGTTTTTAATCCCTAGATGGTGGACTTACCTAATTTGTATCGCTTATTACTTGACGTGACCTAGTTTCCAAGATATAAAGAATCCCAGATTTTTCTGACCATTTTGGATGAAGCCAGATTTCTGGAAAACTGGTCACACGATTTTTTGCACGGTGAGTGTTTTTTAATCCCTAGGTGGTGCACTTCCATAGTCTTAATCTCTTATTGCTTGACGTGACCTAGTTTCCAAGATATAAAGAATCCCAGATTTTTCTGACCATTTTGGATGAAGCCAGATTTCTGGAAAACTGGTCACACGATTTTTTGCACGATGAGTGTTTTTAATCCCTAGATGGTGGACTTACCTAATTTGTATCGCTTATTACTTGACGTGACCTAGTTTCCAAGATATAAAGAATCCCAGATTTTTCTGACCATTTTGGATGAAGCCAGATTTCTGGAAAACTGGTCACACGATTTTTTGCACGGTGAGTGTTTTTTAATCCCTAGGTGGTGCACTTCCATAGTCTTAATCTCTTATTGCTTGACGTGACCTAGTTTCCAAGATATAAAGAATCCCAGATTTTTCTGACCATTTTGGATGAAGCCAGATTTCTGGAAAACTGGTCACACGATTTTTTGCGCGGTGAGTGTTTTTAATCCCTAGGTGGTGCACTTCCATAATCTGTATCGTTTATTGCTTGACGTGACCTAGTTTCCAAGATATAAAGAATCCCAGATCTTTCTGACCATTTTGGATGAAGCCAGATATCTGGAAAACTGGTCACACAATTTTCGGCACGGTGAGTGTTTTTTAATCCCTAGATGGTGGACTTACCTAATTTGTATCGCTTATTACTTGACGTGACCTAGTTTCCAAGATATAAAGAATCCCAGATTTTTCTGACCATTTTGGATGAAGCCAGATTTCTGGAAAACTGGTCACACGATTTTTTGCGCGGTGAGTGTTTTTAATCCCTAGGTGGTGCACTTCCATAGTCTGTATCGCTTATTGCTTGACGTGACCTAGTTTCCAAGATATAAAGAATCCCAGATTTTTCTGACCATTTTGGATGAAGCCAGATTTCTGGAAATCTGGTCACACGATTTTTTGCACGGTGATTGTTTTTTAGTCCCTAGATGGTGCACTTCCATAGTCTGTATTGCTTATTGCTTGACGTGACCTAGTTTCCCAGTAATAAAATAATTAAAAATTTACTGACCATTTTGGATGAAGCCAGATTTCTGGAAAACTGGTTACACGATTTTTTGCACGGTGAGTGTTTTTTAATCCCTAGGTGGTGCACTTCCATAGTCTGTATCGCTTATTGCTTGACGTGACCTAGTTTCCAAGATATAAAAAATCCCAGATTTTTCTGACCATTTTGGATGAAGCCAGATTTCTGGAAAACTGGTCACACGATTTTTTGCACGGTGAGTGTTTTTTAATCCCTAGATAAGCAATAAGCAATACAGACTTCCATAGTCTGTATTGCTTATTGCTTGACGTGACCTAGTTTCCAAGTAATGAAATAATTACAAATTTACTGACCATTTTGGATGAAGCCAGATTTCTGGAAAACTGGTCACACGATTTTTTGCACGGTGAGTGTTTTTTAATCCCTAGGTGGTGCACTTCCATAGTCTGAATCGCTTATTGCTTGACGTGACCTCGTTTCCAAGATATAAAGAATCCCAGATTTTTCTGACAATTTGGATGAAGCCAGATTTCTGGAAAACTGGTCACACGATTTTTTGCGCGGTGAGTGTTTTCTAATCTCCAGATGATCCACTTCCATAATCTGTACCGTTTATTGCTTGACGCGAACTAGTTTCCAAGCAATAAAATCATTAAAATTTTCCTGACCATTTTGGATGAAGCCAGATTTCTGGAAAACTGGTCACACGATTATTTGCACGGTTAGTGTTTTTTAATGCCTAGATGGCCGACTTCCATAGTCTGTATCGCTTATTGCTTGACGTGACCTAGTTTCCAAGATATAAAGAATCCCAGATTTTTCTGACCATTTTGGATGAAGCCAGATTTCTGGAAAACTGGTCACACGTTTTTTTGCACGATGAGTGTTTTTTAATCCCTAGGTGGTGCACTTCCATAGTCTGTATCGCTTATTGCTTAACGTGACCTAGTTTCCAAGATATAAAGAATCCCAGATCTTTCTGACCATTTTGGATGAAGCCAGATTTCTGGAAAACTGGTCATACGATTTTTTGCACGGTGAGTGTTTTTTAATCCCTAGATGGTGGACTTACCTAATTTTTATCGCTTATTACTTGACGTGACCTAGTTTCCAAGATATAAAGAATCCCAGATTTTTCTGACCATTTTGGATGAAGCCAGATTTCTGGAAAACTGGTCATACGATTTTTTGCACGGTGAGTGTTTTTAATCCCTAGATGGTGGACTTACCTAATTTGTATCGCTTATTACTTGACGTGACCTAGTTTCCAAGATATAAAGAATCCCAGATTTTTCTGACCATTTTGGATGAAGCCAGATTTCTGGAAAACTGGTCACACGATTTTTTGCACGGTGAGTGTTTTTTAATCCCTAGGTGGTGCACTTCCATAGTCTTAATCTCTTATTGCTTGACGTGACCTAGTTTCCAAGATATAAAGAATCCCAGATTTTTCTGACCATTTTGGATGAAGCCAGATTTCTGGAAAACTGGTCACACGATTTTTTGCACGATGAGTGTTTTTTAATCCCTAGATGGTGGACTTCCATAGTCTGTATCGCTGATTGCTTGACATGGCCTAGTTTCCAAGATATAAAGAATCCCAGATTTTTCTGACCATTTTGGATGAAGACAGATTTCTGGAAAACTGGTCACACGATTTTTTGCACTTCCATAGTCTGTATCGCTTATTGCTTGACGTTACTTAGTTTGCAAGATATAAAGAATCACAGATTTTTCTGACCATTTTGGATGAAGCCAAATTTCTGGAAAACTGGTCACACGATTTATTGCACGGTAAGTGGTTTTTAATCCCTAGATGGTGGACTTCCATAATCTGTATCGCTTATTGCTTGACGTGCCCTAGTTTCCAAGATATAAACAATCCCAGATTTTTCTGACCATTTTGGATGAAGCCAGATTTCTGGAAAACTGGTCACACGATTTTGTGCACGGTGAGTGTTTTCTAATCTCCAGATGGTCCACCTCCATAATCTGAACCGTTTATTGCTTGACGCTAACTAGTTTCCAAGCAATAAAATAATAAAAATTTTCCTGACCATTTTGGATGAAGCCAGATTTCTGGAAAACTGGTCACACGATTTTTTGCGCGGTGAGTGTTTTTAATCCCTAGGTGGTGCACTTCCATAATCTGTATCGTTTATTGCTTGACGTGACCTAGTTTCCAAGATATAAAGAATCCCAGATCTTTCTGACCATTTTGGATGAAGCCAGATATATGGAAAACTGGTCACACAATTTTCGGCACGGTGAGTGTTTTTTAATCCCTAGATGGTGGACTTACCTAATTTGTATCACTTATTACTTGACGTGACCTAGTTTCCAAGATATAAAGAATCCCAGATTTTTCTGACCATTTTGGATGAAGCCAGATTTCTGGAAAACTGGTCACACGATTTTTTGCACGGTGAGTGTTTTTTAATCCCTAGGTGGTGCACTTCCATGCTTGACGTGCCCTAGTTTCCAAGATCCCTAGGTGGTGCACTTCCATAGTCTGTATTGCTTATTGCTTGACGTGACCTAGTTTCCAAGATATAAAGAATCCCAGATTTTTCTGACCATTTTGGATGAAGCCAGAATTCTGGAAAACTGGTCACACGATTTTTTGCACGATGAGTGTTTTTTAATCCCTAGATGGTGGACTTCCATAGTCTGTATCGCTGATTGCTTGACATGGCCTAGTTTCCAAGATATAAAGAATACCAGATTTTTCTGACCATTTTGGATGAAGACAGATTTCTGGAAAACTGGTCACACGATTTATTGCACGGTAAGTGGTTTTTAATCCCTAGATGGTGGACTTCCATAATCTGTATCGTTTATTGCTTGACGTGACCTAGTTTCCAAGATATAAAGAATCCCAAATTTTTCTGACAATTTGGATGAAGCCAGATATCTGGAAAACTGGTCACACAATTTTCGGCACGGTGAGTGTTTTTTAATCCCTAGATTTAAATCCCTAGATCGCCTATTGCTTGACGTGACCTAGTTTCCAAGATATAAAGAATACCAGATTTTTCTGACCATTTTGGATGAAGCCTTAATTCTGGAAAACAGGTCACACGATTTTTTGCACGGTGAGTGTTTTTTAATCTCCAACTGGTGCACTTCCATAATCTGTATCGATTATTGCTTGACGTGACCTAGTTTCCAAGATATAAAGAATCCCAGATTTTTCTGACCATTTTGGATGAAGCCAGATTTCTGGAAAACTGGTCACACGATTTATTGCACGGTGAGTGTTTTTTAATCCCTAGATGGTGGATTTCCATAGTCTGTATCGCTTATTGCTTGACGTGACCTAGCACTTCCATAGTCTGTATTGCTTGACGTGACCTAGTTTCCAACATATAAAGAATCCCAGATTTTTCTGACCATTTTGGATGAAGCCAGATTTCTGGAAAACTGGTCACACGATTTTTTGCACGGTGAGTGTTTTTTAATCCCTAGATGGTGGACTTGCACAGTCTGTATCGCTTATTGCTTGACGTGACCTAGCACTTCCATAGTCTGTATTGCTTATTGCTTGACGTGACCTAGTTTCCAACATATAAAGAATCCCAGATTTTCCTGACCATTTTGGATGAAGCCAGATTTCTGGAAAACTGGTCACACGATTTTTTGCACGGTGAGTGTTTTTTAATCCCTAGGTGGTGCACTTCCATAGTCTGAATCGCTTATTGCTTGACGTGACCTAGTTTCCAAGATATAAAGAATCCCAGATTTTTCTGACAATTTGGATGAAGCCAGATTTCTGGAAAACTGGTCACACGATTTTTTGCACTTCCATAGTCTGTATCGCTTATTGCTTGACGTTACTTAGTTTGCAAGATATAAAGAATCACAGATTTTTCTGACCATTTTGGATGAAGCCAGATTTCTGGAAAACTGGTCACACGATTTATTGCACGGTAAGTGGTTTTTAATCCCTAGATGGTGGACTTCCATAATCTGTATCGCTTATTGCTTGACGTGCCCTAGTTTCCAAGATATAAACAATCCCAGATTTTTCTGACCATTTTGGATGAAGCCAGATTTCTGGAAAACTGGTCACACGATTTTGTGCACGGTGAGTGTTTTCTAATCTCCAGATGGTCCACCTCCATAATCTGAACCGTTTATTGCTTGACGCGAACTAGTTTCCAAGCAATAAAATAATAAAAATTTTCCTGACCATTTTGGATGAAGCCAGATTTCTGGAAAACTGGTCACACGATTTTTTGCGCGGTGAGTGTTTTTAATCCCTAGGTGGTGCACTTCCATAGTCTGTATCGCTTATTGCTTGACGTGACCTAGTTTCCAAGATATAAAGAATCCCAGATTTTTCTGACCATTTTGGATGAAGCCAGATTTCTGGAAATCTGGTCACACGATTTTTTGCACGGTGATTGTTTTTTAATCCCTAGATGGTGCACTTCCATAGTCTGTATTGCTTATTGCTTGACGTGACCTAGTTTCCAAGTAATAAAATAATTAAAAATTTACTGACCATTTTGGATGAAGCCAGATTTCTGGAAAACTGGTTACACGATTTTTTGCACGGTGAGTGTTTTTTAATCCCTAGCTGGTGCACTTCCATAGTCTGTATCGCTTATTGCTTGACGTGACCTAGTTTCCAAGATATAAAAAATCCCAGATTTTTCTGACCATTTTGGATGAAGCCAGATTTCTGGAAAACTGGTCACACGATTTTTTGCACGGTGAGTGTTTTTTAATCCCTAGATGGTGGACTTCCATAGTCTGTATTGCTTATTGCTTGACGTGACCTAGTTTCCAAGTAATAAAATAATTACAAATTTACTGACCATTTTGGATGAAGCCAGATTTCTGGAAAACTGGTCACACGATTTTTTGCACGGTGAGTGTTTTTTAATCCCTAGGTGGTGCACTTCCATAGTCTGAATCGATTATTGCTTGACGTGACCTCGTTTCCAAGATATAAAGAATCTCAGATTTTTCTGACCATTTTGGATGAAGCCAGATTTCTGGAAAACTGGTTACACGATTTTTTGCACGATGAGTGTTTTTTAATCCCTAGATGGTGGACTTCCATAGTCTGTATCGCTGATTGCTTGACGTGACCTAGTTTCCAACATATAAAGAATCCCAGATTTTTCTGACCATTTTGGATGAAGCCAGATTTCTGGAAAACTCGTCACACGATTTTTTGCACGGTGAGTGTTTTTTAATCCCTAGGTGGTGCACTTCCATAGTCTGTATTGCTTATTGCTTGACGTGACCTAGTTTCCAAGATATAAAGAATCCCGGATTTTTCTGACCATTTTGGATGAAGCCAGAATTCTGGAAAACTGGTCACACGATTTTTTGCACGATGAGTGTTTTTTAATCCCTAGATGGTGGACTTCCATAGTCTGTATCGCTGATTGCTTGACGTGACCTAGTTTCCAACATATAAAGAATCCCAGATTTTTCTGACCATTTTGGATGAAGCCAGATTTCTGGAAAACTCGTCACACGATTTTTTGCACGGTGAGTGTTTTTTAATCCCTAGGTGGTGCACTTCCATAGTCTGTATTGCTTATTGCTTGACGTGACCTAGTTTCCAAGATATAAAGAATCCCAGATTTTTCTGACCATTTTGGATGAAGCCAGAATTCTGGAAAACTGGTCACACGATTTTTTGCACGATGAGTGTTTTTTAATCCCTAGATGGTGGACTTCCATAGTCTGTATCGCTGATTGCTTGACGTGACCTCGTTTCCAAGATATAAAGAATCCCAGATTTTTCTGACAATTTGGATGAAGCCAGATTTCTGGAAAACTGGTCACACGATTTTTTGCGCGGTGAGTGTTTTCTAATCTCCAGATGATCCACTTCCATAATCTGTACCGTTTATTGCTTGACGCGAACTAGTTTCCAAGCAATAAAACCATTAAAATTTTCCTGACCATTTTGGATGAAGCCAGATTTCTGGAAAACTGGTCACACGATTATTTGCACGGTTAGTGTTTTTTAATGCCTAGATGGCGGACTTCCATAGTCTGTATCGCTTATTGCTTGACGTGACCTAGTTTCCAAGATATAAAGAATCCCAGATTTTTCTGACCATTTTGGATGAAGCCAGATTTCTGGAAAACTGGTCACACGATTTTTTGCACGATGAGTGTTTTTTAATCCCTAGGTGGTGCACTTCCATAGTCTGTATCGCTTATTGCTTAACGTGACCTAGTTTCCAAGATATAAAGAATCCCAGATCTTTCTGACCATTTTGGATGAAGCCACTTTTCTGGAAAACTGGTCATACGATTTTTTGCACGGTGAGTGTTTTTTAATCCCTAGATGGTGGACTTACCTAATTTGTATCGCTTATTACTTGACGTGACCTAGTTTCCAAGATATAAAGAATCCCAGATTTTTCTGACCATTTTGGATGAAGCCAGATTTCTGGAAAACTGGTCATACGATTTTTTGCACGGTGAGTGTTTTTTAATCCCTAGATGGTGGACTTACCTAATTTGTATCGCTTATTACTTGACGTGACCTAGTTTCCAAGATATAAAGAATCCCAGATTTTTCTGACCATTTTGGATGAAGCCAGATTTCTGGAAAACTGGTCACACGATTTTTTGCACGGTGAGTGTTTTTTAATCCCTAGGTGGTGCACTTCCATAGTCTTAATCTCTTATTGCTTGACGTGACCTAGTTTCCAAGATATAAAGAATCCCAGATTTTTCTGACCATTTTGGATGAAGCCAGATTTCTGGAAAACTGGTCACACGATTTTTTGCACGATGAGTGTTTTTTAATCCCTAGATGGTGGACTTCCATAGTCTGTATCGCTGATTGCTTGACATGGCCTAGTTTCCAAGATATAAAGAATCCCAGATTTTTCTGACCATTTTGGATGAAGACAGATTTCTGGAAAACTGGTCACACGATTTTTTGCACTTCCATAGTCTGTATCGCTTATTGCTTGACGTTACTTAGTTTGCAAGATATAAAGAATCACAGATTTTTCTGACCATTTTGGATGAAGCCAGATTTCTGGAAAACTGGTCACACGATTTATTGCACGGTAAGTGGTTTTTAATCCCTAGATGGTGGACTTCCATAATCTGTATCGCTTATTGCTTGACGTGCCCTAGTTTCCAAGATATAAACAATCCCAGATTTTTCTGACCATTTTGGATGAAGCCAGATTTCTGGAAAACTGGTCACACGATTTTGTGCACGGTGAGTGTTTTCTAATCTCCAGATGGTCCACCTCCATAATCTGAACCGTTTATTGCTTGACGCGAACTAGTTTCCAAGCAATAAAATAATAAAAATTTTCCTGACCATTTTGGATGAAGCCAGATTTCTGGAAAACTGGTCACACGATTTTTTGCGCGGTGAGTGTTTTTAATCCCTAGGTGGTGCACTTCCATAATCTGTATCGTTTATTGCTTGACGTGACCTAGTTTCCAAGATATAAAGAATCCCAGATCTTTCTGACCATTTTGGATGAAGCCAGATATCTGGAAAACTGGTCACACAATTTTCGGCACGGTGAGTGTTTTTTAATCCCTAGATGGTGGACTTACCTAATTTGTATCGCTTATTACTTGACGTGACCTAGTTTCCAAGATATAAAGAATCCCAGATTTTTCTGACCATTTTGGATGAAGCCAGATTTCTGGAAAACTGGTCACACGATTTTTTGCACGGTGAGTGTTTTTTAATCCCTAGGTGGTGCACTTCCATGCTTGACGTGCCCTAGTTTCCAAGATATAAACAATCCCAGATTTTTCTGACCATTTTGGATGAAGCCAGATTTCTGGAAAACTGGTCACACGATTTTGTGCACGGTGAGTGTTTTCTAATCTCCAGATGGTCCACCTCCATAATCTGAACCGTTTATTGCTTGACGCGAACTAGTTTCCAAGCAATAAAATAATAAAAATTTTCCTGACCATTTTGGATGAAGCCAGATTTCTGGAAAACTGGTCACACGATTTTTTGCGCGGTGAGTGTTTTTATTCCCTAGGTGGTGCACTTCCATAATCTGTATCGTTTATTGCTTGACGTGACCTAGTTTCCAAGATATAAAGAATCCCAGATCTTTCTGACCATTTTGGATGAAGCCAGATATCTGGAAAACTGGTCACATAATTTTCGGCACGGTGAGTGTTTTTTAATCCCTAGATGGTGGACTTACCTAATTTGTATCGCTTATTACTTGACGTGACCTAGTTTCCAAGATATAAAGAATCCCAGATTTTTCTGACCATTTTGGATGAAGCCAGATTTCTGGAAAACTCGTCACACGATTTTTTGCACGGTGAGTGTTTTTTAATCCCTAGGTGGTGCACTTCCATAGTCTGTATTGCTTATTGCTTGACGTGACCTAGTTTCCAAGATATAAAGAATCCCAGATTTTTCTGACCATTTTGGATGAAGCCAGAATTCTGGAAAACTGGTCACACGATTTTTTGCACGATGAGTGTTTTTTAATCCCTAGATGGTGGACTTCCATAGTCTGTATCGCTGATTGCTTGACATGGCCTAGTTTCCAAGATATAAAGAATCCCAGATTTTTCTGACCATTTTGGATGAAGACAGATTTCTGGAAAACTGGTCACACGATTTTTTGCACTTCCATAGTCTGTATCGCTTATTGCTTGACGTTACTTAGTTTGCAAGATATAAAGAATCACAGATTTTTCTGACCATTTTGGATGAAGCCAGATTTCTGGAAAACTGGTCACACGATTTATTGCACGGTAAGTGGTTTTTAATCCCTAGATGGTAGACTTCCATAATCTGTATCGCTTATTGCTTGACGTGCCCTAGTTTCCAAGATATAAACAATCCCAGATTTTTCTGACCATTTTGGATGAAGCCAGATTTCTGGAAAACTGGTCACACGATTTTGTGTACGGTGAGTGTTTTCTAATCTCCAGATGGTCCACCTCCATAATCTGAACCGTTTATTGCTTGACGCGAACTAGGTTCCAAGCAATAAAATAATAAAAATTTTCCTGACCATTTTGGATGAAGCCAGATTTCTGGAAAACTGGTCACACGATTTTTTGCGCGGTGAGTGTTTTTAATCCCTAGGTGGTGCACTTCCATAATCTGTATCGTTTATTGCTTGACGTGACCTAGTTTCCAAGATATAAAGAATCCCAAATTTTTCTGACAATTTGGATGAAGCTAGATATCTGGAAAACTGGTCACACAATTTTCGGCACGGTGAGTGTTTTTTAATCCCTAGATGGTGGACTTCCATAGTCTGTATCAGTTATTGCTTGACGCGACCTAGTTTCCAAGATATAATGAATACCAGATTTTTCTGACCATTTTGGATGAAGCCAGATTTCTGGAAAACTGGTCACACGATTTATTGCACGGTAAGTGGTTTTTAATCCCTAGATGGTGGACTTCCATAATCTGTATCGTTTATTGCTTGACGTGACCTAGTTTCCAAGATATAAAGAATCCCAAATTTTTCTGACAATTTGGATGAAGCCAGATATCTGGAAAACTGGTCACACAATTTTCGGCACGGTGAGTGTTTTTTAATCCCTAGATTTAAATCCCTAGATCGCCTATTGCTTGACGTGACCTAGTTTCCAAGATATAAAGAATACCAGATTTTTCTGACCATTTTGGATGAAGCCATAATTCTGGAAAACAGGTCACACGATTTTTTGCACGGTGAGTGTTTTTTAATCTCCACCTGGTGCACTTCCATAATCTGTATCGATTATTGCTTGACGTGACCTCGTTTCCAAGATATAAAGAATCCCAGATTTTTCTGACAATTTGGATGAAGCCAGATTTCTGGAAAACTGGTCACACGATTTTTTGCACGGTGAGTGTTTTTTAATCTGTATCGCTTATTGCTTGACGTGACCTAGTTTCCAAGATATAAAGAATCCCAGATTTTTTGACCATTTTGGATGAAGCCAGATTTCTGGAAAACTGGGCACACGATTTATTGCACGGTGAGTGGTTTTTAATCCCTAGATGGTGGACTTCCATAATCTCTATCGCTTATTGCTTGACGTGACCTAGTTTCCAAGATATAAATAATCCCAGATTTTTCTGACCATTTTGGATGAAGCCAGATTTCTGGAAAACTGGTCACACGATTTTATGCACGGTGAGTGTTTTTTAATCTCCAGGTGGTGCACTTCCATAATCTGTATAGATTATTGCTTGACGCGACCTAGTTCCTAAAATATAAAGAGTTCCAGATTTTTCTGATCATTTTGGAGGAAGCCACATTTCTGTAAAACTTATGTAGCGATTTTTTGGTATTTCTACTTATATTTTGCACCATTGTCAACACTCAACTTTAATGTTGGCTCTACTGATCTGATAGTAAAAATGGCACGCGCGCAATTTCTGTTGTAAAGGCGCAATTTTTTAACAAAAAGGGCGCGAAAATATATATATATATATATATATATGCAAATGACGCGTTTTTACAAATAATTATTTTATAAAAGCGCTAATTTTATAGGTATTAAAAGGCACTAATTTAATAGCAATGCTCCATTTTGGATGCAGCAGATTTCTAGAAAACTGATCTTACGCATTTTTGCATGGTAGGTCGTTTGTAAACTCTGAATAGTCCACTTCCGTATTGTGTACCAGTTGTTGCTTGACGCGACCTAGTTCCCAAGCAATAAAATAATTAAAATTTTACTGACCATTTTGGATGAAGCCAGATTTCTGAAAAACTGATCACACGATTTTTTGCACTGTGAGTGTTTTTTAATCCCTAGATGGTGGACTGCCATAGTCTGTATCGCTTATTGCTTGACGTGACCTAGTTTCCAAGATATAAAGAATCCCAGATTTTTCTGACCATTTTGGATGAAGCCAGATTTCTGGAAAACTGGTCACACGATTTTTTGCACGGTGAGTGTTTTTGAATCTCCAGGTGGTCCATTTCCATAATCTGTATCGATAATTGCTTGACGCGACCTAGTTCCTAAGATATAAAGAATCCCAGATTTTTCTGACCATTTTGGATGAAGCCAGATTTCTGGAAAACTGGTTACAAGATTTTTTGCACGGTGAGTGTTTTTTAATCTCCTGATGGTGCACTTCCATAATGTGTATCGTTTATTGCTTGACGTGACCTAGTTTCCAAGATATAAAGAATCCCAAATTTTTCTGACAATTTGGATAAAGCCAGATATCTGGAAAACTGGTCACACAATTTTTTGCACGGTGAGTGTTTTTTAATCCCTAGATGGTGGACTTCCATAGTATGTATCGCCTATTGCTTGACGTGACCTAGTTTCCAAGATATAAAGAATACCAGATTTTTCTGACCATTTTGGATGAAGCCAGATTTCTGGAAAACTGGTCACACGATTTTTTGCACGGTGAGTGTTTTTTAATCCCTAGATGGTCCACTTCTATAATCTGTATCGCTTATTGCTTGACGTTACTTAGTTTGCAAGATATAAAGAATCCCAGATTTTTCTGACCATTTTGGATGAAGCCAGATTTCTGGAAAACTGGTCACACGATTTATTGCACGGTGAGCGGTTTTTAATCCCTAGATGGTGGACTTCCATAATCAATATCGCTTATTGCTTGACGTGCCCTAGTTTCCAAGATATAAAGAATCCCAAATTTTTCTGACCATTTTGGATGAAGCCAGATTTCTGGAAAACTGGTCACACGATTTTTTGCACGGTGAGTGTTTTTTAATCTCCAAGTGGTGCACTTCCTTAATCTGTATAGATTATTGCTTGACGCGACATAGTTCCTAAAATATAAAGAGTTCCAGATTTTTCTGATCATTTTGGATGAAGCCACATTTCTGTAAAACTTATGTAGCGATTTTTTGGTATTTCTACGTATGTTTTGCACCATTGTCCACACTCAACTTTAATGTTGGCTCTACTGATCTGATAGTAAAAATGGCACGCGCGCAATTTCTGTTATAAAGGCGCAATTTTTTAACAAAAAGGGCGCGAAAATATATATAATTGCAAATGACGCGTTTTTACAAATAATTATTTGATAAAAGCGCTAATTTTATAGTTATTAAAAGGCACTAATTTAATAGCAATGCTCCATTTTGGATACAGCAGATTTCTAGAAAACTGATCTCACGCATTTTTGCACGGTAGGTCGTATGTAAACTCTGAATAGTCCACTTCCGTATTGTGTACCAGTTGTTGCTTGACGCGACCTAGTTCCCAAGCAATAAAATAATTAAAATTTTACTGACCATTTTGGATGAAGCCAGATTTCTGGAAAACTGGTTAAACGATTTTTTGCACGGTGAGTGTTTTTTAATCTCCAGATGGTGCACTTCCATAATCTGTATCGTTTATTGCTTGACGTGACCTAGTTTCCAAGATATAAAGAATCCCAAATTTTTCTGACAATTTGGATGAAGCCAGATATCTGGAAAACTGGTCACACAATTTTCGGCACGGTGAGTGTTTTTTAATCCCTAGATGGTGGACTTCCATAGTATGTATCGCCTATTGCTTGACGTGACCTAGTTTCCAAGATATAAAGAATACCAGATTTTTCTGACCATTTTGGATGAAGCCAGATTTCTGGAAAACTGGTCACACGATTTATTGCACGGTGAGTGTTTTTTAATCCCTAGATGGTGGACTTCCATAGTCTGTATCGCTTATTGCTTGACGTGACCTAGTTTCCAAGATATAAAGAATACCAGATTTTTCTGACCATTTTGGATGAAGCCATAATTCTGGAAAACAGGTCACACGATTTTTTGCACGGTGAGTGTTTTTTAATCTCCACCTGGTGCACTTCCATAATCTGTATCGATTATTGCTTGACGTGACCTAGTTTCCAAGATATAAAGAATCCCAGATTTTTCTGACCATTTTGGATGAAGCCAGATTTCTGGAAAACTGGTCACACGATTTATTGCACGGTGAGTGTTTTTTAATCCCTAGATGGTGGACTTCCATAGTCTGTATCGCTTATTGCTTGACGTGACCTAGCACTTCCATAGTCTGTATTGCTTGACGTGACCTAGTTTCCAACATATAAAGAATCCCAGATTTTTCTGACCATTTTGGATGAAGCCAGATTTCTGGAAAACTGGTCACACGATTTTTTGCACGGTGAGTGTTTTTTAATCCCTAGATGGTGGACTTGCATAGTCTGTATCGCTTATTGCTTGACGTGACCTAGCACTTCCATAGTCTGTATTGCTTATTGCTTGACGTGACCTAGTTTCCAACATATAAAGAATCCCAGATTTTTCTGACCATTTTGGATGAAGCCAGATTTCTGGAAAACTGGTCACACGTTTTTTTGCACGGTGAGAGTTTTTTAATCCCTATGTGGTGCGCTTCCATAGTCTGAATCGCTTATTGCTTGACGTGACCTAGTTTCCAAGATATAAAGAATCCCAGATTTTTCTGACCATTTTGGATGAAGCCAGAATTCTGGAAAACTGGTCACACGATTTTTTGCACGATGAGTGTTTTTTCCATAGTCTGTATCGCTGATTGCTTGACATGACCTAGTTTCCAAGATATAAAGAATCCCAGAATTTTCTGACCATTTTGGATGAAGACAGATTTCTGGAAAACTGGTCACACGATTTTTTGCACTTCCATAGTCTGTATCACTTATTGCTTGACGTTACTTAGTTTGCAAGATATAAAGAATCACAGATTTTTCTGACCATTTTGGATGAAGCCAGATTTCTGGAAAACTGGTCACACGAATTATTGCACGGTAAGTGGTTTTTAATCCCTAGATGGTGGACTTCCATAATCTGTATCGCTTATTGCTTGACGTGCCCTAGTTTCCAAGATATAAACAATCCCAGATTTTTCTGACCATTTTGGATGAAGCCAGATTTCTGGAAAACTGGTCACACGATTTTGTGCACGGTGAGTGTTTTCTAATCTCCAGATGGTCCACCTCCATAATCTGAACCGTTTATTGCTTGACGCGAACTAGTTTCCAAGCAATAAAATAATAAAAATTTTCCTGACCATTTTGGATGAAGCCAGATTTCTGGAAAACTGGTCACACGATTTTTTGCGCGGTGAGTGTTTTTAATCCCTAGGTGGTGCACTTCCATAGTCTGTATCGCTTATTGCTTGACGTGACCTAGTTTCCAAGATATAAAGAATCCCAGATTTTTCTGACCATTTTGGATGAAGCCAGATTTCTGGAAATCTGGTCACACGATTTTTTGCACGGTGATTGTTTTTTAGTCCCTAGATGGTGCACTTCCATAGTCTGTATTGCTTATTGCTTGACGTGACCTAGTTTCCAAGTAATAAAATAATTAAAAATTTACTGACCATTTTGGATGAAGCCAGATTTCTGGAAAACTGGTTACACGATTTTTTGCACGGTGAGTGTTTTTTAATCCCTAGGTGGTGCACTTCCATAGTCTGTATCGCTTATTGCTTGACGTGACCTAGTTTCCAAGATATAAAAAATCCCAGATTTTTCTGACCATTTTGGATGAAGCCAGATTTCTGGAAAACTGGTCACACGATTTTTTGCACGGTGAGTGTTTTTTAATCCCTAGATAAGCAATAAGCAATACAGACTTCCATAGTCTGTATTGCTTATTGCTTGACGTGACCTAGTTTCCAAGTAATGAAATAATTACAAATTTTCTGACCATTTTGGATGAAGCCAGATTTCTGGAAAACTGGTCACACGATTTTTTGCACGGTGAGTGTTTTTTAATCCCTAGGTGGTGCACTTCCATAGTCTAAATCGCTTATTGCTTGACGTGACCTCGTTTCCAAGATATAAAGAATCCCAGATTTTTCTGACAATTTGGATGAAGCCAGATTTCTGGAAAACTGGTCACACGATTTTTTGCGCGGTGAATGTTTTCTAATCTCCAGATGATCCACTTCCATAATCTGTACCGTTTATTGCTTGACGCGAACTAGTTTCCAAGCAATAAAATCATTAAAATTTTCCTGACCATTTTGGATGAAGCCAGATTTCTGGAAAACTGGTCACACGATTATTTGCACGGTGAGTGTTTTTTAATGCCTAGATGGCGGACTTCCATAGTCTGTATCGCTTATTGCTTGACGTGACCTAGTTTCCAAGATATAAAGAATCCCAGATTTTTCTGACCATTTTGGATGAAGCCAGATTTCTGGAAAACTGGTCACACGATTTTTTGCACGATGAGTGTTTTTTAATCCCTAGGTGGTGCACTTCCATAGTCTGTATCGCTTATTGCTTAACGTGACCTAGTTTCCAAGATATAAAGAATCCCAGATCTTTCTGACCATTTTGGATGAAGCCAGATTTCTGGAAAACTGGTCATACGATTTTTTGCACGGTGAGTGTTTTTTAATCCCTACATGGTGGACTTACCTAATTTGTATCGCTTATTACTTGACGTGACCTAGTTTCTAAGATATAAAGAATCCCAGATTTTTCTGACCATTTTGGATGAAGCCAGATTTCTGGAAAACTGGTCACACGATTTTTTGCACGGTGAGTGTTTTTTAATCCCTAGGTGGTGCACTTCCATAGTCTTAATCTCTTATTGCTTGACGTGACCTAGTTTCCAAGATATAAAGAATCCCAGACTTTTCTGACCATTTTGGATGAAGCCAGATTTCTGGAAAACTGGTTACACGATTTTTTTTACGATGAGTGTTTTTTAATCCCTAGATGGTGGACTTCCATAGTCTGTATCGCTGATTGCTTGACGTGACCTAGTTTCCAACATATAAAGAATCCCAGATTTTTCTGACCATTTTGGATGAAGCCAGATATCTGGAAAACTGGTCACACGATTTTTTGCACGGTGAGTGTTTTTTAATCCCTAGGTGGTGCACTTCCATAGTCTGTATTGCTTATTGCTTGACGTGACCCAGTTTCCAAGATATAAAGAATCCCAGATTTTTCTGACCATTTTGGATGAAGCCAGAATTCTGGAAAACTGGTCACACGATTTTTTGCACGATGAGTGTTTTTTAATCCCTAGATGGTGGACTTCCATAGTCTGTATCGCTGATTGCTTGACATGGCCTAGTTTCCAAGATATAAAGAATCCCAGATTTTTCTGACCATTTTGGATGAAGACAGATTTCTGGAAAACTGGTCACACGATTTTTTGCACTTCCATAGTCTGTATCGCTTATTGCTTGACGTTACTTAGTTTGCAAGATATAAAGAATCACAGATTTTTCTGACCATTTTGGATGAAGCCAGATTTCTGGAAAACTGGTCACACGATTTATTGCACGGTAAGTGGTTTTTAATCCCTAGATGGTGGACTTCCATAATCTGTATCGCTTATTGCTTGACGTGCCCTAGTTTCCAAGATATAAACAATCCCAGATTTTTCTGACCATTTTGGATGAAGCCAGATTTCTGGAAAACTGGTCACACGATTTTGTGCACGGTGAGTGTTTTCTAATCTCCAGATGGTCCACCTCCATAATCTGAACCGTTTATTGCTTGACGCGAACTAGTTTCCAAGCAATAAAATAATACAAATTTTCCTGACCATTTTGGATGAAGCCAGATTTCTTGAAAACTGGTCACACGATTTTTTGCGCGGTGAGTGTTTTTAATCCCTAGGTGGTGCACTTCCATAATCTGTATCGTTTATTGCTTGACGTGACCTAGTTTCCAAGATATAAAGAATCCCAGATCTTTCTGACCATTTTGGATGAAGCCAGATATCTGGAAAACTGGTCACACAATTTTCGGCACGGTGAGTGTTTTTTAATCCCTAGATGGTGGACTTACCTAATTTGTATCGCTTATTACTTGACGTGACCTAGTTTCCAAGATATAAAGAATCCCAGATTTTTCTGACCATTTTGGATGAAGCCAGATTTCTGGAAAACTGGTCACACGATTTTTTGCACGGTGAGTGTTTTTTAATCCCTAGGTGGTGCACTTCCATAGTCTTAATCTCTTATTGCTTGACGTGACCTAGTTTCCAAGATATAAAGAATCCCAGATTTTTCTGACCATTTTGGATGAAGCCAGATTTCTGGAAAACTGGTTACACGATTTTTTGCACGATGAGAGTTTTTTAATCCCTAGATGGTGGACTTCCATAGTCTGTATCGCTGATTGCTTGACGTGACCTAGTTTCCAACATATAAAGAATCCCAGATTTTTCTGACCATTTTGGATGAAGCCAGATTTCTGGAAAACTCGTCACACGATTTTTTGCACGGTGAGTTTTTTTTAATCCCTAGGTGGTGCACTTCCATAGTCTGTATTGCTTATTGCTTGACGTGACCTAGTTTCCAAGATATAAAGAATCCCAGATTTTTCTGACCATTTTGGATGAAGCCAGAATTCTGGAAAACTGGTCACACGATTTTTTGCACGATGAGTGTTTTTTAATCCCTAGATGGTGGACTTCCATAGTCTGTATCGCTGATTGCTTGACATGGCCTAGTTTCCAAGATATAAAGAATCCCAGATTTTTCTGACCATTTTGGATGAAGACAGATTTCTGGAAAACTGGTCACACGATTTTTTGCACTTCCACAGTCTGTATCGCTTATTGCTTGACGTTACTTAGTTTGCAAGATATAAAGAATCACAGATTTTTCTGACCATTTTGGATGAAGCCAGATTTCTGGAAAACTGGTCACACGATTTATTGCACGGTAAGTGGTTTTTAATCCCTAGATGGTAGACTTCCATAATCTGTATCGCTTATTGCTTGACATGGCCTAGTTTCCAAGATATAAAGAATCCCAGATTTTTCTGACCATTTTGGATGAATACAGATTTCTGGAAAACTGGTCACACGATTTTTTGCACTTCCACAGTCTGTATCGCTTATTGCTTGACGTTACTTAGTTTCCAAGATATAAAGAATCCCAGATTTTTCTGACCATTTTGGATGAAGACAGATTTCTGGAAAACTGGTCACACGATTTTTTGCACTTCCACAGTCTGTATCGCTTATTGCTTGACGTTACTTAGTTTGCAAGATATAAACAATCCCAGATTTTTCTGACCATTTTGGATGAAGCCAGATTTCTGCAAAACTGGCCAACGATTTTGTGCGCGGTAAGTGTTTTCTAATCTCCAGATGGTCCACCTCCATAATCTGAACCGTTTATTGCTTGACGCGAACTAGTTTCCAAGCAATAAAATAATAAAAATTTTCCTGACCATTTTGGATGAAGCCAGATTTCTGGAAAACTGGTCACACGATTTTTTGCGCGGTGAGTGTTTTTAATCCCTAGGTGGTGCACTTCCATAATCTGTATCGTTTATTGCTTGACGTGACCTAGTTTCCAAGATATAAAGAATCCCAAATTTTTCTGACAATTTGGATGAAGCCAGATATCTGGAAAACTGGTCACACAATTTTCGGCACGGTGAGTGTTTTTTAATCCCTAGATGGTGGACTTCCATAGTCTGTATCGGTTATTGCTTGACGCGACCTAGTTTCCAAGATATAATGAATACCAGATTTTTCTGACCATTTTGGATGAAGCCAGATTTCTGGAAAACTGGTCACACGATTTATTGCACGGTAAGTGGTTTTTAATCCCTAGATGGTGGACTTCCATAATCTGTATCGTTTATTGCTTGACGTGACCTAGTTTCCAAGATATAAAGAATCCCAAATTTTTCTGACAATTTGGATGAAGCCAGATATCTGGAAAACTGGTCACACAATTTTCGGCACGGTGAGTGTTTTTTAATCCCTAGATTTAGATCCCTAGATCGCCTATTGCTTGACGTGACCTAGTTTCCAAGATATAAAGTATACCAGATTTTTCTGACCATTTTGGATGAAGCCATAATTCTGGAAAACAGGTCACACGATTTTTTGCACGGTGAGTGTTTTTTAATCTCCACCTGGTGCACTTCCATAATCTGTATCGATTATTGCTTGACGTGACCTAGTTTCCAAGATATAAAGAATCCCAGATTTTTCTGACTATTTTGGATGAAGCCAGATTTCTGGAAAACTGGTCACACGATTTATTGCACGGTGAGTGTTTTTTAATCCCTAGATGGTGGACTTCCATAGTCTGTATCGCTTATTGCTTGACGTGACCTAGCACTTCCATAGTCTGTATTGCTTGACGTGACCTAGTTTCCAACATATAAAGAATCCCAGATTTTTCTGACCATTTTGGATGAAGCCAGATTTCTGGAAAACTGGTCACACGATTTTTTGCACGGTGATGTTTTTTAATCCCTAGATGGTGGACTTGCACAGTCTGTATCGCTTATTGCTTGACGTGACCTAGCACTTCCATAGTCTGTATTGCTTATTGCTTGACGTGACCTAGTTTCCAACATAAAAAGAATCCCAGATTTTCCTGACCATTTTGGATGAAGCCAGATTTCTGGAAAACTGGTCACACGATTTTTTGCACGGTGAGTGTTTTTTAATCCCTAGGTGGTGCACTTCCATAGTCTGAATCGCTTATTGCTTGACGTGACCTAGTTTCCAAGATATAAAGAATCCCAGATTTTTCTGACCATTTTGGATGAAGCCAGATATCTGGAAAACTGGTCACACGATTTTTTGCACTTCCATAGTCTGTATCGCTTATTGCTTGACGTTACTTAGTTTGCAAGATATAAAGAATCACAGATTTTTCTGACCATTTTGGATGAAGCCAGATTTCTGGAAAACTGGTCACACGATTTATTGCACGGTAAGTGGTTTTTAATCCCTAGATGGTGGACTTCCATAATCTGTATCTCTTATTGCTTGACGTGCCCTAGTTTCCAAGATATAAACAATCCCAGATTTTTCTGACCATTTTGGATGAAGCCAGATTTCTGGAAAACTGGTCACACGATTTTTTGCACGGTGAGTGTTTTCTAATCTCCAGATGGTCCACCTCCATAATCTGAACCGTTTATTGCTTGACGCGAACTAGTTTCCAAGCAATAAAATAATAAAAATTTTCCTGACCATTTTGGATGAAGCCAGATTTCTGGAAAACTGGTCACACGATTTTTTGCGCGGTGAGTGTTTTTAATCCCTAGGTGGTGCACTTCCATAGTCTGTATCGCTTATTGCTTGACGTGACCTAGTTTCCAAGATATAAACAATCCCAGATTTTTCTGACCATTTTGGATGAAGCCAGATTTCTGGAAAACTGGTCACACGATTTTTTGCACGGTGAGTGTTTTCTAATCTCCAGATGGTCCACCTCCATAATCTGAACCGTTTATTGCTTGACGCGAACTAGTTTCCAAGCAATAAAATAATAAAAATTTTCCTGACCATTTTGGATGAAGCCAGATTTCTGGAAAACTGGTCACACGATTTTTTGCGCGGTGAGTGTTTTTAATCCCTAGATGGTGCACTTCCATAGTCTGTATTGCTTATTGCTTGACGTGACCTAGTTTCCAAGTAATAAAATAATTAAAAATTTACTGACCATTTTGGATGAAGCCAGATTTCTGGAAAACTGCTTACACGATTTTTTGCACGGTGAGTGTTTTTTAATCCCTAGGTGGTGCACTTGCATAGTCTGTATCGCTTATTGCTTGACGTGACCTAGTTTCCAAGATATAAAAAATCCCAGATTTTTCTGACCATTTTGGATGAAGCCAGATTTCTGGAAAACTGGTCACACGATTTTTTGCGCGGTGAGTGTTTTCTAATCTCCAGATGATCCACTTCCATAATCTGTACCGTTTATTGCTTGACGCGAACTAGTTTCCAAGCAATAAAATCATTAAAATTTTCCTGACCATTTTGGATGAAGCCAGATTTCTGGAAAACTGGTCACACGATTATTTGCACGGTGAGTGTTTTTTAATGCCTAGATGGCGGACTTCCATAGTCTGTATCACTTATTGCTTGACGTGACCTAGTTTCCAAGATATAAAGAATCCCAGATTTTTCTGACCATTTTGGATGAAGCCAGATTTCTGGAAAACTGGTCATACGATTTTTTGCACGGTGAGTGTTTTTTAATCCCTACATGGTGGACTTACCTAATTTGTATCGCTTATTACTTGACGTGACCTAGTTTCCAAGATATAAAGAATCCCAGATTTTTCTGACCATTTTGGATGAAGCCAGATTTCTGGAAAACTGGTCACACGATTTTTTGCACGGTGAGTGTTTATTAATCCCTAGATGGTGGACTTCCATAGTCTTAATCTCTTATTGCTTGACGTGACCTAGTTTCCAAGATATAAAGAATCCCAGATTTTTCTGACCATTTTGGACGAAGCCAGATTTCTGGAAAACTGGTCACACGATTTTTTGCACGGTGAGTGTTTTTTAATCCCTAGGTGGTGCACTTCCATAGTCTGTATTGCTTAATGCTTGACGTGACCCAGTTTCCAACATATAAAGAATCCCAGATTTTTCTGACCATTTTGGATGAAGCCAGATTTCTGGAAAACTGGTCACACGATTTTTTGCACGGTGAGTGTTTTTTAATCCCTACATGGTGGACTTACCTAATTTGTATCGCTTATTACTTGACGTGACCTAGTTTCCAAGATATAAAAAATCCCAGATTTTTCTGACCATTTTGGGTGAAGCCAGATTTCTGGAAAACTGGTCACACGATTTTGTGCACGGTGAGTGTTTTCTAATCTCCAGATGGTCCACCTCCATAATCTGAACCGTTTATTGCTTGACGCGAACTAGTTTCCAAGCAATAAAATAATACAAATTTTCCTGACCATTTTGGATGAAGCCAGATTTCTTGAAAACTGGTCACACGATTTTTTGCGCGGTGAGTGTTTTTAATCCCTAGGTGGTGCACTTCCATAATCTGTATCGTTTATTGCTTGACGTGACCTAGTTTCCAAGATATAAAGAATCCCAGATCTTTCTGACCATTTTGGATGAAGCCAGATATCTGGAAAACTGGTCACACAATTTTCGGCACGGTGAGTGTTTTTTAATCCCTAGATGGTGGACTTACCTAATTTGTATCGCTTATTACTTGACGTGACCTAGTTTCCAAGATATAAAGAATCCCAGATTTTTCTGACCATTTTGGATGAAGCCAGATTTCTGGAAAACTGGTCACACGATTTTTTGCACGGTGAGTGTTTTTTAATCCCTAGGTGGTGCACTTCCATAGTCTTAATCTCTTATTGCTTGACGTGACCTAGTTTCCAAGATATAAAGAATCCCAGATTTTTCTGACCATTTTGGATGAAGCCAGATTTCTGGAAAACTGGTTACACGATTTTTTGCACGATGAGAGTTTTTTAATCCCTAGTCTGTATCGCTGATTGCTTGACGTGACCTAGTTTCCAACATATAAAGAATCCCAGATTTTTCTGACCATTTTGGATGAAGCCAGATTTCTGGAAAACTCGTCACACGATTTTTTGCACGGTGAGTTTTTTTTAATCCCTAGGTGGTGCACTTCCATAGTCTGTATTGCTTATTGCTTGACGTGACCTAGTTTCCAAGATATAAAGAATCCCAGATTTTTCTGACCATTTTGGATGAAGCCAGAATTCTGGAAAACTGGTCACACGATTTTTTGCACGATGAGTGTTTTTTAATCCCTAGATGGTGGACTTCCATAGTCTGTATCGCTGCTTGCTTGACATGGCCTAGTTTCCAAGATATAAAGAATCCCAGATTTTTCTGACCATTTTGGATGAAGACAGATTTCTGGAAAACTGGTCACACGATTTTTTGCACTTCCACAGTCTGTATCGCTTATTGCTTGACGTTACTTAGTTTGCAAGATATAAAGAATCACAGATTTTTCTGACCATTTTGGATGAAGCCAGATTTCTGGAAAACTGGTCACACGATTTATTGCACGGTAAGTGGTTTTTAATCCCTAGATGGTAGACTTCCATAATCTGTATCGCTTATTGCTTGACATGGCCTAGTTTCCAAGATATAAAGAATCCCAGATTTTTCTGACCATTTTGGATGAAGACAGATTTCTGGAAAACTGGTCACACGATTTTTTGCACTTCCACAGTCTGTATCGTTTATTGCTTGACGTTACTTAGTTTCCAAGATATAAAGAATCCCAGATTTTTCTGACCATTTTGGATGAAGACAGATTTCTGGAAAACTGGTCACACGATTTTTTGCACTTCCACAGTCTGTATCGCTTATTGCTTGACGTTACTTAGTTTGCAAGATATAAACAATCCCAGATTTTTCTGACCATTTTGGATGAAGTCAGATTTCTGCAAAACTGGCCAACGATTTTGTGCGCGGTAAGTGTTTTCTAATCTCCAGATGGTCCACCTCCATAATCTGAACCGTTTATTGCTTGACGCGAACTAGTTTCCAAGCAATAAAATAATAAAAATTTTCCTGACCATTTTGGATGAAGCCAGATTTCTGGAAAACTGGTCACACGATTTTTTGCGCGGTGAGTGTTTTTAATCCCTAGGTGGTGCACTTCCATAATCTGTATCGTTTATTGCTTGACGTGACCTAGTTTCCAAGATATAAAGAATCCCAAATTTTTCTGACAATTTGGATGAAGCCAGATATCTGGAAAACTGGTCACACAATTTTCGGCACGGTGAGTGTTTTTTAATCCCTAGATGGTGGACTTCCATAGTCTGTATCGGTTATTGCTTGACGCGACCTAGTTTCCAAGATATAATGAATACCAGATTTTTCTGACCATTTTGGATGAAGCCAGATTTCTGGAAAACTGGTCACACGATTTATTGCACGGTAAGTGGTTTTTAATCCCTAGATGGTGGACTTCCATAATCTGTATCGTTTATTGCTTGACGTGACCTAGTTTCCAAGATATAAAGAATCCCAAATTTTTCTGACAATTTGGATGAAGCCAGATATCTGGAAAACTGGTCACACAATTTTCGGCACGGTGAGTGTTCTTTAATCCCTAGATTTAGATCCCTAGATCGCCTATTGCTTGACGTGACCTAGTTTCCAAGATATAAAGTATACCAGATTTTTCTGACCATTTTGGATGAAGCCATAATTCTGGAAAACAGGTCACACGATTTTTTGCACGGTGAGTGTTTTTTAATCTCCACCTGGTGCACTTCCATAATCTGTATCGATTATTGCTTGACGTGACCTAGTTTCCAAGATATAAAGAATCCCAGATTTTTCTGACCATTTTGGATGAAGCCAGATTTCTGGAAAACTGGTCACACGATTTATTGCACGGTGAGTGTTTTTTAATCCCTAGATGGTGGACTTCCATAGTCTGTATCGCTTATTGCTTGACGTGACCTAGCACTTCCATAGTCTGTATTGCTTGACGTGACCTAGTTTCCAACATATAAAGAATCCCAGATTTTTCTGACCATTTTGGATGAAGCCAGATTTCTGGAAAACTGGTCACACGATTTTTTGCACGGTGATGTTTTTTAATCCCTAGATGGTGGACTTGCACAGTCTGTATCGCTTATTGCTTGACGTGACCTAGCACTTCCATAGTCTGTATTGCTTATTGCTTGACGTGACCTAGTTTCCAACATAAAAAGAATCCCAGATTTTCCTGACCATTTTGGATGAAGCCAGATTTCTGGAAAACTGGTCACACGATTTTTTGCACGGTGAGTGTTTTTTAATCCCTAGGTGGTGCACTTCCATAGTCTGAATCGCTTATTGCTTGACGTGACCTAGTTTCCAAGATATAAAGAATCCCAGATTTTTCTGACCATTTTGGATGAAGCCAGATATCTGGAAAACTGGTCACACGATTTTTTGCACTTCCATAGTCTGTATCGCTTATTGCTTGACGTTACTTAGTTTGCAAGATATAAAGAATCACAGATTTTTCTGACCATTTTGGATGAAGCCAGATTTCTGGAAAACTGGTCACACGATTTATTGCACGGTAAGTGGTTTTTAATCCCTAGATGGTGGACTTCCATAATCTGTATCTCTTATTGCTTGACGTGCCCTAGTTTCCAAGATATAAACAATCCCAGATTTTTCTGACCATTTTGGATGAAGCCAGATTTCTGGAAAACTGGTCACACGATTTTGTGCACGGTGAGTGTTTTCTAATCTCCAGATGGTCCACCTCCATAATCTGAACCGTTTATTGCTTGACGCGAACTAGTTTCCAAGCAATAAAATAATAAAAATTTTCCTGACCATTTGGGATGAAGCCAGATTTCTGGAAAACTGGTCACACGATTTTTTGCGCGGTGAGTGTTTTTAATCCCTAGGTGGTGCACTTCCATAGTCTGTATCGCTTATTGCTTGACGTGACCTAGTTTCCAAGATATAAAGAATCCCAGATTTTTCTGACCATTTTGGATGAAGCCAGATTTCTGGAAATCTGGTCACACGATTTTTTGCACGGTGATTGTTTTTTAATCCCTAGATGGTGCACTTCCATAGTCTGTATTGCTTATTGCTTGACGTGACCTAGTTTCCAAGTAATAAAATAATTAAAAATTTACTGACCATTTTGGATGAAGCCAGATTTCTGGAAAACTGCTTACACGATTTTTTGCACGGTGAGTGTTTTTTAATCCCTAGGTGGTGCACTTCCATAGTCTGTATCGCTTATTGCTTGACGTGACCTAGTTTCCAAGATATAAAAAATCCCAGATTTTTCTGACCATTTTGGATGAAGCCAGATTTCTGGAAAACTGGTCACACGATTTTTTGCGCGGTGAGTGTTTTCTAATCTCCAGATGATCCACTTCCATAATCTGTACCGTTTATTGCTTGACGCGAACTAGTTTCCAAGCAATAAAATCATTAAAATTTTCCTGACCATTTTGGATGAAGCCAGATTTCTGGAAAACTGGTCACACGATTATTTGCACGGTGAGTGTTTTTTAATGCCTAGATGGCGGACTTCCATAGTCTGTATCACTTATTGCTTGACGTGACCTAGTTTCCAAGATATAAAGAATCCCAGATTTTTCTGACCATTTTGGATGAAGCCAGATTTCTGGAAAACTGGTCATACGATTTTTTGCACGGTGAGTGTTTTTTAATCCCTACATGGTGGACTTACCTAATTTGTATCGCTTATTACTTGACGTGACCTAGTTTCCAAGATATAAAGAATCCCAGATTTTTCTGACCATTTTGGATGAAGCCAGATTTCTGGAAAACTGGTCACACGATTTTTTGCACGGTGAGTGTTTTTTAATCCCTAGGTGGTGCACTTCCATAGTCTTAATCTCTTATTGCTTGACGTGACCTAGTTTCCAAGATATAAAGAATCCCAGATTTTTCTGACCATTTTGGATGAAGCCAGATTTCTGGAAAACTGGTTACACGATTTTTTTTACGATGAGTGTTTATTAATCCCTAGATGGTGGACTTCCATAGTCTGTATCGCTGATTGCTTGACGTGACCTAGTTTCCAACATATAAAGAATCCCAGATTTTTCTGACCATTTTGGACGACAGATTTCTGGAAAACTGGTCACACGATTTTTTGCACTTCCATAGTCTGTATCGCTTATTGCTTGACGTTACTTAGTTTGCAAGATATAAAGAATCACAGATTTTTCTGACCATTTTGGATGAAGCCAGATTTCTGGAAAACTGGTCACACGATTTATTGCACGGTAAGTGGTTTTTAATCCCTAGATGGTGGACTTCCATAATCTGTATCGCTTATTGCTTGACGTTACTTAGTTTGCAAGATATAAACAATCCCAGATTTTTCTGACCATTTTGGATGAAGCCAGATTTCTGCAAAACTGGCCAACGATTTTGTGCGCGGTAAGTGTTTTCTAATCTCCAGATGGTCCACCTCCATAATCTGAACCGTTTATTGCTTGACGCGAACTAGTTTCCAAGCAATAAAATAATAAAAATTTTCCTGACCATTTTGGATGAAGCCAGATTTCTGGAAAACTGGTCACACGATTTTTTGCGCGGTGAGTGTTTTTAATCCCTAGGTGGTGCACTTCCATAATCTGTATCGTTTATTGCTTGACGTGACCTAGTTTCCAAGATATAAAGAATCCCAAATTTTTCTGACAATTTGGATGAAGCCAGATATCTGGAAAACTGGTCACACAATTTTCGGCACGGTGAGTGTTTTTTAATCCCTAGATTTAGATCCCTAGATCGCCTATTGCTTGACGTGACCTAGTTTCCAAGATATAAAGTATACCAGATTTTTCTGACCATTTTGGATGAAGCCATAATTCTGGAAAACAGGTCACACGATTTTTTGCACGGTGAGTGTTTTTTAATCTCCACCTGGTGCACTTCCATAATCTGTATCGATTATTGCTTGACGTGACCTAGTTTCCAAGATATAAAGAATCCCAGATTTTTCTGACCATTTTGGATGAAGCCAGATTTCTGGAAAACTGGTCACACGATTTATTGCACGGTGAGTGTTTTTTAATCCCTAGATGGTGGACTTCCATAGTCTGTATCGCTTATTGCTTGACGTGACCTAGCACTTCCATAGTCTGTATTGCTTGACGTGACCTAGTTTCCAACATATAAAGAATCCCAGATTTTTCTGACCATTTTGGATGAAGCCAGATTTCTGGAAAACTGGTCACACGATTTTTTGCACGGTGATGTTTTTTAATCCCTAGATGGTGGACTTGCACAGTCTGTATCGCTTATTGCTTGACGTGACCTAGCACTTCCATAGTCTGTATTGCTTATTGCTTGACGTGACTTAGTTTCCAACATAAAAAGAATCCCAGATTTTCCTGACCATTTTGGATGAAGCCAGATTTCTGGAAAACTGGTCACACGATTTTTTGCACGGTGAGTGTTTTTTAATCCCTAGGTGGTGCACTTCCATAGTCTGAATCGCTTATTGCTTGACGTGACCTAGTTTCCAAGATATAAAGAATCCCAGATTTTTCTGACCATTTTGGATGAAGCCAGATATCTGGAAAACTGGTCACACGATTTTTTGCACTTCCATAGTCTGTATCGCTTATTGCTTGACGTTACTTAGTTTGCAAGATATAAAGAATCACAGATTTTTCTGACCATTTTGGATGAAGCCAGATTTCTGGAAAACTGGTCACACGATTTATTGCACGGTAAGTGGTTTTTAATCCCTAGATGGTGGACTTCCATAATCTGTATCTCTTATTGCTTGACGTGCCCTAGTTTCCAAGATATAAACAATCCCAGATTTTTCTGACCATTTTGGATGAAGCCAGATTTCTGGAAAACTGGTCACACGATTTTGTGCACGGTGAGTGTTTTCTAATCTCCAGATGGTCCACCTCCATAATCTGAACCGTTTATTGCTTGACGCGAACTAGTTTCCAAGCAATAAAATAATAAAAATTTTCCTGACCATTTTGGATGAAGCCAGATTTCTGGAAAACTGGTCACACGATTTTTTGCGCGGTGAGTGTTTTTAATCCCTAGGTGGTGCACTTCCATAGTCTGTATCGCTTATTTCTTGACGTGACCTAGTTTCCAAGATATAAAGAATCCCAGATTTTTCTGACCATTTTGGATGAAGCCAGATTTCTGGAAATCTGGTCACACGATTTTTTGCACGGTGATTGTTTTTTAATCCCTAGATGGTGCACTTCCATAGTCTGTATTGCTTATTGCTTGACGTGACCTAGTTTCCAAGTAATAAAATAATTAAAAATTTACTGACCATTTTGGATGAAGCCAGATTTCTGGAAAACTGCTTACACGATTTTTTGCACGGTGAGTGTTTTTTAATCCCTAGGTGGTGCACTTCCATAGTCTGTATCGCTTATTGCTTGACGTGACCTAGTTTCCAAGATATAAAAAATCCCAGATTTTTCTGACCATTTTGGATGAAGCCAGATTTCTGGAAAACTGGTCACACGATTTTTTGCGCGGTGAGTGTTTTCTAATCTCCAGATGATCCACTTCCATAATCTGTACCGTTTATTGCTTGACGCGAACTAGTTTCCAAGCAATAAAATCATTAAAATTTTCCTGACCATTTTGGATGAAGCCAGATTTCTGGAAAACTGGTCACACGATTATTTGCACGGTGAGTGTTTTTTAATGCCTAGATGGCGGACTTCCATAGTCTGTATCACTTATTGCTTGACGTGACCTAGTTTCCAAGATATAAAGAATCCCAGATTTTTCTGACCATTTTGGATGAAGCCAGATTTCTGGAAAACTGGTCATACGATTTTTTGCACGGTGAGTGTTTTTTAATCCCTACATGGTGGACTTACCTAATTTGTATCGCTTATTACTTGACGTGACCTAGTTTCCAAGATATAAAGAATCCCAGATTTTTCTGACCATTTTGGATGAAGCCAGATTTCTGGAAAACTGGTCACACGATTTTTTGCACGGTGAGTGTTTTTTAATCCCTAGGTGGTGCACTTCCATAGTCTTAATCTCTTATTGCTTGACGTGACCTAGTTTCCAAGATATAAAGAATCCCAGATTTTTCTGACCATTTTGGATGAAGCCAGATTTCTGGAAAACTGGTTACACGATTTTTTTTACGATGAGTGTTTATTAATCCCTAGATGGTGGACTTCCATAGTCTGTATCGCTGATTGCTTGACGTGACCTAGTTTCCAACATATAAAGAATCCCAGATTTTTCTGACCATTTTGGACGAAGCCAGATTTCTGGAAAACTGGTCACACGATTTTTTGCACGGTGAGTGTTTTTTAATCCCTAGGTGGTGCACTTCCATAGTCTGTATTGCTTATTGCTTGACGTGACCTAGTTTCCAAGATATAAAGAATCCCAGATTTTTCTGACCATTTTGGATGAAGCCAGAATTCTGGAAAACTGGTCACACGATTTTTTGCACGATGAGTGTTTTTTAATCCCTAGATGGTGGACTTCCATAGTCTGTATCGCTGATTGCTTGACATGGCCTAGTTTCCAAGATATAAAGAATCCCAGATTTTTCTGACCATTTTGGATGAAGACAGATTTCTGGAAAACTGGTCACACGATTTTTTGCACTTCCATAGTCTGTATCGATTATTGCTTGACGTTACTTAGTTTGCAAGATATAAAGAATCACAGATTTTTCTGACCATTTTGGATGAAGCCAGATTTCTGGAAAACTGGTCACACGATTTATTGCACGGTAAGTGGTTTTTAATCCCTAGATGGTGGACTTCCATAATCTGTATCGCTTATTGCTTGACGTGCCCTAGTTTCCAAGATATAAACAATCCCAGATTTTTCTGACCATTTTGGATGAAGCCAGATTTCTGGAAAACTGGTCACACGATTTTGTGCACGGTGAGTGTTTTCTAATCTCCAGATGGTCCACCTCCATAATCTGAACCGTTTATTGCTTGACGCGAACTAGTTTCCAAGCAATAAAATAATAAAAATTTTCCTGACCATTTTGGATGAAGCCAGATTTCTGGAAAACTGGTCACACGATTTTTTGCGCGGTGAGTGTTTTTAATCCCTAGGTGGTGCACTTCCATAATCTGTATCGTTTATTGCTTGACGTGACCTAGTTTCCAAGATATAAAGAATCCCAGATCTTTCTGACCATTTTGGATGAAGCCAGATATCTGGAAAACTGGTCACACAATTTTCGGCACGGTGAGTGTTTTTTAATCCCTAGATGGTGGACTTACCTAATTTGTATCGCTTATTACTTGACGTGACCTAGTTTCCAAGATATAAAGAATCCCAGATTTTTCTCACCATTTTGGATGAAGCCAGATTTCTGGAAAACTGGTCACACGATTTTTTGCACGGTGAGTGTTTTTTAATCCCTAGGTGGTGCACTTCCATAGTCTTAATCTCTTATTGCTTGACGTGACCTAGTTTCCAAGATATAAAGAATCCCAGATTTTTCTGACCATTTTGGATGAAGCCAGATTTCTGGAAAACTGGTTACACGATTTTTTGCACGATGAGTTTTTTTTAATCCCTAGATGGTGGACTTCCATAGTCTGTATCGCTGATTGCTTGACGTGACCTAGTTTCCAACATATAAAGAATCCCAGATTTTTCTGACCATTTTGGATGAAGCCAGATTTCTGGAAAACTCGTCACACGATTTTTTGCACGGTGAGTTTTTTTTAATCCCTAGGTGGTGCACTTCCATAGTCTGTATTGCTTATTGCTTGACGTGACCTAGTTTCCAAGATATAAAGAATCCCAGATTTTTTGACCATTTTGGATGAAGCCAGAATTCTGGAAAACTGGTCACACGATTTTTTGCACGATGAGTGTTTTTTAATCCCTAGATGGTGGACTTCCATAGTCTGTATCGCTGATTGCTTGACATGGCCTAGTTTCCAAGATATAAAGAATCCCAGATTTTTCTGACCATTTTGGATGAAGACAGATTTCTGGAAAACTGGTCACACGATTTTTTGCACTTCCATAGTCTGTATCGGTTATTGCTTGACGCGACCTAGTTTCCAAGATATAATGAATACCAGATTTTTCTGACCATTTTGGATGAAGCCAGATTTCTGGAAAACTGGTCACACGATTTATTGCACGGTAAGTGGTTTTTAATCCCTAGATGGTGGACTTCCATAATCTGTATCGTTTATTGCTTGACGTGACCTAGTTTCCAAGATATAAAGAATCCCAAATTTTTCTGACAATTTGGATGAAGCCAGATATCTGGAAAACTGGTCACACAATTTTCGGCACGGTGAGTGTTTTTTAATCCCTAGATTTAGATCCCTAGATCGCCTATTGCTTGACGTGACCTAGTTTCCAAGATATAAAGTATACCAGATTTTTCTGACCATTTTGGATGAAGCCATAATTCTGGAAAACAGGTCACACGATTTTTTGCACGGTGAGTGTTTTTTAATCTCCACCTGGTGCACTTCCATAATCTGTATCGATTATTGCTTGACGTGACCTAGTTTCCAAGATATAAAGAATCCCAGATTTTTCTGACCATTTTGGATGAAGCCAGATTTCTGGAAAACTGGTCACACGATTTATTGCACGGTGAGTGTTTTTTAATCCCTAGATGGTGGACTTCCATAGTCTGTATCGCTTATTGCTTGACGTGACCTAGCACTTCCATAGTCTGTATTGCTTGACGTGACCTAGTTTCCAACATATAAAGAATCCCAGATTTTTCTGACCATTTTGGATGAAGCCAGATTTCTGGAAAACTGGTCACACGATTTTTTGCACGGTGATGTTTTTTAATCCCTAGATGGTGGACTTGCACAGTCTGTATCGCTTATTGCTTGACGTGACCTAGCACTTCCATAGTCTGTATTGCTTATTGCTTGACGTGACCTAGTTTCCAACATAAAAAGAATCCCAGATTTTCCTGACCATTTTGGATGAAGCCAGATTTCTGGAAAACTGGTCACACGATTTTTTGCACGGTGAGTGTTTTTTAATCCCTAGGTGGTGCACTTCCATAGTCTGAATCGCTTATTGCTTGACGTGACCTAGTTTCCAAGATATAAAGAATCCCAGATTTTTCTGACCATTTTGGATGAAGCCAGATATCTGGAAAACTGGTCACACGATTTTTTGCACTTCCATAGTCTGTATCGCTTATTGCTTGACGTTACTTAGTTTGCAAGATATAAAGAATCACAGATTTTTCTGACCATTTTGGATGAAGCCAGATTTCTGGAAAACTGGTCACACGATTTATTGCACGGTAAGTGGTTTTTAATCCCTAGATGGTGGACTTCCATAATCTGTACCGTTTATTGCTTGACGCGAACTAGTTTCCAAGCAATAAAATAATAAAAATTTTCCTGACCATTTTGGATGAAGCCAGATTTCTGGAAAACTGGTCACACGATTTTTTGCGCGGTGAGTGTTTTTAATCCCTAGGTGGTGCACTTCCATAATCTGTATCGTTTATTGCTTGACGTGACCTAGTTTCCAAGATATAAAGAATCCCAGATCTTTCTGACCATTTTGGATGAAGCCAGATATCTGGAAAACTGGTCACACGATTTTGTGCACGGTGAGTGTTTTCTAATCTCCAGATGGTCCACCTCCATAATCTGAACCGTTTATTGCTTGACGCGAACTAGTTTCCAAGCAATAAAATAATAAAAATTTTCCTGACCATTTTGGATGAAGCCAGATTTCTGGAAAACTGGTCACACGATTTTTTGCGCGGTGAGTGTTTTTAATCCCTAGGTGGTGCACTTCCATAGTCTGTATCGCTTATTGCTTGACGTGACCTAGTTTCCAAGATATAAAGAATCCCAGATTTTTCTGACCATTTTGGATGAAGCCAGATTTCTGGAAATCTGGTCACACGATTTTTTGCACGGTGATTGTTTTTTAATCCCTAGATGGTGCACTTCCATAGTCTGTATTGCTTATTGCTTGACGTGACCTAGTTTCCAAGTAATAAAATAATTAAAAATTTACTGACCATTTTGGATGAAGCCAGATTTCTGGAAAACTGGTCACACGATTTTGTGCACGGTGAGTGTTTTCTAATCTCCAGATGGTCCACCTCCATAATCTGAACCGTTTATTGCTTGACGCGAACTAGTTTCCAAGCAATAAAATAATAAAAATTTTCCTGACCATTTTGGATGAAGCCAGATTTCTGGAAAACTGGTCACACGATTTTTTGCGCGGTGAGTGTTTTTAATCCCTAGGTGGTGCACTTCCATAGTCTGTATCGCTTATTGCTTGACGTGACCTAGTTTCCAAGATATAAAGAATCCCAGATTTTTCTGACCATTTTGGATGAAGCCAGATTTCTGGAAATCTGGTCACACGATTTTTTGCACGGTGATTGTTTTTTAATCCCTAGATGGTGCACTTCCATAGTCTGTATTGCTTATTGCTTGACGTGACCTAGTTTCCAAGTAATAAAATAATTAAAAATTTACTGACCATTTTGGATGAAGCCAGATTTCTGGAAAACTGGTTACACGATTTTTTGCGCGGTGAGTGTTTTCTAATCTCCAGATGATCCACTTCCATAATCTGTACCGTTTATTGCTTGACGCGAACTAGTTTCCAAGCAATAAAATCATTAAAATTTTCCTGACCATTTTGGATGAAGCCAGATTTCTGGAAAACTGGTCACACGATTATTTGCACGGTGAGTGTTTTTTAATCCCTAGATGGTGGACTTCCATAGTCTGTATCGCTGATTGCTTGACATGGCCTAGTTTCCAAGATATAAAGAATCCCAGATTTTTCTGACCATTTTGGATGAAGACAGATTTCTGGAAAACTGGTCACACGATTTTTTGCACTTCCATAGTCTGTATCGCTTATTGCTTGACGTTACTTAGTTTGCAAGATATAAAGAATCACAGATTTTTCTGACCATTTTGGATGAAGCCAGATTTCTGGAAAACTGGTCACACGATTTATTGCACGGTAAGTGGTTTTTAATCCCTAGATGGTGGACTTCCATAATCTGTATCGCTTATTGCTTGACGTGCCCTAGTTTCCAAGATATAAACAATCCCAGATTTTTCTGACCATTTTGGATGAAGCCAGATTTCTGGAAAACTGGTCACACGATTTTGTGCACGGTGAGTGTTTTCTAATCTCCAGATGGTCCACCTCCATAATCTGAACCGTTTATTGCTTGACGCGAACTAGTTTCCAAGCAATAAAATAATAAAAATTTTCCTGACCATTTTGGATGAAGCCAGATTTCTGGAAAACTGGTCACACGATTTTTTGCGCGGTGAGTGTTTTTAATCCCTAGGTGGTGCACTTCCATAATCTGTATCGTTTATTGCTTGACGTGACCTAGTTTCCAAGATATAAAGAATCCCAGATCTTTCTGACCATTTTGGATGAAGCCAGATATCTGGAAAACTGGTCACACAATTTTCGGCACGGTGAGTGTTTTTTAATCCCTAGATGGTGGACTTACCTAATTTGAATCGCTTATTACTTGACGTGACCTAGTTTCCAAGATATAAAGAATCCCAGATTTTTCTGACCATTTTGGATGAAGCCAGATTTCTGGAAAACTGGTCACACGATTTTTTGCACGGTGAGTGTTTTTTAATCCCTAGGTGGTGCACTTCCATAGTCTTAATCTCTTATTGCTTGACGTGACCTAGTTTCCAAGATATAAAGAATCCCAGATTTTTCTGACCATTTTGGATGAAGCCAGATTTCTGGAAAACTGGTTACACGATTTTTTGCACGATGAGAGTTTTTTAATCCCTAGATGGTGGACTTCCATAGTCTGTATCGCTGATTGCTTGACGTGACCTAGTTTCCAACATATAAAGAATCCCAGATTTTTCTGACCATTTTGGATGAAGCCAGATTTCTGGAAAACTCGTCACACGATTTTTTGCACGGTGAGTTTTTTTTAATCCCTAGGTGGTGCACTTCCATAGTCTGTATTGCTTATTGCTTGACGTGACCTAGTTTCCAAGATATAAAGAATCCCAGATTTTTCTGACCATTTTGGATGAAGCCAGAATTCTGGAAAACTGGTCACACGATTTTTTGCACGATGAGTGTTTTTTAATCCCTAGATGGTGGACTTCCATAGTCTGTATCGCTGATTGCTTGACATGGCCTAGTTTCCAAGATATAAAGAATCCCAGATTTTTCTGACCATTTTGGATGAAGACAGATTTCTGGAAAACTGGTCACACCATTTTTTGCACTTCCACAGTCTGTATCGCTTATTGCTTGACGTTACTTAGTTTGCAAGATATAAAGAATCACAGATTTTTCTGACCATTTTGGATGAAGCCAGATTTCTGGAAAACTGGTCACACGATTTATTGCACGGTAAGTGGTTTTTAATCCCTAGATGGTAAACTTCCATAATCTGTATCGCTTATTGCTTGACGTGCCCTAGTTTCCAAGATATAAACAATCCCAGATTTTTCTGACCATTTTGGATGAAGCCAGATTTCTGCAAAACTGGCCAACGATTTTGTGCGCGGTGAGTGTTTTCTAATCTCCAGATGGTCCACCTCCATAATCTGAACCGTTTATTGCTTGACGCGAACTAGTTTCCAAGCAATAAAATAATAAAAATTTTCCTGACCATTTTGGATGAAGCCAGATTTCTGGAAAACTGGTCACACGATTTTTTGCGCGGTGAGTGTTTTTAATCCCTAGGTGGTGCACTTCCATAATCTGTATCGTTTATTGCTTGACGTGACCTAGTTTCCAAGATATAAAGAATCCCAAATTTTTCTGACAATTTGGATGAAGCCAGATATCTGGAAAACTGGTCACACAATTTTCGGCACGGTGAGTGTTTTTTAATCCCTAGATGGTGGACTTCCATAATCTGTATCGTTTATTGCTTGACGTGACCTAGTTTCCAAGATATAAAGAATCCCAAATTTTTCTGACAATTTGGATGAAGCCAGATATCTGGAAAACTGGTCACACAATTTTCGGCACGGTGAGTGTTTTTTAATCCCTAGATTTAGATCCCTAGATCGCCTATTGCTTGACGTGACCTAGTTTCCAAGATATAAAGTATACCAGATTTTTCTGACCATTTTGGATGAAGCCATAATTCTGGAAAACAGGTCACACGATTTTTTGCACGGTGAGTGTTTTTTAATCTCCACCTGGTGCACTTCCATAATCTGTATCGATTATTGCTTGACGTGACCTAGTTTCCAAGATATAAAGAATCCCAGATTTCTCTGACCATTTTGGATGAAGCCAGATTTCTGGAAAACTGGTCACACGATTTATTGCACGGTGAGTGTTTTTTAATCCCTAGATGGTGGACTTCCATAGTCTGTATCGCTTATTGCTTGACGTGACCTAGCACTTCCATAGTCTGTATTGCTTGACGTGACCTAGTTTCCAACATATAAAGAATCCCAGATTTTTCTGACCATTTTGGATGAAGCCAGATTTCTGGAAAACTGGTCACACGATTTTTTGCACGGTGATGTTTTTTAATCCCTAGATGGTGGACTTGCACAGTCTGTATCGCTTATTGCTTGACGTGACCTAGCACTTCCATAGTCTGTATTGCTTATTGCTTGACGTGACCTAGTTTCCAACATAAAAAGAATCCCAGATTTTCCTGACCATTTTGGATGAAGCCAGATTTCTGGAAAACTGGTCACACGATTTTTTGCACGGTGAGTGTTTTTTAATCCCTAGGTGGTGCACTTCCATAGTCTGAATCGCTTATTGCTTGACGTGACCTAGTTTCCAAGATATAAAGAATCCCAGATTTTTCTGACCATTTTGGATGAAGCCAGATATCTGGAAAACTGGTCACACGATTTTTTGCACTTCCATAGTCTGTATCGCTTATTGCTTGACGTTACTTAGTTTGCAAGATATAAAGAATCACAGATTTTTCTGACCATTTTGGATGAAGCCAGATTTCTGGAAAACTGGTCACACGATTTATTGCACGGTGAGTGTTTTTTAATCCCTAGATGGTGGACTTCCATAGTCTGTATCGCTTATTGCTTGACGTGACCTAGCACTTCCATAGTCTGTATTGCTTGACGTGACCTAGTTTCCAACATATAAAGAATCCCAGATTTTTCTGACCATTTTGGATGAAGCCAGATTTCTGGAAAACTGGTCACACGATTTTTTGCACGGTGATGTTTTTTAATCCCTAGATGGTGGACTTGCACAGTCTGTATCGCTTATTGCTTGACGTGACCTAGCACTTCCATAGTCTGTATTGCTTATTGCTTGACGTGACCTAGTTTCCAACATAAAAAGAATCCCAGATTTTCCTGACCATTTTGGATGAAGCCAGATTTCTGGAAAACTGGTCACACGATTTATTGCACGGTAAGTGGTTTTTAATCCCTAGATGGTGGACTTCCATAATCTGTATCGCTTATTGCTTGACGTGCCCTAGTTTCCAAGATATAAACAATCCCAGATTTTTCTGACCATTTTGGATGAAGCCAGATTTCTGGAAAACTGGTCACACGATTTTGTGCACGGTGAGTGTTTTCTAATCTCCAGATGGTCCACCTCCATAATCTGAACCGTTTATTGCTTGACGCGAACTAGTTTCCAAGCAATAAAATAATAAAAATTTTCCTGACCATTTTGGATGAAGCCAGATTTCTGGAAAACTGGTCACACGATTTTTTGCGCGGTGAGTGTTTTTAATCCCTAGGTGGTGCACTTCCATAGTCTGTATCGCTTATTGCTTGACGTGACCTAGTTTCCAAGATATAAAGAATCCCAGATTTTTCTGACCATTTTGGATGAAGCCAGATTTCTGGAAATCTGGTCACACGATTTTTTGCACGGTGATTGTTTTTTAATCCCTAGATGGTGCACTTCCATAGTCTGTATTGCTTATTGCTTGACGTGACCTAGTTTCCAAGTAATAAAATAATTAAAAATTTACTGACCATTTTGGATGAAGCCAGATTTCTGGAAAACTGGTTACACGATTTTTTGCACGGTGAGTGTTTTTTAATCCCTAGGTGGTGCACTTCCATAGTCTGTATCGCTTATTGCTTGACGTGACCTAGTTTCCAAGATATAAAAAATCCCAGATTTTTCTGACCATTTTGGATGAAGCCAGATTTCTGGAAAACTGGTCACACGATTTTTTGCGCGGTGAGTGTTTTCTAATCTCCAGATGATCCACTTCCATAATCTGTACCGTTTATTGCTTGACGCGAACTAGTTTCCAAGCAATAAAATCATTAAAATTTTCCTGACCATTTTGGATGAAGCCAGATTTCTGGAAAACTGGTCACACGATTATTTGCACGGTGAGTGTTTTTTAATGCCTAGATGGCGGACTTCCATAGTCTGTATCACTTAATGCTTGACGTGACCTAGTTTCCAAGATATAAAGAATCCCAGATTTTTCTGACCATTTTGGATGAAGCCAGATTTCTGGAAAACTGGTCACACGATTTTTTGCACGATGAGTGTTTTTTAATCCCTAGGTGGTGCACTTCCATAGTCTGTATCGCTTATTGCTTAACGTGACCTAGTTTCCAAGATATAAAGAATCCCAGATTTTTCTGACCATTTTGGATGAAGCCAGATTTCTGGAAAACTGGTCATACGATTTTTTGCACGGTGAGTGTTTTTTAATCCCTAGATGGTGGACTTACATAATTTGTATCGCTTATTACTTGACGTGACCTAGTTTCCAAGATATAAAGAATCCCAGATTTTTCTGACCATTTTGGATGAAGCCAGATTTCTGGAAAACTGGTCACACGATTTTTTGCACGGTGAGTGTTTTTTAATCCCTAGGTGGTGCACTTCCATAGTCTTAATCTCTTATTGTTTGACGTGACCTAGTTTCCAAGATATAAAGAATCCCAGATTTTTCTGACCATTTTGGATGAAGCCAGATTTCTGGAAAACTGGTTACACGATTTTTTGCACGATGAGTGTTTTTTAATCCCTAGATGGTGGACTTCCATAGTCTGTATCGCTGATTGCTTGACGTGACCTAGTTTCCAACATATAAAGAATCCCAGATTTTTCTGACCATTTTGGATGAAGCCAGATTTCTGGAAAACTGGTCACACGATTTTTTGCACGGTGAGTGTTTTTTAATCCCTAGGTGGTGCACTTCCATAGTCTTAATCTCTTATTGTTTGACGTGACCTAGTTTCCAAGATTAAAGAATCCCAGATTTTTCTGACCATTTTGGATGAAGCCAGATTTCTGGAAATCTGGTCACACGATTTTTTGCACGGTGAGTGTTTTTTAATCCCTAGATGGTGGACTTCCATAGTCTGTATTGCTTATTGCTTGACGTGACCTAGTTTCCAAGTAATAAAATAATTACAAATTTACTGACCATTTTGGATGAAGCCAGATTTCTGGAAAACTGGTCATACGATTTTTTGCACGGTGAGTGTTTTTTAATCCCTAGATGGTGGACTTACATAATTTGTATCGCTTATTACTTGACGTGAGTCTTAATCTCTTATTGTTTGACGTGACCTAGTTTCCAAGATTAAAGAATCCCAGATTTTTCTGACCATTTTGGATGAAGCCAGATTTCTGGAAATCTGGTTACACGATTTTTTGCACGATGAGTGTTTTTTAATCCCTAGATGGTGGACTTCCATAGTCTGTATCGCTGATTGCTTGACGTGACCTAGTTTCCAACATATAAAGAATCCCAGATTTTTCTGACCATTTTGGATGAAGCCAGATTTCTGGAAATCTGGTCACACGATTTTTTGCACGGTGAGTGTTTTTTAATCCCTAGGTGGTGCACTTCCATAGTCTGTATTGCTTATTGCTTGACGTGACATAGTTTCCAAGATATAAAGAATCCCAGATTTTTCTGACCATTTTGAATGAAGCCAGAATTCTGGAAAACTGGTCACACGATTTTTTGCACGATGAGTGTTTTTTAATCCCTAGATGGTGGACTTCCATAGTCTGTATCGCTGATTGCTTGACGTGACCTAGCACTTCCATAGTCTGTATTGCTTGACGTGACCTAGTTTCCAACATATAAAGAATCCCAGATTTTTCTGACCATTTTGGATGAAGCCAGATTTCTGGAAAACTGGTCACACGATTTTTTGCACGGTGATGTTTTTTAATCCCTAGATGGTGGACTTGCACAGTCTGTATCGCTTATTGCTTGACGTGACCTAGCACTTCCATAGTCTGTATTGCTTATTGCTTGACGTGACCTAGTTTCCAACATAAAAAGAATCCCAGATTTTCCTGACCATTTTGGATGAAGCCAGATTTCTGGAAAACTGGTCACACGATTTATTGCACGGTAAGTGGTTTTTAATCCCTAGATGGTGGACTTCCATAATCTGTATCGCTTATTGCTTGACGTGCCCTAGTTTCCAAGATATAAACAATCCCAGATTTTTCTGACCATTTTGGATGAAGCCAGATTTCTGGAAAACTGGTCACACGATTTTGTGCACGGTGAGTGTTTTCTAATCTCCAGATGGTCCACCTCCATAATCTGAACCGTTTATTGCTTGACGCGAACTAGTTTCCAAGCAATAAAATAATAAAAATTTTCCTGACCATTTTGGATGAAGCCAGATTTCTGGAAAACTGGTCACACGATTTTTTGCGCGGTGAGTGTTTTTAATCCCTAGGTGGTGCACTTCCATAGTCTGTATCGCTTATTGCTTGACGTGACCTAGTTTCCAAGATATAAAGAATCCCAGATTTTTCTGACCATTTTGGATGAAGCCAGATTTCTGGAAATCTGGTCACACGATTTTTTGCACGGTGATTGTTTTTTAATCCCTAGATGGTGCACTTCCATAGTCTGTATTGCTTATTGCTTGACGTGACCTAGTTTCCAAGTAATAAAATAATTAAAAATTTACTGACCATTTTGGATGAAGCCAGATTTCTGGAAAACTGGTTACACGATTTTTTGCACGGTGAGTGTTTTTTAATCCCTAGGTGGTGCACTTCCATAGTCTGTATCGCTTATTGCTTGACGTGACCTAGTTTCCAAGATATAAAAAATCCCAGATTTTTCTGACCATTTTGGATGAAGCCAGATTTCTGGAAAACTGGTCACACGATTTTTTGCGCGGTGAGTGTTTTCTAATCTCCAGATGATCCACTTCCATAATCTGTACCGTTTATTGCTTGACGCGAACTAGTTTCCAAGCAATAAAATCATTAAAATTTTCCTGACCATTTTGGATGAAGCCAGATTTCTGGAAAACTGGTCACACGATTATTTGCACGGTGAGTGTTTTTTAATGCCTAGATGGCGGACTTCCATAGTCTGTATCACTTAATGCTTGACGTGACCTAGTTTCCAAGATATAAAGAATCCCAGATTTTTCTGACCATTTTGGATGAAGCCAGATTTCTGGAAAACTGGTCACACGATTTTTTGCACGATGAGTGTTTTTTAATCCCTAGGTGGTGCACTTCCATAGTCTGTATCGCTTATTGCTTAACGTGACCTAGTTTCCAAGATATAAAGAATCCCAGATTTTTCTGACCATTTTGGATGAAGCCAGATTTCTGGAAAACTGGTCATACGATTTTTTGCACGGTGAGTGTTTTTTAATCCCTAGATGGTGGACTTACATAATTTGTATCGCTTATTACTTGACGTGACCTAGTTTCCAAGATATAAAGAATCCCAGATTTTTCTGACCATTTTGGATGAAGCCAGATTTCTGGAAAACTGGTCACACGATTTTTTGCACGGTGAGTGTTTTTTAATCCCTAGGTGGTGCACTTCCATAGTCTTAATCTCTTATTGTTTGACGTGACCTAGTTTCCAAGATATAAAGAATCCCAGATTTTTCTGACCATTTTGGATGAAGCCAGATTTCTGGAAAACTGGTTACACGATTTTTTGCACGATGAGTGTTTTTTAATCCCTAGATGGTGGACTTCCATAGTCTGTATCGCTGATTGCTTGACGTGACCTAGTTTCCAACATATAAAGAATCCCAGATTTTTCTGACCATTTTGGATGAAGCCAGATTTCTGGAAAACTGGTCACACGATTTTTTGCACGGTGAGTGTTTTTTAATCCCTAGGTGGTGCACTTCCATAGTCTTAATCTCTTATTGTTTGACGTGACCTAGTTTCCAAGATTAAAGAATCCCAGATTTTTCTGACCATTTTGGATGAAGCCAGATTTCTGGAAATCTGGTCACACGATTTTTTGCACGGTGAGTGTTTTTTAATCCCTAGATGGTGGACTTCCATAGTCTGTATTGCTTATTGCTTGACGTGACCTAGTTTCCAAGTAATAAAATAATTACAAATTTACTGACCATTTTGGATGAAGCCAGATTTCTGGAAAACTGGTCATACGATTTTTTGCACGGTGAGTGTTTTTTAATCCCTAGATGGTGGACTTACATAATTTGTATCGCTTATTACTTGACGTGAGTCTTAATCTCTTATTGTTTGACGTGACCTAGTTTCCAAGATTAAAGAATCCCAGATTTTTCTGACCATTTTGGATGAAGCCAGATTTCTGGAAATCTGGTTACACGATTTTTTGCACGATGAGTGTTTTTTAATCCCTAGATGGTGGACTTCCATAGTCTGTATCGCTGATTGCTTGACGTGACCTAGTTTCCAACATATAAAGAATCCCAGATTTTTCTGACCATTTTGGATGAAGCCAGATTTCTGGAAATCTGGTCACACGATTTTTTGCACGGTGAGTGTTTTTTAATCCCTAGGTGGTGCACTTCCATAGTCTGTATTGCTTATTGCTTGACGTGACCTAGTTTCCAAGATATAAAGAATCCCAGATTTTTCTGACCATTTTGAATGAAGCCAGAATTCTGGAAAACTGGTCACACGATTTTTTGCACGATGAGTGTTTTTTAATCCCTAGATGGTGGACTTCCATAGTCTGTATCGCTGATTGCTTGACATGGCCTAGTTTCCAAGATATAAAGAATCCCAGATTTTTCTGACCATTTTGGATGAAGACAGATTTCTGGAAAACTGGTCACACGATTTTTTGCACTTCCATAGTCTGTATCGCTTATTGCTTGACGTTACTTAGTTTGCAAGATATAAAGAATCACAGATTTTTCTGACCATTTTGGATGAAGCCAGATTTCTGGAAAACTGGTCACTCGATTTATTGCACGGTAAGTGGTTTTTAATCCCTAGATGGTGGACTTCCATAATCTGTATCGCTTATTGCTTGACGTGCCCTAGTTTCCAAGATATAAACAATCCCAGATTTTTCTGACCATTTTGGATGAAGCCAGATTTCTGGAAAACTGGTCACACGATTTTGTGCACGGTGAGTGTTTTCTAATCTCCAGATGGTCCACCTCCATAATCTGAACCGTTTATTGCTTGACGCGAACTAGTTTCCAAGCAATAAAATAATAAAAATTTTCCTGACCATTTTGGATGAAGCCAGATTTCTAGAAAACTGGTCACACGATTTTTTGCACGGTGAGTGTTTTTTAATCCCTAGATGGTGGACTTCCATAGTCTGTATTGCTTATTGCTTGACGTGACCTAGTTTCCAAGTAATAAAATAATTACTAATTTACTGACCATTTTGGATGAAGCCAGATTTCTGGAAAACTGGTCACACGATTTTTTGCACGGTGAGTGTTTTTTAATCCCTAGATGGTGGACTTACATAATTTGTATCGCTTATTACTTGACGTGACCTAGTTTCCAAGATATAAAGAATCCAAGATTTTTCTGACCATTTTGGATGAAGCCAGATTTCTGGAAAACTGGTCATACGATTTTTTGCACGGTGAGTGTTTTTTAATCCCTAGATGGTGGACTTACATAATTTGTATCGCTTATTACTTGACGTGACCTAGTTTCCAAGATATAAAGAATCCCAGATTTTTCTGACCATTTTGGATGAAGCCAGATTTCTGGAAAACTGGTCACACGATTTTTTGCACGGTGAGTGTTTTTTAATCCCTAGGTGGTGCACTTCCATAGTCTTAATCTCTTATTGTTTGACGTGACCTAGTTTCCAAGATTAAAGAATCCCAGATTTTTCTGACCATTTTGGATGAAGCCAGATTTCTGGAAATCTGGTCACACGATTTTTTGCACGGTGAGTGTTTTTTAATCCCTAGATGGTGGACTTCCATAGTCTGTATTGCTTATTGCTTGACGTGACCTAGTTTCCAAGTAATAAAATAATTACAAATTTACTGACCATTTTGGATGAAGCCAGATTTCTGGAAAACTGGTCACACGATTTTTTGCACGGTGAGTGTTTTTTAATCCCTAGGTGGTGCACTTCCATAGTCTGAATCGATTATTGCTTGACGTGACCTCGTTTCCAAGATATAAAGAATCCAAGATTTTTCTGACAATTTGTATGAAGCCAGATTTCTGGAAAACTGGTCACACGATTTTTTGCGCGGTGAGTGTTTTCTAATCTCCAGATGATCCACTTCCATAATCTGTACCGTTTATTGCTTGACGCGAACTAGTTTCCAAGCAATAAAATCATTAAAATTTTCCTGACCATTTTGGATGAAGCCAGATTTCTGGAAAACTGGTCACACGATTATTTGCACGGTGAGTGTTTTTTAATGCCTAGATGGCGGACTTCCATAGTCTGTATCACTTATTGCTTGACGTGACCTAGTTTCCAAGATATAAAGAATCCCAGATTTTTCTGACCATTTTGGATGAAGCCAGATTTCTGGAAAACTGGTCACACGATTTTTTGCGCGGTGAGTGTTTTCTAATCTCCAGATGATCCACTTCCATAATCTGTACCGTTTATTGCTTGACGCGAACTAGTTTCCAAGCAATAAAATCATTAAAATTTTCCTGACCATTTTGGATGAAGCCAGATTTCTGGAAAACTGGTCACACGATTATTTGCACGGTGAGTGTTTTTTAATGCCTAGATGGCGGACTTCCATAGTCTGTATCACTTAATGCTTGACGTGACCTAGTTTCCAAGATATAAAGAATCCCAGATTTTTCTGACCATTTTGGATGAAGCCAGATTTCTGGAAAACTGGTCACACGATTTTTTGCACGATGAGTGTTTTTTAATCCCTAGGTGGTGCACTTCCATAGTCTGTATCGCTTATTGCTTAACGTGACCTAGTTTCCAAGATATAAAGAATCCCAGATTTTTCTGACCATTTTGGATGAAGCCAGATTTCTGGAAAACTGGTCATACGATTTTTTGCACGGTGAGTGTTTTTTAATCCCTAGATGGTGGACTTACATAATTTGTATCGCTTATTACTTGACGTGACCTAGTTTCCAAGATATAAAGAATCCCAGATTTTTCTGACCATTTTGGATGAAGCCAGATTTCTGGAAAACTGGTCACACGATTTTTTGCACGGTGAGTGTTTTTTAATCCCTAGGTGGTGCACTTCCATAGTCTTAATCTCTTATTGTTTGACGTGACCTAGTTTCCAAGATATAAAGAATCCCAGATTTTTCTGACCATTTTGGATGAAGCCAGATTTCTGGAAAACTGGTTACACGATTTTTTGCACGATGAGTGTTTTTTAATCCCTAGATGGTGGACTTCCATAGTCTGTATCGCTGATTGCTTGACGTGACCTAGTTTCCAACATATAAAGAATCCCAGATTTTTCTGACCATTTTGGATGAAGCCAGATTTCTGGAAAACTGGTCACACGATTTTTTGCACGGTGAGTGTTTTTTAATCCCTAGGTGGTGCACTTCCATAGTCTTAATCTCTTATTGTTTGACGTGACCTAGTTTCCAAGATTAAAGAATCCCAGATTTTTCTGACCATTTTGGATGAAGCCAGATTTCTGGAAATCTGGTCACACGATTTTTTGCACGGTGAGTGTTTTTTAATCCCTAGATGGTGGACTTCCATAGTCTGTATTGCTTATTGCTTGACGTGACCTAGTTTCCAAGTAATAAAATAATTACAAATTTACTGACCATTTTGGATGAAGCCAGATTTCTGGAAAACTGGTCATACGATTTTTTGCACGGTGAGTGTTTTTTAATCCCTAGATGGTGGACTTACATAATTTGTATCGCTTATTACTTGACGTGAGTCTTAATCTCTTATTGTTTGACGTGACCTAGTTTCCAAGATTAAAGAATCCCAGATTTTTCTGACCATTTTGGATGAAGCCAGATTTCTGGAAATCTGGTTACACGATTTTTTGCACGATGAGTGTTTTTTAATCCCTAGATGGTGGACTTCCATAGTCTGTATCGCTGATTGCTTGACGTGACCTAGTTTCCAACATATAAAGAATCCCAGATTTTTCTGACCATTTTGGATGAAGCCAGATTTCTGGAAATCTGGTCACACGATTTTTTGCACGGTGAGTGTTTTTTAATCCCTAGGTGGTGCACTTCCATAGTCTGTATTGCTTATTGCTTGACGTGACCTAGTTTCCAAGATATAAAGAATCCCAGATTTTTCTGACCATTTTGAATGAAGCCAGAATTCTGGAAAACTGGTCACACGATTTTTTGCACGATGAGTGTTTTTTAATCCCTAGATGGTGGACTTCCATAGTCTGTATCGCTGATTGCTTGACGTGACCTAGCACTTCCATAGTCTGTATTGCTTGACGTGACCTAGTTTCCAACATATAAAGAATCCCAGATTTTTCTGACCATTTTGGATGAAGCCAGATTTCTGGAAAACTGGTCACACGATTTTTTGCACGGTGATGTTTTTTAATCCCTAGATGGTGGACTTGCACAGTCTGTATCGCTTATTGCTTGACGTGACCTAGCACTTCCATAGTCTGTATTGCTTATTGCTTGACGTGACCTAGTTTCCAACATAAAAAGAATCCCAGATTTTCCTGACCATTTTGGATGAAGCCAGATTTCTGGAAAACTGGTCACACGATTTATTGCACGGTAAGTGGTTTTTAATCCCTAGATGGTGGACTTCCATAATCTGTATCGCTTATTGCTTGACGTGCCCTAGTTTCCAAGATATAAACAATCCCAGATTTTTCTGACCATTTTGGATGAAGCCAGATTTCTGGAAAACTGGTCACACGATTTTGTGCACGGTGAGTGTTTTCTAATCTCCAGATGGTCCACCTCCATAATCTGAACCGTTTATTGCTTGACGCGAACTAGTTTCCAAGCAATAAAATAATAAAAATTTTCCTGACCATTTTGGATGAAGCCAGATTTCTGGAAAACTGGTCACACGATTTTTTGCGCGGTGAGTGTTTTTAATCCCTAGGTGGTGCACTTCCATAGTCTGTATCGCTTATTGCTTGACGTGACCTAGTTTCCAAGATATAAAGAATCCCAGATTTTTCTGACCATTTTGGATGAAGCCAGATTTCTGGAAATCTGGTCACACGATTTTTTGCACGGTGATTGTTTTTTAATCCCTAGATGGTGCACTTCCATAGTCTGTATTGCTTATTGCTTGACGTGACCTAGTTTCCAAGTAATAAAATAATTAAAAATTTACTGACCATTTTGGATGAAGCCAGATTTCTGGAAAACTGGTTACACGATTTTTTGCACGGTGAGTGTTTTTTAATCCCTAGGTGGTGCACTTCCATAGTCTGTATCGCTTATTGCTTGACGTGACCTAGTTTCCAAGATATAAAAAATCCCAGATTTTTCTGACCATTTTGGATGAAGCCAGATTTCTGGAAAACTGGTCACACGATTTTTTGCGCGGTGAGTGTTTTCTAATCTCCAGATGATCCACTTCCATAATCTGTACCGTTTATTGCTTGACGCGAACTAGTTTCCAAGCAATAAAATCATTAAAATTTTCCTGACCATTTTGGATGAAGCCAGATTTCTGGAAAACTGGTCACACGATTATTTGCACGGTGAGTGTTTTTTAATGCCTAGATGGCGGACTTCCATAGTCTGTATCACTTAATGCTTGACGTGACCTAGTTTCCAAGATATAAAGAATCCCAGATTTTTCTGACCATTTTGGATGAAGCCAGATTTCTGGAAAACTGGTCACACGATTTTTTGCACGATGAGTGTTTTTTAATCCCTAGGTGGTGCACTTCCATAGTCTGTATCGCTTATTGCTTAACGTGACCTAGTTTCCAAGATATAAAGAATCCCAGATTTTTCTGACCATTTTGGATGAAGCCAGATTTCTGGAAAACTGGTCATACGATTTTTTGCACGGTGAGTGTTTTTTAATCCCTAGATGGTGGACTTACATAATTTGTATCGCTTATTACTTGACGTGACCTAGTTTCCAAGATATAAAGAATCCCAGATTTTTCTGACCATTTTGGATGAAGCCAGATTTCTGGAAAACTGGTCACACGATTTTTTGCACGGTGAGTGTTTTTTAATCCCTAGGTGGTGCACTTCCATAGTCTTAATCTCTTATTGTTTGACGTGACCTAGTTTCCAAGATATAAAGAATCCCAGATTTTTCTGACCATTTTGGATGAAGCCAGATTTCTGGAAAACTGGTTACACGATTTTTTGCACGATGAGTGTTTTTTAATCCCTAGATGGTGGACTTCCATAGTCTGTATCGCTGATTGCTTGACGTGACCTAGTTTCCAACATATAAAGAATCCCAGATTTTTCTGACCATTTTGGATGAAGCCAGATTTCTGGAAAACTGGTCACACGATTTTTTGCACGGTGAGTGTTTTTTAATCCCTAGGTGGTGCACTTCCATAGTCTTAATCTCTTATTGTTTGACGTGACCTAGTTTCCAAGATTAAAGAATCCCAGATTTTTCTGACCATTTTGGATGAAGCCAGATTTCTGGAAATCTGGTCACACGATTTTTTGCACGGTGAGTGTTTTTTAATCCCTAGATGGTGGACTTCCATAGTCTGTATTGCTTATTGCTTGACGTGACCTAGTTTCCAAGTAATAAAATAATTACAAATTTACTGACCATTTTGGATGAAGCCAGATTTCTGGAAAACTGGTCATACGATTTTTTGCACGGTGAGTGTTTTTTAATCCCTAGATGGTGGACTTACATAATTTGTATCGCTTATTACTTGACGTGAGTCTTAATCTCTTATTGTTTGACGTGACCTAGTTTCCAAGATTAAAGAATCCCAGATTTTTCTGACCATTTTGGATGAAGCCAGATTTCTGGAAATCTGGTTACACGATTTTTTGCACGATGAGTGTTTTTTAATCCCTAGATGGTGGACTTCCATAGTCTGTATCGCTGATTGCTTGACGTGACCTAGTTTCCAACATATAAAGAATCCCAGATTTTTCTGACCATTTTGGATGAAGCCAGATTTCTGGAAATCTGGTCACACGATTTTTTGCACGGTGAGTGTTTTTTAATCCCTAGGTGGTGCACTTCCATAGTCTGTATTGCTTATTGCTTGACGTGACCTAGTTTCCAAGATATAAAGAATCCCAGATTTTTCTGACCATTTTGAATGAAGCCAGAATTCTGGAAAACTGGTCACACGATTTTTTGCACGATGAGTGTTTTTTAATCCCTAGATGGTGGACTTCCATAGTCTGTATCGCTGATTGCTTGACATGGCCTAGTTTCCAAGATATAAAGAATCCCAGATTTTTCTGACCATTTTGGATGAAGACAGATTTCTGGAAAACTGGTCACACGATTTTTTGCACTTCCATAGTCTGTATCGCTTATTGCTTGACGTTACTTAGTTTGCAAGATATAAAGAATCACAGATTTTTCTGACCATTTTGGATGAAGCCAGATTTCTGGAAAACTGGTCACTCGATTTATTGCACGGTAAGTGGTTTTTAATCCCTAGATGGTGGACTTCCATAATCTGTATCGCTTATTGCTTGACGTGCCCTAGTTTCCAAGATATAAACAATCCCAGATTTTTCTGACCATTTTGGATGAAGCCAGATTTCTGGAAAACTGGTCACACGATTTTGTGCACGGTGAGTGTTTTCTAATCTCCAGATGGTCCACCTCCATAATCTGAACCGTTTATTGCTTGACGCGAACTAGTTTCCAAGCAATAAAATAATAAAAATTTTCCTGACCATTTTGGATGAAGCCAGATTTCTAGAAAACTGGTCACACGATTTTTTGCACGGTGAGTGTTTTTTAATCCCTAGATGGTGGACTTCCATAGTCTGTATTGCTTATTGCTTGACGTGACCTAGTTTCCAAGTAATAAAATAATTACTAATTTACTGACCATTTTGGATGAAGCCAGATTTCTGGAAAACTGGTCACACGATTTTTTGCACGGTGAGTGTTTTTTAATCCCTAGATGGTGGACTTACATAATTTGTATCGCTTATTACTTGACGTGACCTAGTTTCCAAGATATAAAGAATCCAAGATTTTTCTGACCATTTTGGATGAAGCCAGATTTCTGGAAAACTGGTCATACGATTTTTTGCACGGTGAGTGTTTTTTAATCCCTAGATGGTGGACTTACATAATTTGTATCGCTTATTACTTGACGTGACCTAGTTTCCAAGATATAAAGAATCCCAGATTTTTCTGACCATTTTGGATGAAGCCAGATTTCTGGAAAACTGGTCACACGATTTTTTGCACGGTGAGTGTTTTTTAATCCCTAGGTGGTGCACTTCCATAGTCTTAATCTCTTATTGTTTGACGTGACCTAGTTTCCAAGATTAAAGAATCCCAGATTTTTCTGACCATTTTGGATGAAGCCAGATTTCTGGAAATCTGGTCACACGATTTTTTGCACGGTGAGTGTTTTTTAATCCCTAGATGGTGGACTTCCATAGTCTGTATTGCTTATTGCTTGACGTGACCTAGTTTCCAAGTAATAAAATAATTACAAATTTACTGACCATTTTGGATGAAGCCAGATTTCTGGAAAACTGGTCACACGATTTTTTGCACGGTGAGTGTTTTTTAATCCCTAGGTGGTGCACTTCCATAGTCTGAATCGATTATTGCTTGACGTGACCTCGTTTCCAAGATATAAAGAATCCAAGATTTTTCTGACAATTTGTATGAAGCCAGATTTCTGGAAAACTGGTCACACGATTTTTTGCGCGGTGAGTGTTTTCTAATCTCCAGATGATCCACTTCCATAATCTGTACCGTTTATTGCTTGACGCGAACTAGTTTCCAAGCAATAAAATCATTAAAATTTTCCTGACCATTTTGGATGAAGCCAGATTTCTGGAAAACTGGTCACACGATTATTTGCACGGTGAGTGTTTTTTAATGCCTAGATGGCGGACTTCCATAGTCTGTATCACTTATTGCTTGACGTGACCTAGTTTCCAAGATATAAAGAATCCCAGATTTTTCTGACCATTTTGGATGAAGCCAGATTTCTGGAAAACTGGTCACACGATTTTTTGCACGATGAGTGTTTTTTAATCCCTAGGTGGTGCACTTCCATAGTCTGTATCGCTTATTGCTTAACGTGACCTAGTTTCCAAGATATAAAGAATCCCAGATTTTTCTGACCATTTTGGATGAAGCCAGATTTCTGGAAAACTGGTCATACGATTTTTTGCACGGTGAGTGTTTTTTAATCCCTAGATGGTGGACTTACATAATTTGTATCGCTTATTACTTGACGTGACCTAGTTTCCAAGATATAAAGAATCCAAGATTTTTCTGACCATTTTGGATGAAGCCAGATTTCTGGAAAACTGGTCACACGATTTTTTGCACGGTGAGTGTTTTTTAATCCCTAGGTGGTGCACTTCCATAGTCTTAATCTCTTATTGTTTGACGAGACCTAGTTTCCAAGATATAAAGAATCCCAGATTTTTCTGACCATTTTGGATGAAGCCAGATTTCTGGAAAACTGGTTACACGATTTTTTGCACGATGAGTGTTTTTTAATCCCTAGATGGTGGACTTCCATAGTCTGTATCGCTGATTGCTTGACGTGACCTAGTTTCCAACATATAAAGAATCCCAGATTTTTCTGACCATTTTGGATGAAGCCAGATTTCTGGAAATCTGGTCACACGATTTTTTGCACGGTGAGTGTTTTTTAATCCCTAGGTGGTGCACTTCCATAGTCTGTATTGCTTATTGCTTGACGTGACCTAGTTTCCAAGATATAAAGAATCCCAGATTTTTCTGACCATTTTGAATGAAGCCAGAATTCTGGAAAACTGGTCACACGATTTTTTGCACGATGAGTGTTTTTTAATCCCTAGATGGTGGACTTCCATAGTCTGTATCGCTGATTGCTTGACATGGCCTAGTTTCCAAGATATAAAGAATCCCAGATTTTTCTGACCATTTTGGATGAAGACAGATTTCTGGAAAACTGGTCACACGATTTTTTGCACTTCCATAGTCTGTATCGCTTATTGCTTGACGTTACTTAGTTTGCAAGATATAAAGAATCACAGATTTTTCTGACCATTTTGGATGAAGCCAGATTTCTGGAAAACTGGTCACTCGATTTATTGCACGGTAAGTGGTTTTTAATCCCTAGATGGTCTGTATCGCTTATTGCTTGACGTTACTTAGTTTGCAAGATATAAAGAATCACAGATTTTTCTGACCATTTTGGATGAAGCCAGATTTCTGGAAAACTGGTCACTCGATTTATTGCACGGTAAGTGGTTTTTAATCCCTAGATGGTGGACTTCCATAATCTGTATCGCTTATTGCTTGACGTGCCCTAGTTTCCAAGATATAAACAATCCCAGATTTTTCTGACCATTTTGGATGAAGCCAGATTTCTGGAAAACTGGTCACACGATTTTGTGCACGGTGAGTGTTTTCTAATCTCCAGATGGTCCACCTCCATAATCTGAACCGTTTATTGCTTGACGCGAACTAGTTTCCAAGCAATAAAATAATAAAAATTTTCCTGACCATTTTGGATGAAGCCAGATTTCTAGAAAACTGGTCACACGATTTTTTGCACGGTGAGTGTTTTTTAATCCCTAGATGGTGGACTTCCATAGTCTGTATTGCTTATTGCTTGACGTGACCTAGTTTCCAAGTAATAAAATAATTACTAATTTACTGACCATTTTGGATGAAGCCAGATTTGACCTAGTTTCCAAGTAATAAAATAATTACTAATTTACTGACCATTTTGGATGAAGCCAGATTTCTGGAAAACTGGTCACACGATTTTTTGCACGGTGAGTGTTTTTTAATCCCTAGATGGTGGACTTACATAATTTGTATCGCTTATTACTTGACGTGACCTAGTTTCCAAGATATAAAGAATCCCAGATTTTTCTGACCATTTTGGATGAAGCCAGATTTCTGGTAAACTGGTCATACGATTTTTTGCACGGTGAGTGTTTTTTAATCCCTAGATGGTGGACTTACATAATTTGTATCGCTTATTACTTGACGTGACCTAGTTTCCAAGATATAAAGAATCCCAGATTTTTCTGACCATTTTGGATGAAGCCAGATTTCTGGAAAACTGGTCACACGATTTTTTGCACGGTGAGTGTTTTTTAATCCCTAGGTGGTGCACTTCCATAGTCTGAATCGCTTATTGCTTGACGTGACCTAGTTTCCAAGATTTAAAGAATCCCAGATTTTTCTGACCATTTTGGATGAAGCCAGATTTCTGGAAAACTGGTCACACGATTATTTGCACGGTGAGTGTTTTTTAATGCCTAGATGGCGGACTTCCATAGTCTTTATCGCTTATTGCTTGACGTGACCTAGTTTCCAAGATATAAAAAATCCCAGATTTTTCTGACCATTTTGGATGAAGCCAGATTTCTGGAAAACTGGTTACACGATTTTTTGCACGATGAGTGTTTTTTAATCCCTAGATGGTGGACTTCCATAGTCTGTATCGCTGATTGCTTGACGTGACCTAGTTTCCAAGATATAAAGAATCCCAGATTTGTCTGACCATTTTGGATGAAGACAGATTTCTGGAAAACTGGTCACACGAATTTTTGCACGGTGAGTGTTTTTTAATCCCTAGGTGGTGCACTTCCATAGTCTGAATCGCTTATTGCTTGACGTGACCTAGTTTCCAAGATATAAAGAATCCCAGATTTTTCTGACCATTTTGGATGAAACCAGATTTCTGGAAAACTGGTTACACGATTTTTTGCACGATGAGTGTTTTTTAATCCCTAGATGGTGGACTTCCATAGTCTGTATCGCTGATTGCTTGACGTGACCTAGTTTCCAAGATATAAAGAATCCCAGATTTTTCTGACCATTTTGGATGAAGACAGATTTCTGGAAAACTGGTCACACGATTTTTTGCACGGTGAGTGTTTTTTAATCCCTAGGTGGTGCACTTCCATAGTCTGTATTGCTTATTGCTTGACGTGACGTAGTGTCCAAGTAATAAAATAATTACAAATTTACTGACCATTTTGGATGAAGCCAGATATCTGGAAAACTGGTCACACGATTTTTTGCACGGTGAATGTTTTTAATCCCTAGGTGGTGCAATTCCATAGTCTGTATCGCTTATTGCTTGACGTGACCTAGTTTCCAAGCAATAAAATAATAAAAATTTTCCTGACCATTTGGATGAAGCCAGATTTCTGGAAAACTGGTCACACGATTTTTTGCGCGATGAGTGTTTTTAATCCCTAGGTGGTGCAATTCCATAGTCTGTATCGCTTATTGCTTGACGTGTCCTAGTTTCCAAGAAATAAAGAATCCCAGATTTTTGTGACCATTTTGGATGAAGCCAGATTTCAGGAAAACTGGTCACACGATTTTTTGCACGGTGAGTATTTTTTAATCCCTAGATAGTGCACTTCCATAGTTTGTATCGCTTATTGCTTGACGTGACCTAGTTTCCAAGTAATAAAATAATTACAAATTTACTGACCATTTTGGATGAAGCGAGATTTCTGGAAAACTGGTCACACGATTTTTGCACGGTGAGTGTTTTTTAATCCCTAGATGGTTTACTTCCATAGTCTGTATTGCTTATTGCTTGACGTGACCTGGTTTCCAAGATATAAAGAATCCCAGATTTTTCTGACCATTTTGGATGAAGCCAGATTTCTGGAAAAGTGGTCACACGATTTTTTGCACGGTGAGTGTTTTTTAATCCCTAGATGGTGCACTTCCATAGTCTGTATTGCTTATTGCTTGACCTGACCTAGTTTCCAAGTAATAAAACAATTACAAATTTACTGACCATTTTGGATGAAGCCAGATTTCTGGAAAACTGGTCACACGATTTTTTGCACGGTGAGTGTTTTTTAATCCCTAGGTGGTGCACTTCCATAGTCTGAATCGCTTATTGCTTGACGTGACCTAGTTTCCAAGATATAAAGAATCCTAGATTTTTCTGACCATTTTGGATGAAGCCAGATTTCTGGAAAACTGGTCACACGATTTTTTGCACGGTGAGTGTTTTCTAATCTCCAGATGATCCACTTCCATAATCTGTACCGCTTATTGCTTGACGCGAACTAGTTTCCAAGCAATAAAATAATTAAAATTTTCCTGACCATTTTGGATGAAGCCAGATTTCTGGAAAACTGGTCACACGATTATTTGCACGGTGAGTGTTTTTTAATGCCTAGATGGCGGACTTCCATAGTCTTTATCGCTTATTGCTTGACGTGACCTAGTTTCCAAGATATAAAGAATCCCAGATTTTTCCAAGATATAAAGAATCCCAGATTTTTCTGACCATTTTGGATGAAGCCAGATTTCTGGAAAACTGGTCACACGATTTTTTGCACGATGAGTGTTTTTTAATCCCTAGATGGTGGACATCCATAGTCTGTATCGCTGATTGCTTGACGTGACCTAGTTTCCAAGATATAAAGAATCCCAGATTTTTCTGACCATTTTGGATGAAGACAGATTTCTGGAAAACTGGTCACACGATTTTTTGCACGGTGAGTGTTTTTTAATCCCTAGGTGGTGCACTTTTATAGTCTGTATCGCTTATTGCTTGACGTGACCTAGTTTCCAAGATATAAAGAATCCCAGATTTTTCTGACCATTTTGGATGAAGCCAGATTTCTGGAAAACTGGTCACACGATTTTTTGCACGGTGAGTGTTTTTTAATCCCTAGATGGTGGACTTATATAATTTATATCGCTGATTACTTGACGTGACCTAGTTTCCAAGATATAAAAAATCCCAGATTTTTCCTTCCATTTTGGATGAAGCCAGATTTCTGGAAAACTGGTCACACGATTTTTTGCACGGTGATTGTTTTCTAATCTCCAGATGGTCCACCTCCATAATCTGAACCATTTATTGCTTGACGCGAACTAGTGTCCAAGCAATAAAATAATAAAAATTTTCCTGACCATTTTGGATGAAGCCAGATTTCTGGAAAACTGGTCACACGATTTTTTGCGCGATGAGTGTTTTTAATCCCTAGGTGGTGCAATTCCATAGTCTGTATCGCTTATTGCTTGACGTGACCTGGTTTCCAAGATATAAAGAATCCCAGATTTTTCTGACCATTTTGGATGAAGCCAGATTTCTGGAAAACTGGTCACACGATTTTTTGCACGGTGATTGTTTTCTAATCTCCAGATGGTCCACCTCCATAATCTGAACCATTTATTGCTTGACGCGAACTAGTGTCCAAGCAATAAAATAATAAAAATTTTCCTGACCATTTTGGATGAAGCCAGATTTCTGGAAAACTGGTCACACGATTTTTTGCACGGTGAGTGTTTTCTAATCTCCAGATGATCCACTTCCATAATCTGTACCGCTTATTGCTTGACGCGAACTAGTTTCCAAGCAATAAAATAATTAAAATTTTCCTGACCATTTTGGATGAAGCCAGATTTCTGGAAAACTGGTCACACGATTATTTGCACGGTGAGTGTTTTTTAATGCCTAGATGGCGGACTTCCATAGTCTTTATCGCTTATTGCTTGACGTGACCTAGTTTCCAAGATATAAAGAATCCCAGATTTTTCTGACCATTTTGGATGAAGCCAGATTTCTGGAAAACTGGTCACACGATTTTTGCACGGTGAGTGTTTTTTAATCCCTAGATGGTTTACTTCCATAGTCTGTATTGCTTATTGCTTGACGTGACCTGGTTTCCAAGATATAAAGAATCCCAGATTTTTCTGACCATTTTGGATGAAGCCAGATTTCTGGAAAACTGGTCACACGATTTTTTGCACGGTGAGTGTTTTTTAATCCCTAGATGGTGCACTTCCATAGTCTGTATTGCTTGACCTGACCTAGTTTCCAAGTAATAAAAAAATTACAAATTTACTGACCATTTTGGATGAAGCCAGATTTCTAGAAAACTGGTCGCACGATTTTTTGCACGGTGAGTGTTTTTTAATACCTAGGTGGTGCACTTCCATAGTCTGTATTGCTTATTGCTTGACGTGACCTAGTGTCCAAGTAATAAAATAATTACAAATTTACTGACCATTTTGGATGAAGCCAGATTTCTGGAAAACTGGTCACACGATTTTTTGCACGGTGAATGTTTTTAATCCCTAGGTGGTGCAATTCCATAGTCTGTATCGCTTATTGCTTGACGTGACCTAGTTTCCAAGCAATAAAATAATAAAAATTTTCCTGACCATTTGGATGAAGCCAGATTTCTGGAAAACTGGTCACACGATTTTTTGCGCGATGAGTGTTTTTAATCCCTAGGTGGTGCAATTCCATAGTCTGTATCGCTTATTGCTTGACGTGTCCTAGTTTCCAAGAAATAAAGAATCCCAGATTTTTGTGACCATTTTGGATGAAGCCAGATTTCAGGAAAACTGGTCACACGATTTTTTGCACGGTGAGTATTTTTTAATCCCTAGATAGTGCACTTCCATAGTTTGTATCGCTTATTGCTTGACGTGACCTAGTTTCCAAGTAATAAAATAATTACAAATTTACTGACCATTTTGGATGAAGCCATATTTCTGGAAAACTGGTCACACGATTTTTGCACGGTGAGTGTTTTTTAATCCCTAGATGGTTTACTTCCATAGTCTGTATTGCTTATTGCTTGACGTGACCTGGTTTCCAAGATATAAAGAATCCCAGATTTTTCTGACCATTTTGGATGAAGCCAGATTTCTGGAAAACTGGTCACACGATTTTTTGCACGGTGAGTGTTTCTTAATCCCTAGATGGTGCACTTCCATAGTCTGTATTGCTTATTGCTTGACCTGACCTAGTTTCCAAGTAATAAAACAATTACAAATTTACTGACCATTTTGGATGAAGCCAGATTTCTGGAAAACTGGTCACACGATTTTTTGCACGGTGAGTGTTTTTTAATCACTAGGTGGTGCACTTCCATAGTCTGAATCGCTTATTGCTTGACGTGACCTAGTTTCCAAGATATAAAGAATCCCAAATTTTTCTGACCATTTTGGATGAAGCCAGATTTCTGGAAAACTGGTCACACGATTTTTTGCACGGTGAGTGTTTTCTAATCTCCAGATGATCCACTTCCATAATCTGTACCGCTTATTGCTTGACGCGAACTAGTTTCCAAGCAATAAAATAATTAAAATTTTCCTGACCATTTTGGATGAAGCCAGATTTCTGGAAAACTGGTCACACGATTATTTGCACGGTGAGTTTTTTTTAATGCCTAGATGGCGGACTTCCATAGTCTTTATCGCTTATTGCTTGACGTGACCTAGTTTCCAAGATATAAAGAATCCCAGATTTTTCTGACCATTTTGGATGAAGCCAGATTTCTGGAAAACTGGTCACACGATTTTTTGCACGATGAGTGTTTTTTAATCCCTAGATGGTGGACTTCCATAGTCTGTATCGCTGATTGCTTGACGTGACCTAGTTTCCAAGATATAAAGAATCCCAGATTTTTCTGACCATTTTGGATGAAGACAGATTTCTGGAAAACTGGTCACACGATTTTTTGCACGGTGAGTGTTTTTTAATCCCTAGGTGGTGCACTTCCATAGTCTGAATCGCTTATTGCTTGACGTGACCTAGTTTCCAAGATATAAAGAATCCCAGATTTTTCTGACCATTTTGGATGAAGCCAGATTTCTGGAAAACTGGTTACACGATTTTTGGCACGGTGAGTGTTTTTTAATCCCTAGGTGGTGGACTTCCATAGTCTGTATTGCTTATTGCTTGACGTGACCTAGTGTCCAAGTAATAAAATAATTACAAATTTACTGACCATTTTGGATGAAGCCAGATTTCTGGAAAACTGGTCACACGATTTTTTGCACGGTGAGTGTTTTCTAATCTCCAGATGATCCACTTCCATAATCTGTACCGCTTATTGCTTGACGCGAACTAGTTTCCAAGCAATAAAATAATTAAAATTTTCCTGACCATTTTGGATGAAGCCAGATTTCTGGAAAACTGGTCACACGATTATTTGCACGGTGAGTGTTTTTTAATGCCTAGATGGCGGACTTCCATAGTCTTTATCGCTTATTGCTTGACGTGACCTAGTTTCCAAGATATAAAGAATCCCAGATTTTTCTGACCATTTTGGATGAAGCCAGATTTCTGGAAAACTGGTCACACGATTTTTTGCACGATGAGTGTTTTTTAATCCCTAGATGGTGGACTTCCATAGTCTGTATCGCTGATTGCTTGACGTGACCTAGTTTCCAAGATATAAAGAATCCCAGATTTTTCTGACCATTTTGGATGAAGACAGATTTCTGGAAAACTGGTCACACGATTATTTGCACGGTGAGTGTTTTTTAATCCCTAGGTGGTGCACTTCCATAGTCTGAATCGCTTATTGCTTGACGTGACCTAGTTTCCAAGATATAAAGAATCCCAGATTTTTCTGACCATTTTGGATGAAGCCATATTTCTGGAAAACTGGTTACACGATTTTTGGCACGGTGAGTGTTTTTTAATCCCTAGGTGGTGGACTTCCATAGTCTGTATTGCTTATTGCTTGACGTGACCTATTGTCCAAGTAATAAAATAATTACAAATTTACTGACCATTTTGGATGAAGCCAGATTTCTGGAAAACTGGTCACACGATTTTTTGCACGGTGAATGTTTTTAATCCCTAGGTGGTGCAATTCCATAGTCTGTATCGCTTATTGCTTGACGTGACCTAGTTTCCAAGCAATAAAATAATAAAAATTTTCCTGACCATTTGGATGAAGCCAGATTTCTGGAAAACTGGTCACACGATTTTTTGCGCGATGAGTGTTTTTAATCCCTAGGTGGTGCAATTCCATAGTCTGTATCGCTTATTGCTTGACGTGTCCTAGTTTCCAAGAAATAAAGAATCCCAGATTTTTGTGACCATTTTGGATGAAGCCAGATTTCAGGAAAACTGGTCACACGATTTTTTGCACGGTGAGTATTTTTTAATCCTGAGTGTTTTTTAATCCCTAGGTGGTGCACTTCCATAGTCTTAATCTCTTATTGCTTGACGTGACCTAGTTTCTAAGATATAAAGAATCCCAGATTTTTCTGACCATTTTGGATGAAGCCAGATTTCTGGAAAACTGGTTACACGATTTTTTGCACGATGAGTGTTTTTTAATCCCTAGATGGTGGACTTCCATAGTCTGTATCGCTGATTGCTTGACGTGACCTAGTTTCCAACATATAAAGAATCCCAGATTTTTCTGACCATTTTGGATGAAGCCAGATTTCTGGAAAACTGGTTACACGATTTTTTGCACGGTGAGTGTTTTTTAATCCCTAGGTGGTGCACTTCCATAGTCTGTATCGCTTATTGCTTGACGTGACCTAGTTTCCAAGATGTAAAAAATCCCAGATTTTTCTGACCATTTTGGATGAAGCCAGATTTCTGGAAAACTGGTCACACGATTTTTTGCACGGTGAGTGTTTTTAATCCCTAGATAAGCAATAAGCAATACAGACTTCCATAGTCTGTATTGCTTATTGCTTGACGTGACCTAGTTTCCAAGTAATAAAATAATTACAAATTTACTGACCATTTTGGATGAAGCCAGATTTCTGGAAAACTGGTCACACGATTTTTTGCACGGTGTGTGTTTTTTAATCCCTAGGTGGTGCACTTCCATAGTCTGAATCGCTTATTGCTTGACGTGACCTCGTTTCCAAGATATAAAGAATCCCAGATTTTTCTGACAATTTGGATGAAGCCAGATTTCTGGAAAACTGGTCACACGATTTTTTGCGCAGTGAGTGTTTTCTAATCTCCAGATGATCCACTTCCATAATCTGTACCGTTTATTGCTTGACGCGAACTAGTTTCCAAGCAATAAAATCATTAAAATTTTCCTGACCATTTTGGATGAAGCCGGATTTCTGGAAAACTGGTCACACGATTATTTGCACGGTGAGTGTTTTTTAATGCCTAGATGGCGGACTTCCATAGTCTGTATCGCTTATTGCTTGACGTGACCTAGTTTCCAAGATATAAAGAATCCCAGATTTTTCTGACCATTTTGGATGAAGCCAGATTTCTGGAAAACTGGTCACACGATTTTTTGCACGATGAGTGTTTTTCAATCCCTAGGTGGTGCACTTCCATAGTCTGTATCGCTTATTGCTTAACGTGACCTAGTTTCCAAGATATAAAGAATCCCAGATCTTTCTGACCATTTTGGATGAAGCCAGATTTCTGGAAAACTGGTCATACGATTTTTTGCACGGTGAGTGTTTTTTAATCCCTAGATGGTGGACTTACATAATTTGTATCGCTTATTACTTGACGTGACCTAGTTTCCAAGATATAAAGAATCCCAGATTTTTCTGACCATTTTGGATGAAGCCAGATTTCTGGAAAACTGGTCACACGATTTTTTGCACGGTGAGTGTTTTTTAATCCCTAGGTGGTGCACTTCCATAGTCTTAATCTCTTATTGCTTGACGTGACCTAGTTTCCAAGATATAAAGAATCCCAGATTTTTCTGACCATTTTGGATGAAGCCAGATTTCTGGAAAACTGGTTACATGATTTTTTGCACGATGAGTGTTTTTTAATCCCGAGATGGTGGACTTCCATAGTCTGTATCGCTGATTGCTTGACGTGACCTAGTTTCCAACATATAAAGAATCCCAGATTTTTCTGACCATTTTGGATGAAGCCAGATTTCTGGAAAACTAGTCACACGATTTTTTGCACGGTGAGTGTTTTTTAATCCCTAGGTGGTGCACTTCCATAGTCTGTATTGCTTATTGCTTGACGTGACCTAGTTTCCATGATATAAAGAATCCCAGATTTTTCTGACCATTTTGGATGAAGCCAGAATTCTGGAAAACTGGTGACACGATTTTTTGCACGATGAGTGTTTTTTAATCCCTAGATGGTGGACTTCCATAGTCTGTATCGCTGATTGCTTGACATGGCCTAGTTTCCAAGATATAAAGAATCCCAGATTTTTCTGACCATTTTGGATGAAGACAGATTTCTGGAAAACTGGTCACACGATTTTTTGCACTTCCATAGTCTGTATCGCTTATTGCTTGACGTTACTTAGTTTGCAAGATATAAAGAATCACAGATTTTTCTGACCATTTTGGATGAAGCCAGATTTCTGGAAAACTAGTCACACGATTTATTGCACGGTAAGTGGTTTTTAATCCCTAGATGGTGGACTTCCATAATCTGTATCGCTTATTGCTTGACGTGCCCTAGTTTCCAAGATATAAACAATCCCAGATTTTTCTGACCATTTTGGATGAAGCCAGATTTCTGGAAAACTGGTCACACGATTTTGTGCACGGTGAGTGTTTTCTAATCTCCAGATGGTCCACCTCCATAATCTGAACCGTTTATTGCTTGACGAGAACTAGTTTCCAAGCAATAAAATAATAAAAATTTTCCTGACCATTTTGGATGAAGCCAGATTTCTGGAAAACTGGTCACACGATTTTTTGCGCGGTGAGTGTTTTTAATCCCTAGGTGGTGCACTTCCATAATCTGTATCGTTTATTGCTTGACGTGACCTAGTTTCCAAGATATAAAGAATCCCAAATTTTTCTGACAATTTGGATGAAGCCAGATATCTGGAAAACTGGTCACACAATTTTCGGCACGGTAAGTGTTTTTTAATCCCTAGATGGTGGACTTCCATAGTATGTATCGCCTATTGCTTGACGTGACCTAGTTTCCAAGATATAAAGAATACCAGATTTTTCTGACCATTTTGGATGAAGCCAGATTTCTGGAAAACTGGTCACACGATTTATTGCACGGTAAGTGGTTTTTAATCCCTAGATGGTGGACTTCCATAATCTGTATCGTTTATTGCTTGACGTGACCTAGTTTCCAAGATATAAAGAATCCCAAATTTTTCTGACAATTTGGATGAAGCCAGATATCTGGAAAACTGGTCACACAATTTTCGGCACGGTGAGTGTTTTTTAATCCCTAGATTTAGATCCCTAGATCGCCTATTGCTTGACGTGACCTAGTTTCCAAGATATAAAGAATCCCAGATTTTTCTGACCATTTTGGATGAAGCCAGAATTCTGGAAAACTGGTCACACGATTTTTTGCACTTCCATAGTCTGTATCGCTTATTGCTTGACGTTACTTAGTTTGCAAGATATAAAGAATCACAGATTTTTCTAACCATTTTGGATGAAGCCAGCTTTCTGGAAAACTGGTCACACGATTTATTGCACGGTAAGTGGTTTTTAATCCCTAGATGGTGGACTTCCATAATCTGTATCGCTTATTGCTTGACGTGCCCTAGTTTCCAAGATATAAACAATCCCAGATTTTTCTGACCATTTTGGATGAAGCCAGATTTCTGGAAAACTGGTCACACGATTTTGTGCACGGTGAGTGTTTTCTAATCTCCAGATGGTCCACCTCCATAATCTGAACCGTTTATTGCTTGACGCGAACTAGTTTCCAAGCAATAAAATAATAAAAATTTTCCTGACCATTTTGGATGAAGCCAGATTTCTGGAAAACTGGTCACACGATTTTTTGCGCGGTGAGTGTTTTTAATCCCTAGGTGGTGCACTTCCATAGTCTGTATCGCTTATTGCTTGACGTGACCTAGTTTCCAAGATATAAAGAATCCCAGATTTTTCTGACCATTTTGTATGAAACCAGATTTCTGGAAATCTGGACACACGATTTTTTGCACGGTGATTGTTTTTTAATCCCTAGATGGTGCACTTCCATAGTCTGTATTGCTTATTGCTTGACGTGACCTAGTTTCCAAGTAATAAAATAATTAAAAATTTACTGACCATTTTGGATGAAGCCAGATTTCTGGAAAACTGGTTACACGATTTTTTGCACGGTGAGTGTTTTTTAATCCCTAGGTGGTGCACTTCCATAGTCTGTATCGCTTATTGCTTGACGTGACCTAGTTTCCAAGATATAAAAAATCACAGATTTTTCTGACCATTTTGGATGAAGCCAGATTTCTGGAAAACTGGTCACACGATTTTTTGCACGGTGAGTGTGTTTTAATCCCTAGATGGTGGACTTCCATAGTCTGTATTGCTTATTGCTTGACGTGACCTAGTTTCCAAGTAATAAAATAATTACAAATTTACTGACCATTTTGGATGAAGCCAGATTTCTGGAAAACTGGTCACACGATTTTTTGCACGGTGAGTGTTTTTTAATCCCTAGGTGGTGCACTTCCATAGTCTGTATTGCTTATTGCTTGACGTGACCTAGTTTCCAAGATATAAAGAATCCCAGATTTTTCTGACCATTTTGGATGAAGCCAGAATTCTGGAAAACTGGTGACACGATTTTTTGCACGATGAGTGTTTTTTAATCCCTAGATGGTGGACTTCCATAGTCTGTATCGCTGATTGCTTGACATGGCCTAGTTTCCAAGATATAAAGAATCCCAGATTTTTCTGACCATTTTGGATGAAGACAGATTTCTGGAAAACTGGTCACACGATTTTTTGCACTTCCATAGTCTGTATCGCTTATTGCTTGACGTTACTTAGTTTGCAAGATATAAAGAATCACAGATTTTTCTGACCATTTTGGATGAAGCCAGATTTCTGGAAAACTGGTCACACGATTTATTGCACGGTAAGTGGTTTTTAATCCCTAGATGGTGGACTTCCATAATCTGTATCGCTTATTGCTTGACGTGCCCTAGTTTCCAAGATATAAACAATCCCAGATTTTTCTGACCATTTTGGATGAAGCCAGATTTCTGGAAAACTGGTCACACGATTTTGGGCACGGTGAGTGTTTTCTAATCTCCAGATGGTCCACCTCCATAATCTGAACCGTTTATTGCTTGACGCGAACTAGTTTCCAAGCAATAAAATAATAAAAATTTTCCTGACCATTTTGGATGAAGCCAGATTTCTGGAAAACTGGTCACACGATTTTTTGCGCGGTGAGTGTTTTTAATCCCTAGGTGGTGCACTTCCATAATCTGTATCGTTTATTGCTTGACGTGACCTAGTTTCCAAGATATAAAGAATCCCAAATTTTTCTGACAATTTGGATGAAGCCAGATATCTGGAAAACTGGTCACACAATTTTCGGCACGGTGAGTGTTTTTTAATCCCTAGATGGTGGACTTCCATAGTATGTATCGCCTATTGCTTGACGTGACCTAGTTTCCAAGATATAAAGAATACCAGATTTTTCTGACCATTTTGGATGAAGCCAGATTTCTGGAAAACTGGTCACACGATTTATTGCACGGTAAGTGGTTTTTAATCCCTAGATGGTGGACTTCCATAATCTGTATCGTTTATTGCTTGACGTGACCTAGTTTCCAAGATATAAAGAATCCCAAATTTTTCTGACAATTTGGATGAAGCCAGATATCTGGAAAACTGGTCACACAATTTTCGGCACGGTGAGTGTTTTTTAATCCCTAGATTTAGATCCCTAGATCGCCTATTGCTTGACGTGACCTAGTTTCCAAGATATAAAGAATCCCAGATTTTTCTGACCATTTTGGATGAAGCCAGAATTCTGGAAAACTGGTCACACGATTTTTTGCACTTCCATAGTCTGTATCGCTTATTGCTTGACGTTACTTAGTTTGCAAGATATAAAGAATCACAGATTTTTCTAACCATTTTGGATGAAGCCAGCTTTCTGGAAAACTGGTCACACGATTTATTGCACGGTAAGTGGTTTTTAATCCCTAGATGGTGGACTTCCATAATCTGTATCGCTTATTGCTTGACGTGCCCTAGTTTCCAAGATATAAACAATCCCAGATTTTTCTGACCATTTTGGATGAAGCCAGATTTCTGGAAAACTGGTCACACGATTTTGTGCACGGTGAGTGTTTTCTAATCTCCAGATGGTCCACCTCCATAATCTGAACCGTTTATTGCTTGACGCGAACTAGTTTCCAAGCAATAAAATAATAAAAATTTTCCTGACCATTTTGGATGAAGCCAGATTTCTGGAAAACTGGTCACACGATTTTTTGCGCGGTGAGTGTTTTTAATCCCTAGGTGGTGCACTTCCATAGTCTGTATCGCTTATTGCTTGACGTGACCTAGTTTCCAAGATATAAAGAATCCCAGATTTTTCTGACCATTTTGGATGAAGCCAGATTTCTGGAAATCTGGACACACGATTTTTTGCACGGTGATTGTTTTTTAATCCCTAGATGGTGCACTTCCATAGTCTGTATTGCTTATTGCTTGACGTGACCTAGTTTCCAAGTAATAAAATAATTAAAAATTTACTGACCATTTTGGATTAAGCCAGATTTCCGGAAAACTGGTTACACGATTTTTTGCACGGTGAGTGTTTTTTAATCCCTAGGTGGTGCACTTCCATAGTCTGTATCGCTTATTGCTTGACGTGACCTAGTTTCCAAGATATAAAAAATCACAGATTTTTCTGACCATTTTGGATGAAGCCAGATTTCTGGAAAACTGGTCACACGATTTTTTGCACGGTGAGTGTGTTTTAATCCCTAGATGGTGGACTTCCATAGTCTGTATTGCTTATTGCTTGACGTGACCTAGTTTCCAAGTAATAAAATAATTACAAATTTACTGACCATTTTGGATGAAGCCAGATTTCTGGAAAACTGGTCACACGATTTTTTGCACGGTGAGTGTTTTTTAATCCCTAGGTGGTGCACTTCCATAGTCTGAATCGATTATTGCTTGACGTGACCTCGTTTCCAAGATATAAAGAATCCCAGATTTTTCTCACAATTTGGATGAAGCCAGATTTCTGGAAAACTGGTCACACGATTTTTTGCGCGGTGAGTGTTTTCTAATCTCCAGATGATCCACTTCCATAATCTGTACCGTTTATTGCTTGACGCGAACTAGTTTCCAAGCAATAAAATCATTAAAATTTTCCTGACCATTTTGGATGAAGCCAGATTTCTGGAAAACTGGTCACACGATTTATTGCACGGTAAGTGTTTTTTAATCCCTAGGTGGTGCACTTCCATAGTCTGTATTGCTTATTGCTTGACGTGACCTAGTTTCCAAGATATAAAGAATCCCAGATTTTTCTGACCATTTTGGATGAAGCCAGAATTCTGGAAAACTGGTGACACGATTTTTTGCACGATGAGTGTTTTTTAATCCCTAGATGGTGGACTTCCATAGTCTGTATCGCTGATTGCTTGACATGGCCTAGTTTCCAAGATATAAAGAATCCCAGATTTTTCTGACCATTTTGGATGAAGACAGATTTCTGGAAAACTGGTCACACGATTTTTTGCACTTCCATAGTCTGTATCGCTTATTGCTTGACGTTACTTAGTTTGCAAGATATAAAGAATCACAGATTTTTCTGACCATTTTGGATGAAGCCAGATTTCTGGAAAACTGGTCACACGATTTATTGCACGGTAAGTGGTTTTTAATCCCTAGATGGTGGACTTCCATAATCTGTATCGCTTATTGCTTGACGTGCCCTAGTTTCCAAGATATAAACAATCCCAGATTTTTCTGACCATTTTGGATGAAGCCAGATTTCTGGAAAACTGGACACACGATTTTGGGCACGGTGAGTGTTTTCTAATCTCCAGATGGTCCACCTCCATAATCTGAACCGTTTATTGCTTGACGCAAACTAGTTTCCAAGCAATAAAATAATAAAAATTTTCCTGACCATTTTGGATGAAGCCAGATTTCTGGAAAACTGGTCACACGATTTTTTGCGCGGTGAGTGTTTTTAATCCCTAGGTGGTGCACTTCCATAATCTGTATCGTTTATTGCTTGACGTGACCTAGTTTCCAAGATATAAAGAATCCCAAATTTTTCCGACAATTTGGATGAAGCCAGATATCTGGAAAACTGGTCACACAATTTTCGGCACGGTGAGTGTTTTTTAATCCCTAGATGGTGGACTTCCATAGTATGTATCGCCTATTGCTTGACGTGACCTAGTTTCCAAGATATAAAGAATACCAGATTTTTCTGACCATTTTGGATGAAGCCAGATTTCTGGAAAACTGGTCACACGATTTATTGCACGGTAAGTGGTTTTTAATCCCTAGATGGTGGACTTCCATAATCTGTATCGTTTATTGCTTGACGTGACCTAGTTTCCAAGATATAAAGAATCCCAAATTTTTCTGACAATTTGGATGAAGCCAGATATCTGGAAAACTGGTCACACAATTTTCGGCACGGTGAGTGTTTTTTAATCCCTAGATTTAGATCCCTAGATCGCCTCTTGCTTGACGTGACCTAGTTTCCAAGATATAAAGAATCCCAGATTTTTCTGACCATTTTGGATGAAGCCAGAATTCTGGAAAACTGGTCACACGATTTTTTGCACTTCCATAGTCTGTATCGCTTATTGCTTGACGTTACTTAGTTTGCAAGATATAAAGAATCACAGATTTTTCTAACCATTTTGGATGAAGCCAGCTTTCTGGAAAACTGGTCACACGATTTATTGCACGGTAAGTGGTTTTTAATCCCTAGATGGTGGACTTCCATAATCTGTATCGCTTATTGCTTGACGTGCCCTAGTTTCCAAGATATAAACAATCCCAGATTTTTCTGACCATTTTGGATGAAGCCAGATTTCTGGAAAACTGGTCACACGATTTTGTGCACGGTGAGTGTTTTCTAATCTCCAGATGGTCCACCTCCATAATCTGAACCGTTTATTGCTTGACGCGAACTAGTTTCCAAGCAATAAAATAATAAAAATTTTCCTGACCATTTTGGATGAAGCCAGATTTCTGGAAAACTGGTCACACGATTTTTTGCGCGGTGAGTGTTTTTAATCCCTAGGTGGTGCACTTCCATAGTCTGTATCGCTTATTGCTTGACGTGACCTAGTTTCCAAGATATAAAGAATCCCAGATTTTTCTGACCATTTTGGATGAAGCCAGATTTCTGGAAATCTGGACACACGATTTTTTGCACGGTGATTGTTTTTTAATCCCTAGATGGTGCACTTCCATAGTCTGTATTGCTTATTGCTTGACGTGACCTAGTTTCCAAGTAATAAAATAATTAAAAATTTACTGACCATTTTGGATTAAGCCAGATTTCCGGAAAACTGGTTACACGATTTTTTGCACGGTGAGTGTTTTTTAATCCCTAGGTGGTGCACTTCCATAGTCTGTATCGCTTATTGCTTGACGTGACCTAGTTTCCAAGATATAAAAAATCACAGATTTTTCTGACCATTTTGGATGAAGCCAGATTTCTGGAAAACTGGTCACACGATTTTTTGCACGGTGAGTGTGTTTTAATCCCTAGATGGTGGACTTCCATAGTCTGTATTGCTTATTGCTTGACGTGACCTAGTTTCCAAGTAATAAAATAATTACAAATTTACTGACCATTTTGGATGAAGCCAGATTTCTGGAAAACTGGTCACACGATTTTTTGCACGGTGAGTGTTTTTTAATCCCTAGGTGGTGCACTTCCATAGTCTGAATCGATTATTGCTTGACGTGACCTCGTTTCCAAGATATAAAGAATCCCAGATTTTTCTCACAATTTGGATGAAGCCAGATTTCTGGAAAACTGGTCACACGATTTTTTGCGCGGTGAGTGTTTTCTAATCTCCAGATGATCCACTTCCATAATCTGTACCGTTTATTGCTTGACGCGAACTAGTTTCCAAGCAATAAAATCATTAAAATTTTCCTGACCATTTTGGATGAAGCCAGATTTCTGGAAAACTGGTCACACGATTTTTTGCGCGGTGAGTGTTTTTAATCCCTAGGTGGTGCACTTCCATAATCTGTATCGTTTATTGCTTGACGTGACCTAGTTTCCAAGATATAAAGAATCCCAAATTTTTCTGACAATTTGGATGAAGCCAGATATCTGGAAAACTGGTCACACAATTTTCGGCACGGTGAGTGTTTTTTAATGCCAAGATGGCGGACTTCCATAGTCTGTATCGCTTATTGCTTGACGTGACCTAGTTTCCAAGATATACAGAATCCCAGATTTTTCTGACCATTTTGGATGAAGCCAGATTTCTGGAAAACTGGTCACACGATTTTTTGCACGATGAGTGTTTTTTAATCCCTAGGTGGTGCACTTCCATAGTCTTTATCGCTTATTGCTTAACGTGACCTAGTTTCCAAGATATAAAGAATCCCAGATTTTTCTGACCATTTTGGATGAAGCCAGATTTCTGGAAAACTGGTCATACGATTTTTTGCACGGTGAGTGTTTTTTAATCCCTAGATGGTGGACTTACATAATTTGTATCGCTTATTACTTGACGTGACCTAGTTTCCAAGATATAAAGAATCCCAGATTTTTCTGACCATTTTGGATGAAGCCAGATTTCTGGAAAACTGGTCACACGATTTTTTGCACGGTGAGTGTTTTTTAATCCCTAGGTGGTGCACTTCCATAGTCTTAATCTCTTATTGCTTGACGTGACCTAGTTTCCAAGATATAAAGAATCCCAGATTTTTCTGACCATTTTGGATGAAGCCAGATTTCTGGAAAACTGGTTACACGATTTTTTGCACGATGAGTGTTTTTTAATCCCTAGATGGTGGACTTCCATAGTCTGTATCGCTGATTGCTTGACGTGGCCTAGTTTCCAACATATAAAGAATCCCAGATTTTTCTGACCATTTTGGATGAAGCCAGATTTCTGAAAAACTGGTCACACGATTTTTTGCACGGTGAGTGTTTTTTAATCCCTAGGTGGTGCACTTCCATAGTCTGTATTGCTTATTGCTTGACGTGACCTAGTTTCCAAGATATAAAGAATCCCAGATTTTTCTGACCATTTTGGATGAAGCCAGAATTCTGGAAAACTGGTCACACGATTTTTTGCACGATGAGTGTTTTTTAATCCCTAGATGGTGGACTTCCATAGTCTGTATCGCTGATTGCTTGACATGGCCTAGTTTCCAAGATATAAAGAATCCCAGATTTTTCTGACCATTTTGGATGAAGACAGATTTCTGGAAAACTGGTCACACGATTTTTTGCACTTCCATAGTCTGTATCGCTTATTGCTTGACGTTACTTAGTGTGCAAGATATAAAGAATCACAGATTTTTCTGACCATTTTGGATGAAGCCAGATTTCTGGAAAACTGGTCACACGATTTATTGCACGGTAAGTGGTTTTTAATCCCTAGATGGTGGACTTCCATAATCTGTATCGCTTATTTCTTTACGTGACCTAGTTTCCAAGATATAAACAATCCCAGATTTTTCTGACCATTTTGGATGAAGCCAGATTTCTGGAAAACTGCTCACACGATTTTGTGCACGGTGAGTGTTTTCTAATCTCCAGATGGTCCACCTCCATAATCTGAACCGTTTATTGCTTGACGCGAACTAGTTTCCAAGCAATAAAATAATAAAAATTGTCCTGACCATTTTGGATGAAGCCAGATTTCTGGAAAACTGGTCACACGATTTTTTGCGCGGTGAGTGTTTTTAATCCCTAGGTGGTGCACTTCCATAGTCTGTATCGCTTATTGCTTGACGTGACCTAGTTTCCAAGATATAAAGAATCCCAGATTTTTCTGTCCATTTTGGATGAAGCCAGATTTCTGGAAATCTGGTCACACGATTTTTTGCACGGTGATTGTTTTTTAATCCCTAGATGGTGCACTTCCATAGTCTGTATTGCTTATTGCTTGACGTGACCTAGTTTCCAAGTAATAAAATAATTAAAAATTTACTGACCATTTTGGATGAAGCCAGATTTCTGGAAAACTGGTTACACGATTTTTTGCACGGTGAGTGTTTTTTAATCCCTAGGTGGTGCACTTCCATAGTCTGTATCGCTTATTGCTTGACGTGACCTAGTTTCCAAGATATAAAAAATCCCAGATTTTTCTGACCATTTTGGATGAAGCCATAATTCTGGAAAACAGGTCACACGATTTTTTGCACGGTGAGTGTTTTTTAATCTCCACCTGGTGCACTTCCATAATCTGTATCGCTTATTGCTTGACGTGACCTAGTTTCCAAGATATAAAGAATCCCAGATTTTTCTGACCATTTTGGATGAAGCCAGAATTCTGGAAAACTGGTCACACGATTTTTTGCACTTCCATAGTCTGTATTGCTTATTGCTTGACGTGACCTAGTTTCCAACATATAAAGAATCCCAGATTTTTCTGACCATTTTGGATGAAGCCAGATTTCTGGAAAACTGGTCACACGATTTTTTGCACGGTGAGTGTTTTTTAATCCCTAGGTGGTGCACTTCCATAGTCTGAATCGCTTATTGCTTGACGTGACCTAGTTTCCAAGATATAAAGAATCCCAGATTTTTCTGACCATTTTGGATGAAGCCAGAATTCTGGAAAACTGGTCACACGATTTTTTGCACTTCCATAGTCTGTATCGCTTATTGCTTGACGTTACTTAGTTTGCAAGATATAAAGAATCACAGATTTTTCTGACCATTTTGGATGAAGCCAGATTTCTGGAAAACTGGTCACACGATTTATTGCACGGTAAGTGGTTTTTAATCCCTAGATGGTGGACTTCCATAATCTGTATCGCTTATTGCTTGACGTGCCCTAGTTTCCAAGATATAAACAATCCCAGATTTTTCTGACCATTTTGGATGAAGCCAGATTTCTGGAAAACTGGTCACACGATTTTGTGCACGGTGAGTGTTTTCTAATCTCCAGATGGTCCACCTCCATAATCTGAACCGTTTATTGCTTGACGCGAACTAGTTTCCAAGCAATAAAATAATAAAAATTTTCCTGACCATTTTGGATGAAGCCAGATTTCTGGAAAACTGGTCACACGATTTTTTGCGCGGTGAGTGTTTTTAATCCCTAGGTGGTGCACTTCCATAGTCTGTATCGCTTATTGCTTGACGTGACCTAGTTTCCAAGTAATAAAATAATTAAAAATTTACTGACCATTTTGGATGAAGCCAGATTTCTGGAAAACTGGTTACACGATTTTTTGCACGGTGAGTGTTTTTTAATCCCTAGGTGGTGCACTTCCATAGTCTGTATCGCTTATTGCTTGACGTGACCTAGTTTCCAAGATATAAAAAATCCCAGATTTTTCTGACCATTTTGGATGAAGCCATAATTCTGGAAAACAGGTCACACGATTTTTTGCACGGTGAGTGTTTTTTAATCTCCACCTGGTGCACTTCCATAATCTGTATCGCTTATTGCTTGACGTGACCTAGTTTCCAAGATATAAAGAATCCCAGATTTTTCTGACCATTTTGGATGAAGCCAGAATTCTGGAAAACTGGTCACACGATTTTTTGCACTTCCATAGTCTGTATTGCTTATTGCTTGACGTGACCTAGTTTCCAACATATAAAGAATCCCAGATTTTTCTGACCATTTTGGATGAAGCCAGATTTCTGGAAAACTGGTCACACGATTTTTTGCACGGTGAGTGTTTTTTAATCCCTAGGTGGTGCACTTCCATAGTCTGAATCGCTTATTGCTTGACGTGACCTAGTTTCCAAGATATAAAGAATCCCAGATTTTTCTGACCATTTTGGATGAAGCCACAATTCTGGAAAACTGGTCACACGATTTTTTGCACTTCCATAGTCTGTATCGCTTATTGCTTGACGTTACTTAGTTTGCAAGATATAAAGAATCACAGATTTTTCTGACCATTTTGGATGAAGCCAGATTTCTGGAAAACTGGTCACACGATTTATTGCACGGTAAGTGGTTTTTAATCCCTAGATGGTGGACTTCCATAATCTGTATCGCTTATTGCTTGACGTGCCCTAGTTTCCAAGATATAAACAATCCCAGATTTTTCTGACCATTTTGGATGAAGCCAGATTTCTGGAAAACTGGTCACACGATTTTGTGCACGGTGAGTGTTTTCTAATCTCCAGATGGTCCACCTCCATAATCTGAACCGTTTATTGCTTGACGCGAACTAGTTTCCAAGCAATAAAATAATAAAAATTTTCCTGACCATTTTGGATGAAGCCAGATTTCTGGAAAACTGGTCACACGATTTTTTGCGCGGTGAGTGTTTTTAATCCCTAGGTGGTGCACTTCCATAGTCTGTATCGCTTATTGCTTGACGTGACCTAGTTTCCAAGATATAAAGAATCCCAGATTTTTCTGACCATTTTGGATGAAGCCAGATTTCTGGAAATCTGGACACACGATTTTTTGCACGGTGATTGTTTTTTAATCCCTAGATGGTGCACTTCCATAGTCTGTATTGCTTATTGCTTGACGTGACCTAGTTTCCAAGTAATAAAATAATTAAAAATTTACTGACCATTTTGGATGAAGCCAGATTTCTGGAAAACTGGTTACACGATTTTTTGCACGGTGAGTGTTTTTTAATCCCTAGGTGGTGCACTTCCATAGTCTGTATCGCTTATTGCTTGACGTGACCTAGTTTCCAAGATATAAAAAATCACAGATTTTTCTGACCATTTTGGATGAAGCCAGATTTCTGGAAAACTGGTCACACGATTTTTTGCACGGTGAGTGTGTTTTAATCCCTAGATGGTGGACTTCCATAGTCTGTATTGCTTATTGCTTGACGTGACCTAGTTTCCAAGTAATAAAATAATTACAAATTTACTGACCATTTTGGATGAAGCCAGATTTCTGGAAAACTGGTCACACGATTTTTTGCACGGTGAGTGTTTTTTAATCCCTAGGTGGTGCACTTCCATAGTCTGAATCGATTATTGCTTGACGTGACCTCGTTTCCAAGATATAAAGAATCCCAGATTTTTCTCACAATTTGGATGAAGCCAGATTTCTGGAAAACTGGTCACACGATTTTTTGCGCGGTGAGTGTTTTCTAATCTCCAGATGATCCACTTCCATAATCTGTACCGTTTATTGCTTGACGCGAACTAGTTTCCAAGCAATAAAATCATTAAAATTTTCCTGACCATTTTGGATGAAGCCAGATTTCTGGAAAACTGGTCACACGATTATTTGCACGGTGAGTGTTTTTTAATGCCTAGATGGCGGACTTCCATAGTCTGTATCGCTTATTGCTTGACGTGACCTAGTTTCCAAGATATACAGAATCCCAGATTTTTCTGACCATTTTGGATGAAGCCAGATTTCTGGAAAACTGGTCACACGATTTTTTGCACGATGAGTGTTTTTTAATCCCTAGGTGGTGCACTTCCATAGTCTGTATCGCTTATTGCTTAACGTGACCTAGTTTCCAAGATATAAAGAATCCCAGATTTTTCTGACCATTTTGGATGAAGCCAGATTTCTGGAAAACTGGTCATACGATTTTATGCACGGTGAGTGTTTTTTAATCCCTAGATGGTGGACTTACATAATTTGTATCGCTTATTACTTGACGTGACCTAGTTTCCAAGATATAAAGAATCCCAGATTTTTCTGACCATTTTGGATGAAGCCAGATTTCTGGAAAACTGGTCACACGATTTTTTGCACGGTGAGTGTTTTTGAATCCCTAGGTGGTGCACTTCCATAGTCTTAATCTCTTATTGCTTGACGTGACCTAGTTTCCAAGATATAAAGAATCCCAGATTTTTCTGACCATTTTGGATGAAGCCAGATTTCTGGAAAACTGGTTGCACGATTTTTTGCACGATGAGTGTTTTTTAATCCCTAGATGGTGGACTTCCATAGTCTGTATCGCTGATTGCTTGACGTGACCTAGTTTCCAACATATAAAGAATCCCAGATTTTTCTGACCATTTTGGATGAAGCCAGATTTCTGAAAAACTGGTCACACGATTTTTTGCACGGTGAGTGTTTTTTAATCCCTAGGTGGTGCACTTCCATAGTCTGTATTGCTTATTGCTTGACGTGACCTAGTTTCCAAGATATAAAGAATCCCAGATTTTTCTGACCATTTTGGATGAAGCCAGAATTCTGGAAAACTGGTCACACGATTTTTTGCACTTCCATAGTCTGTATCGCTTATTGCTTGACGTTACTTAGTGTGCAAGATATAAAGAATCACAGATTTTTCTGACCATTTTGGATGAAGCCAGATTTCTGGAAAACTGGTCACACGATTTATTGCACGGTAAGTGGTTTTTAATCCCGTTTATTGCTTGACGCGAACTAGTTTCCAAGCAATAAAATAATAAAAATTTTCCTGACCATTTTGGATGAAGCCAGATTTCTGGAAAACTGGTCACACGATTTTTTGCGCGGTGAGTGTTTTTAATCCCTAGGTGGTGCACTTCCATAGTCTGTATCGCTTATTGCTTGACGTGACCTAGTTTCCAAGATATAAAGAATCCCAGATTTTTCTGACCATTTTGGATGAAGCCAGATTTCTGGAAATCTGGACACACGATTTTTTGCACGGTGATTGTTTTTTAATCCCTAGATGGTGCACTTCCATAGTCTGTATTGCTTATTGCTTGACGTGACCTAGTTTCCAAATAATAAAATAATTAAAAATTTACTGACCATTTTGGATGAAGCCAGATTTCTGGAAAACTGGTTACACGATTTTTTGCACGGTGAGTGTTTTTTAATCCCTAGGTGGTGCACTTCCATAGTCTGTATCGCTTATTGCTTGACGTGACCTAGTTTCCAAGATATAAAAAATCACAGATTTTTCTGACCATTTTGGATGAAGCCAGATTTCTGGAAAACTGGTCACACGATTTTTTGCACGGTGAGTGTGTTTTAATCCCTAGATGGTGGACTTCCATAGTCTGTATTGCTTATTGCTTGACGTGACCTAGTTTCCAAGTAATAAAATAATTACAAATTTACTGACCATTTTGGATGAAGCCAGATTTCTGGAAAACTGGTCACACGATTTTTTGCACGGTGAGTGTTTTTTAATCCCTAGGTGGTGCACTTCCATAGTCTGAATCGATTATTGCTTGACGTGACCTCGTTTCCAAGATATAAAGAATCCCAGATTTTTCTCACAATTTGGATGAAGCCAGATTTCTGGAAAACTGGTCACACGATTTTTTGCGCGGTGAGTGTTTTCTAATCTCCAGATGATCCACTTCCATAATCTGTACCGTTTATTGCTTGACGCGAACTAGTTTCCAAGCAATAAAATCATTAAAATTTTCCTGACCATTTTGGATGAAGCCAGATTTCTGGAAAACTGGTCACACGATTATTTGCACGGTGAGTGTTTTTTAATGCCTAGATGGCGGACTTCCATAGTCTGTATCGCTTATTGCTTGACGTGACCTAGTTTCCAAGATATACAGAATCCCAGATTTTTCTGACCATTTTGGATGAAGCCAGATTTCTGGAAAACTGGTCACACGATTTTTTGCACGATGAGTGTTTTTTAATCCCTAGGTGGTGCACTTCCATAGTCTGTATCGCTTATTGCTTAACGTGACCTAGTTTCCAAGATATAAAGAATCCCAGATTTTTCTGACCATTTTGGATGAAGCCAGATTTCTGGAAAACTGGTCATACGATTTTTTGCACGGTGAGTGTTTTTTAATCCCTAGATGGTGGACTTACATAATTTGTATCGCTTATTACTTGACGTGACCTAGTTTCCAAGATATAAAGAATCCCAGATTTTTCTGACCATTTTGGATGAAGCCAGATTTCTGGAAAACTGGTCACACGATTTTTTGCACGGTGAGTGTTTTTGAATCCCTAGGTGGTGCACTTCCATAGTCTTAATCTCTTATTGCTTGACGTGACCTAGTTTCCAAGATATAAAGAATCCCAGATTTTTCTGACCATTTTGGATGAAGCCAGATTTCTGGAAAACTGGTTGCACGATTTTTTGCACGATGAGTGTTTTTTAATCCCTAGATGGTGGACTTCCATAGTCTGTATCGCTGATTGCTTGACGTGACCTAGTTTCCAACATATAAAGAATCCCAGATTTTTCTGACCATTTTGGATGAAGCCAGATTTCTGAAAAACTGGTCACACGATTTTTTGCACGGTGAGTGTTTTTTAATCCCTAGGTGGTGCACTTCCATAGTCTGTATTGCTTATTGCTTGACGTGACCTAGTTTCCAAGATATAAAGAATCCCAGATTTTTCTGACCATTTTGGATGAAGCCAGAATTCTGGAAAACTGGTCACACGATTTTTTGCACTTCCATAGTCTGTATCGCTTATTGCTTGACGTTACTTAGTGTGCAAGATATAAAGAATCACAGATTTTTCTGACCATTTTGGATGAAGCCAGATTTCTGGAAAACTGGTCACACGATTTATTGCACGGTAAGTGATTTTTAATCCCTAGATGGTGGACTTCCATAATCTGTATCGCTTATTTCTTTACGTGACCTAGTTTCCAAGATATAAACAATCCCAGATTTTTCTGACCATTTTGGATGAAGCCAGATTTCTGGAAAACTGCTCACACGATTTTGTGCACGGTGAGTGTTTTCTAATCTCCAGATGGTCCACCTCCATAATCTGAACCGTTTATTGCTTGACGCGAACTAGTTTCCAAGCAATAAAATAATAAAAATTTTCCTGACCATTTTGGATGAAGCCAGATTTCTGGAAAACTGGTCACACGATTTTTTGCGCGGTGAGTGTTTTTAATCCCTAGGTGGTGCACTTCCATAGTCTGTATCGCTTATTGCTTGACGTGACCTAGTTTCCAAGATATAAAGAATCCCAGATTTTTCTGTCCATTTTGGATGAAGCCAGATTTCTGGAAATCTGGTAACACGATTTTTTGCACGGTGATTGTTTTTTAATCCCTAGATGGTGCACTTCCATAGTCTGTATTGCTTATTGCTTGACGTGACCTAGTTTCCAAGTAATAAAATAATTAAAAATTTACTGACCATTTTGGATGAAGCCAGATTTCTGGAAAACTGGTTACACGATTTTTTGCACGGTGAGTGTTTTTTAATCCCTAGGTGGTGCACTTCCATAGTCTGTATCGCTTATTGCTTGACGTGACCTAGTTTCCAAGATATAAAAAATCCCAGATTTTTCTGACCATTTTGGATGAAGCCAGATTTCTGGAAAACTGGTCACACGATTTTTTGCACGGTGAGTGTTTTTTAATCCCTAGATGGTGGACTTCCATAGTCTGTATTGCTTATTGCTTGACGTGACCTAGTTTCCAAGTTATAAAATAATTACAAATTTACTGACCATTTTGGATGAAGCCAGATTTCTGGAAAACTGGTCACACGATTTTTTGCACGGTGAGTGTTTTTTAATCCCTAGGTGGTGCACTTCCATGCTTGACGTGACCTAGTTTCCAAGATATAAAGAATCCCAGATTTTTCTGACAATTTGGATGAAGCCAGATTTCTGGAAAACTGGTAACACGATTTTTTGCGCGGTGAGTGTTTTCTAATCTCCAGATGATCCACTTCCATAATCTGTACCGTTTATTGCTTGACGCGAACTAGTTTCCAAGCAATAAAGATGAAGCCAGATTTCTGGAAAACTGGTCACACGATTTTTTGCACGGTGAGTGTTTTTTAATCCCTAGGTGGTGCACTTCCATAGACTTAATCGCTTATTGCTTGACGTGACCTAGTTTTCAAGATATAAAGAATCCCAGATTTTTCTGACCATTTTGGATGAAGCCAGATTTCTGGAAAACTGGTTACACGATTTTTTGCACTTCTGGACTTCCATAGTCTGTATCGCTGATTGCTTGACGTGACCTAGTTTCCAAGAAATAAAGAATCCCAGATTTTTCTGACCATTTTGGATGAAGACGGATTTCTGGAAAACTGGTCACACGATTTTTTGCACGGTGAGTGTTTTTTAATCCCTAAACTGGTCACACGATTTTTTGCACGATGAGTGTTTTTTAATCCCTAGGTGGTGCACTTCCATAGTCTGTATCGCTTATTGCTTAATGTGACCTAGTTTCCAAGATATAAAGAATCCCAGATTTTTCTGACCATTTTGGATGAAGCCAGATTTCTGGAAAACTGGTCATACGATTTTTTGCACGGTGAGTGTTTTTTAATCCCTAGATGGTGGACTTACATAATTTGTATCGCTTATTACTTGACGTGACCTAGTTTCCAAGATATAAAGAATCCCAGATTTTTCTGACCATTTTGGATGAAGCCAGATTTCTGGAAAACTGGTCACACGATTTTTTGCACGGTGAGTGTTTTCTAATCTCCAGATGGTCCACCTCCATAATCTGAACCGTTTATTGCTTGACGCGAACTAGTTTCCAAGCAATAAAATAATAAAAATTTTCCTGACCATTTTGGATGAAGACAGATTTCTGGAAAACTGATCACACGATTTTTTGCGCGGTGAGTGTTTTTAATCCCTAGGTGGTGCACTTCCATAGTCTGTAAGGCTTATTGCTTGACGTGACCTAGTTTTAAGATATAAAGAATCCCAGATTTTTCTGACCATTTTGGATGAAGCCAGACTTCTGGAAAACTGGTCCCACGATTTTTTGCACGGTGAGTTTTCTTTAATCCCTAGATGGTGCACTTCCATAGTCTGTATTGCTTATTGCTTGACGTGACCTAGTTTCCAAGTAATAAAATAATTACAAATTTACTGACCATTTTGGATGAAGCCAGATTTCTGGAAAACTGGTCACACGATTTTTTGCACGGTGAGTGTTTTTTAATCCCTAGATGGTTTACTTCCGTAGTCTGAAGCCAGATTTCTGGAAAACTGGTCACACGATTTTTTGCACGGTAAGTGTTTTTTAATCCCTAGGTGGTGCACTTCCATAGTCTGTATCGCTTATTGCTTGACGTGACCTAGTTTCCAAGATATAAAGAATCCCAGATTTTTTTGACCATTTTGGATGAAGCCAGATTTCTGGAAAACTGGTCACACGATTTTTTGCACGGTGAGTGTTTTTTAATCTCTAGATGGTGGACTTCCATAGTCTGTATTGCTTATTGCTTGACGTGACCTAGTTTCCAAGTAATAAAATAATTAAAAATTTACTGACCATTTTGGATGAAGCCAGATTTCTGGAAAACTGGTCACATTTTTTGCACGGTGAGTGTTTTTTAATCCCTAGGTGGTGCACTTCCATAGTCTGAATCGCTTATTGCTTGACGTGACCTAGTTTCCAAGATATAAAGAATCCCAGATTTTTCTGACCATTTTGGATGAAGCCAGATTTCTGGAAAACTGGTTACACGATTTTTTGCACGATGGGTGTTTTTTAATCCCTAGATGGTGGACTTCCATAGTCTGTATCGCTGATTGCTTGACGTGACCTAGTTTCCAACATATAAAGAATCCCAGATTTTTCTGACCATTTTGGATGAAGCCAGATTTCTGAAAAACTGCTCACACGATTTTTTGCACGGTGAGTGTTTTTTAATCCCTAGGTGGTGCACTTCCATAGTCTGTATTGCTTATTGCTTGACGTGACCTAGTTTCCAAGATATAAAGAATCCCAGATTTTTCTGACCATTTTGGATGAAGCCAGAATTCTGGAAAACTGATCACACGATTTTTTGCACGATGAGTGTTTTTTAATCCCTAGATGGTGGACTTCCATAGTCTGTATCGCTGATTGCTTGACATGGCCTAGTTTCCAAGATATAAAGAATCCCAGATTTTTCTGACCATTTTGGATGAAGACAGATTTCTGGAAAACTGGTCACACGATTTTTTGCACTTCCATAGTCTGTATCGCTTATTGCTTGACGTTACTTAGTTTGCAAGATATAAAGAATCACAGATTTTTCTGACCATTTTGGATGAAGCCAGATTTCTGGAAAACTGGTCACACGATTTATTGCACGGTAAGTGGTTTTTAATCCCTAGATGGTGGACTTCCATAATCTGTATCGCTTATTTCTTTACGTGCCCTAGTTTCCAAGATATAAACAATCCCAGATTTTTCTGACCATTTTGGATGAAGCCAGATTTCTGGAAAACTGGTCACACGATTTTGTGCACGGTGAGTGTTTTCTAATCTCCAGATGGTCCACCTCCATAATCTGAACCGTTTATTGCTTGACGCGAACTAGTTTCCAAGCAATAAAATAATAAAAATTTTCCTGACCATTTTGGATGAAGCCAGATTTCTGGAAAACTGGTCACACGATTTTTTGCGCGGTGAGTGTTTTTAATCCCTAGGTGGTGCACTTCCATAGTCTGTATCGCTTATTGCTTGACGTGACCTAGTTTCCAAGATATAAAGAATCCCAGATTTTTCTGTCCATTTTGGATGAAGCCAGATTTCTGGAAATCTGGTCACACGATTTTTTGCACGGTGATTGTTTTTTAATCCCTAGATGGTGCACTTCCATAGTCTGTATTGCTTATTGCTTGACGTGACCTAGTTTCCAAGTAATAAAATAATTAAAAATTTACTGACCATTTTGGATGAAGCCAGATTTCTGGAAAACTGGTTACACGATTTTTTGCACGGTGAGTGTTTTTTAATCCCTAGGTGGTGCAATTCCATAGTCTGTATCGCTTATTGCTTGACGTGACCTAGTTTCCAAGATATAAAAAATCCCAGATTTTTCTGACCATTTTGGATAAAGCCAGATTTCTGGAAAACTGGTCACACGATTTTTTGCACGGTGAGTGTTTTTTAATCCCTAGATGGTGGACTTCCATAGTCTGTATTGCTTATTGCTTGACGTGACCTAGTTTCCAAGTTATAAAATAATTACAAATTTACTGACCATTTTGGATGAAGCCAGATTTCTGGAAAACTGGTCACACGATTTTTTGCACGGTGAGTGTTTTTTAATCCCTAGGTGGTGCACTTCCATAGTCTGTATCGCTTATTGCTTAACGTGATCTAGTTTCCAAGATATAAAGAATCCCAGATTTTTCTGACCATTTTGGATGAAGCCAGATTTCTGGAAAATTGGTCATACGATTTTTTGCACGGTGAGTGTTTTTTTAACCCTAGATGGTGGACTTACATAATTTGTATCGCTTATTACTTGACGTGACCTAGTTTCCAAGATATAAAGAATCCCAGATTTTTCTGACCATTTTGGATGAAGCCAGATTTCTGGAAAACTGGTCACACGATTTTTTGCACGGTGAGTGTTTTTTAATCCCTAGGTGGTGCACTTCCATAGTCTTAATCGCTTATTGCTTGACGTGACCTAGTTTTCAAGATATAAAGAATCCCAGATTTTTCTGACCATATTGGATGAAGCCAGATTTCTGGAAAACTGGTTACACGATTTTTTGCACGATGAGTGTTTTTTAATCCCTAGATGGTGGACTTCCATAGTCTGTATCGCTGATTGCTTGACGTGACCTAGTTTCCAAGAAATAAAGAATCCCAAATTTTTCTGACCATTTTGGATGAAGACAGATTTCTGGAAAACTGGTCACACGATTTTTTGCACGGTGAGTGTTTTTTAATCCCTAAACTGGTCACACGATTTTTTGCACAATGAGTGTTTTTTAATCCCTAGGTGGTGCACTTCCATAGTCTGTATCGCTTATTGCTTAACGTGACCTAGTTTCCAAGATATAAAGAATCCCAGATTTTTCTGACCATTTTGGATGAAGCCAGATTTCTGGAAAACTGGTCATACGATTTTTTGCACGGTGAGTGTTTTTTAATCCCTAGATGGTGGACTTACATAATTTGTATCGCTTATTACTTGACGTGACCTAGTTTCCAAGATATAAAGAATCCCAGATTTTTCTGACCATTTTGGATGAAGCCAGATTTCTGGAAAACTGGTCACACGATTTTTTGCACGGTGAGTGTTTTCTAATCTCCAGATGGTCCACCTCCTTAATCTGAACCGTTTATTGCTTGACGCGAACTAGTTTCCAAGCAATAAAATAATAAAAATTTTCCTGACCATTTTGGATGAAGACAGATTTCTGGAAAACTGATCACACGATTTTTTGCGCGGTGAGTGTTTTTAATCCCTAGGTGGTGCACTTCCATAGTCTGTATCGCTTATTGCTTGACGTGACCTAGTTTTAAGATATAAAGAATCCCAGATTTTTCTGACCATTTTGGATGAAGCCAGATTTCTGGAAAACTGGTCCCACGATTTTTTGCACGGTGAGTTTTCTTTAATCCCTAGATGGTGCACTTCCATAGTCTGTATTGCTTATTGCTTGACGTGACCTAGTTTCCAAGTAATAAAATAATTACAAATTTACTGACCATTTTGGATGAAGCCAGATTTCTGGAAAACTGGTCACACGATTTTTTGCACGGTGAGTGTTTTTTAATCCCTAGATGGTTTACTTCCGTAGTCTGAAGCCAGATTTCTGGAAAACTGGTCACACGATTTTTTGCACGGTAAGTGTTTTTTAATCCCTAGGTGGTGCACTTCCATAGTCTGTATCGCTTATTGCTTGACGTGACCTAGTTTCCAAGATATAAAGAATCCCAGATTTTTCTGACCATTTTGGATGAAGCCAGATTTCTGGAAAACTGGTCACACGATTTTTTGCACGGTGAGTGTTTTTTAATCTCTAGATGGTGGACTTCCATAGTCTGTATTGCTTATTGCTTGACGTGACCTAGTTTCCAAGTAATAAAATAATTACAAACTTACTGACCATTTTGGATGAAGCCAGATTTCTGGAAAACTGGTCACATTTTTTGCACGGTGAGTGTTTTTTAATACCTAGGTGGTGCACTTCCATAGTCTGAATCGCTTATTGCTTGACGTGACCTAGTTTCCAAGATATAAAGAATCCCAGATTTTTCTGACCATTTTGGATGAAGCCAGATTTCTGGAAAACTGGTTACACGATTTTTTGCACGATGAGTGTTTTTTAATCCCTAGATGGTGGACTTCCATAGTCTGTATCGCTGATTGCTTGACGTGACCTAGTTTCCAAGATATAAAGAATCCCAGATTTTTCTGACCATTTTGGATGAAGACAGATTTCTGGAAAACTGGTCACACGATTTTTTGCACGGTGAGTGTTTTTTAATCCCTAGGTGGTGCACTTCCATAGTCTGTATTGCTTCTTGCTTGACGTGACCTAGTGTCCAAGTAATAAAATAATTACAAATTTACTGACCATTTTGGATGAAGCCAGATTTCTGGAAAACTGGTCACACGATTTTTTGCACGGTGAATGTTTTTAATCCCTAGGTGGTGCAATTCCATAGTCTGTATCGCTTATTGCTTGACGTGACCTAGTTTCCAAGCAATAAAATAATAAAAATTTTCCTGACCATTTGGATGAAGCCAGATTTCTGGAAAACTGGTCACACGATTTTTTGCGCGATGAGTGTTTTTAATCCCTAGGTGGTGCAATTCCATAATCTGTATCGCTTATTGCTTGACGTGTCCTAGTTTCTAAGAAATAAAGAATCCCAGATTTTTGTGACCATTTTGGATGAAGCCAGATTTCAGCAAAACTGGTCACACGATTTTTTGCACGGTGAGTATTTTTTAATCCCTAGATAGTGCACTTCCATAGTCTGTATCGCTTATTGCTTGACGTGACCTAGTTTCCAAGTAATAAAATAATTACATATTTACTGACCATTTTGGATGAAGCCAGATTTCTGGAAAACTGGTCACACGATTTTTGCACGGTGGGTGTTTTTTAATCCCTAGATGGTTTACTTCCATAGTCTGTATTGCTTATTGCTTGACGTGACCTGGTTTCCAAGATATAAAGAATCCCAGATTTTTCTGCCCATTTTGGATGAAGCCAGATTTCTGGAAAACTGGTCACACGATTTTTTGCACGGTGAGTGTTTTTTAATCCCTAGATGGTGCACTTCCATAGTCTGTATTGCTTATTGCTTGACCTGACCTAGTTTCCAAGTAATAAAACAATTACAAATTTACTGACCATTTTGGATGAAGCCAGATTTCTGGAAAACTGGTCACACGATTTTTTGCACGGTGAGTGTTTTTTAATCCCTAGGTGGTGCACTTCCATAGTCTGAATCGCTTATTGCTTGACGTGACCTAGTTTCCAAGATTTAAAGAATCCCAGATTTTTCTGACCATTTTGGATGAAGCCAGATTTCTGGAAAACTGGTCACACGATTTTTTGCACGGTGAGTGTTTTCTAATCTCCAGATGATCCACTTCCATAATCTGTACCGCTTATTGCTTGACGCGAACTAGTTTCCAAGCAATAAAATAATTAAAATTTTCCTGACCATTTTGGATGAAGCCAGATTTCTGGAAAACTGGTCACACGATTATTTGCACGGTGAGTGTTTTTTAATGCCTAGATGGCGGACTTCCATAGTCTTTATCGCTTATTGCTTGACGTGACCTAGTTTCCAAGATATAAAGAATCCCAGATTTTTCTGACCATTTTGGATGAAGCCAGATTTCTGGAAAACTGGTCACACGATTTTTTGCACGATGAGTGTTTTTTAATCCCTAGATGGTGGACTTCCATAGTCTGTATCGCTGATTGCTTGACGTGACCTAGTTTCCAAGATATAAAGAATCCCAGATTTTTCTGACCATTTTGGATGAAGACAGATTTCTGGAAAACTGGTCACACGATTTTTTGCACGGTGAGTGTTTTTTAATCCCTAGGTGGTGCACTTCCATAGTCTGAATCGCTTATTGCTTGACGTGACCTAGTTTCCAAGATATAAAGAATCCCAGAATTTCTGACCATTTTGGATGAAGCCAGATTTCTGGAAAACTGGTTACACGATTTTTTGCACGATGAGTGTTTTTTAATCCCTAGATGGTGGACTTCCATAGCCTGTATCGCTGATTGCTTGACGTGACCTAGTTTCCAAGATATAAAGAATCCCAGATTTTTCTGACCATTTTGGATGAAGACAGATTTCTGGAAAACTGGTAACACGATTTTTTGCACGGTGAGTGTTTTTTAATCCCTAGGTGGTGCACTTCCATAGTCTGTATTGCTTATTGCTTGACGTGACGTAGTGTCCAAGTAATAAAATAATTACAAATTTACTGACCATTTTGGATGAAGCCAGATATCTGGAAAACTGGTCACACGATTTTTTGCACGGTGAATGTTTTTAATCCCTAGGTGGTGCAATTCCATAGTCTGTATCGCTTATTGCTTGACGTGACCTAGTTTCCAAGCAATAAAATAATAAAAATTTTCCTGACCATTTGGATGAAGCCAGATTTCTGGAAAACTGGTCACACGATTTTTTGCGCGATGAGTGTTTTTAATCCCTAGGTGGTGCAATTCCATAGTCTGTATCGCTTATTGCTTGACGTGTCCTAGTTTCCAAGAAATAAAGAATCCCAGATTTTTGTGACCATTTTGGATGAAGCCAGATTTCAGGAAAACTGGTCACACGATTTTTTGCACGGTGAGTATTTTTTAATCCCTAGATAGTGCACTTCCATAGTTTGTATCGCTTATTGCTTGACGTGACCTAGTTTCCAAGTAATAAAATAATTACAAATTTACTGACCATTTTGGATGAAGCGAGATTTCTGGAAAACTGGTCACACGATTTTTGCACGGTGAGTGTTTTTTAATCCCTAGATGGTTTACTTCCATAGTCTGTATTGCTTATTGCTTGACGTGACCTGGTTTCCAAGATATAAAGAATCCCAGATTTTTCTGACCATTTTGGATGAAGCCAGATTTCTGGAAAACTGGTCACACGATTTTTTGCACGGTGAGTGTTTTTTAATCCCTAGATGGTGCACTTCCATAGTCTGTATTGCTTATTGCTTGACCTGACCTAGTTTCCAAGTAATAAAACAATTACAAATTTACTGACCATTTTGGGTGAAGCCAGATTTCTGGAAAACTGGTCACACGATTTTTTGCACGGTGAGTGTTTTTTAATCCCTAGGTGGTGCACTTCCATAGTCTGAATCACTTATTGCTTGACGTGACCTAGTTTCCAAGATATAAAGAATCCTAGATTTTTCTGATCATTTTGGATGAAGCCAGATTTCTGGAAAACTGGTCACACGATTTTTTGCACGGTGATTGTTTTCTAATCTCCAGATGATCCACTTCCATAATCTGTACCGCTTATTGCTTGACGCGAACTAGTTTCCAAGCAATAAAATAATTAAAATTTTCCTGACCATTTTGGATGAAGCCAGATTTCTGGAAAACTGGTCACACGATTATTTACACGGTGAGTGTTTTTTAATGCCTAGATGGCGGACTTCCATAGTCTTTATCGCTTATTGCTTGACGTGACCTAGTTTCCAAGATATAAAGAATCCCAGATTTTTCTGACCATTTTGGATGAAGCCAGATTTCTGGAAAACTGGTCACACGATTTTTTGCACGATGAGTGTTTTTTAATCCCTAGATGGTGGACTTCCATAGTCTGTATCGCTGATTGCTTGACGTGACCTAGTTTCCAAGATATAAAGAATCCCAGATTTTTCTGACCACTTTGGATGAAGACAGATTTCTGGAAAACTGTGTGACGATGAAAGTCGGTGTAGCCTCGTTTTCACCACACATACATATATTATTTTAAAGTGATTTATTTATGTTATTTTTGTTATATTCTTATATTGTTTAAAGTGTTATTATCAATTTGTTATTATTTGTTTATTATTACGATTTGTTATTACTTGTATTATTGCAACAAGTTCAAATATTTGAAATTAAGGTTTCCGTTAGAATATGCCATCTAGTGGCACATAGTGGTCGTAAATTATTAACACATCCACTTTGATATTTTTAGTAAGAAGAATTAGTACCAAAATATACAACTAAGTTTTGGTGGCTGCAGATTGTGTATAAAAGCAGTGGAAGTGATATAATTTTGGGCAGTCTCGTCGCAGCGATTGCGAAGGTAAGACTATTATTATTGGTGGTAACCCGCTGTAATAATTTATTACCTATTGGCTGATTACTAAGTAGAGAAATTGGTGGTAACCTGCTGTTTCTTCTGCTTAGTAATACTCACCAGGCTTTATTAGTGTGGTATTCCCGTGGTAACCTGCAGGTTTCCCACTAATAATACGTGAGAGTAGATTGGTAAGCGAAGTTGACAAAGTGTTCCCGTGGTAACCCGCAGGTTCATTCAACAACCAAACCAGTCTGTGTAAGAGCTGCTTTTGTCCGATTTGCGTTGAATAAGTGTTCCCGTGGTAACCCGCAGGTTCACTTCGCTACGTAAGCAGACTGTGTAAAGGCGCAGTTGACGAGTTTTTGCTAATGCTGTGTTCCCGTGGTAACCCGCAGGTTCATAGTAGTTTTTAGCACTCCGTGTTAGAAAGCTGAGAGAGCTTATAGTGGATGAGTTATTAATAATCGCTGCCACTAAGTAGAATTTATTAAGACGCCTAATTGTAAATAAAGACATTACGAAACGTTTTCGATCGGTGTTTCTTTCAATACGGTCTAAAGAAAATAAATTTTCTGTGACAGAACCTTCGGACACCGGTGAGTTTACCCCAGTCGAAGAAACGTCGTTACAGTGGCGCCCGAGCAGGGACTGCGAAAGAAACATTAACGTAGAAAATATATTCGGCGCTGGAAAATAATCGTGTAAAGGCTACAAAAAAAAAAAAACAAATTAATCGTGTATAATTTTGTAACAAAAGACATTTTGTTTAATTTTAATAAAAACAAACGGAGTGCTTCAAACGGGAAAAAGTAAAGAAAAAACGCAAAAAAAAAAATTGCCATTAAAGACTAAAACTTTTGTTTCAAATAAAAATAAAAAAAAAAAAAAAATACAAGTGTGGATAAGAAATACAAATAAATATTAAAAAAAAAAAACTGAAAAAAAAGATAAGATAATTACCGACGGCTAATTGAATAATTTTGAAAAAAAAAATAAAATAAAATTTTCTCCGGTAATCTTAAAACTTTTTGTGAATCAAAAAAATAAAAATGTTGAAGTCAAGTTGGGCATACTCCCTGAAGAAGGATGAATTAGTGCAACACTTAACTGATTTTAGCATGGACACCAACGGTACTGTCGAAGAACTGCGCAAAAGGCTAGCGAAATTTATTAATTCCGATCACAATGCAGATGTTACAGCTCGTTTATTGGGACTTCAAGAAAAATATGAAACTTCCAGCTTATTAGCTGCACCTGCGTCAAGAAATACACCTACACCCTCGCCAGTAAAGGATGAAAGTAGGAACACCACAAGCTATCCACAGGTAAACGTACCCATATCAAACATATTGACAACTACGTCAGTGATTGACCACGTCCGTAAATGGAACCTTGTGTATGATGGTGGACCAGATCCCTTAGCGTTCATTGAAAGATTAGAGGAATTAGCAGAACTATATGATATTTCGCTTGATTTCATTCCAAGGGTAATGCCTGAATTTTTGCGTAAAAATGCCCTCACCTGGTTCCGTAATAACAATAGTCATTGGCAAGTATGGAAAAGTTTTAAATCTGATTTCTTAAAATTCTTTTTGCCAGCTAGATTCTACGAAAAATTAGAAGATGAGATTCGAATGAGAACCCAACGTCCAAAAGAGCCATTCAAAACTTATGTGCTAGAACTACAAAATTTAATGCGACATTCCATTCTCACCGAGGAACAAAAGGTTCAACGTATTTTCCAGAACTCTCAGCCCGAGTACCAGTGGTACATAAAAAGAAAAGATTTTGCGTCATTGACAGAGTTAGTTCAATTAGCAGAAGACTTGGAAGGTATTCCCGTTAAGCCATCACGTACCGTTGCAGAAAACTCCCGCACTGCAAACTTTTCTGCAAATACCTCGTCGAAGAGCTGTTATCGTTGTGGACAAGGTGGCCACTATGCATCTCAATGTTCGGAACCATCCAATCAGAAAGCGGGAAACGCCAGAGGAGGCCGACGGAACTGAGGCAGGTCGAGCCTCCCCAAAAACGAAGAAAATCCTCAGCAAATCCCACCAGACTACAAAGTGAAGAGTCTCGCTTAACCGCTTCTATATTGATCAACGGCAGGTTGGTGAAGGCTGTGATCGATACAGGTGCCAGCCGTAATTTTGTTCGAAAAGGTTTCATCCGCACCCTTGACAACCAGGCAAAATATATTCAAGAGAACACAGATATCATATTAGCCGATGGGTCGATCCGAAAGGTATCCCAGGCCGTTGAACTTGCAATCATACTTGGAAATACTGCGCAGCTATGTAAATTTATAGTTATGCCCGAAACAACTGAAGATGTAATCTTAGGATTAGAGTTTCTAAGAAAATTTAACACCACCATACAAATGGCAGGGTTACAACTCGACTGCTCAAAAATACAAACCCAATGTTTGACAACTGAAGAGACCACAGAGGCGTGCTTACGACAAGAGGAGGTCGACTTTAATTCATCCAGAGGGTACAATGAATATAGTGCAAATGTAACACGCAAACAAACAGCGCCACTATCGTTAGATGAACAAGAAGTCATCAATAAATTCTTAGAAGCTGAACTGCCAAAGTTTCAAAATTTACATGGATTGTCAAACATTGCTACCCATAAGATCAACATGATAGACGAACGCCCTATTAAAATTCGGTATGCTCCCCGTAATCCTGCAATGCAGAAGATAATTGATGCAGAAGTCAACAAATTAATGACACAAGGTTGCATTGAACCATCAAGAAGCCCATACTGTTTCCCCATCACGCTGGTCAAGAAGAAGGACGGTTCCTGGCGAACATGTATGGATTTTAGGCAACTTAATCTCAGGTCAGTACCCGATGCATATCCTCTTCCCCGTATAGACAGCATTTTAAATCGATTACGTGAGTCTAAGTTTTTTAGTTGCATCGACCTAAAGAACGGGTATTGGCAGATCCCTATGGAAGAGGCTAGCAAACAGTATACCGCTTTTGCAGTACCAGGAAGAGGGCTCTATCAATGGAAAGTGATGCCGTTTGGGTTACATTCTGCGCCAGCAACGTTCCAGCGTGCATTAGATGAGGTTATTGGCCCAGATATGGAACCCCATGCTTTCGCTTATTTAGATGATATCATTGTTGTTGGAAAAACGCTACAGCAGCATATGAGAAACCTGAAGGAGGTATTCCGAAGGTTAAGGAAGGCGAACCTTAAGATTAATGCGGACAAGTGTAATTTTTTTGCAAGCGAAACAAAATACTTGGGCCATATAGTAAGTGAACGTGGTATACGAACAGATCCCGAGAAAGTAGCAGCCGTCGCTCGAATACCACCACCGAAAAGCATACGTGAAATTCGACAATTTTTAGGAGTCGCATCATGGTACAGAAGATTTGTACCTGACTTTGCCACAATATCTCAACCTTTAACCCAGCTGCTGAAAAAGGGCAAGCACTGGAAATGGGGAGATGATCAGCAACAGGCATTCGATACCCTCAAAACTAAATTAACAGAAGCCCCGGTGTTAGCGTGCCCAGATTTCTCAAGAGAATTTTCCTTACAAACAGATGCCAGTGATTATGGGCTAGGAGCGGTGCTCACACAAGATTTAGACGGAGAAGAGCGGGTGATCGCATATGCCAGCCGCCATTTAAATGGAGCAGAAAAAAATTATTCAACAACGGAGAAGGAATGCTTAGCCATAGTTTGGGGCATTCGAAAGATGCGGGCCTACGTCGAAGGTTATAAATTTACAATAATTACTGACCATTTAGCGCTGAAATGGCTAAATTCCATCGAAAGTCCCACAGGTAGATTAGCGCGGTGGGCACTTGAACTTCAACAATACAACTATACGATACAGTATCGGAAGGGTAAAGCCAATATTGTTGCAGACACTCTCTCACGGCAACCTGTAGAGGTTGCCAAATTAACCAGCTGTGAAGCTCAGAAACCAGATGAATGCAAGTGGATTCAGAATATGTGTAAGAAAATAAGTGATAACCCAACAAAATATGCTGATTACGCCATCATAGACCACCAGTTGTACCGTAATTTTCCATGTCAACCGAATGACGAAGATGATACTCCCTGGAAGCTGTGTGTAGGTACCAATCAGCGGCAACGTGTGCTATCGGAAAACTATGACAGTGATACAGCGGGGCACTTGGGAATCCGAAAAACTATAAATAGAATCTCTAGCCGTTACTATTGGCCGGGGATGTTCCGCGATATTAGACGTTACGTAAGAAGTTGTCAGTCATGCCAACAGTTCAAAATTAATGAGCAACAGCCAGTAGGAAAAATGCTATCCTCAAATATATGGCGTGCAGCAGAAGAAGAAAGGAAATCCACGCGCCCTCCTGAGTTGAATAACACTGCAGAGCCTTGGCCGGAAGAGGTTTTAACTGCTGTCGAAAGCGCCCGTAGATCACACAAGCCCGGGCAACGGTTGAAGTTTATTGAGAAGGTTCGGGCAATCTCATATCGTATCACGATTGCAAAGAGTGGAGTACTGAAGGTTCAACGCTTTCCGTAGAACAACAGCCAAATTATCCGAGGAGGGGAGGAAATGTGACGATGAAAGTCGGTGTAGCCTCGTTTTCACCACACATACATATATTATTTTAAAGTGATTTATTTATGTTATTTTTGTTATATTCTTATATTGTTTAAAGTGTTATTATCAATTTGTTATTATTTGTTTATTATTACGATTTGTTATTACTTGTATTATTGCAACAAGTTCAAATATTTGAAATTAAGGTTTCCGTTAGAATATGCCATCTAGTGGCACATAGTGGTCGTAAATTATTAACACATCCACTTTGATATTTTTAGTAAGAAGAATTAGTACCAAAATATACAACTAAGTTTTGGTGGCTGCAGATTGTGTATAAAAGCAGTGGAAGTGATATAATTTTGGGCAGTCTCGTCGCAGCGATTGCGAAGGTAAGACTATTATTATTGGTGGTAACCCGCTGTAATAATTTATTACCTATTGGCTGATTACTAAGTAGAGAAATTGGTGGTAACCTGCTGTTTCTTCTGCTTAGTAATACTCACCAGGCTTTATTAGTGTGGTATTCCCGTGGTAACCTGCAGGTTTCCCACTAATAATACGTGAGAGTAGATTGGTAAGCGAAGTTGACAAAGTGTTCCCGTGGTAACCCGCAGGTTCATTCAACAACCAAACCAGTCTGTGTAAGAGCTGCTTTTGTCCGATTTGCGTTGAATAAGTGTTCCCGTGGTAACCCGCAGGTTCACTTCGCTACGTAAGCAGACTGTGTAAAGGCGCAGTTGACGAGTTTTTGCTAATGCTGTGTTCCCGTGGTAACCCGCAGGTTCATAGTAGTTTTTAGCACTCCGTGTTAGAAAGCTGAGAGAGCTTATAGTGGATGAGTTATTAATAATCGCTGCCACTAAGTAGAATTTATTAAGACGCCTAATTGTAAATAAAGACATTACGAAACGTTTTCGATCGGTGTTTCTTTCAATACGGTCTAAAGAAAATAAATTTTCTGTGACAGAACCTTCGGACACCGGTGAGTTTACCCCAGTCGAAGAAACGTCGTTACAACTGGTCACACGATTTTTTGCACGGTGAGTGTTTTTTAATCCCTAGGTGGTGCACTATTATAGTCTGTATCGCTTATTGCTTGACGTGACCTAGTTTCCAAGATATAAAGAATCCCAGATTTTTCTGACCATTTTGGATGAAGCCAGATTTCTGGAAAACTGGTCATACGATTTTTTCCACGGTGAGTGTTTTTTAATCCCTAGATGGTGGACTTATATAATTTGTATCGCTGATTACTTGACGTGACCTAGTTTCCAAGATATAAAGAATCCCAGATTTTTCCTTCCATTTTGGATGAAGCCAGATTTCTGGAAAACTGGTCACACGATTTTTTGCACGGTGATTGTTTTCTAATCTCCAGATGGTCCACCTCCATAATCTGAACCATTTATTGCTTGACGCGAACTAGTGTCCAAGCAATAAAATAATAAAAATTTTCCTGACCATTTTGGATGAAGCCAGATTTCTGGAAAACTGGTCACACGATTTTTGCACGGTGAGTGTTTTTTAATCCCTAGATGGTTTACTTCCATAGTCTGTATTGCTTATTGCTTGACGTGACCTGGTTTCCAAGATATAAAGAATCCCAGATTTTTCTGACCATTTTGGATGAAGCCAGATTTCTGGAAAACTGGTCACACGATTTTTTGCACGGTGAGTGTTTTTTAATCCCTAGATGGTGCACTTCCATAGTCTGTATTGCTTGACCTGACCTAGTTTCCAAGTAATAAAACAATTACAAATTTACTGACCATTTTGGATGAAGCCAGATTTCTAGAAAACTGGTCACACGATTTTTTGCACGGTGAGTGTTTTTTAATACCTAGGTGGTGCACTTCCATAGTTTGTATTGCTTATTGCTTGACGTGACCTAGTGTCCAAGTAATAAAATAATTACAAATTTACTGACCATTTTGTATGAAGCCAGATTTCTGGAAAACTGGTCACACGATTTTTTGCACGGTGAATGTTTTTAATCCCTAGGTGGTGCAATTCCATAGTCTGTATCGCTTATTGCTTGACGTGACCTAGTTTCCAAGCAATAAAATAATAAAAATTTTCCTGACCATTTGGATGAAGCCAGATTTCTGGAAAATTGGTCACACAATTTTTTGCGCGATGAGTGTTTTTAATCCCTAGGTGGTGCAATTCCATAGTCTGTATCGCTTATTGCTTGACGTGTCCTAGTTTCCAAGAAATAAAGAATCCCAGATTTTTGTGACCATTTTGGATGAAGCCAGATTTCAGGAAAACTGGTCACACGATTTTTTGCACGGTGAGTATTTTTTAATCCCTAGATAGTGCACTTCCATAGTTTGTATCGCTTATTGCTTGACGTGACCTAGTTTCCAAGTAATAAAATAATTACAAATTTACTGACCATTTTGGATGAAGCCAGATTTCTGGAAAACTGGTCACACGATTTTTGCACGGTGAGTGTTTTTTAATCCCTAGATGGTTTACTTCCATAGTCTGTATTGCTTATTGCTTGACGTGACCTGGTTTCCAAGATATAAAGAATCCCAGATTTTTCTGACCATTTTGGATGAAGCCAGATTTCTGGAAAACTGGTCACACGATTTTATGCACGGTGAGTGTTTTTTAATCCCTAGATGGTGCACTTCCATAGTCTGTATTGCTTATTGCTTGACCTGACCTAGTTTCCAAGTAATAAAACAATTACAAATTTACTGACCATTTTGGATGAAGCCAGATTTCTGGAAAACTGGTCACACGATTTTTTGCACGGTGAGTGTTTTCTAATCTCCAGATGATCCACTTCCATAATCTGTACCGCTTATTGCTTGACGCGAACTAGTTTCCAAGCAATAAAATAATTAAAATTTTCCTGACCATTTTGGATGAAGCCAGATTTCTGGAAAACTGGTCACACGATTATTTGCACGGTGAGTGTTTTTTAATGCCTAGATGGCGGACTTCCATAGTCTTTATCGCTTATTGCTTGACGTGACCTAGTTTCCAAGATATAAAGAATCCCAGATTTTTGTGACCATTTTGGATGAAGCCAGATTTCTGGAAAACTGGTCACACGATTTTTTGCACGATGAGTGTTTTTTAAGCCCTAGATGGTGGACTTCCATAGTCTGTATCGCTGATTGCTTGACGTGACCTAGTTTCCAAGATATAAAGAATCCCAGATTTTTCTGACCATTTTGGATGAAGCCAGATTTCTGGAAAACTGGTCACACGATTTTTTGCACGATGAGTGTTTTTTAATCCCTAGGTGGTGCACTTCCATAGTCTGAATCGCTTATTGCTTGACGTGACCTAGTTTCCAAGATATAAAGAATCCCAGATTTTTCTGACCATTTTGGATGAAGCCAGATTTCTGGAAAACTGGTTACACGATTTTTGGCACGGTGAGTGTTTTTTAATCCCTAGGTGGTGGACTTCCATAGTCTGTATTGCTTATTGCTTGACGTGACCTAGTGTCCAAGTAATAAAATAATTACAAATTTACTGACCATTTTGGATGAAGCCAGATTTCTGGAAAACTGGTCACACGATTTTTTGCACGGTGAGTGTTTTCTAATCTCCAGATGATCCACTTCCATAATCTGTTCCGCTTATTGCTTGACGCGAACTAGTTTCCAAGCAATAAAATAATTAAAATTTTCGTGACCATTTTGGATGAAGCCAGATTTGTGGAAAACTGGTCACACGATTATTTGCACGGTGAGTGTTTTTTAATGCCTAGATGGCGAAATTCCATAGTCTTTAGCGCTTATTGCTTGACGTGACCTAGTTTCCAAGATATAAAGAATCCCAGATTTTTCTGACCATTTTGGATGAAGCCAGATTTCTGGAAAACTGGTCACACGATTTTTTGCACGATGAGTGTTTTTTAATCCCTAGATGGTGGACTTCCATAGTCTGTATCGCTGATTGCTTGACGTGACCTAGTTTCCAAGATATAAAGAATCCCAGATTTTTCTGACCATTTTGGATGAAGACAGATTTCTGGAAAACTGGTCACACGATTTTTTGCACGGTGAGTGTTTTTTAATCCCTAGGTGGTGCACTTCCATAGTCTGAATCGCTTATTGCTTGACGTGACCTAGTTTCCAAGATATAAAGAATCCCAGATTTTTCTGACCATTTTGGATGAAGCCAGATTTCTGGAAAACTGGTTACACGATTTTTGGCACGGTGAGTGTTTTTTAATCCCTAGGTGGTGGACTTCCATAGTCTGTATTGCTTATTGCTTGACGTGACCTAGTGTCCAAGTAATAAAATAATTACAAATTTACTGACCATTTTGAATGAAGCCAGATTTCTGGAAAACTGGTCACACGATTTTTTGCAAGGTGAGTGTTTTCTAATCTCCAGATGATCCACTTCCATAATCTGTACCGCTTATTGCTTGACGCGAACTAGTTTCCAAACAATAAAATAATTAAAATTTTCCTGACCATTTTGGATGAAGCCAGATTTCTGGAAAACTGGTCAGACGATTATTTGCACGGTGAGTGTTTTTTAATGCCTAGATGGCGGACTTCCATAGTCTTTATCGCTTATTGCTTGACGTGACCTAGTTTCCAAGATAAAAAGAATCCCAGATTTTTCTGACCATTTTGGATGAAGCCAGATTTCTGGAAAACTGGTCACACGATTTTTTGCACGATGAGTGTTTTTTAATCCCTAGATGGTGGACTTCCATAGTCTGTATCGCTGATTGCTTGACGTGACCTAGTTTCCAAGATATAAAGAATCCCAGATTTTTCTGACCATTTTGGATGAAGACAGATTTCTGGAAAACTGGTCACACGATTTTTTGCACGGTGAGTGTTTTTTAATCCCTAGGTGGTGCACTTCCATAGTCTGAATCGCTTATTGCTTGACGTGACCTAGTTTCCAAGATATAAAGAATCCCAGATTTTTCTGACCATTTTGGATGAAGCCAGATTTCTGGAAAACTGGTTACACGATTTTTGGCACGGTGAGTGTTTTTTAATCCCTAGGTGGTGGACTTCCATAGTCTGTATTGCTTATTGCTTGACGTGACCTAGTGTCCAAGTAATAAAATAATTACAAATTTACTGACCATTTTGGATGAAGCCAGATTTCTGGAAAACTGGTCACACGATTTTTTGCACGGTGAATGTTTTTAATCCCTAGGTGGTGCAATTCCATAGTCTGTATCGCTTATTGCTTGACGTGACCTAGTTTCCAAGCAATAAAATAATAAAAATTTTCCTGACCATTTGGATGAAGCCAGATTTCTGGAAAACTGGTCACACGATTTTTTGCGCGATGAGTGTTTTTAATCCCTAGGTGGTGCAATTCCATAGTCTGTATCGCTTATTGCTTGACGTGTCCTAGTTTCCAAGAAATAAAGAATCCCAGATTTTTGTGACCATTTTGAATGAAGCCAGATTTCAGGAAATCTGGTCACACGATTTTTTGCACGGTGAGTATTTTTTAATCCCTAGATAGTGCACTTCCATAGTCTGTATCGCTTATTGCTTGACGTGACCTAGTTTCCAAGTAATAAAATAATTACAAATTTACTGACCATTTTGGATGAAGCCAGATTTCTGGAAAACTGGTTACACGATTTTTGCACGGTGAGTGTTTTTTAATCCCTAGATGGTTTACTTCCATAGTCTGTATTGCTTATTGCTTGACGTGTCCTAGTTTCCAAGAAATAAAGAATCCCAGATTTTTGTGACCATTTTGGATGAAGCCAGATTTCAGGAAAACTGGTCACACGATTTTTTGCACGGTGAGTGTTTTTTAATCCCTAGATAGTGCACTTCCATAGTCTGTATCGCTTATTGCTTGACGTGACCTAGTTTCCAAGTAATAAAATAATTACAAATTTATTGACCATTTTGGATGAAGCCAGATTTCTGGAAAACTGGTCACACGATTTTTTGCACGGTGAATGTTTTTAATCCCTAGGTGGTGCAATTTCATAGTTTGTATCGCTTATTGCTTGACGTGACCTAGTTTCCAAGCAATAAAATAATAAAAATTTTCCTGACCATTTGGATGAAGCCAGATTTCTGGAAAACTGGTCACACGATTTTTTGCACGGTGAGTGTTTTCTAATCTCCAGATGATCCACTTCCATAATCTGTACCGCTTATTGCTTGACGCGAACTAGTTTCCAAACAATAAAATAATTAAAATTTTCCTGACCATTTCGGATGAAGCCAGATTTCTGGAAAACTGGTCAGACGATTTTTTGCACGGTGAGTATTTTTTAATCCCTAGATAGTGCACTTCCATAGTCTGTATCGCTTATTGCTTGACGTGACCTAGTTTCCAAGTAATAAAATAATTACAAATTTACTGACCATTTTGGATGAAGCCAGATTTCTGGAAAACTGGTCACACGATTTTTTGCACGATGAGTGTTTTTTAATCCCTAGATGGTGGACTTCCATAGTCTGTATCGCTGATTGCTTGACGTGACCTAGTTTCCAAGATATAAAGAATCCCAGATTTTTCTGACCATTTTGGATGAAGACAGATTTCTGGAAAACTGGTCACACGATTTTTTGCACGGTGAGTGTTTTTTAATCCCTAGGTGGTGCACTTCCATAGTCTGAATCGCTTATTGCTTGACGTGACCTAGTTTCCAAGATATAAAGAATCCCAGATTTTTCTGACCATTTTGGATGAAGCCAGATTTCTGGAAAACTGGTTACACGATTTTTGGCACGGTGAGTGTTTTTTAATCCCTAGGTGGTGGACTTCCATAGTCTGTATTGCTTATTGCTTGACGTGACCTAGTGTCCAAGTAATAAAATAATTACAAATATACTGACCATTTTGGATGAAGCCAGATTTCTGGAAAACTGGTCACACGATTTTTTGCACGGTGAGTGTTTTCTAATCTCCAGATGATCCACTTCCATAATCTGTACCGCTTATTGCTTGACGCGAACTAGTTTCCAAACAATAAAATAATTAAAATTTTCCTGACCATTTTGGATGAAGCCAGATTTCTGGAAAACTGGTCAGACGATTATTTGCACGGTGAGTGTTTTTTAATGCCTAGATGGCGGACTTCCATAGTCTTTATCGCTTATTGCTTGACGTGACCTAGTTTCCAAGATATAAAGAATCCCAGATTTTTCTGACCATTTTGGATGAAGCCAGATTTCTGGAAAACTGGTCACACGATTTTTTGCACGATGAGTGTTTTTTAATCCCTAGATGGTGGACTTCCATTGTCTGTATCGCTGATTGCTTGACGTGACCTAGTTTCCAATATATAAAGAATCCCAGATTTTTCTGACCATTTTGGATGAAGACAGATTTCTGGAAAACTGGTCACACGATTTTTTGCACGGTGAGTGTTTTTTAATCCCTAGGTGGTGCACTTCCATAGTCTGAATCGCTTATTGCTTGACGTGACCTAGTTTCCAAGATATAAAGAATCCCAGATTTTTCTGACCATTTTGGATGAAGCCAGATTTCTGGAAAACTGGTTACACGATTTTTGGCACGGTGAGTGTTTTTTAATCCCTAGGTGGTGGACTTCCATAGTCTGTATTGCTTATTGCTTAACGTGACCTAGTGTCCAAGTAATAAAATAATTACAAATTTACTGACCATTTTGGATGAAGCCAGATTTCTGGAAAACTGGTCACACGATTTTTTGCACGGTGAATGTTTTTAATCCCTAGGTTGTGCAATTCCATAGTCTGTATCGCTTATTGCTTGACGTGTCCTAGTTTCCAAGAAATAAAGAATCCCAGATTTTTGTGACCATTTTGGATGAAGCCAGATTTCAGGAAAACTGGTCACACGATTTTTTGCACGGTGAGTATTTTTTAATCCCTAGATAGTGCACTTCCATAGTCTGTATCGCTTATTGCTTGACGTGACCTAGTTTCCAAGTAATAAAATAATTACAAATTTACTGACCATTTTGGATGAAGCCAGATTTCTGGAAAACTGGTCACACGATTTTTGCACGGTGAGTGTTTTTTAATCCCTAGATGGTTTACTTCCATAGTCTGTATTGCTTATTGCTTGACGTGTCCTAGTTTCCAAGAAATAAAGAATCCCAGATTTTTGTGACCATTTTGGATGAAGCCAGATTTCAGGAAAACTGGTCACACGATTTTTTGCACGGTGAGTGTTTTTTAATCCCTAGATAGTGCACTTCCATAGTCTGTATCGCTTATTGCTTGACGTGACCTAGTTTCCAAGTAATAAAATAATTACAAATTTACTGACCATTTTGGATGAAGCCAGATTTCTGGAAAACTGGTCACACGATTTTTGCACGGTGAGTGTTTTTTAATCACTAGATGGTTTACTTCCATAGTCTGTATTGCTTATTGCTTGACGTGACCTGGTTTCCAAGATATAAAGAATCCCAGATTTTTCTGACCATTTTGGATGAAGCCAGATTTCTGGAAAACTGGTCACATGATTTTTTGCACGGTGAGTGTTTTTTAAACCCTAGATGGTCCACTTCCATAATCTGTACCGCTTATTGCTTGACGCGAACTAGTTTCCAAGCAATAAAATAATTAAAATTTTCCTGACCATTTTGGATGAAGCCAGATTTCTGGAAAACTAGTCACACGATTATTTGCACGGTGAGTGTTTTTTAATGCCTAGATGGCGGACTTCCATAGTCTGTATCGCTTATTGCTTGACGTGACCTAGTTTCCAAGATATAAAGAATCCCAGATTTTTCTGACCATTTTGGATGAAGCCAGATTTCTGGAAAACTGGTCACACGATTTTTTGCACGGTGAGTGTTTTTTAATCCCTAGGTTCTGCACTTCCATAGTCTGTATCGCTTATTGCTTGACGTGACCTAGTTTCCAAGATATAAAGAATCCCAGATTTTTCTGACCATTTTGGATGAAGCCAGATTTCTGGAAAACTGGTCATACGATTTTTTGCACGGTGAGTGTTTTTTAATCCCTAGATGGTGGACTTACATAATTTGTATCGCTTATTACTTGACGTGACCTAGTTTCCAAGATATAAAGAATCCCAGATTTTTCTGACCATTTTGGATGAAGCCAGATTTCTGGAAAACTGGTCACACGATTTTTTGCACGGTGATTGTTTTCTAATCTCCAGATGGTCCACCTCCATAATCTGAACCATTTATTGCTTGACGCGAACTAGTGTCCAAGGAATAAAATTATAAAAATTTTCCTGACCATTTTGGATGAAGCCAGATTTCTGGAAAACTGGTCACACGATTTTTTGCGCGGTGAGTGTTTTTAATCCCTCGGTGGTGCACTTCCATAGTCTGTATCGCTTATTGCTTGACGTGACCTAGTGTTAAGATATAAAGAATCCCAGATTTTTCTGACCATTTTAAATGAAGCCAGATTTTTGGAAAACTGGTCACACGATTTTTTGCACGGTGAGTGTTTTTTAATCCCTAGATGGTGCACTTCCATAGTCTGTATTGTTTATTGCTTGACGTGACCTAGTTTCCAAGTAATAAAATAATTACAAATTTACTGACCATTTTGGATGAAGCCAGATTTCTGGAAAACTGGTCACACGATTTTTTGCACGGTGAGTGTTTTTTAATCCCTAGATGGTTTACTTCCATAGTCTGTATTGCTTATTGCTTGACGTGATCTAGTTTCCAATATATAAAGAATCCCAGATTTTTCTGACCATTTTGGATGAAGCCAGATTTCTGGAAAACTGGTCACACGATTTTTTGCACGGTGAGTGTTTTTTAATCCCTAGGTGGTGCACTTCCATAGTCTGTATCGCTTATTGCTTGACGTGACCTAGTTTCCAAGATATAAAGAATCCCAGATTTTTCTGACCATTTTGGATGAAGCCAGATTTCTGGAAAACTGGTCACACGATTTTTTGCACAGTGAGTGTTTTTTAATCCCTAGATGGTGGACTTCCATAGTCTGTATTGCTTATTGCTTGACGTGACCTAGTTTCCAAGTAATAAAATAATTACAAATTTACTGACCATTTTGGATGAAGCCAGATTTCTGGAAAACTGGTCACACGATTTTTTGCACGGTGAGTGTTTTTTAATCCCTAGGTGGTGCACTTCCATAGTCTGAATCGCTTATTGCTTGACGTGACCTAGTTTCCAAGCAATAAAATAATAAAAATTTTCCTGACCATTTGGATGAAGCCAGATTTCTGGAAAACTGGTCACACGATTTTTTGCGCGATGAGTGTTTTTAATCCCTAGGTGGTGCAATTCCATAGTCTGTATCGCTTATTGCTTGACGTGTCCTAGTTTCCAAGAAATAAAGAATCCCAGATTTTTGTGACCATTTTGGATGAGGCCAGATTTCAGGAAAACTGGTCACACGATTTTTTGCACGGTGAGTGTTTTTTAATCCCTAGGTGGTGCACTTCCATAGTCTGAATCGCTTATTGCTTGACGTGACCTAGTTTCCAAGATATAAAGAATCCCAGATTTATCTGACCATTTTGGATGAAGCCAGATTTCTGGAAAACTGGTTACACGATTTTTGGCACGGTGAGTGTTTTTTAATCCCTAGGTGGTGGACTTCCATAGTCTGTATTGCTTATTGCTTGACGTGACCTAGTGTCCAAGTAATAAAATAATTACAAATTTACTGACCATTTTGGATGAAGCCAGATTTCTGGAAAACTGGTCACACGATTTTTTGCACGGTGAATGTTTTTAATCCCTAGGTGGTGCAATTCCATAGTCTGTATCGCTTATTGCTTGACGTGACCTAGTTTCCAAGCAATAAAATAATAAAAATTTTCCTGACCATTTGGATGAAGCCAGATTTCTGGAAAACTGGTCACACGATTTTTTGCACGGTGAGTGTTTTTTAATCCCTAGATAGTGCACTTCCATAGTCTGTATCGCTTATTGCTTGACGTGACCTAGTTTCCAAGTAATAAAATAATTACAAATTTACTGACCATTTTGGATGAAGCCAGATTTCTGGAAAACTGGTCACACGATTTTTGCACGGTGAGTGTTTTTTAATCACTAGATGGTTTACTTCCATAGTCTGTATCGCTTATTGCCTGACGTGACCTAGTTTCCAAGATATAAAGAATCCCAGATTTTTCTGACCATTTTGGATGAAGCCAGATTTCTGGAAAACTGGTCACACGATTATTTGCACGGTGAGTGTTTTTTAATGCCTAGATGGCGGACTTCCATAGTCTGTATCGCTTATTGCCTGACGTGACCTAGTTTCCAAGATATAAAGAATCCCAGATTTTTCTGACCATTTTGGATGAAGCCAGATTTCTGGAAAACTGGTCACACGATTTTTTGCACGGTGAGTGGTTTTTTAATCCCTAGGTTCTGCACTTCCATAGTCTGTATCGCTTATTGCTTGACGTGACCTAGTTTCCAAGATATAAAGAATCCCAGATTTTTCTGACCATTTTGGATGAAGCCAGATTTCTGGAAAACTGGTCATACGATTTTTTGCACGGTGAGTGTTTTTTAATCCCTAGATGGTGGACTTACATAATTTGTATCGCTTATTACTTGACGTGACCTAGTTTCCAAGATATAAAGAATCCCAGATTTTTCTGACCATTTTGGATGAAGGCAGATTTCTGGAAAACTGGTCACACGATTTTTTGCACGGTGATTGTTTTCTAATCTCCAGATGGTCCACCTCCATAATCTGAACCATTTATTGCTTGACGCGAACTAGTGTCCAAGGAATAAAATTATAAAAATTTTCCTGACCATTTTGGATGAAGCCAGATTTCTGGAAAACTGGTCACACGATTTTTTGCGCGGTGAGTGTTTTTAATCCCTCGGTGGTGCACTTCCATAGTCTGTATCGCTTATTGCTTGACGTGACCTAGTGTTAAGATATAAAGAATCCCAGATTTTTCTGACCATTTTAAATGAAGCCAGATTTTTGGAAAACTGGTCACACGATTTTTTGCACGGTGAGTGTTTTTTAATCCCTAGATGGTGCACTTCCATAGTCTGTATTGTTTATTGCTTGACGTGACCTAGTTTCCAAGTAATAAAATAATTACAAATTTACTGACCATTTTGGATGAAGCCAGATTTCTGGAAAACTGGTCACACGATTTTTTGCACGGTGAGTGTTTTTTAATCCCTAGATGGTTTACTTCCATAGTCTGTATTGCTTATTGCTTGACGTGACCTAGTTTCCAAGATATAAAGAATCCCAGATTTTTCTGACCATTTTGGATGAAGCCTGATTTCTGGAAAACTGGTCACACGATTTTTTGCACGGTGAGTGTTTTTTAATCCCTAGGTGGTGCACTTCCATAGTCTGTATCGCTTATTGCTTGACGTGACCTAGTTTCCAAGATATAAAGAATCCCAGATTTTTCTGACCATTTTGGATGAAGCCAGATTTCTGGAAAACTGGTCACACGATTTTTTGCACAGTGAGTGTTTTTTAATCCCTAGATGGTGGACTTCCATAATCTGTATTGCTTATTGCTTGACGTGACCTAGTTTCCAAGTAATAAAATAATTACAAATTTACTGACCATTTTGGATGAAGCCAGATTTCTGGAAAACTGGTCACACGATTTTTTGCACGGTGAGTGTTTTTTAATCCCTAGGTGGTGCACTTCCATAGTCTGAATCGCTTATTGCTTGACGTGACCTAGTTTCCAAGATATAAAGAATCCCAAATTTTTCTGACCATTTTGGATGAAGCCAGATTTCTGGAAAAGTGGTCACACGATTTTTTGCACGGTGAGTGTTTTCTAATCTCCAGATGATCCACTTCCATAATCTGTACCGTTTATTGCTTGACGCGAACTAGTTTCCAAGCAATAAAATAATTAAAATTTTCCTGACCATTTTGGATGAAGCCAGATTTCTGGAAAACTGGTCACACGATTTTTTGCACGGTGAGTGTTTTTTAATGCCTAGATGGCGGACTTCCATAGTCTGAATCGCTTATTGCTTGACGTAACCTAGTTTCCAAGATATAAAGAATCCCAGATTTTTCTGACCATTTTGGATGAAGCCAGATTTCTGGAAAACTGGTCACACGATTTTTTGCACGATGAGTGTTTTTTAATCCCTAGATGGTGGACTTCCATAGTCTGTATCGCTGATTGCTTGACGTGACCTAGTTTCCAAGATATAAAGAATCTCAGATTTTTCTGATCATTTTGGATGAAGACAGATTTCTGGAAAACTGGTCACACGATTTTTTGCACGGTGAGTGTTTTTTAATCCCTAGGTGGTGCACTTCCATAGTCTGTATTGCTTATTGCTTGACGTGACCTAGTTTCCAAGTAATAAAATAATTACAAATTTACTGACCATTTTGGATGAAGCCAGATTTCTGGAAAACTGGTCACACGATTTTTTGCTCGGTGAGTGTTTTTAATCCCTAGGTGGTGCAATTCCATAGTCTGTATCGCTTATTGCTTGACGTGACCTAGTTTCCAAGATATAAAGAATCCCAGATTTTTCTGACCATTTTGGATGAAGCCAGATTTCTGGAAAACTGGTCACACGATTTTTTGCACGGTGAGTGTTTTTTAATCCCTAGATGGTGGACTTCCATAGTCTGTTTCGCTTATTGCTTGACGTGACCTAGTTTCCAAGATATAAAGAATCCCAGATTTTTCTGACCATTTTGGATGCAGCCAGATTTCTGGAAAACTGGTCACACGATTTTTTGCACGGTGAGTGTTTTCTAATCTCCAGATGGTCCACTTCCATAATCTGAACCGTTTATTGCTTGACGCGAACTAGTTGCCAAGCAATAAAATAATAAAAATTTTCCTGACCATTTTGGATGAAGCCAGATTTCTGGAAAACTGGTCACACGATTTTTTGCGCGATGAGTGTTTTTAATCCCTAGGTGGTGCAATTCCATAGTCTGTATCGCTTATTGCTTGACGTGACCTAGTTTCCAAGATATAAAGAATCCCAGATTTTTCTGACCATTTTGGATGAAGCCAGATTTCTGGAAAACTGGTCACACGATTTTTTGCACGGTGAGTGTTTTTTAATCCCTAGATGGTGCACTTCCATAGTCTGTATTGCTTATTGCTTGACGTGACCTAGTTTCAAAGTAATAAAATAATTACAAATTTACTGACCATTTTGGATGAAGCTAGATTTCTGGAAAACTGGTCACACGATTTTTTGCACGGTGAGTGTTTTTTAATCCCTAGATGGTTTACTTCCATAGTCTGTATTGCTTATTGCTTGACGTGACCTAGTTTCCAAGATATAAAGAATCCCAGATATTTCTGATCATTTTGGATGAAGCCAGATTTCTGGAAAACTGGTCACACGATTTTTTGCACGGTGAGTGTTTTTTAATCCCTAGGTGGTGCACTTCTATAATCTGTATCGCTTATTGCTTGACGTGACCTAGTTTCCAAGATATAAAGATTCCAGATTTTTCTGACCATTTTGGATGAAGCCAGATTTCTGGAAAACTGGTCACACGATTTTTTGCACGGTGAGTGTTTTTTAATCCCTAGATGGTTTACTTCCATAGTCTGTATTGCTTATTGCTTGACGTGACCTAGTTTCCAAGATATAAAGAATCCCAGATTTTTCTGGTCATTTTGGATGAAGCCATATTTCTGGAAAACTGGTCACACGATTTTTTGCACGGTGAGTGTTTTCTAATTTCCAGATGGTCCACTTCCATAATCTGTACCGTTTATTGCTTGACGTGACCTAGTTTCCAAGTAATAAAATAATTACAAATTTACTGACCATTTTGGATGAAGCCAGATTTCTGGAAAACTGGTCACACGATTTTTTGCACGGTGAGTGTTTTTAATCCCTAGGTGGTGCAATGCCATAGTCTGTATCGCTTATTGCTTGACGTGACCTAGTTTCCAAGATATAAAGAATCCCAGATTTTTCTGACCATTTTGGATGAAGCCAGATTTCTGGAAAACTGGTCACACGATTTTTTGTGCGGTAAGTGTTTTTTAATCCCTAGATGGTGGACTTCCATAGTCTGTATCGCTTATTGCTTGACGTGACCTAGTTTCCAAGATATAAAGAATCCCAGATTTTTCTGACCATTTTGGATGAAGCCAGATTTCTGGAAAAGTGGTCACACGATTTTTTGCACGGTGAGTGTTTTCTAATCTCCAGATGATCCACTTCCATAATCTGTACCGTTTATTGCTTGACGCGAACTAGTTTCCAAGCAATAAAATAATTAAAATTTTCCTGACCATTTTGGATGAAGCCAGATTTCTGGAAAACTGGTCACACGATTTTTTGCACGGTGAGTGTTTTTTAATGCCTAGATGGCGGACTTCCATAGTCTGAATTGCTTATTGCTTGACGTGACCTAGTTTCAAAGTAATAAAATAATTACAAATTTACTGACCATTTTGGATGAAGCTAGATTTCTGGAAAACTGGTCACACGATTTTTTGCACGGTGAGTGTTTTTTAATCCCTAGATGGTTTACTTCCATAGTCTGTATTGCTTATTGCTTGACGTGACCTAGTTTCCAAGATATAAAGAATCCCAGATTTTTCTGACCATTTTGGATGAAGCCAGATTTCTGGAAAACTGGTCACACGATTTTTTGCACGGTGAGTGTTTTTTAATCCCTAGGTGGTGCACTTCTATAGTCTGTATCGCTTATTGCTTGACGTGACCTAGTTTCCAAGATATAACGATTCCAGATTTTTCTGACCATTTTGGATGAAGCCAGATTTCTGGAAAACTGGTCACACGATTTTTTGTACGATGAGTGTTTTTTAATCCCTAGATGGTGGACTTCCATAGTCTGTATCGCTGATTGCTTGACGTGACCTAGTTTCCAAGATATAAAGAATCTCAGATTTTTCTGATCATTTTGGATGAAGACAGATTTCTGGAAAACTGGTCACACGATTTTTTGCACGGTGAGTGTTTTCTAATTTCCAGATGGTCCACTTCCATAATCTGTACCGTTTATTGCTTGACGTGACCTAGTTTCCAAGTAATAAAATAATTACAAATTTACTGACCATTTTGGATGAAGCCAGATTTCTGGAAAACTGGTCACACGATTTTTTGCACGGTGAGTGTTTTTTAATCCCTAGGTGGTGCAATGCCATAGTCTGTATCGCTTATTGCTTGACGTGACCTAGTTTCCAAGATATAAAGAATCCCAGATTTTTCTGACCATTTTGGATGAAGCCAGATTTCTGGAAAACTGGTCACACGATTTTTTGTGCGGTAAGTGTTTTTTAATCCCTAGATGGTGGACTTCCATAGTCTGTATCGCTTATTGCTTGACGTGACCTAGTTTCCAAGATATAAAGAATCCCAGATTTTTCTGACCATTTTGGATGAAGCCAGATTTCTGGAAAACTGGTCACACGATTTTTTCAACGGTGAGTGTTTTATAATCTCCAGATGGTCCACTTCCATAATCTGTACCGTTTATTGCTTGACGCGAACTAATTTCCAAGCAATAAAATAATAAAAATTTTCCTGACCATTTTGGATGAAGCCAGATTTCTGGAAAACTGGTCACACGATTTTTTGCGCGATGAGTGTTTTTAATCCCTAGGTGGTGCAATTCCATAGTCTGTATCGCTTATTGCTTGACGTGACCTAGTTTCCAAGATATAAAGAATCCCAGATTTTTCTGACCATTTTGGATGAAGCCAGATTTCTGGAAAACTGGTCACACGATTTTTTGTGCGGTAAGTGTTTTTTAATCCCTAGATGGTGGACTTCCATAGTCTGTATCTCTTATTGCTTGACGTGACCTAGTTTCCAAGATATAAAGATTCCCAGATTTTTCTGACCATTTTGGATGAAGCCAGATTTCTGGAAAACTGGTCACACGATTTTTTCAACGGTGAGTGTTGTCTAATCTCCAGATGGTCCACTTCCATAATCTGTACCGTTTATTGCTTGACGCGAACTAATTTCCAAGCAATAAAATAATAAAAATTTTCCTGACCATTTTGGATGAAGCCAGATTTCTGGAAAACTGGTCACACGATTTTTTGCACGGTGAGTGTTTTTTAATCCCTAGGTGGTGCACTTCCATAGTCTGTATTGCTTATTGCTTGACGTGACCTAGTTTCCAAGTAATAAAATAATTACAAATTTACTGACCATTTTGGATGAAGCCAGATTTCTGGAAAACTGGTCACACGATTTTTTGCTCGGTGAGTGTTTTTAATCCCTAGGTGGTGCAATTCCATAGTCTGTATCGCTTATTGCTTGACGTGACCTAGTTTCCAAGATATAAAGAATCCCAGATTTTTCTGACCATTTTGGATGAAGCCAGATTTCTGGAAAACTGGTCACACGATTTTTTGCACGGTGAGTGTTTTTTAATCCCTAGATGGTGGACTTCCATAGTCTGTTTCGCTTATTGCTTGACGTGACCTAGTTTCCAAGATATAAAGAATCCCAGATTTTTCTGACCATTTTGGATGCAGCCAGATTTCTGGAAAACTGGTCACACGATTTTTTGCACGGTGAGTGTTTTCTAATCTCCAGATGGTCCACTTCCATAATCTGAACCGTTTGTTGCTTGACGCGAACTAGTTGCCAAGCAATAAAATAATAAAAATTTTCCTGACCATTTTGGATGAAGCCAGATTTCTGGAAAACTGGTCACACGATTTTTTGCACGGTGAGTGTTTTTTAATCCCTAGGTGGTGCACTTCCATAGTCTGTATTGCTTATTGCTTGACGTGACCTAGTTTCCAAGTAATAAAATAATTACAAATTTACTGACCATTTTGGATGAAGCCAGATTTCTGGAAAACTAGTCACACGATTATTTGCACGGTGAGTGTTTTTTAATGCCTAGATGGCGGACTTCCATAGTCTGTATCGCTTATTGCTTGACGTGACCTAGTTTCCAAGATATAAAGAATCCCAGATTTTTCTGACCATTTTGGATGAAGCCAGATTTCTGGAAAACTGGTCACACGATTTTTTGCACGGTGAGTGTTTTTTAATCCCTAGGTTCTGCACTTCCATAGTCTGTATCGCTTATTGCTTGACGTGACCTAGTTTCCAAGATATAAAGAATCCCAGATTTTTCTGACCATTTTGGATGAAGCCAGATTTCTGGAAAACTGGTCATACGATTTTTTGCACGGTGAGTGTTTTTTAATCCCTAGATGGTGGACTTACATAATTTGTATCGCTTATTACTTGACGTGACCTAGTTTCCAAGATATAAAGAATCCCAGATTTTTCTGACCATTTTGGATGAAGCCAGATTTCTGGAAAACTGGTCACACGATTTTTTGCACGGTGATTGTTTTCTAATCTCCAGATGGTCCACCTCCATAATCTGAACCATTTATTGCTTGACGCGAACTAGTGTCCAAGGAATAAAATTATAAAAATTTTCCTGACCATTTTGGATGAAGCCAGATTTCTGGAAAACTGGTCACACGATTTTTTGCGCGGTGAGTGTTTTTAATCCCTCGGTGGTGCACTTCCATAGTCTGTATCGCTTATTGCTTGACGTGACCTAGTGTTAAGATATAAAGAATCCCAGATTTTTCTGACCATTTTAAATGAAGCCAGATTTTTGGAAAACTGGTCACACGATTTTTTGCACGGTGAGTGTTTTTTAATCCCTAGATGGTGCACTTCCATAGTCTGTATTGTTTATTGCTTGACGTGACCTAGTTTCCAAGTAATAAAATAATTACAAATTTACTGACCATTTTGGATGAAGCCAGATTTCTGGAAAACTGGTCACACGATTTTTTGCACGGTGAGTGTTTTTTAATCCCTAGATGGTTTACTTCCATAGTCTGTATTGCTTATTGCTTGACGTGACCTAGTTTCCAAGATATAAAGAATCCCAGATTTTTCTGACCATTTTGGATGAAGCCAGATTTCTGGAAAACTGGTCACACGATTTTTTGCACGGTGAGTGTTTTTTAATCCCTAGGTGGTGCACTTCCATAGTCTGTATCGCTTATTGCTTGACGTGACCTAGTTTCCAAGATGTAAAGAATCCCAGATTTTTCTGACCATTTTGGATGAAGCCAGATTTCTGGAAAACTGGTCACATGATTTTTTGCACAGTGAGTGTTTTTTAATCCCTAGATGGTGGACTTCCATAGTCTGTATTGCTTATTGCTTGACGTGACCTAGTTTCCAAGTAATAAAATAATTACAAATTTACTGACCATTTTGGATGAAGCCAGATTTCTGGAAAACTGGTCACACGATTTTTTGCACGGTGAGTGTTTTTTAATCCCTAGGTGGTGCACTTCCATAGTCTGAATCGCTTATTGCTTGACGTGACCTAGTTTCCAAGCAATAAAATAATAAAAATTTTCCTGACCATTTGGATGAAGCCAGATTTCTGGAAAACTGGTCACACGATTTTTTGCGCGATGAGTGTTTTTAATCCCTAGGTGGTGCAATTCCATAGTCTGTATCGCTTATTGCTTGACGTGTCCTAGTTTCCAAGATATAAAGAATCCCAGATTTTTGTGACCATTTTGGATGAAGCCAGATTTCAGGAAAACTGGTCACACGATTTTTTGCACGGTGAGTATTTTTTAATCCCTAAATAGTGCACTTCCATAGTCTGTATCGCTTTTTGCACGGTGAGTGTTTTTTAATCCCTAGATGGTTTACTTCCATAGTCTGTATTGCTTATTGCTTGACGTGACCTGGTTTCCAAGATATAAAGAATCCCAGATTTTTCTGACCATTTTGGATGAAGCCAAATTTCTGGAAAACTGGTCACACGATTTTTTGCACGGTGAGTGTTTTTAAACCCTAGATGGTGCACTTCCATAGTCTGTATTGCTTATTGCTTGACCTGACCTAGTTTCCAAGTAATAAAACAATTACAAATTTACTGACCATTTTGGATGAAGCCAGATTTCTGGAAAACTGGTCACACGATTTTTTGCACGGTGAGTGTTTTTTAATCCCTAGGTGGTGCACTTCCATAGTCTGAATCGCTTATTGCTTGACGTGACCTAGTTTCCAAGATATAAAGAATCCCAGATTTTTCTGACCATTTTGGATGAAGCCAGATTTCTGGAAAACTGGTCACACGATTTTTTGCACGGTGAGTGTTTTCTAATCTCCAGATGATCCACTTCCATAATCTGTACCGCTTATTGCTTGACGCGAACTAGTTTCCAAGCAATAAAATAATTAAAATTTTCCTGACCATTTTGGATGAAGCCAGATTTCTGGAAAACTGGTCACACGATTATTTGCACGGTGAGTTTTTTTTAATGCCTAGATGGCGGACTTCCATAGTCTTTATCGCTTATTGCTTGACGTGACCTAGTTTCCAAGATATAAAGAATCCCAGATTTTTCTGACCATTTTGGATGAAGCCAGATTTCTGGAAAACTGGTCACACGATTTTTTGCACGATGAGTGTTTTTTAATCCCTAGATGGTGGACTTCCATAGTCTGTATCGCTGATTGCTTGACGTGACCTAGTTTCCAAGATATAAAGAATCCCAGATTTTTCTGACCATTTTGGATGAAGACAGATTTCTGGAAAACTGGTCACACGATTTTTTGCACGGTGAGTGTTTTTTAATCCCTAGGTGGTGCACTTCCATAGTCTGAATCGCTTATTGCTTGACGTGACCTAGTTTCCAAGATATAAAGAATCCCAGATTTTTCTGACCATTTTGGATGAAGCCAGATTTCTGGAAAACTGGTTACACGATTTTTGGCACGGTGAGTGTTTTTTAATCCATAGGTGGTGGACTTCCATAGTCTGTATTGCTTATTGCTTGACGTGACCTAGTGTCCAAGTAATAAAATAATTACAAATTTACTGACCATTTTGGATGAAGCCAGATTTCTGGAAAACTGGTCACACGATTTTTTGCACGGTGAGTGTTTTCTAATCTCCAGATGATCCACTTCCATAATCTGTACCGCTTATTGCTTGACGCGAACTAGTTTCCAAACAATAAAATAATTAAAATTTTCCTGACCATTTTGGATGAAGCCAGATTTCTGGAAAACTGGTCAGACGATTATTTGCACGGTGAGTGTTTTTTAATGCCTAGATGGCGGACTTCCATAGTCTTTATCGCTTATTGCTTGACGTGACCTAGTTTCCAAGATATAAAGAATCCCAGATTTTTCTGACCATTTTGGATGAAGCCAGATTTCTGGAAAACTGGTCACACGATTTTTTGCACGATGAGTGTTTTTTAATCCCTAGATGGTGGACTTCCATAGTCTGTATCGCTGATTGCTTGACGTGACCTAGTTTCCAAGATATAAAGAATCCCAGATTTTTCTGACCATTTTGGATGAAGACAGATTTCTGGAAAACTGGTCACACGATTTTTTGCACGGTGAGTGTTTTTTAATCCCTAGGTGGTGCACTTCCATAGTCTGAATCGCTTATTGCTTGACGTGACCTAGTTTCCAAGATATAAAGAATCCCAGATTTATCTGACCATTTTGGATGAAGCCAGATTTCTGGAAAACTGGTTACACGATTTTTGGCACGGTGAGTGTTTTTTAATCCCTAGGTGGTGGACTTCCATAGTCTGTATTGCTTATTGCTTGACGTGACCTAGTGTCCAAGTAATAAAATAATTACAAATTTACTGACCATTTTGGATGAAGCCAGATTTCTGGAAAACTGGTCACACGATTTTTTGCACGGTGAATGTTTTTAATCCCTAGGTGGTGCAATTCCATAGTCTGTATCGCTTATTGCTTGACGTGACCTAGTTTCCAAGCAATAAAATAATAAAAATTTTCCTGACCATTTGGATGAAGCCAGATTTCTGGAAAACTGGTCACACGATTTTTTGCACGGTGAGTGTTTTTTAATCCCTAGATAGTGCACTTCCATAGTCTGTATCGCTTATTGCTTGACGTGACCTAGTTTCCAAGTAATAAAATAATTACAAATTTACTGACCATTTTGGATGAAGCCAGATTTCTGGAAAACTGGTCACACGATTTTTGCACGGTGAGTGTTTTTTAATCACTAGATGGTTTACTTCCATAGTCTGTATTGCTTATTGCTTGACGTGACCTGGTTTCCAAGATATAAAGAATCCCAGATTTTTCTGACCATTTTGGATGAAGCCAGATTTCTGGAAAACTGGTCACATGATTTTTTGCACGGTGAGTGTTTTTTAATCCCTAGATGGTCCACTTCCATAATCTGTACCGCTTATTGCTTGACGCGAACTAGTTTCCAAGCAATAAAATAATTAAAATTTTCCTGACCATTTTGGATGAAGCCAGATTTCTGGAAAACTAGTCACACGATTATTTGCACGGTGAGTGTTTTTTAATGCCTAGATGGCGGACTTCCATAGTCTGTATCGCTTATTGCCTGACGTGACCTAGTTTCCAAGATATAAAGAATCCCAGATTTTTCTGACCATTTTGGATGAAGCCAGATTTCTGGAAAACTGGTCACACGATTTTTTGCACGGTGAGTGTTTTTTAATCCCTAGGTTCTGCACTTCCATAGTCTGTATCGCTTATTGCTTGACGTGACCTAGTTTCCAAGATATAAAGAATCCCAGATTTTTCTGTCCATTTTGGATGAAGCCAGATTTCTGGAAAACTGGTCATACGATTTTTTGCACGGTGAGTGTTTTTTAATCCCTAGATGGTGGACTTACATAATTTGTATCGCTTATTACTTGACGTGACCTAGTTTCCAAGATATAAAGAATCCCAGATTTTTCTGACCATTTTGGATGAAGGCAGATTTCTGGAAAACTGGTCACACGATTTTTTGCACGGTGATTGTTTTCTAATCTCCAGATGGTCCACCTCCATAATCTGAACCATTTATTGCTTGACGCGAACTAGTGTCCAAGGAATAAAATTATAAAAATTTTCCTGACCATTTTGGATGAAGCCAGATTTCTGGAAAACTGGTCACACGATTTTTTGCGCGGTGAGTGTTTTTAATCCCTCGGTGGTGCACTTCCATAGTCTGTATCGCTTATTGCTTGACGTGACCTAGTGTTAAGATATAAAGAATCCCAGATTTTTCTGACCATTTTAAATGAAGCCAGATTTTTGGAAAACTGGTCACACGATTTTTTGCACGGTGAGTGTTTTTTAATCCCTAGATGGTGCACTTCCATAGTCTGTATTGTTTATTGCTTGACGTGACCTAGTTTCCAAGTAATAAAATAATTACAAATTTACTGACCATTTTGGATGAAGCCAGATTTCTGGAAAACTGGTCACACGATTTTTTGCACGGTGAGTGTTTTTTAATCCCTAGATGGTTTACTTCCATAGTCTGTATTGCTTATTGCTTGACGTGACCTAGTTTCCAAGATATAAAGAATCCCAGATTTTTCTGACCATTTTGGATGAAGCCTGATTTCTGGAAAACTGGTCACACGATTTTTTGCACGGTGAGTGTTTTTTAATCCCTAGGTGGTGCACTTCCATAGTCTGTATCGCTTATTGCTTGACGTGACCTAGTTTCCAAGATATAAAGAATCCCAGATTTTTCTGACCATTTTGGATGAAGCCAGATTTCTGGAAAACTGGTCACACGATTTTTTGCACAGTGAGTGTTTTTTAATCCCTAGATGGTGGACTTCCATAATCTGTATTGCTTATTGCTTGACGTGACCTAGTTTCCAAGTAATAAAATAATTACAAATTTACTGACCATTTTGGATGAAGCCAGATTTCTGGAAAACTGGTCACACGATTTTTTGCACGGTGAGTGTTTTTTAATCCCTAGGTGGTGCACTTCCATAGTCTGAATCGCTTATTGCTTGACGTGACCTAGTTTCCAAGATATAAAGAATCCCAGATTTTTCTGACCATTTTGGATGAAGCCAGATTTCTGGAAAAGTGGTCACACGATTTTTTGCACGGTGAGTGTTTTCTAATCTCCAGATGATCCACTTCCATAATCTGTACCGTTTATTGTTTGACGCGAACTAGTTTCCAAGCAATAAAATAATTAAAATTTTCCTGACCATTTTGGATGAAGCCAGATTTCTGGAAAACTGGTCACACGATTTTTTGCACGGTGAGTGTTTTTTAATGCCTAGATGGCGGACTTCCATAGTCTGAATCGCTTATTGCTTGACGTAACCTAGTTTCCAAGATATAAAGAATCCCAGATTTTTCTGACCATTTTGGATGAAGCCAGATTTCTGGAAAACTGGTCACACGATTTTTTGCACGATGAGTGTTTTTTAATCCCTAGATGGTGGACTTCCATAGTCTGTATCGCTGATTGCTTGACGTGACCTAGTTTCCAAGATATAAAGAATCTCAGATTTTTCTGATCATTTTGGATGAAGACAGATTTCTGGAAAACTGGTCACACGATTTTTTGCACGGTGAGTGTTTTTTAATCCCTAGGTGGTGCACTTCCATAGTCTGTATTGCTTATTGCTTGACGTGACCTAGTTTCCAAGTAATAAAATAATTACAAATTTACTGACCATTTTGGATGAAGCCAGATTTCTGGAAAACTGGTCACACGATTTTTTGCTCGGTGAGTGTTTTTAATCCCTAGGTGGTGCAATTCCATAGTCTGTATCGCTTATTGCTTGACGTGACCTAGTTTCCAAGATATAAAGAATCCCAGATTTTTCTGACCATTTTGGATGAAGCCAGATTTCTGGAAAACTGGTCACACGATTTTTTGCACGGTGAGTGTTTTTTAATCCCTAGATGGTGGACTTCCATAGTCTGTTTCGCTTATTGCTTGACGTGACCTAGTTTCCAAGATATAAAGAATCCCAGATTTTTCTGACCATTTTGGATGCAGCCAGATTTCTGGAAAACTGGTCACACGATTTTTTGCACGGTGAGTGTTTTCTAATCTCCAGATGGTCCACTTCCATAATCTGAACCGTTTATTGCTTGACGCGAACTAGTTGCCAAGCAATAAAATAATAAAAATTTTTCTGACCATTTTGGATGAAGCCAGATTTCTGGAAAACTGGTCACACGATTTTTTGCACGGTGAGTGTTTTTTAATCCCTAGATGGTGCACTTCCATAGTCTGTATTGCTTATTGCTTGACGTGACCTAGTTTCAAAGTAATAAAATAATTACAAATTTACTGACCATTTTGGATGAAGCTAGATTTCTGGAAAACTGGTCACACGATTTTTTGCACGGTGAGTGTTTTTTAATCCCTAGATGGTTTACTTCCATAGTCTGTATTGCTTATTGCTTGACGTGACCTAGTTTCCAAGATATAAAGAATCCCAGATTTTTCTGACCATTTTGGATGAAGCCAGATTTCTGGAAAACTGGTCACACGATTTTTTGCACGGTGAGTGTTTTTTAATCCCTAGGTGGTGCACTTCTATAATCTGTATCGCTTATTGCTTGACGTGACCTAGTTTCCAAGATATAAAGATTCCAGATTTTTCTGACCATTTTGGATAAAGCCAGATTTCTGGAAAACTGGTCACACGATTTTTTGCACGGTGAGTGTTTTTTAATCCCTAGATGGTTTACTTCCATAGTCTGTATTGCTTATTGCTTGACGTGACCTAGTTTCCAAGATATAAAGAATCCCAGATTTTTCTGGTCATTTTGGATGAAGCCATATTTCTGGAAAACTGGTCACACGATTTTTTGCACGGTGAGTGTTTTCTAATTTCCAGATGGTCCACTTCCATAATCTGTACCGTTTATTGCTTGACGTGACCTAGTTTCCAAGTAATAAAATAATTACAAATTTACTGACCATTTTGGATGAAGCCAGATTTCTGGAAAACTGGTCACACGATTTTTTGCACGGTGAGTGTTTTTAATCCCTAGGTGGTGCAATGCCATAGTCTGTATCGCTTATTGCTTGACGTGACCTAGTTTCCAAGATATAAAGAATCCCAGATTTTTCTGACCATTTTGGATGAAGCCAGATTTCTGGAAAACTGGTCACACGATTTTTTGTGCGGTAAGTGTTTTTTAATCCCTAGATGGTGGACTTCCATAGTCTGTATCGCTTATTGCTTGACGTGACCTAGTTTCCAAGATATAAAGAATCCCAGATTTTTCTGACCATTTTGGATGAAGCCAGATTTCTGGAAAAGTGGTCACACGATTTTTTGCACGGTGAGTGTTTTCTAATCTCCAGATGATCCACTTCCATAATCTGTACCGTTTATTGCTTGACGCGAACTAGTTTCCAAGCAATAAAATAATTAAAATTTTCCTGACCATTTTGGATGAAGCCAGATTTCTGGAAAACTGGTCACACGATTTTTTGCACGGTGAGTGTTTTTTAATGCCTAGATGGCGGACTTCCATAGTCTGAATTGCTTATTGCTTGACGTGACCTAGTTTCAAAGTAATAAAATAATTACAAATTTACTGACCATTTTGGATGAAGCTAGATTTCTGGAAAACTGGTCACACGATTTTTTGCACGGTGAGTGTTTTTTAATCCCTAGATGGTTTACTTCCATAGTCTGTATTGCTTATTGCTTGACGTGACCTAGTTTCCAAGATATAAAGAATCCCAGATTTTTCTGACCATTTTGGATGAAGCCAGATTTCTGGAAAACTGGTCACACGATTTTTTGCACGGTGAGTGTTTTTTAATCCCTAGGTGGTGCACTTCTATAGTCTGTATCGCTTATTGCTTGACGTGACCTAGTTTCCAAGATATAAAGATTCCAGATTTTTCTGACCATTTTGGATGAAGCCAGATTTCTGGAAAACTGGTCACACGATTTTTTGTACGATGAGTGTTTTTTAATCCCTAGATGGTGGACTTCCATAGTCTGTATCGCTGATTGCTTGACGTGACCTAGTTTCCAAGATATAAAGAATCTCAGATTTTTCTGATCATTTTGGATGAAGACAGATTTCTGGAAAACTGGTCACACGATTTTTTGCACGGTGAGTGTTTTCTAATTTCCAGATGGTCCACTTCCATAATCTGTACCGTTTATTGCTTGACGTGACCTAGTTTCCAAGTAATAAAATAATTACAAATTTACTGACCATTTTGGATGAAGCCAGATTTCTGGAAAACTGGTCACACGATTTTTTGCACGGTGAGTGTTTTTTAATCCCTAGGTGGTGCAATGCCATAGTCTGTATCGCTTATTGCTTGACGTGACCTAGTTTCCAAGATATAAAGAATCCCAGATTTTTCTGACCATTTTGGATGAAGCCAGATTTCTGGAAAACTGGTCACACGATTTTTTGTGCGGTAAGTGTTTTTTAATCCCTAGATGATGGACTTCCATAGTCTGTATCGCTTATTGCTTGACGTGACCTAGTTTCCAAGATATAAAGAATCCCAGATTTTTCTGACCATTTTGGATGAAGCCAGATTTCTGGAAAACTGGTCACACGATTTTTTCAACGGTGAGTGTTTTCTAATCTCCAGATGGTCCACTTCCATAATCTGTACCGTTTATTGCTTGACGCGAACTAATTTCCAAGCAATAAAATAATAAAAATTTTCCTGACCATTTTGGATGAAGCCAGATTTCTGGAAAACTGGTCACACGATTTTTTGCGCGATGAGTGTTTTTAATCCCTAGGTGATGCAATTCCATAGTCTGTATCGCTTATTGCTTGACGTGACCTAGTTTCCAAGATATAAAGAATCCCAGATTTTTCTGACCATTTTGGATGAAGCCAGATTTCTGGAAAACTGGTCACACGATTTTTTGTGCGGTAAGTGTTTTTTAATCCCTAGATGGTGGACTTCCATAGTCTGTATCGCTTATTGCTTGACGTGACCTAGTTTCCAAGATATAAAGAATCCCAGATTTTTCTGACCATTTTGGATGAAGCCAGATTTCTGGAAAACTGGTCACACGATTTTTTCAACGGTGAGTGTTTTCTAATCTCCAGATGGTCCACTTCCATAATCTGTACCGTTTATTGCTTGACGCGAACTAATTTCCAAGCAATAAAATAATAAAAATTTTCCTGACCATTTTGGATGAAGCCAGATTTCTGGAAAACTGGTCACACGATTTTTTGCACGGTGAGTGTTTTTTAATCCCTAGGTGGTGCACTTCCATAGTCTGTATTGCTTATTGCTTGACGTGACCTAGTTTCCAAGTAATAAAATAATTACAAATTTACTGACCATTTTGGATGAAGCCAGATTTCTGGAAAACTGGTCACACGATTTTTTGCTCGGTGAGTGTTTTTAATCCCTAGGTGGTGCAATTCCATAGTCTGTATCGCTTATTGCTTGACGTGACCTAGTTTCCAAGATATAAAGAATCCCAGATTTTTCTGACCATTTTGGATGAAGCCAGATTTCTGGAAAACTGGTCACACGATTTTTTGCACGGTGAGTGTTTTCTAATCTCCAGATGGTCCACTTCCATAATCTGAACCGTTTATTGCTTGACGCGAACTAGTTGCCAAGCAATAAAATAATAAAAATTTTCCTGACCATTTTGGATGAAGCCAGATTTCTGGAAAACTGGTCACACGATTTTTTGCGCGATGAGTGTTTTTAATCCCTAGGTGGTGCAATTCCATAGTCTGTATCGCTTATTGCTTGACGTGACCTAGTTTCCAAGATATAAAGAATCCCAGATTTTTCTGACCATTTTGGATGAAGCCAGATTTCTGGAAAACTGGTCACACGATTTTTTGCACGGTGAGTGTTTTTTAATCCCTAGATGGTGCACTTCCATAGTCTGTATTGCTTATTGCTTGACGTGACCTAGTTTCAAAGTAATAAAATAATTACAAATTTACTGACCATTTTGGATGAAGCTAGATTTCTGGAAAACTGGTCACACGATTTTTTGCACGGTGAGTGTTTTTTAATCCCTAGATGGTTTACTTCCATAGTCTGTATTGCTTATTGCTTGACGTGACCTAGTTTCCAAGATATAAAGAATCCCAGATTTTTCTGACCATTTTGGATGAAGCCAGATTTCTGGAAAACTGGTCACACGATTTTTTGCACGGTGAGTGTTTTTTAATCCCTAGGTGGTGCACTTCTATAATCTGTATCGCTTATTGCTTGACGTGACCTAGTTTCCAAGATATAAAGATTCCAGATTTTTCTGACCATTTTGGATGAAGCCAGATTTCTGGAAAACTGGTCACACGATTTTTTGCACGGTGAGTGTTTTTTAATCCCTAGATGGTTTACTTCCATAGTCTGTATTGCTTATTGCTTGACGTGACCTAGTTTCCAAGATATAAAGAATCCCAGATTTTTCTGGTCATTTTGGATGAAGCCATATTTCTGGAAAACTGGTCACACGATTTTTTGCACGGTGAGTGTTTTCTAATTTCCAGATGGTCCACTTCCATAATCTGTACCGTTTATTGCTTGACGTGACCTAGTTTCCAAGTAATAAAATAATTACAAATTTACTGACCATTTTGGATGAAGCCAGATTTCTGGAAAACTGGTCACACGATTTTTTGCACGGTGAGTGTTTTTAATCCCTAGGTGGTGCAATGCCATAGTCTGTATCGCTTATTGCTTGACGTGACCTAGTTTCCAAGATATAAAGAATCCCAGATTTTTCTGACCATTTTGGATGAAGCCAGATTTCTGGAAAACTGGTCACACGATTTTTTGTGCGGTAAGTGTTTTTTAATCCCTAGATGGTGGACTTCCATAGTCTGTATCGCTTATTGCTTGACGTGACCTAGTTTCCAAGATATAAAGAATCCCAGATTTTTCTGACCATTTTGGATGAAGCCAGATTTCTGGAAAAGTGGTCACACGATTTTTTGCACGGTGAGTGTTTTCTAATCTCCAGATGATCCACTTCCATAATCTGTACCGTTTATTGCTTGACGCGAACTAGTTTCCAAGCAATAAAATAATTAAAATTTTCCTGACCATTTTGGATGAAGCCAGATTTCTGGAAAACTGGTCACACGATTTTTTGCACGGTGAGTGTTTTTTAATGCCTAGATGGCGGACTTCCATAGTCTGAATTGCTTATTGCTTGACGTGACCTAGTTTCAAAGTAATAAAATAATTACAAATTTACTGACCATTTTGGATGAAGCTAGATTTCTGGAAAACTGGTCACACGATTTTTTGCACGGTGAGTGTTTTTTAATCCCTAGATGGTTTAATTCCATAGTCTGTATTGCTTATTGCTTGACGTGACCTAGTTTCCAAGATATAAAGAATCCCAGATTTTTCTGACCATTTTGGATGAAGCCAGATTTCTGGAAAACTGGTCACACGATTTTTTGCACGGTGAGTGTTTTTTAATCCCTAGGTGGTGCACTTCTATAGTCTGTATCGCTTATTGCTTGACGTGACCTAGTTTCCAAGATATAAAGATTCCAGATTTTTCTGACCATTTTGGATGAAGCCAGATTTCTGGAAAACTGGTCACACGATTTTTTGTACGATGAGTGTTTTTTAATCCCTAGATGGTGGACTTCCATAGTCTGTATCGCTGATTGCTTGACGTGACCTAGTTTCCAAGATATAAAGAATCTCAGATTTTTCTGATCATTTTGGATGAAGACAGATTTCTGGAAAACTGGTCACACGATTTTTTGCACGGTGAGTGTTTTCTAATTTCCAGATGGTCCACTTCCATAATCTGTACCGTTTATTGCTTGACGTGACCTAGTTTCCAAGTAATAAAATAATTACAAATTTACTGACCATTTTGGATGAAGCCAGATTTCTGGAAAACTGGTCACACGATTTTTTGCACGGTGAGTGTTTTTTAATCCCTAGGTGGTGCAATGCCATAGTCTGTATCGCTTATTGCTTGACGTGACCTAGTTTCCAAGATATAAAGAATCCCAGATTTTTCTGACCATTTTGGATGAAGCCAGATTTCTGGAAAACTGGTCACACGATTTTTTGTGCGGTAAGTGTTTTTTAATCCCTAGATGGTGGACTTCCATAGTCTGTATCGCTTATTGCTTGACGTGACCTAGTTTCCAAGATATAAAGAATCCCAGATTTTTCTGACCATTTTGGATGAAGCCAGATTTCTGGAAAACTGGTCACACGATTTTTTCAACGGTGAGTGTTTTCTAATCTCCAGATGGTCCTCTTCCATAATATGTACCGTTTATTGCTTGACGCGAACTAATTTCCAAGCAATAAAATAATAAAAATTTTCCTGACCATTTTGGATGAAGCCAGATTTCTGGAAAACTGGTCACACGATTTTTTGCGCGATGAGTGTTTTTAATCCCTAGGTGGTGCAATTCCATAGTCTGTATCGCTTATTGCTTGACGTGACCTAGTTTCCAAGATATAAAGAATCCCAGATTTTTCTGACCATTTTGGATGAAGCCAGATTTCTGGAAAACTGATCACACGATTTTTTGCACGGTGAGTGTTTTTTAATCCCTAGATGGTGCACTTCCATAGTCTGTATTGCTTATTGCTTGACGTGACCTAGTTTCAAAGTAATAAAATAATTACAAATTTACTGACCATTTTGGATGAAGCCAGATTTCTGGAAAACTGGTCACACGATTTTTTGCACGGTGAGTGTTTTTTAATCCCTAGATGGTTTACTTCCATAGTCTGTATTGCTTATTGCTTGACGTGACCTAGTTTCCAAGATATAAAGAATCCCAGATTTTTCTGACCATTTTGGATGAAGCCAGATTTCTGGAAAACTGGTCACACGATTTTTTGCACGGTGAGTGTTTTTTAATCCCTAGGTGGTGCACTTCTATAGTCTGTATCGCTTATTGCTTGACGTGACCTAGTTTCCAAGATATAAAGATTCCAGATTTTTCTGACCATTTTGAATGAAGCCAGATTTCTGGAAAACTGGTCACACGATTTTTTGCACGGTGAGTGTTTTTTAATCCCTAGATGGTTTACTTCCATAGTCTGTATTGCTTATTGCTTGACGTGACCTAGTTTCCAAGATATAAAGAATCCCAGATTTTTCTGGCCATTTTGGATGAAGCCATATTTCTGGAAAACTGGTCACACGATTTTTTGCACGGTGAGTGTTTTCTAATTTCCAGATGGTCCACTTCCATAATCTGTACCGTTTATTGCTTGACGTGACCTAGTTTCCAAGTAATAAAATAATTACAAATTTACTGACCATTTTGGATGAAGCCAGATTTCTGGAAAACTGGTCACACGATTTTTTGCACGGTGAGTGTTTTTAATCCCTAGGTGGTGCACTGCCATAGTCTGTATAGCTTATTGCTTGACGTGACCTAGTTTCCAAGATATAAAGAATCCCAGATTTTTCTGACCATTTTGGATGAAGCCAGATTTCTGGAAAACTGGTCACACGATTTTTTCCACGGTGAGTGTTTTCTAATCTCCAGATGGTCCACTTCCATAATCTGTACCGTTTATTGCTTGACGCGAACTAGTTTCCAAGCAATAAAATAATAAAAATTTTCCTGACCATTTTGGATGAAGCCAGATTTCTGGAAAACTGGTCACACGATTTTTTGCGCGATGAGTGTTTTTAATCCCTAGGTGGTGCAATTCCATAGTCTGTATCGCTTATTGCTTGACGTGACCTAGTTTCAAGATATAAAGAATCCCAGATTTTTCTGACCATTTTGGATGAAGCCAGATTTCTGGAAAACTGGTCACACGATTTTTTGCACGGTGAGTGTTTTCTAATCTCCAGATGGTCCACTTCCATAATCTGAACCGTTTATTGCTTGACGCGAACTAGTTGCCAAGCAATAAAATAATAAAAATTTTCCTGACCATTTTGGATGAAGCCAGATTTCTGGAAAACTGGTCACACGATTTTTTGCGCGATGAGTGTTTTTAATCCCTAGGTGGTGCAATTCCATAGTCTGTATCGCTTATTGCTTGACGTGACCTAGTTTCCAAGATATAAAGAATCCCAGATTTTTCTGACCATTTTGGATGAAGCCAGATTTCTGGAAAACTGGTCACACGATTTTTTGCACGGTGAGTGTTTTTTAATCCCTAGATGGTGCACTTCCATAGTCTGTATTGCTTATTGCTTGACGTGACCTATTGGGTGATTTTTGGGTGATTTTTTTGAGGTTAGGATTTTCATGCATTAGTATTTGACAGATCACGTGAGATTTCAGACATGGTGCCAAAGAGAAAGATGCTCAGTATGCTTTGACATTTCATCATGAATAGACTTACTAACGAGCAACGCTTGCAAATCATTGAATTTTATTACCAAAATCAGTGTTCGGTACGAAATGTGTTTTATCGACAAATTTTGTTCAGCGATGAGGCTCATTTCTGGTTGAATGGCTACGTAAATAAGCAAAATTGCCGCATTTGGAGTGAAGAGCAACCAGAAGCCGTTCAAGAACTGCCCATGCATCCCGAAAAATGCACTGTTTGGTGTGGTTTGTACGCTGGTGGAATCATTGGACCGTATTTTTTCAAAGATGCTGTTGGACGCAACGTTACGGTGAATGGCGATCGCTATCGTTCGATGCTAACAAACTTTTTGTTGCCAAAAATGGAACAACTGAACTTGGTTGACATGTGGTTTCAACAAGATGGCGCTACATGCCACACAGCTCGCGATTCTATGGCCATTTTGAGGGAAAACTTCGGAGAACAATTCATCTCAAGAAATGGACCGGTAAGTTGGCCACCAAGATCATGCGATTTGACGCCTTTAGACTATTTTTTGTGGGGCTACGTCAAGTCTAAAGTCTACAGAAACAAGCCAGCAACTATTCCAGCTTTGGAAGACAACACTTCCGAAGAAATTCGGGCTATTCCGGCCGAAATGCTCGAAAAAGTTGCCCAAAATTGGACTTTCCGAATGGACCACCTAAGACGCAGCCTCGGTCAACATTTAAATGAAATTATCTTCAAAAAGTAAATGTCATGGACCAATCTAACGTTTCAAATAAAGAACCGATGAGATTTTGCAAATTTTATGCGTTTTTTTTAAAAAAAAAGTTCTCAAGCTCTTAAAAAATCACTCGTTAGTTTCAAAGTAATAAAATAATTACAAATTTACTGACCATTTTGGATGAAGCCAGATTTCTGGAAAACTGGTCACACGATTTTTTGCACGGTGAGTGTTTTTTAATCCCTAGGTGGTGCACTTCTATACTCTGTATCGCTTATTGCTTGACGTGACCTAGTTTCCAAGATATAAAAATTCCAGATTTTTCTGACCATTTTGGATGAAGCCAGATTTCTGGAAAGCTGGTCACACGATTTTTTGCACGGTGAGTGTTTTTTAATCCCTAGATGGTTTACTTCCATAGTCTGTATTGCTTATTGCTTGACGTGACCTAGTTTCCAAGATATAAAGAATCCCAGATTTTTCTGGCCATTTTGGATGAAGCCATATTTCTGGAAAACTGGTCACACGATTTTTTGCACGGTGAGTGTTTTCTAATTTCCAGATGGTCCACTTCCATAATCTGTACCGTTTATTGCTTGACGTGACCTAGTTTCCAAGTAATAAAATAATTACAAATTTACTGACCATTTTGGATGAAGCCAGATTTCTGGAAAACTGGTCACACGATTTTTTGCACGGTGAGTGTTTTTAATCCCTAGGTGGTGCAATGCCATAGTCTGTATCGCTTATTGCTTGACGTGACCTAGTTTCCAAGATATAAAGAATCCCAGATTTTTCTGACCATTTTGGATGAAGCCAGATTTCTGGAAAACTGGTCACACGATTTTTTGTGCGGTGAGTGTTTTTTAATCCCTAGATGGTGGACTTCCATAGTCTGTATCGCTTATTGCTTGACGTGACCTAGTTTCCAAGATATAAAGAATCCCAGATTTTTCTGACCATTTTGGATGAAGCCAGATTTCTGGAAAACTGTTACACGATTTTTTGCGCGATGAGTGTTTTTAATCCCTAGGTGGTGCAATTCCATAGTCTGTATCGCTTATTGCTTGACGTGACCTAGTTTCAAGATATAAAGAATCCCAGATTTTTCTGACCATTTTGGATGAAGCCAGATTTCTGGAAAACTGGTCACACGATTTTTTGCACGGTGAGTGTTTTTTAATCCCTAGATGGTTTACTTCCATAGTCTGTATTGCTTATTGCTTGACGTGACCTAGTTTCCAAGATATAAAGAATCCCAGATTTTTCTGACCATTTTGGATGAAGCCAGATTTCTGGAAAACTGGTCACACGATTTTTTGCACGGTGAGTGTTGTTTAATCCCTAGGTGGTGCACTTCCATAGTCTGTATCGCTTATTGCTTGACGTGACCTAGTTTCCAAGATATAAAGATTCCAGATTTTTCTGACCATTTTGGATGAAGCCAGATTTCTGGAAAACTGGTCACACGATTTTTTGCACGGTGAGTGTTTTTTAATCCCTAGATGGTTTACTTCCATAGTCTGTATTGCTTATTGCTTGACGTGACCTAGTTTCCAAGATATAAAGAATCCCAGATTTTTCTGACCATTTTGGATGAAGCCAGATTTCTGAAAAACTGGTCACACGATTTTTTTGCACGGTGAGTGTTTTCTAATTTCCAGATGGTCCACTTCCATAATCTGTACCGTTTATTGCTTGACGCGAACTAATTTCTAAGCAATAAAATAATTAAAATTTTCCTGACCATTTTGGATGAAGCCAGATTTCTGGAAAACTGGTCACACGATTTTTTGCACGGTGAGTGTTTTCTGATCCCTAGATGGTCCACTTCCATAATCTATATCGGTTATTGCTTGACGTGACCTAGTTTCCAAGCAATAAAATAATTAAAATTTTCCTGTCCATTTTGGATGAAGCCAGATTTCTGGAAAACTGGTCACACGATTTTTTGCACGGTGAGTGTTTTCTGATCCCTAGATGGTCCACTTCCATAATCTATATCGGTTATTGCTTGACGCGACCTAGTTTCCAAACAATAAAATAATTAAAATTTTTCTGTCCATTTTGGATGAAGGCAGATTTCTGGAAAACTGGTCCACTTCTATAATCTATATCGGTTATTGCTTGACGCGACCTAGTTTCCAAGCAATAAAATAATTAAAATTTTCCTGACCATTTTGGATGAAGCCAGATTTCTGGAAAATTGGTCACACGATTTTTTTCACGGTGAGTGTTTTTTAATCCCTAGATGGTGCACTTCCATAGTCTGTATCGCTTATTGCTTGACGTGACCTAGTTTCCAAGATAATCCCAGATTTTTCTGACCATTTTGGATGAAGCCAGATTTCTGGAAAACTGGTCACACGATTTATTGCACGGTGAGTGTTTTTTAATCCCTAGATGGTGCACTTCCATAGTCTGTATTGCTTATTGCTTGACGTGACCTAGTTTCCAAGATATAAAGAATCCCAGATTTTTCTGACCATTTTGGATGAAGCCAGATTTCTGGAAAACTGGTCACACGATTTTTTGCACGGTGAGTGTTTCCTAATCTCCAGATGGTCCACTTCCATAATCTGTAGCGTTTATTGCTTGACGCGAACTAGTTTCTAAGCAATAAAATAATTAAAATTTTCCTGACCATTTTGGATGAAGCCAGATTTCTGGAAAACTGGTCAAACGATTTTTTGCACGGTGAGTGTTTTCTGATCCCTAGATGGTCCACTTCCATAATCTATATCGGTTATTGCTTGACGCGACCTAGTTTCCAAGCAATAAAATAATTAAAATTTTCCTGACCATTTTGGATGAAGCCAGATTTCTGGAAAACTGGTCACACGATTTTTTGCACGGTGAGCGTTTTTTAAACCATAGATGGTGCACTTCCATAGTCTGTATCGCTTATTGCTTGACGTGACCTTGATTCCAAGTAATAAAATAATTACAAATTTACTGACCATTTTGGATGAAGCCAGATTTCTGGAAAACTGGTCACACGATTTTTTGCACGGTGAGTGTTTTTTATCCCTAGATGGTACACTTCTATAGTCTGTATCGCTTATTGTTTGACGCGACCTAGATTCCAAGTAATAAAATAATTACAAATTTACTGACCATTTTGGATGAAGCCAGATTTCTGGAAAACTGGTCACACGATTTTTTGCACGGTGACTGTTTTTTAATCCCTAGATGGTGCACTTCCATAGTCTGTATCGCTTATTGCTTGACATGACCTAGTTTCCAAGATATAATGAATCCCAGATTTTTCCGACCATTTTGGATGAAGCCAGATTTCTGGAAAACTGGACACACGATTTAGTACACGGTGAGTGTTTTTTAATCCCTAGAAGGTGCACTTCCATAGTCTGTATCGCTTATTGCTTGACGTGACCTAGTTTCCAAGATATAAAGATTTCAGATTTTTCTGACCATTTTGGATGAAGCCAGATTTCTGGAAAACTGGTCACACGATTTTTTGCACGGTGAGTGTTTTTTAATCCCTAGATGGTTTACTTCCATAGTCTGTATTGCTTATTGCTTGACGTGACCTAGTTTCCAAGATATAAAGAATCCCAGATTTTTCTGACCATTTTGGATGAAGCCAGATTTCTGGAAAACTGGTCACACGATTTTTTGCACGGTGTGTGTTTTCTAATCTCCAGATGGTCCACTTCCATAATCTGTACCGTTTATTGCTTGACGCGAACTAGTTTCTAAGCAATAAAATAATTAAAATTTTCATGACCATTTTGGATGAAGCCAGATTTCTGGAAAACTGGTCATACGATTTTTTGCACGGTGAGTGTTTTCTGATCCCTAGATGGTCCACTTCCATAATCTATATCGGTTATTGCTTGACGCGACCTAGTTTCCAAGCAATAAAATAATTAAAATTTTCCTGACCATTTTGGGTGAAGCCAGATTTCGGGAAAACTGGTCACACCATTTTTAGCACGGTGAGTGTTTTCTAATCTCCAGATGGTCCACTTCCATAATCTGTACCGTTTATTGCTTGACGCGAACTAGTTTCTAAGCAATAAAATAATTAAAATTTTCCTGACCATTTTGGATGAAGCCAGATTTCTGGAAAATTGGTCACACGATTTTTTGCACGGTGAGTGTTTTCTGTTCCCTAGATGGTCCACTTCCATAATCTATATCGGTTATTGCTTGACGCGACCTAGTTTCCAAGCAATAAAATAATTAAAATTTTCCTGACCATTTTGGATGAAGCCAGATTTCTGGAAAACTGGTCACACGATTTTTTGCACGGTGAGTGTTTTTTAATCCCTAGGTGGTGCACTTCCATAGTCTGTATCGCTTATTGCTTGAAGTGACCTAGTTTCCAAGATATAAAGAATCCCAGATTTTTCTGACCATTTTGGATGAAGCCAGATTTCTGGAAAACTGGTCACACGATTTTTTGCACGGTGAGTGTTTTTAATCCCTAGGTGGTGCAATTCCATAGTCTGTATCGCTTATTGCTTGACGTGACCTAGTTTCCAAGATATAAAGAATCCCAGATTTTTCTGACCATTTTGGATGAAGCCAGATTTCTGGAAAACTGATCACACGATTTTTTGCACGGTGAGTGTTTTTTAATCCCTAGATGGTGCACTTCCATAGTCTGTATTGCTTATTGCTTGACGTGACCTAGTTTCAAAGTAATAAAATAATTACAAATTTACTGACCATTTTGGATGAAGCCAGATTTCTGGAAAACTGGTCACACGATTTTTTGCACGGTGAGTGTTTTTTAATCCCTAGATGGTTTACTTCCATAGTCTGTATTGCTTATTGCTTGACGTGACCTAGTTTCCAAGATATAAAGAATCCCAGATTTTTCTGACCATTTTGGATGAAGCCAGATTTCTGGAAAACTGGTCACACGATTTTTTGCACGGTGAGTGTTTTTTAATCCCTAGGTGGTGCACTTCTATAGTCTGTATCGCTTATTGCTTGACGTGACCTAGTTTCCAAGATATAAAGATTCCAGATTTTTCTGACCATTTTGGATGAAGCCAGATTTCTGGAAAACTGGTCACACGATTTTTTGCACGGTGAGTGTTTTTTAATCCCTAGATGGTTTACTTCCATAGTCTGTATTGCTTATTGCTTGACGTGACCTAGTTTCCAAGATATAAAGAATCCCAGATTTTTCTGGCCATTTTGGATGAAGCCATATTTCTGGAAAACTGGTCACACGATTTTTTGCACGGTGAGTGTTTTCTAATTTCCAGATGGTCCACTTCCATCTGTACCGTTTATTGCTTGACGTGACCTAGTTTCCAAGTAATAAAATAATTACAAATTTACTGACCATTTTGGATGAAGCCAGATTTCTGGAAAACTGGTCACACGATTTTTTGCACGGTGAGTGTTTTTAATCCCTAGGTGGTGCACTGCCATAGTCTGTATAGCTTATTGCTTGACGTGACCTAGTTTCCAAGATATAAAGAATCCCAGATTTTTCTGACCATTTTGGATGAAGCCAGATTTCTGGAAAACTGGTCACACGATTTTTTGTGCGGTAAGTGTTTTTTAATCCCTAGATGGTGGACTTCCATAGTCTGTATCGCTTATTGCTTGACGTGACCTAGTTTCCAAGATATAAAGAATCCCAGATTTTTCTGACCATTTTGGATGACGCCAGATTTCTGGAAAACTGGTCACTCGATTTTTTCCACGGTGAGTGTTTTCTAATCTCCAGATGGTCCACTTCCATAATCTGTACCGTTTATTGCTTGACGCGAACTAGTTTCCAAGCAATAAAATAATAAAAATTTTCCTGACCATTTTGGATGAAGCCAGATTTCTGGAAAACTGGTCACACGATTTTTTGCGCGATGAGTGTTTTTAATCCCTAGGTGGTGCAATTCCATAGTCTGTATCGCTTATTGCTTGACGTGACCTAGTTTCAAGATATAAAGAATCCCAGATTTTTCTGACCATTTTGGATGAAGCCAGATTTCTGGAAAACTGGTCACACGATTTTTTGCACGGTGAGTGTTTTCTAATCTCCAGATGGTCCACTTCCATAATCTGAACCGTTTATTGCTTGACGCGAACTAGTTGCCAAGCAATAAAATAATAAAAATTTTCCTGACCATTTTGGATGAAGCCAGATTTCTGGAAAACTGGTCACACGATTTTTTGCGCGATGAGTGTTTTTAATCCCTAGGTGGTGCAATTCCATAGTCTGTATCGCTTATTGCTTGACGTGACCTAGTTTCCAAGATATAAAGAATCCCAGATTTTTCTGACCATTTTGGATGAAGCCAGATTTCTGGAAAACTGGTCACACGATTTTTTGCACGGTGAGTGTTTTTTAATCCCTAGATGGTGCACTTCCATAGTCTGTATTGCTTATTGCTTGACGTGACCTAGTTTCAAAGTAATAAAATAATTACAAATTTACTGACCATTTTGGATGAAGCCAGATTTCTGGAAAACTGGTCACACGATTTTTTGCACGGTGAGTGTTTTTTAATCCCTAGATGGTTTACTTCCATAGTCTGTATTGCTTATTGCTTGACGTGACCTAGTTTCCAAGATATAAAGAATCCCAGATTTTTCTGACCATTTTGGATGAAGCCAGATTTCTGGAAAACTGGTCACACGATTTTTTGCACGGTGAGTGTTTTTTAATCCCTAGGTGGTGCACTTCTATAGTCTGTATCGCTTATTGCTTGACGTGACCTAGTTTCCAAGATATAAAGATTCCAGATTTTTCTGACCATTTTGGATGAAGCCAGATTTCTGGAAAACTGGTCACACGATTTTTTGCACGGTGAGTGTTTTTTAATCCCTAGATGGTTTACTTCCATAGTCTGTATTGCTTATTGCTTGACGTGACCTAGTTTCCAAGATATAAAGAATCCCAGATTTTTCTGGCCATTTTGGATGAAGCCATATTTCTGGAAAACTGGTCACACGATTTTTTGCACGGTGAGTGTTTTCTAATTTCCAGATGGTCCACTTCCATCTGTACCGTTTATTGCTTGACGTGACCTAGTTTCCAAGTAATAAAATAATTACAAATTTACTGACCATTTTGGATGAAGCCAGATTTCTGGAAAACTGGTCACACCATTTTTTGCACGGTGAGTGTTTTTAATCCCTAGGTGGTGCACTGCCATAGTCTGTATAGCTTATTGCTTGACGTGACCTAGTTTCCAAGATATAAAGAATCCCAGATTTTTCTGACCATTTTGGATGAAGCCAGATTTCTGGAAAACTGGTCACACGATTTTTTGTGCGGTAAGTGTTTTTTAATCCCTAGATGGTGGACTTCCATAGTCTGTATCGCTTATTGCTTGACGTGACCTAGTTTCCAAGATATAAAGAATCCCAGATTTTTCTGACCATTTTGGATGAAGCCAGATTTCTGGAAAACTGGTCACACGATTTTTTGTGCGGTAAGTGTTTTTTAATCCCTAGATGGTGGACTTCCATAGTCTGTATCGCTTATTGCTTGACGTGACCTAGTTTCCAAGATATAAAGAATCCCAGATTTTTCTGACCATTTTGGATGAAGCCAGATGTCTGGAAAACTGGTCACACCATTTTTTGAACGGTGAGTGTTTTCTAATCTCCAGGTGGTCCACTTCCATAATCTGTACCGTTTATTGCTTGACGCGAACTAGTTTCTAAGCAATAAAATAATTAAAATTTTCCTGACCATTTTGGATGAAGCCAGATTTCTGAAAAACTGGTCACACGATTTTTTGCACGGTGAGTGTTTTCTGATCCCTAGATGGTCCACTTCCATAATCTATATCGGTTATTGCTTGACGCGACCTAGTTTCCAAGCAATAAAATAATTAAAATTTTCCTGACCATTTTGGATGAAGCCAGATTTCTGGAAAACTGGTCACACGATTTTTTGCACGGTGAGTGTTTTTTAATCCCTAGATGGTTTACTTCCATAGTCTGTATTGCTTATTGCTTGACGTGACCTAGTTTCCAAGATATAAAGAATCCCAGATTTTTCTGACCATTTTGGATGAAGCCAGATTTCTGGAAAACTGGTCACACGATTTTTTGCACGGTGTGTGTTTTCTAATCTCCAGATGGTCCACTTCCATAATCTGTACCGTTTATTGCTTGACGCGAACTAGTTTCTAAGCAATAAAATAATTAAAATTTTCATGACCATTTTGGATGAAGCCAGATTTCTGGAAAACTGGTCATACGATTTTTTGCACGGTGAGTGTTTTCTGATCCCTAGATGGTCCACTTCCATAATCTATATCGGTTATTGCTTGACGCGACCTAGTTTCCAAGCAATAAAATAATTAAAATTTTCCTGACCATTTTGGGTGAAGCCAGATTTCGGGAAAACTGGTCACACCATTTTTAGCACGGTGAGTGTTTTCTAATCTCCAGATGGTCCACTTCCATAATCTGTACCGTTTATTGCTTGACGCGAACTAGTTTCTAAGCAATAAAATAATTAAAATTTTCCTGACCATTTTGGATGAAGCCAGATTTCTGGAAAATTGGTCACACGATTTTTTGCACGGTGAGTGTTTTCTGTTCCCTAGATGGTCCACTTCCATAATCTATATCGGTTATTGCTTGACGCGACCTAGTTTCCAAGCAATAAAATAATTAAAATTTTCCTGACCATTTTGGATGAAGCCAGATTTCTGGAAAACTGGTCACACGATTTTTTGCACGGTGAGTGTTTTTTAATCCCTAGGTGGTGCACTTCCATAGTCTGTATCGCTTATTGCTTGAAGTGACCTAGTTTCCAAGATATAAAGAATCCCAGATTTTTCTGACCATTTTGGATGAAGCCAGATTTCTGGAAAACTGGTCACACGATTTTTTGCACGGTGAGTGTTTTTAATCCCTAGGTGGTGCAATTCCATAGTCTGTATCGCTTATTGCTTGACGTGACCTAGTTTCCAAGATATAAAGAATCCCAGATTTTTCTTACCATTTTGGATGAAGCCAGATTTCTGGAAAACTGATCACACGATTTTTTGCACGGTGAGTGTTTTTTAATCCCTAGATGGTGCACTTCCATAGTCTGTATTGCTTATTGCTTGACGTGACCTAGTTTCAAAGTAATAAAATAATTACAAATTTACTGACCATTTTGGATGAAGCCAGATTTCTGGAAAACTGGTCACACGATTTTTTGCACGGTGAGTGTTTTTTAATCCCTAGATGGTTTACTTCCATAGTCTGTATTGCTTATTGCTTGACGTGACCTAGTTTCCAAGATATAAAGAATCCCAGATTTTTCTGACCATTTTGGATGAAGCCAGATTTCTGGAAAACTGGTCACACGATTTTTTGCACGGTGAGTGTTTTTTAATCCCTAGGTGGTGCACTTCTATAGTCTGTATCGCTTATTGCTTGACGTGACCTAGTTTCCAAGATATAAAGATTCCAGATTTTTCTGACCATTTTGGATGAAGCCAGATTTCTGGAAAACTGGTCACACGATTTTTTGCACGGTGAGTGTTTTTTAATCCCTAGATGGTTTACTTCCATAGTCTGTATTGCTTATTGCTTGACGTGACCTAGTTTCCAAGATATAAAGAATCCCAGATTTTTCTGGCCATTTTGGATGAAGCCATATTTCTGGAAAACTGGTCACACGATTTTTTGCACGGTGAGTGTTTTCTAATTTCCAGATGGTCCACTTCCATCTGTACCGTTTATTGCTTGACGTGACCTAGTTTCCAAGTAATAAAATAATTACAAATTTACTGACCATTTTGGATGAAGCCAGATTTCTGGAAAACTGGTCACACGATTTTTTGCACGGTGAGTGTTTTTAATCCCTAGGTGGTGCACTGCCATAGTCTGTATAGCTTATTGCTTGACGTGACCTAGTTTCCAAGATATAAAGAATCCCAGATTTTTCTGACCATTTTGGATGAAGCCAGATTTCTGGAAAACTGGTCACACGATTTTTTGTGCGGTAAGTGTTTTTTAATCCCTAGATGGTGGACTTCCATAGTCTGTATCGCTTATTGCTTGACGTGACCTAGTTTCCAAGATATAAAGAATCCCAGATTTTTCTGACCATTTTGGATGACGCCAGATTTCTGGAAAACTGGTCACTCGATTTTTTCCACGGTGAGTGTTTTCTAATCTCCAGATGGTCCACTTCCATAATCTGTACCGTTTATTGCTTGACGCGAACTAGTTTCCAAGCAATAAAATAATAAAAATTTTCCTGACCATTTTGGATGAAGCCAGATTTCTGGAAAACTGGTCACACGATTTTTTGCGCGATGAGTGTTTTTAATCCCTAGGTGGTGCAATTCCATAGTCTGTATCGCTTATTGCTTGACGTGACCTAGTTTCAAGATATAAAGAATCCCAGATTTTTCTGACCATTTTGGATGAAGCCAGATTTCTGGAAAACTGGTCACACGATTTTTTGCACGGTGAGTGTTTTCTAATCTCCAGATGGTCCACTTCCATAATCTGAACCGTTTATTGCTTGACGCGAACTAGTTGCCAAGCAATAAAATAATAAAAATTTTCCTGACCATTTTGGATGAAGCCAGATTTCTGGAAAACTGGTCACACGATTTTTTGCGCGATGAGTGTTTTTAATCCCTAGGTGGTGCAATTCCATAGTCTGTATCGCTTATTGCTTGACGTGACCTAGTTTCCAAGATATAAAGAATCCCAGATTTTTCTGACCATTTTGGATGAAGCCAGATTTCTGGAAAACTGGTCACACGATTTTTTGCACGGTGAGTGTTTTTTAATCCCTAGATGGTGCACTTCCATAGTCTGTATAGCTTATTGCTTGACGTGACCTAGTTTCAAAGTAATAAAATAATTACAAATTTACTGACCATTTTGGATGAAGCCAGATTTCTGGAAAACTGGTCACACGATTTTTTGCACGGTGAGTGTTTTTTAATCCCTAGATGGTTTACTTCCATAGTCTGTATTGCTTATTGCTTGACGTGACCTAGTTTCCAAGATATAAAGAATCCCAGATTTTTCTGACCATTTTGGATGAAGCCAGATTTCTGGAAAACTGGTCACACGATTTTTTGCACGGTGAGTGTTTTTTAATCCCTAGGTGGTGCACTTCTATAGTCTGTATCGCTTATTGCTTGACGTGACCTAGTTTCCAAGATATAAAGATTCCAGATTTTTCTGACCATTTTGGATGAAGCCAGATTTCTGGAAAACTGGTCACACGATTTTTTGCACGGTGAGTGTTTTTTAATCCCTAGATGGTTTACTTCCATAGTCTGTATTGCTTATTGCTTGACGTGACCTAGTTTCCAAGATATAAAGAATCCCAGATTTTTCTGGCCATTTTGGATGAAGCCATATTTCTGGAAAACTGGTCACACGATTTTTTGCACGGTGAGTGTTTTCTAATTTCCAGATGGTCCACTTCCATCTGTACCGTTTATTGCTTGACGTGACCTAGTTTCCAAGTAATAAAATAATTACAAATTTACTGACCATTTTGGATGAAGCCAGATTTCTGGAAAACTGGTCACACCATTTTTTGCACGGTGAGTGTTTTTAATTCCTAGGTGGTGCACTGCCATAGTCTGTATAGCTTATTGCTTGACGTGACCTAGTTTCCAAGATATAAAGAATCCCAGATTTTTCTGACCATTTTGGATGAAGCCAGATTTCTGGAAAACTGGTCACACGATTTTTTGTGCGGTAAGTGTTTTTTAATCCCTAGATGGTGGACTTCCATAGTCTGTATCGCTTATTGCTTGACGTGACCTAGTTTCCAAGATATAAAGAATCCCAGATTTTTCTGACCATTTTGGATGAAGCCAGATTTCTGGAAAACTGGTCACACGATTTTTTGTGCGGTAAGTGTTTTTTAATCCCTAGATGGTGGACTTCCATAGTCTGTATCGCTTATTGCTTGACGTGACCTAGTTTCCAAGATATAAAGAATCCCAGATTTTTCTGACCATTTTGGATGAAGCCAGATGTCTGGAAAACTGGTCACACCATTTTTTGCACGGTGAGTGTTTTCTAATCTCCAGGTGGTCCACTTCCATAATCTGTACCGTTTATTGCTTGACGCGAACTAGTTTCTAAGCAATAAAATAATTAAAATTTTCCTGACCATTTTGGATGAAGCCAGATTTCTGAAAAACTGGTCACACGATTTTTTGCACGGTGAGTGTTTTCTGATCCCTAGATGGTCCACTTCCATAATCTATATCGGTTATTGCTTGACGCGACCTAGTTTCCAAGCAATAAAATAATTAAAATTTTCCTGACCATTTTGGATGAAGCCAGATTTCTGGAAAACTGGTCACACGATTTTTTGCACGGTGAGTGTTTTTTAATCCCTAGGTGGTGCACTTCCAAAGTCTGTATCGCTTATTGCTTGAATGACCTAGTTTCCAAGATATCAAGAATCCCAGATTTTTCTGACCATTTTGGATGAAGCCAGATTTCTGGAAAACTGGTCACACGATTTTTTGCACGGTGAGTGTTTTTTAATCCCTAGGTGGTGCACTTCTATAGTCTGTATCGCTTATTGCTTGACGTGACCTAGTTTCCAAGATATAAAGATTCCAGATTTTTCTGACCATTTTGGATGAAGCCAGATTTCTGGAAAACTGGTCACACGATTTTTTGCACGGTGAGTGTTTTTTAATCCCTAGATGGTTTACTTCCATAGTCTGTATTGCTTATTGCTTGACGTGACCTAGTTTCCAAGATATAAAGAATCCCAGATTTTTCTGGCCATTTTGGATGAAGCCATATTTCTGGAAAACTGGTCACACGATTTTTTGCACGGTGAGTGTTTTCTAATTTCCAGATGGTCCACTTCCATCTGTACCGTTTATTGCTTGACGTGACCTAGTTTCCAAGTAATAAAATAATTACAAATTTACTGACCATTTTGGATGAAGCCAGATTTCTGGAAAACTGGTCACACGATTTTTTGCACGGTGAGTGTTTTTAATCCCTAGGTGGTGCACTGCCATAGTCTGTATAGCTTATTGCTTGACGTGACCTAGTTTCCAAGATATAAAGAATCCCAGATTTTTCTGACCATTTTGGATGAAGCCAGATTTCTGGAAAACTGGTCACACGATTTTTTGTGCGGTAAGTGTTTTTTAATCCCTAGATGGTTTACTTCCATAGTCTGTATTGCTTATTGCTTGACGTGACCTAGTTTCCAAGATATAAAGAATCCCAGATTTTTCTGGCCATTTTGGATGAAGCCATATTTCTGGAAAACTGGTCACACGATTTTTTGCACGGTGAGTGTTTTCTAATTTCCAGATGGTCCACTTCCATCTGTACCGTTTATTGCTTGACGTGACCTAGTTTCCAAGTAATAAAATAATTACAAATTTACTGACCATTTTGGATGAAGCCAGATTTCTGGAAAACTGGTCACACCATTTTTTGCACGGTGAGTGTTTTTAATTCCTAGGTGGTGCACTGCCATAGTCTGTATCGCTTATTGCTTGACGTGACCTAGTTTCCAAGATATAAAGAATCCCAGATTTTTCTTACCATTTTGGATGAAGCCAGATTTCTGGAAAACTGATCACACGATTTTTTGCACGGTGAGTGTTTTTTAATCCCTAGATGGTGCACTTCCATAGTCTGTATTGCTTATTGCTTGACGTGACCTAGTTTCAAAGTAATAAAATAATTACAAATTTACTGACCATTTTGGATGAAGCCAGATTTCTGGAAAACTGGTCACACGATTTTTTGCACGGTGAGTGTTTTTTAATCCCTAGATGGTTTACTTCCATAGTCTGTATTGCTTATTGCTTGACGTGACCTAGTTTCCAAGATATAAAGAATCCCAGATTTTTCTGACCATTTTGGATGAAGCCAGATTTCTGGAAAACTGGTCACACGATTTTTTGCACGGTGAGTGTTTTTTAATCCCTAGGTGGTGCACTTCTATAGTCTGTATCGCTTATTGCTTGACGTGACCTAGTTTCCAAGATATAAAGATTCCAGATTTTTCTGACCATTTTGGATGAAGCCAGATTTCTGGAAAACTGGTCACACGATTTTTTGCACGGTGAGTGTTTTTTAATCCCTAGATGGTTTACTTCCATAGTCTGTATTGCTTATTGCTTGACGTGACCTAGTTTCCAAGATATAAAGAATCCCAGATTTTTCTGGCCATTTTGGATGAAGCCATATTTCTGGAAAACTGGTCACACGATTTTTTGCACGGTGAGTGTTTTCTAATTTCCAGATGGTCCACTTCCATCTGTACCGTTTATTGCTTGACGTGACCTAGTTTCCAAGTAATAAAATAATTACAAATTTACTGACCATTTTGGATGAAGCCAGATTTCTGGAAAACTGGTCACACGATTTTTTGCACGGTGAGTGTTTTTAATCCCTAGGTGGTGCACTGCCATAGTCTGTATAGCTTATTGCTTGACGTGACCTAGTTTCCAAGATATAAAGAATCCCAGATTTTTCTGACCATTTTGGATGAAGCCAGATTTCTGGAAAACTGGTCACACGATTTTTTGTGCGGTAAGTGTTTTTTAATCCCTAGATGGTGGACTTCCATAGTCTGTATCGCTTATTGCTTGACGTGACCTAGTTTCCAAGATATAAAGAATCCCAGATTTTTCTGACCATTTTGGATGACGCCAGATTTCTGGAAAACTGGTCACTCGATTTTTTCCACGGTGAGTGTTTTCTAATCTCCAGATGGTCCACTTCCATAATCTGTACCGTTTATTGCTTGACGCGAACTAGTTTCCAAGCAATAAAATAATAAAAATTTTCCTGACCATTTTGGATGAAGCCAGATTTCTGGAAAACTGGTCACACGATTTTTTGCGCGATGAGTGTTTTTAATCCCTAGGTGGTGCAATTCCATAGTCTGTATCGCTTATTGCTTGACGTGACCTAGTTTCAAGATATAAAGAATCCCAGATTTTTCTGACCATTTTGGATGAAGCCAGATTTCTGGAAAACTGGTCACACGATTTTTTGCACGGTGAGTGTTTTCTAATCTCCAGATGGTCCACTTCCATAATCTGAACCGTTTATTGCTTGACGCGAACTAGTTGCCAAGCAATAAAATAATAAAAATTTTCCTGACCATTTTGGATGAAGCCAGATTTCTGGAAAACTGGTCACACGATTTTTTGCGCGATGAGTGTTTTTAATCCCTAGGTGGTGCAATTCCATAGTCTGTATCGCTTATTGCTTGACGTGACCTAGTTTCCAAGATATAAAGAATCCCAGATTTTTCTGACCATTTTGGATGAAGCCAGATTTCTGGAAAACTGGTCACACGATTTTTTGCACGGTGAGTGTTTTTTAATCCCTAGATGGTGCACTTCCATAGTCTGTATAGCTTATTGCTTGACGTGACCTAGTTTCAAAGTAATAAAATAATTACAAATTTACTGACCATTTTGGATGAAGCCAGATTTCTGGAAAACTGGTCACACGATTTTTTGCACGGTGAGTGTTTTTTAATCCCTAGATGGTTTACTTCCATAGTCTGTATTGCTTATTGCTTGACGTGACCTAGTTTCCAAGATATAAAGAATCCCAGATTTTTCTGACCATTTTGGATGAAGCCAGATTTCTGGAAAACTGGTCACACGATTTTTTGCACGGTGAGTGTTTTTTAATCCCTAGGTGGTGCACTTCTATAGTCTGTATCGCTTATTGCTTGACGTGACCTAGTTTCCAAGATATAAAGATTCCAGATTTTTCTGACCATTTTGGATGAAGCCAGATTTCTGGAAAACTGGTCACACGATTTTTTGCACGGTGAGTGTTTTTTAATCCCTAGATGGTTTACTTCCATAGTCTGTATTGCTTATTGCTTGACGTGACCTAGTTTCCAAGATATAAAGAATCCCAGATTTTTCTGGCCATTTTGGATGAAGCCATATTTCTGGAAAACTGGTCACACGATTTTTTGCACGGTGAGTGTTTTCTAATTTCCAGATGGTCCACTTCCATCTGTACCGTTTATTGCTTGACGTGACCTAGTTTCCAAGTAATAAAATAATTACAAATTTACTGACCATTTTGGATGAAGCCAGATTTCTGGAAAACTGGTCACACCATTTTTTGCACGGTGAGTGTTTTTAATTCCTAGGTGGTGCACTGCCATAGTCTGTATAGCTTATTGCTTGACGTGACCTAGTTTCCAAGATATAAAGAATCCCAGATTTTTCTGACCATTTTGGATGAAGCCAGATTTCTGGAAAACTGGTCACACGATTTTTTGTGCGGTAAGTGTTTTTTAATCCCTAGATGGTGGACTTCCATAGTCTGTATCGCTTATTGCTTGACGTGACCTAGTTTCCAAGATATAAAGAATCCCAGATTTTTCTGACCATTTTGGATGAAGCCAGATTTCTGGAAAACTGGTCACACGATTTTTTGTGCGGTAAGTGTTTTTTAATCCCTAGATGGTGGACTTCCATAGTCTGTATCGCTTATTGCTTGACGTGACCTAGTTTCCAAGATATAAAGAATCCCAGATTTTTCTGACCATTTTGGATGAAGCCAGATGTCTGGAAAACTGGTCACACCATTTTTTGCACGGTGAGTGTTTTCTAATCTCCAGGTGGTCCACTTCCATAATCTGTACCGTTTATTGCTTGACGCGAACTAGTTTCTAAGCAATAAAATAATTAAAATTTTCCTGACCATTTTGGATGAAGCCAGATTTCTGAAAAACTGGTCACACGATTTTTTGCACGGTGAGTGTTTTCTGATCCCTAGATGGTCCACTTCCATAATCTATATCGGTTATTGCTTGACGCGACCTAGTTTCCAAGCAATAAAATAATTAAAATTTTCCTGACCATTTTGGATGAAGCCAGATTTCTGGAAAACTGGTCACACGATTTTTTGCACGGTGAGTGTTTTTTAATCCCTAGGTGGTGCACTTCCAAAGTCTGTATCGCTTATTGCTTGAATGACCTAGTTTCCAAGATATCAAGAATCCCAGATTTTTCTGACCATTTTGGATGAAGCCAGATTTCTGGAAAACTGGTCACACGATTTTTTGCACGGTGAGTGTTTTCTAATCTCCAGATGGTCCACTTCGATAATCTGTACCGTTTATTGCTTGACGCGAACTAGTTTCCAAGCAATAAAATAATAAAAATTTTCCTGACCATTTTGGATGAAGCCAGATTTCTGGAAAACTGGTCACACGATTTTTTGCGCGATGAGTGTTTTTAATCCCTAGGTGGTGCAATTCCATAGTCTGTATCGCTTATTGCTTGACGTGACCTAGTTTCAAGATATAAAGAATCCCAGATTTTTCTGACCATTTTGGATGAAGCCAGATTTCTGGAAAACTGGTCACACGATTTTTTGCACGGTGAGTGTTTTCTAATCTCCAGATGGTCCACTTCCATAATCTGAACCGTTTATTGCTTGACGCGAACTAGTTGCCAAGCAATAAAATAATAAAAATTTTCCTGACCATTTTGGATGAAGCCAGATTTCTGGAAAACTGGTCACACGATTTTTTGCGCGATGAGTGTTTTTAATCCCTAGGTGGTGCAATTCCATAGTCTGTATCGCTTATTGCTTGACGTGACCTAGTTTCCAAGATATAAAGAATCCCAGATTTTTCTGACCATTTTGGATGAAGCCAGATTTCTGGAAAACAGGTCACACGATTTTTTGCACGGTGAGTGTTTTTTAATCCCTAGATGGTGCACTTCCATAGTCTGTATTGCTTATTGCTTGACGTGACCTAGTTTCAAAGTAATAAAATAATTACAAATTTACTGACCATTTTGGATGAAGCCAGATTTCTGGAAAACTGGTCACACGATTTTTTGCACGGTGAGTGTTTTTTAATCCCTAGGTGGTGCACTTCTATAGTCTGTATCGCTTATTGCTTGACGTGACCTAGTTTCCAAGATATAAAAATTCCAGATTTTTCTGACCATTTTGGATGAAGCCAGATTTCTGGAAAACTGGTCACACGATTTTTTGCACGGTGAGTGTTTTTTAATCCCTAGATGGTTTACTTCCATAGTCTGTATTGCTTATTGCTTGACGTGACCTAGTTTCCAAGATATAAAGAATCCCAGATTTTTCTGGCCATTTTGGATGAAGCCATATTTCTGGAAAACTGGTCACACGATTTTTTGCACGGTGAGTGTTTTCTAATTTCCAGATGGTCCACTTCCATAATCTGTACCGTTTATTGCTTGACGTGACCTAGTTTCCAAGTAATAAAATAATTACAAATTTACTGACCATTTTGGATGAAGCCAGATTTCTGGAAAACTGGTCACACGATTTTTTGCACGGTGAGTGTTTTTAATCCCTAGGTGGTGCAATGCCATAGTCTGTATCGCTTATTGCTTGACGTGACCTAGTTTCCAAGATATAAAGAATCCCAGATTTTTCTGACCATTTTGGATGAAGCCAGATTTCTGGAAAACTGGTCACACGATTTTTTGTGCGGTGAGTGTTTTTTAATCCCTAGATGGTGGACTTCCATAGTCTGTATCGCTTATTGCTTGACGTGACCTAGTTTCCAAGATATAAAGAATCCCAGATTTTTCTGACCATTTTGGATGAAGCCAGATTTCTGGAAAACTGGTACACGATTTTTTGCGCGATGAGTGTTTTTAATCCCTAGGTGGTGCAATTCCATAGTCTGTATCGCTTATTGCTTGACGTGACCTAGTTTCAAGATATAAAGAATCCCAGATTTTTCTGACCATTTTGGATGAAGCCAGATTTCTGGAAAACTGGTCACACGATTTTTTGCACGGTGAGTGTTTTTTAATCCCTAGATGGTTTACTTCCATAGTCTGTATTGCTTATTGCTTGACGTGACCTAGTTTCCAAGATATAAAGAATCCCAGATTTTTCTGACCATTTTGGATGAAGCCAGATTTCTGGAAAACTGGTCACACCATTTTTTGCACGGTGAGTGTTTTCTAATCTCCAGGTGGTCCACTTCCATAATCTGTACCGTTTATTGCTTGACGCGAACTAGTTTCTAAGCAATAAAATAATTAAAATTTTCCTGACCATTTTGGATGAAGCCAGATTTCTGGAAAACTGGTCACACGATTTTTTGCACGGTGAGTGTTGTTTAATCCCTAGGTGGTGCACTTCCATAGTCTGTATCGCTTATTGCTTGACGTGACCTAGTTTCCAAGATATAAAGATTCCAGATTTTTCTGACCATTTTGGATGAAGCCAGATTTCTGGAAAACTGGTCACACGATTTTTTGCACGGTGAGTGTTTTTTAATCCCTAGATGGTTTACTTCCATAGTCTGTATTGCTTATTGCTTGACGTGACCTAGTTTCCAAGATATAAAGAATCCCAGATTTTTCTGACCATTTTGGATGAAGCCAGATTTCTGGAAAACTGGTCACACGATTTTTTGCACGGTGAGTGTTTTCTAATTTCCAGATGGTCCACTTCCATAATCTGTACCCTTTATTGCTTGACGCGAACTAATTTCTAAGCAATAAAATAATTAAAATTTTCCTGACCATTTTGGATGAAGCCAGATTTCTGGAAAACTGGTCACACGATTTTTTGCACGGTGAGTGTTTTCTGATCCCTAGATGGTCCACTTCCATAATCTATATCGGTTATTGCTTGACGTGACCTAGTTTCCAAGCAATAAAATAATTAAAATTTTCCTGACCATTTTGGATGAAGCCAGATTTCTGGAAAACTGGTCACACGATTTTTTGCACGGTGAGTGTTTTCTGATCCCTAGATGGTCCACTTCCATAATCTATATCGGTTATTGCTTGACGCGACCTAGTTTCCAAACAATAAAATAATTAAAATTTTTCTGTCCATTTTGGATGAAGGCAGATTTCTGGAAAACTGGTCCACTTCTATAATCTATATCGGTTATTGCTTGACGCGACCTAGTTTCCAAGCAATAAAATAATTAAAATTTTCCTGACCATTTTGGATGAAGCCAGATTTCTGGAAAACTGGTCACACGATTTTTTTCACGGTGAGTGTTTTTTAATCCCTAGATGGTGCACTTCCATAGTCTGTATCGCTTATTGCTTGACGTGACCTAGTTTCCAAGATAATCCCAGATTTTTCTGACCATTTTGGATGAAGCCAGATTTCTGGAAAACTGGTCACACGATTTATTGCACGGTGAGTGTTTTTTAATCCCTAGATGGTGCACTTCCATAGTCTGTATTGCTTATTGCTTGACGTGACCTAGTTTCCAAGATATAAAGAATCCCAGATTTTTCTGACCATTTTGGATGAAGCCAGATTTCTGGAAAACTGGTCACACGATTTTTTGCACGGTGAGTGTTTCCTAATCTCCAGATGGTCCACTTCCATAATCTGTAGCGTTTATTGCTTGACGCGAACTAGTTTCTAAGCAATAAAATAATTAAAATTTTCCTGACCATTTTGGATGAAGCCAGATTTCTGGAAAACTGGTCAAACGATTTTTTGCACGGTGAGTGTTTTCTGATCCCTAGATGGTCCACTTCCATAATCTATATCGGTTATTGCTTGACGCGACCTAGTTTCCAAGAAATAAAATAATTAAAACTTTCCTGACCATTTTGGAGGAAGCCAGATTTCTGGAAAACTGATCACACGATTTTTTGCACGGTGAGTGTTTTCTGATCCATAGATGGTCCACTTCATTAATCTATATCGTTTATTGTTTGACGCGACCTAGTTTCCAAGCAATAAAATAATTAAAATTTTCCTGACCATTTTGGATGAAGCCAGATTTCTGGAAAACTGGTCACACGATTTTTTGCACGGTGAGCGTTTTTTAAACCATAGATGGTGCACTTCCATAGTCTGTATCGCTTATTGCTTGACGTGACCTAGATTCCAAGTAATAAAATAATTACAAATTTACTGACCATTTTGGATGAAGCCAGATTTCTGGAAAACTGGTCACACGATTTTTTGCACGGTGAGTGTTTTTTATCCCTAGATGGTACACTTCTATAGTCTGTATCGCTTATTGTTTGACGCGACCTAGATTCCAAGTAATAAAATAATTACAAATTTACTGACCATTTTGGATGAAGCCAGATTTCTGGAAAACTGGTCACACGATTTTTTGCACGGTGAGTGTTTTTTAATCCCTAGATGGTGCACTTCCATAGTCTGATTCGCTTATTGCTTGACATGACCTAGTTTCCAAGATATAATGAATCCCAGATTTTTCTGACCATTTTGGATGAAGCCAGATTTCTGGAAAACTGGACACACGATTTAGTACACGGTGAGTGTTTTTTAATCCCTAGAAGGTGCACTTCCATAGTCTGTATCGCTTATTGCTTGACGTGACCTAGTTTCCAAGATATAAAGATTCCAGATTTTTCTGACCATTTTGGATGAAGCCAGATTTCTGGAAAACTGGTCACACGATTTTTTGCACGGTGAGTGTTTTTTAATCCCTAGATGGTTTACTTCCATAGTCTGTATTGCTTATTGCTTGACGTGACCTAGTTTCCAAGATATAAAGAATCCCAGATTTTTCTGACCATTTTGGATGAAGCCAGATTTCTGGAAAACTGGTCACACGATTTTTTGCACGGTGTGTGTTTTCTAATCTCCAGATGGTCCACTTCCATAATCTGTACCGTTTATTGCTTGACGCGAACTAGTTTCTAAGCAATAAAATAATTAAAATTTTCATGACCATTTTGGATGAAGCCAGATTTCTGGAAAACTGGTCATACGATTTTTTGCACGGTGAGTGTTTTCTGATCCCTAGATGGTCCACTTCCATAATCTATATCGGTTATTGCTTGACGCGACCTAGTTTCCAAGCAATAAAATAATTAAAATTTTCCTGACCATTTTGGGTGAAGCCAGATTTCGGGAAAACTGGTCACAACATTTTTAGCACGGTGAGTGTTTTCTAATCTCCAGATGGTCCACTTCCATAATCTGTACCGTTTATTGCTTGACGCGAACTAGTTTCTAAGCAATAAAATAATTAAAATTTTCCTGACCATTTTGGATGAAGCCAGATTTCTGGAAAATTGGTCACACGATTTTTTGCACGGTGAGTGTTTTCTGTTCCCTAGATGGTCCACTTCCATAATCTATATCGGTTATTGCTTGACGCGACCTAGTTTCCAAGCAATAAAATAATTAAAATTTTCCTGACCATTTTGGATGAAGCCAGATTTCTGGAAAACTGGTCACACGATTTTTTGCACGGTGAGTGTTTTTTAATCCCTAGGTGGTGCACTTCCATAGTCTGTATCGCTTATTGCTTGAAGTGACCTAGTTTCCAAGATATAAAGAATCCCAGATTTTTCTGACCATTTTGGATGAAGCCAGATTTCTGGAAAACTGGTCACACGATTTTTTGCACGGTGAGTGTTTTTTAATCCCTAGATGGTTTACTTCCATAGTCTGTATTGCTTATTGCTTGACGTGACCTAGTTTCCAAGATATAAAGAATCCCAGATTTTTCTGACCATTTTGGATGAAGCCAGATTTCTGGAAAACTGGTCACACGATTTTTTGCACGGTGAGTGTTTTCTGATCCCTAGATGGTCCACTTCCATAATCTATATCGGTTATTGCTTGACGCGACCTAGTTTCCAAGATATAAAGAATCCCAGATTTTTCTGACCATTTTGGATGAAGCCAGATTTATAGAAAACTGGTCACACTATTTTTTGCACGGTGAGTGTTTTTTAAACCCTAGATGGTGCACTTCCATAGTCTGTATCGCTTATTGCTTGACGTGACCTAGATTCCAAGTAATAAAATAATTACAAATTTACTGACCATTTTGGATGAAGCCAGATTTCTGGAAAACTGGTCACACGATTTTTTGCACGGTGAGTGTTTTTAATCCCTAGATGGTACACTTCTATAGTCTGTATCGCTTATTGCTTGACGCGACCTAGATTCCAAGTAATAAAATAATTACAAATTTACTGACCATTTTGGATGAAGCCAGATTTCTGGAAAACTGGTCACACGATTTTTTGCACGGTGAGTGTTTTTTAATCCCTAGATGGTGCACTTCCATAGTCTGTATCGTGTAGTGTATCCAACATAATCAGTTGTAGTGTAGTGTAGTATAATGAACTTCAAAACAGAAATTTGATTCTACACGCGCTGCATTATGTTGATGTCTGCACTTTTATATTTTTTAATTCTTCTACATTCATATACGTTCGTATGTAAACCTTTTTGTAGTTTATAAAAAAATCTTGTATAATCACACGAACATATATGAATGTATTTAGCAATAAGTAATTTTAATATTAAGTAGAAATAAATATTGAGTGATTTTATTCACTCAAAATAATAATAAGAAATTAGTATATAAGAAATGTAAATTTTAAATTAAGTAAGAATAATAAAGAATATAGTCTTGACAACAAGACAAAAGTCTTTTTATTAATTCCATCTCCAAACTATAATCTTGGTATCAAGATAAGTTAGGAGAAGACATTCCAAAAAAAGGAATAAACATAATACATGGCGATCCTGCACTTTGCAGTCGAATCCTGATAAGAAAGAAGCCCTAATCCAAGCCTGGGATTAGAAGGACAGTTCAATGCGATGAACTAGTCAGATGACCCTGATGACAACAAATAATATCTAAACACTATACAGAAAGTGCATTGGCATATCTGTAAGGTACAAAAAAAAAAATTTTTTTTTTTCAATTTTAAATGGAACAGACGTTTGAAGAAATTCTAACAGAACTAGAAGCAGCGAACAAAAGATGGGCTAAACTTCTAGAAGAACAACAGCAAAAAGGAGAAAATTCAGAAAAATTGAAAAGACCAGAGATACTAAATATAGGTCCTAAGCCAATAAAAATTAAGACTAAACAAAAAAAAGAATTTGAAATAATAATCCCAAAAATAGATATAAAAATAAAAAATAATAGAAGGGATTTTGTTAGCAGAAAAAAAATAGAACTTAATACACTAAAGGCAGAATTAAATTGTACCACCTGCCAAAATACAATAAATATATTAAACGTAAAAATAATAGAAACAAAAACTTTAATAAAAAATTTTAAAAAAGATAAAAAGTTAAAAAAAAAACCAACAAATAAACTATTTTAATATGTATAAAATAATTGATATACCAATAGAAGATGCCAAACTAAGAGATAAATAGAATTAAATAATAAGCTAAAATAAACAAAATAATTTTTAAATGAATTTAATATTTGTCAAAACAAATATAAATTTTTTATAATAATAAATAATGTAATTTTAACATTCAATTTGATATTTTGTCTACATTTTTCTAGATAATTTTAAAATTTTTTCTACAATTTAACGTTTAAGTCCAATGATTCTAATTAATAATTTCTAAAAATAATAAATATAATATATTAATAATCAAATTATTCTATTATGGTCCTCTATTATGGGTAGAAAAAATAAATAAACAAAATGGGTAAACCACAGTCCAAAATACAAAACCCAAATGCAAACGTTGTAAATAACGTAGAAATTATCGACCATAGCGAAGAGATCAATTCGTTGTGGATACTCACTTTAATATTAGTAATAATAGGAGCAGTAGACCTCTTACTTAAATTCTATATCCTGCATAAAAGGTCGCTAAGAAAAAAATACACTAGTAGGGCAAACGACCTTGATAAAATTTAATTACTTATTTTACAAAAAAAAAACAAACAAAAAAAACAGAATTAGCATCAGTTTCAAAACTAATAACAGTATTTACGGGAGCTAAGGAAGAACTAAACCCATTTATAGCAAATTTAGAAATCATTAATGAAACATTTCCGGAAAATAAACAAACTTCATTCTTTAATTTCGTCTATAAAACTAAATTGACCACAAAAGTACAAAATAGATTGAGACAGATACAAATTCCAAGTAGTATTGATACACTTATTTCAATTCTGAAAGAAACTTACAAAATCAAAAAATCACCTAATATTGTCATTAACGAACTAAGCAGAGTTATACAAACAGATAGCATAAAAAAATTTGCTGATAAAATAGAATCATTGACAATGGAACTAAATGAAATTCAAATAAGCATGTTAGGAGAAGAAAATAGAGATATCATTAGTAAAACAAATGCAGCATTAGCTTTCAACTCATTTAAAATGGACTTAAAAACAAAGAAATAACCAGAACAATAGAAGCTAGTAGAGTAAAGAAACTTACCGAAGCCATCGATATAGCAATGGAAACAACAACAGATATCAGACAAAATCAGATACTACTCCAAACAAGTAGTAATTTCAGAAACAATAGAAATAACTGGAACAATTTTAACAATAACAATAGCAATAATCGCAACCAGAATAACCATTACAATAGAAACAACAACGATAATGGCAATAGAAATATTAGGTACAGAAACAATAATAACTTTCAAAGAAATAATAACAACAGGAACAATTACAATAATAGAAGAATAAACAATAATATAGACAATAGTAGACGATATAATAATTCCAACTACAATAACAACAATAATTATCGAAATAACAACAATAATTATCGAAATAACACCAATAACTATCGCAACTTTAACAATAATAACCGTAGAATGAACAGAACCATAAACCATATGGGCAATCAGGGAAACTCCCAAATTCCGGAGATTTTAGGCCACCAGAGATCTCCGGAACAAAATCTATAAAGAAAAAATATATAACCATTATTTATTTTTATTCACGCATGATTCCTTTTGAAAATTTATTTAAATAAATATTTTATGAGTATAAAATATTTATTTCCAAAAAATATAATAATCGAAATTGATTACTATGGGGAAAGCATATCCAGATAGCTATTTCGCTAGTGCTCAACTATCTCATCAGTGGATTTTTTTTTTATACTCATAAAATATTTATTTAAATAAATTTTCAAAAGGAATCATGCGTGAATAAAAATAAATAATGTATAGAACCGATTTCAAATATAATTTTTTGAATATATAACCATTAGAAACAATGTCTATAGCATTTCATCTAATCTTAAAAATTATGTAAAACTAAATATAAAAGACACTCATCGAGCACTTACATTTATGATAGACACAGGCGCCGATGTATCTTTGTGCAAAGAAGATATTTTATACAAATATGATGAAGATCCAGACGATTATTATCATTTAACAGGAATTACAAAAGAAGAAATAAAATCATTAGGTTCCACCAACATTATATTAATAATCGACGAAACTACACTTATTCACAAAATACAACTAGTAGAACATGACTTTCCAATCCACACCGATGGTATACTGGGAAGAGATTTTTTATTAAAATACAACTGCAATATAGACTACGATAAATTCATACTGACCATTAACAATAAACAAGAAATCTTGACATTACCCATACAAAATAACACATTTAAAATAAACACAATCAAAATACCACCAAGAAGTGAAATAATCATTCCTTTTCAAGTAGACATAGAAGAAGACGGAGTAGTATGCAATCGCGAAATTAGTAAAGGTATATTTTTAGCAAACACTATAATTCCAAAGAACGGAAATAAACATATAAGATTGTTGAACACTCTAGATGAAACTACGGAAATAAAAAACTTAAAAGTAGAAACAACACTACTAAAAAACTATAATATATATAAAACTAGCAATGATAAAACAAAAGAAAATTATGACAAAAAAAAGATTCAAAAAATTGCTAGCTGACCTAAAACTAGAAGACAATAACAGCTATGAAAGGAAAGAACTATCAAAAATTTTGGAAAAATATCAATCAATATTTCATTTATATGGAGAGAGCCTAACAACTAATAACTTCTATAACCAAACCATACAACTAAGTGATAGAAACCCCGTTTATATAAAAAATTATCGTTTACCTCAAACACACATAGAGGAAATAGACAACCAAGTAAAGGATTTACTAAAACAAAAAATAATAGAACCATCCATAAGCCCATACAATGCACCCCTATTATTAGTTCCAAAGAAAGGACAAGACAACATAAAAAAATGGAGATTAGTCGCTGATTTTAGGAAACTCAATGACAAAATAATAAATGATAAATTTCCACTAACAAGACTAGATGATATTTTGGACAGATTGGGAAGAGCAAGATATTTTTCTACATTGGACATGACAAGTTCATTCCATCAAATTGAACTTAATAAGGAATCAAGGCCATTTACAGCTTTTTCTACAAGAAATGGTCATTACCAATATACTAGATAACCATTTGGACTGAAAATATCTTCTAATAGTTTTCAAAGAATGCTAACCATAGCGCTATCGGGATTGGAATCAGAAGCATTTTTATATGTGGATGATATAATAGTTTTCGGATGTAGCCTACAACACCATAACAAAAACTTAGTAAAAGTTTTCGACAGATTATCAAAATACAATCTAAAACTGAATGCAAGCAAATGTTGTTTTTTAAAACCAGAAGCTATATATTTAGGTCACTTAATAACATCAAGTGGAATTAAACCAGATCCAGCTAAGTACGAAATAATTTCGAAATATCCAATTCCTAAAAATGCTGATGACGTCAGAAGATTTGTAGCATTCTGCAATTATTACAGAAGATTTATCAAAAACTTTGTGGATATCGTGAACTGCCTTAACAGACTTTTGAAGAAAAATACAAAATTTGAATGGTCCGAAGAATGCCAAAAAGCATTTGAAACATTGAAAGAAAAATTAATCAGTCCACCCATTTTGCAATACCCAGATTTTGACAAAACATTCGTTCTAACAACCGACGCATCAGATTTTGCACTAGGCGCAGTTTTATCACAAGGTTCAATAGGAGAAGATCTACCAATATCTTATGCAAGTAGATCACTGAATAAACATGAAAAGAACAAGCCAATAATTGAAAAAGAATTATTAGGCATATATTGGGGAATACAGTTTTTCCGACCTTACTTATATGGAAGGAAATTTACAGTTTTCACAGACCATAGACCATTAGTTTCACTATTCACACATAGAAACCCAAGTTCTAAATTAACGCGTATAAGACTGGAACTTTCCGAATACGAATTTGAAATTGTCTATAAAAAAGGAGCAAACAATACAATACAGATACAAATTGATTCCACAATATTAAAAAACATGATACCATTAGAAAATGATATTCATGCTAAAAAAACATTAGTAGTAACAAGAGGTATGAAGAAAAAGTCATCAGAAAATAATATCATTAGCGGATCTCAAAATGAGCCTGATCAACTCCACATATGGGACTGCACTTCGATAAATGATATAAAGCGCGCAATTAAATTAAAATTTATATTAGAGAAACGGCCAATAATTAATATAAGAAAATGTTATAAGGATACGTTAGAAACGTATAGAGATATTAATGAAACACGTGTTAGATGTAGCGATAATCCAAAGCACCTAGGTACTCTTTTGGAGAAGCTTTCATCTTGTTTAAAATTAACAAATAATAAGATATTTGCAATCGAAAAGAATGATGCAATATTTAGTATATTTCCTGCAGAAGAATTTAAGGCCAGATACAATGAAGCATGTAAACATAATAAAGATGACATAACTATATTATTATATGAAAAACCTCAGACAATAACAGATAATGAAATACAACAAAAACTTATACAACTATATCATGATACGCCACAAGGAGGACATTTTGGAATACATAAAACATTATTAAAATTAAAACAAAAATATATATGGAAAGGACTGAACAAATCAGTAAAAGAATATGTATCAAAATGTAATTTATGCCAGAGAAACAAACAAAATAAACATACAAAAGAACCGCTAAAAATAACAGATACTCCAATAAACAGTTTTGACACTATTGTAATTGACACTGTTGGTCCACTACGTCCAACAAACAAATTTAGATATATACTAACTATGCAATGCGAATTGACTAAATATATAATTGCTTGTCCAATTGAGACAAAAGAAGCAAAGTCAGTAGCTAAAGCATTAATGGAAAATTTAATCCTTAAATACGGACTATTTCGCATACTCAAATCGGACAGAGGAACAGAATTTACAAATGAACTAATGAAGGAGATATGTGAACAACTAAGGATAGAACAAAGACTCTCGACTCCATACCACCATGAGACTTTAGGTAGTGTTGAAAGAAACCACAGAGTCCTAAACGAGTATTTCTTATCTTTTGTAGAAAATGACAATTGGGAAAAATGGATCCCATACTACACATTTGCGTACAATACAACTCCTCACGTAGATACTGAATACTCACCTTTTGAGCTAATTTTCGAAAAATTACCAAATTTACCTGGAGATGAAGTCATGAATCATCCCAAAATATACAATTTCGAAAATTATGCTAATGAAATAAAAGCAAGACTAAAATATTCTCTAGAGAATGCTAGGAATATGATAGAAAGTGTAAAAAGGAAGAGACATTTAGACTCCCATAACAAGTTAAATAGGATAGAATTAGAAATAGGAGATTTAGTAGTAGCAAAAATAGAGAATAGAAAAAAGAATGAACCACCGTATAGAGGTCCATATACCATATTAGATATAGATGATTTAAATGTAATAGTTAAGATCAATGATAAGACAAAAACCTACCATAAAAATTCACTAAAGAAATACCACAATAAATTAACGTAAAATTCTTTTGAATAAAATTTAATCTTAATGACCTACATCAAATTATAAAGCAAATACAAAAATGTTATCATATATACCATTAAATAACAAAAAAAAAAAAAAAAAAACATTAAGAAAACAAAAAATTTTAACCAAAATGTAAAAATTCTCCAATCTTAATTGTACAATTTTCTTTTAAGGGTAAGGGTGTAGTGTATCCAACATAATCAGTTGTAGTGTAGTGTAGTATAATGAACTTCAAAACAGAAATTTGATTCTACACGCGCTGCATTATGTTGATGTCTGCACTTTTATATTTTTTAATTCTTCTACATTCATATACGTTCGTATGTAAACCTTTTTGTAGTTTATAAAAAAATCTTGTATAATCACACGAACATATATGAATGTATTTAGCAATAAGTAATTTTAATATTAAGTAGAAATAAATATTGAGTGATTTTATTCACTCAAAATAATAATAAGAAATTAGTATATAAGAAATGTAAATTTTAAATTAAGTAAGAATAATAAAGAATATAGTCTTTTTATTAATTCCATATAATCTTGGTATCAAGATAAGTTAGGAGAAGACATTCCAAAAAAAGGAATAAACATAATACAATCGCTTATTGCTTGACATGACCTAGTTTCCAAGATATAATGAATCCCAGATTTTTCTGACCATTTTGGATGAAGCCAGATTTCTGGAAAACTGGTCACACGATTTAGTACACGGTGAGTGTTTTTTAATCCCTAGATGGTGCACTTCCATAGTCTGTATTGCTTATTGCTTGACGTGACCTAGTTTCCAAGATATAAAGAATCCCAGATTTTTCTGACCATTTTGGATGAAGCCAGATTTCTGGAAAACTGGTCACACGATTTTTTGCACGGTGAGTGTTTTCTAATCTCCAGATGGTCCACTTCCATAATCTGTACCGTTTATTGCTTGACGCGAACTAGTTTCTAAGCAATAAAATAATTAAAATTTTCCTGACCATTTTGGATGAAGCCAAATTTCTGGAAAACTGGTCATACGATTTTTTGCACGGTGAGTGTTTTCTGATACCTAGATGGTCCACTTCCATAATCTATATCGGTTATTGCTTGACGCGACCTAGTTTCCAAGCAATAAAATAATTAAAATTTTCCAGACCATTTTGGATGAAGCCAGATTTCTGGAAAACTGGTCACACGATTTTTGCACGGTGAGTGTTTTCTAATCCCTAGATGGTCCACTTCCATAATCTATATCGGTTATTGCTTGACGCGACCTAGTTTCCAAGCAATAAAATAATTAAAATTTTCCTGACCATTTTGAATGAAGCCAGATTTCTGGAAAACTGGTCACACCATTTTTTGCACGGTGAGTGTTTTCTAATCTCCAGATGATCCACTTCCATAATCTGTACCGTTTATTGCTTGACACGAACTAGTTTCTAAGCAATAAAATAATTAAAATTTTCCTGACCATTTTGGATGAAGCCAGATTTCTGGAAAACTGGTCACACGATTTTTTGCACGGTGAGTGTTTTCTGATCCCTAGATGGTCCACTTCCATAATCTATATCGGTTATTGCTTGAGGCGACCTAGTTTCCAAGCAATAAAATAATTAAAATTTTCCTGACCATTTTGGATGAAGCCAGATTTCTGGAAAACTGGTCACACGATTTTTTGCACGGTGAGTGTTTTCTGATCCCTAGATGGTCCACTTCCATAATGTATATCGGTTATTGCTTGACGCGACCTAGTTTCCAAGCAATAAAATAATTAAAATTTTCCTGACCATTTTGGATGAAGACAGATTTCTGGAAAACTGGTCACACCATTTTCTGCACGGTGAGTGTTTTCTAATCTCCAGATGGTCCACTTCCATAATCTGTACCGTTTATTGCTTGACGCGAACTAGTTTCTAAGCAATAAAATAATTAAAATTTTCCAGACCATTTTGGATGAAGCCAGATTTCTGGAAAACTGGTCACACGATTTTTTGCGCGGTGAGTGTTTTCTGATCCCTAGATGGTCCACTTCCATAATCTATATCGGTTATTGCTTGACGCGACCTAGTTTCCAAGCAATAAAATAATTCAAATTTTCCTGACCATTTTGGATGAAGCCAGATTTCTGGAAAACTGGTCACACGATTTTTTGCACGGTGAGTGTTTTTTAATCCCTAGATGGTTTACTTCCATAGTCTGTATTGCTTATTGCTTGACGTGACCTAGTTTCCAAGATATAAAGAATCCCAGATTTGTCTGACCATTTTGGATGAAGCCAGATTTCTGGAAAACTTGTCACACGATTTTTTGCACGGTGAGTGTTTTCTGATCCCTAGATGGTCCACTTCCATAATCTATATCGGTTATTGCTTGACGCGACCTAATTTCCAAGCAATAAAATAATTAAAATTTTCCTGACCATTTTGGATGAAGCCAGATTTCTGGAAAACTGGTCACACGATTTTTTGCACGGTGAGTGTTTTTTAATCCCTAGGTGGTGCACTTCCATAGTCTGTATCGCTTATTGCTTGACGTGACCTAGTTTCCAAGATATAAAGAATCCCAGATTTTTCTGACCATTTTGGATGAAGCCAGATTTCTGGAAAACTGGTCAGACGATTTTTTGCACGGTGAGTGTTTTTTAATCCCTAGATGTTTTACTTCCATAGTCTGTATTGCTTATTGCATGACGTGACCTAGTTTCCAAGATATAAAGAATCCCAGATTTTTCTGACCATTTTGGATGAAGCCAGATTTCTGGAAAACTGGTCACACGATTTTTTGCACGGTGAGTGTTTTCTAATCTCCAGATGGTCCACTTCCATAATCTGTACCGTTTATTGCTTGACGCGAACTAGTTTCCAAGCAATAAAATAATTAAAATTTTCCTGACCATTTTGGATGAAGCTAGATTTCTGGAAAACTGGTCACACAATTTTTGGCACGGTGAGTGTTTTTTAATCCCTAGGTGGTGCACTTCCATAGTCTGTATCGCTTATTGCTTGACGCGACCTAGATTCAAAGTAATAAAATAATTACAAATTAAATGACCATTTTGGATGAAGCCAGATTTCTGGAAAACTGGTCACACGATTTTTTGCACGGTGAGTGTTTTTTAATCCCTAGGTGGTGCACTTCCTTAGTCTGTATCGCTTATTTTCTTGACGTGACCTAGTTTCCAAGATATAAAGAATCCCAGATTTTTCTGACCATTTTGGATGAAGCCAGATTTTTGGAAAACTGGTCCCACGATTTTTCGCACGGTGAGTGTTTTCTGAGCCCTAGATGGTCCACTTCCATAATCTAGATCGGTTATTGCTTGACGCGACCTAGTTTCCAAGCAATAAAATAATTAAAATTTTCCTGACCATTTTGGATGAAGCCAAATTTCTGGAAAACTGGTCACACGATTTTTTGCAGGGTGAGTGTTTTTTAATCCCTAGATGGTGCACTTCCATAGTCTGTATCGCTTATTGCTTGACGTGACCTAGATTCCAAGTAATAAAATAATTACAAATTTACTGACCATTTTGGATGAAGCCAGATTTCTGGAAAACTGGTCACACGATTTTTTGCACGGTGAGTGTTTTTTAATCCCTAGATGGTGCACTTCTACAGTCTGTATCGCTTATTGCTTGACGCGATCTAGATTCCAAGTAATAAAATAATTACAAATTTACTGACCATTTTGGATGAAGCCAGATTTCTGGAAAACTGGTCACACGATTTTTTGCACGGTGAGTGTTTTGTGATCCCTAGATGGTCCACTTCCATAATATATATCGGTTATTGCTTGACGCGACCTAGTTTCCAAGCAATAAAATAATTAAAATTTTCCTGACCATATTGGATGAAGCCAGATGTCTGGAAAACTGGTCACACCATTTTTTGCACGGTGAGTGTTTTCTAATCTCCAGGTGGTCCACTTCCATAATCTGTACCGTTTATTGCTTGACGCCAACTAGTTTCTAAGCAATAAAATAATTAAAATTTTCCTGACCATTTTGGATGAAGCCAGATTTCTGGAAAACTGGTCACACGATTTTTGCACGGTGAGTGTTTTCTGATCCCTAGATGGTCCACTTCCATAATCTATATCGGTTATTGCTTGACGCGACCTAGTTTCCAAGCAATAAAATAATTAAAATTTTCCTGACCATTTTGGATGAAGCCAGATTTCTGGAAAACTGGTCACACGATTTTTTGCACGGTGAGTGTTTTTTAATCCCTAGGTGGTGCACTTCCAAAGTCTGTATCGCTTATTGCTTGAATGACCTAGTTTCCAAGATATCAAGAATCCCAGATTTTTCTGACCATTTTGGATGAAGCCAGATTTCTGGAAAACTGGTCACTCGATTTTTTGCACGGTGAGTGTTTTCTAATCTCCAGATGGTCCACTTCCATAATCTGTACCGTTTATTGCTTGGCGCGAACTAGTTTCTAAGCAATAAAATAATTAAAATTTTCCTGACCATTTTGGATGAAGCCAGATTTCTGATCCCTAGATGGTCCACTTCCATAATCTATATCGGTTATTGCTTGACGCGACGTAGTTTCCAAGCAATAAAATAATTAAAATTTTCCTGACCATTTTGGATGAAGCCAGATTTCTGGAAAACTGGTCACACGATTTTTTGCACGGTGAGTGTTTTCTGATCCCTAGATGGTCCACGTCCATAATCTATATCGGTTATTGCTTGACGCGACCTTCCAAGCAATAAAATAATTACAATTTTCCTGACCATTTTGGATGAAGCCAGATTTCTGGAAAACTGGTCACACGATTTTTTGCACGGTGAGTGTTTTCTGATCCCTAGATGGTCCACTTCCATAATCTATATCGGTTATTGCTTGACGCGACCTAGTTTCCAAGCAATAAAATAATTAAAATTTTCCTGACCATTTTGGATGAAGCCAGATTTCTGGAACGGTGAGTGTTTTTTAATCCCTAGATGGTTTACTTCCATAGTCTGTATTGCTTATTGCTTGACTTGACTAAGTTTCCAAGATATAATGAATCCCAGATTTTTCTGACCATTTTGGATGAAGCCAGATTTCTGGAAAACTGGTCACACGATTTTTTGCACGGTGAGTGTTTTTTAATCCCTAGGTGGTGCACTTCCATAGTCTGTATCGCTTATTGCTTGACGTGACCTAGTTTCCAAGATATAAAGAATCCCAGATTTCTCTGACCATTTTGGATGAAGCCAGATTTCTGGAAAACTGGTCACACGATTTTTTGCACGGTGAGTGTTTTCTAATCTGCAGATGGTCCACTTCCATAATCTGTAGCGTTTATTGCTTGACGCGAACTAGTTTCTAAGCAATAAAATAATTAAAATTTTCCGGACCATTTTTTCACGGTGAGTGTTTTTTAATCCCTAGATGGTCCACTTCTATAATCTATATCGGTTATTGCTTGACGCGACCTAGTTTCCAAGCAATAAAATAATTAAAATTTTCCTGACCATTTTGGATGAAGCCAGATTTCTGGAAAACTGGTCACACGATTTTTTGCACGGTGAGTGCGACCTAGTTTCCAAGCAATAAAATAATTAAAATTTTCCTGACCATTTTGGATGAAGCCAGATTTCTGGAAAACTGATCACACGATTTTTTGCAAGGTGAGTGTTTTCTGATCCCTAGATGGTCCACTTCCATAATCTATATCGGTTATTGCTTGACGCGACCTAGTTTCCAAGCAATAAAATAATTAAAACTTTCCTGACCATTTTGGATGAAGCCAGATTTCTGGAAAACTGGTCACACGATTTTTTGCACGGTGAGTGTTTTCTGATCCCTAGGTGGTCCACTTCCATAATCTATATCGGTTATTGCTTGACGCGACTTAGTTTCCAAGCAATAAAATAATTAAAATTTTCCTGACCATTTTGGATGAAGCCAGATTTCTGGAAAACTGGTCACACGATTTTTTGCACGGTGAGTGTTTTTTAATCCCTAGATGGTGCACTTCTATAGTCTGTATCGCTTATTGCTTGACGAGACCTAGATTCCAAGTAATAAAATAATTACAAATTTACTGACCATTTTGGATAAAGCCAGATTTCTGGAAAACTGGTCACACGATTTTTTTCACGGTGAGTGTTTTTTAATCCCTAGATGGTGCACTTCTATAGTCTGTATCGCTTATTGCTGGACGAGACCTAGATTCCAAGTAATAAAATAATTACAAATTTACTGACCATTTTGGATGAATCCAGATTTCTGGAAAACTGGTCACACGATTTTTTTCACGGTGAGTGTTTTTTAATCCCTAGATGGTGCACTTCCATAGTCTGTATCGCTTATTGCTTGACGTGACCTAGTTTTCAAGATATAAAGAATCCCAGATTTATCTGACCATTTTGGATGAAGCCAGATTTCTGGAAAACTGGTCACACGATTTTTTGCACGGTGAGTGTTTTCTAATCTGCAGATGGTCCACTTCCATAATCTGTAGCGTTTATTGCTTGACGCGAACTAGTTTCTAAGCAATAAAATAATTAAAATTTTCCTGACCATTTTTGCACGGTGAGTGTTTTTTAATCCCTAGATGGTCCACTTCTATAATCTATATCGGTTATTGCTTGACGCGACCTAGTTTCCAAGCAATAAAATAATTAAAATTTTCCTGACCATTTTGGATGAAGCCAGATTTCTGTAAAACTGGTCACACAATTTTTTGCACGGTGAGTGTTTTCTAATTTCCAGATGGTCCACTTCCATAATCTATATCGGTTATTGCTTGACGTGACCTAGTTTCCAAGTAATAAAATAATTACAAATTTACTGACCATTTTGGATGAAGCCAGTTTTCTGGAAAACTGGTCACACGATTTTTTTCACGGTGAGTGTTTTTTAATCCCTAGATGGTGCACTTCCCTAGTCTGTATCGCTTATTGCTTGACGTGACCTAGTTCCCAAGATATAATGAATCCCAGATTTTTCTGACCATTTTGGATGAAGCCAGATTTCTGAAAAACTGGTCACACGATTTATTGCACGGTGAGTGTTTTTTTAATCCCTAGATGGTGCACTTCCATAGTCTGTATTGCTTATTGCTTGACGTGACCTAGTTTCCAAGATATAAAGAATCCCAGATTTTTCTGACCATTTTGGATGAAGCCAGATTTCTGGAAAACTGGTCACACGATTTTTTGCACGGTGAGTGTTTTCTAATCTGCAGATGGTCCACTTCCATAATCTGTAGCGTTTATTGCTTGACGCGAACTAGTTTCTAAGCAATAAAATAATTAAAATTTTCCTGACCATTTTTGCACGGTGAGTGTTTTTTAATCCCTAGATGGTCCACTTCTATAATCTATATCGGTTATTGCTTGACGCGACCTAGTTTCCAAGCAATAAAATAATTAAAATTTTCCTGACCATTTTGGATGAAGCCAGATTTCTGTAAAACTGGTCACACAATTTTTTGCACGGTGAGTGTTTTCTAATTTCCAGATGGTCCACTTCCATAATCTATATCGGTTATTGCTTGACGCGACCTAGTTTCCAAGCAATAAAATAATTAAAATTTTCCTTACCATTTTGGATGAAGCCAGATTTCTGGAAAACTGGTCACACGATTTTTTGCACTGTGAGTGTTTTTTAATCCCTAGATGGTGCACTTCCATAGTCTGTATCGCTTATTGCTTGACGTGACCTAGATTCCAAGTAATAAAATAATTACAAATTTACTGACCATTTTGGATGAAGCCAGATTTCCGGAAAACTGGTCACACGATTTTTTTCACGGTGAGTGTTTTTTAATCCCTAGATGGTGCACTTCCATAGTCTGTATCGCTTATTGCTTGACGTGACCTAGTTTCCAAGATATAATGAATCCCAGATTTTTCTGACCATTTCGGATGAAGCCAGATTTCTGGAAAACTGGTCACACGATTTATTGCACGGTGAGTGTTTTTTAATCCCTAGATGGTGCACTTCCATAGTCTGTATTGCTTATTGCTTGACGTGACCTAGTTTCCAAGATATAAAGAATCCCAGATATTTCTGACCATTTTGGATGAAGCCAGATTTCTGGAAAACTGGTCACACGATTTTTTGCACGGTGAGTGTTTTCTAATCTCCAGATGGTCCACTTCCATAATCTGTAGCGTTTATTGCTTGACGTGAACTAGTTTCTAAGCAATAAAATAATTAAAATTTTCCTGACCATTTTGGATGAAGCCAGATTTCTGGAAAACTGGTCACACGATTTTTTGCACGGTGAGTGTTTTCTGATCCCTAGATGGTCCACTTCGATAATCTATATCGGTTATTGCTTGACGCGACCTAGTTTCCAAGCAATAAAATAATTAAAATTTTCCTGACCATTTTTTATGAAGCCAGATTTCTGGAAAACTGGTCACACGATTTTTTGCACGGTGAGTGTTTTCTGATCCCTAGATGGTCCACTTCCATAATCTATATCGGTTATTGCTTGACGCGACCTAGTTTCCAAGCAATAAAATAATTAAAATTTTCCTGACCATTTTGGATGAAGCCAGATTTCTGGAAAACTGGTCACACGATTTTTTGCACGGTGAGTGCGACCTAGTTTCCAAGCAATAAAATAATTAAAATTTTCCTGACCATTTTGGATGAAGCCAGATTTCTGGAAAACTGGTCACACGATTTTTTGCAAGGTGAGTGTTTTCTGATCCCTAGATGGTCCACTTCCATAATCTATATCGGTTATTGCTTGACGCGACTTAGTTTCCAAGCAATAAAATAATTAAAATTTTCCTGACCATTTTGGATGAAGCCAGATTTCTGGAAAACTGGTCACACGATTTTTTGCACGGTGAGTGTTTTTTAATCCCTAGATGGTGCACTTCCATAGTCTGTATCGCTTATTGCTTGACGTGACCTAGATTCCAAGTAATAAAATAATTACAAATTTACTGACCATTTCGGATGTAGCCAGATTTCTGGAAAACTGGTCACACGATTTTTTGCACGGTGAGTGTTTTTTAATCCCTAGATGGTGCACTTCTATAGTCTGTATCGCTTATTGCTTGACGCGACCTAGAATTCAAGTAATAAATTAATTACAAATTTACTGACCATTTTGGATGAAGCCAGATTTCTGGAAAACTGGTCACACGATTTATTTCACGGTGAGTGTTTTTTAATCCCTAGATGGTGCACTTCCATAGTCTGTATTGCTTATTGCTTGACGTGACCTAGTTTCCAAGATATAAAGAATCCCAGATTTTTCTGACCATTTTGGATGGATCCAGATTTCTGGAAAACTGGTCACACGATTTTTTGCACGGTGAGTGTTTTTTAATCCCTAGATGGTGCACTTCTATAGTCTGTATCGCTTATTGCTTGACGCGACCTAGAATTCAAGTAATAAAATAATTACAAATTTACTGACCATTTTGGATGAAGCCAGATTTCTGGAAAACTGGTCACACGATTTATTTCACGGTGAGTGTTTTTTAATCCCTAGATGGTGCACTTCCATAGTCTGTATTGCTTATTGCTTGACGTGACCTAGTTTCCAAGATATAAAGAATCCCAGATTTTTCTGACCATTTTGGATGGATCCAGATTTCTGGAAAACTGGTCACACGATTTTTTGCACGGTGAGTGTTTTTTAATCCCTAGATGGTGCACTTCTATAGTCTGTATCGCTTATTGCTTGACGAGACCTAGATTCCAAGTAATAAAATAATTACAAATTTACTGACCATTTTGGATGAAGCCAGATTTCTGGAAAACTGGTCACACGATTTTTTTCACGGTGAGTGTTTTTTAATCCCTAGATGGTGATCTTCCATAGTCTGTATCGCTTATTGCTTGACGTGACCTAGTTTTCAAGATATAAAGAATCCCAGATTTATCTGACCATTTTGGATGAAGCCAGATTTCTGGAAAACTGGTCACACGATTTTTTGCACGGTGAGTGTTTTCTAATCTGCAGATGGTCCACTTCCATAATCTGTAGCGTTTATTGCTTGACGCGAACTAGTTTCTAAGCAATAAAATAATTAAAATTTTCCTGACCATTTTTGCACGGTGAGTGTTTTTTAATCCCTAGATGGTCCACTTCTATAATCTATATCGGTTATTGCTTGACGCGACCTAGTTTCCAAGCAATAAAATAATTAAAATTTTCCTGACCATTTTGGATGAAGCCAGATTTCTGTAAAACTGGTCACACAATTTTTTGCACGGTGAGTGTTTTCTAATTTCCAGATGGTCCACTTCCATAATCTATATCGGTTATTGCTTGACGCGACCTAGTTTCCAAGTAATAAAATAATTACAAATTTACTGACCATTTTGGATGAAGCCAGTTTTCTGGAAAACTGGTCACACGATTTTTTTCACGGTGAGTGTTTTTTAATCCCTAGATGGTGCACTTCCCTAGTCTGTATCGCTTATTGCTTGACGTGACCTAGTTCCCAAGATATAATGAATCCCAGATTTTTCTGACCATTTTGGATGAAGCCAGATTTCTGGAAAACTGGTCACACGATTTATTGCACGGTGAGTGTTTTTTTAATCCCTAGATGGTGCACTTCCATAGTCTGTATTGCTTATTGCTTGACGTGACCTAGTTTCCAAGATATAAAGAATCCCAGATTTTTCTGACCATTTTGGATGAAGCCAGATTTCTGGAAAACTGGTCACACGATTTTTTGCACGGTGAGTGTTTTCTAATCTGCAGATGGTCCACTTCCATAATCTGTAGCGTTTATTGCTTGACGCGAACTAGTTTCTAAGCAATAAAATAATTAAAATTTCCTGACCATTTTTGCACGGTGAGTGTTTTTTAATCCCTAGATGGTCCACTTCTATAATCTATATCGGTTATTGCTTGACGCGACCTAGTTTCCTAGCAATAAAATAATTAAAATTTTCCTGACCATTTTGGATGAAGCCAGATTTCTGTAAAACTGGTCACACAATTTTTTGCACGGTGAGTGTTTTCTAATTTCCAGATGGTCCACTTCCATAATCTATATCGGTTATTGCTTGACGCGACCTAGTTTCCAAGCAATAAAATAATTAAAATTTTCCTGACCATTTTGGATGAAGCCAGATTTCTGGAAAACTGGTCACACGATTTTTTGCACTGTGAGTGTTTTTTAATCCCTAGATGGTGCACTTCCATAGTCTGTATCGCTTATTGCTTGACGTGACCTAGATTCCAAGTAATAAAATAATTACAAATTTACTGACCATTTTGGATGAAGCCAGATTTCCGGAAAACTGGTCACACGATTTTTTCACGGTGAGTGTTTTTTAATCCCTAGATGGTGCACTTCCATAGTCTGTATCGCTTATTGCTTGACGTGACCTAGTTTCCAAGATATAATGAATCCCAGATTTTTCTGACCATTTCGGATGAAGCCAGATTTCTGGAAAACTGGTCACACGATTTATTGCACGGTGAGTGTTTTTTAATCCCTAGATGGTGCACTTCCATAGTCTGTATTGCTTATTGCTTGACGTGACCTAGTTTCCAAGATATAAAGAATCCCAGATATTTCTGACCATTTTGGATGAAGCCAGATTTCTGGAAAACTGGTCACACGATTTTTTGCACGGTGAGTGTTTTCTAATCTCCAGATGGTCCACTTCCATAATCTGTAGCGTTTATTGCTTGACGTGAACTAGTTTCTAAGCAATAAAATAATTAAAATTTTCCTGACCATTTTGGATGAAGCCAGATTTCTGGAAAACTGGTCACACGATTTTTTGCACGGTGAGTGTTTTCTGATCCCTAGATGGTCCACTTCGATAATCTATATCGGTTATTGCTTGACGCGACCTAGTTTCCAAGCAATAAAATAATTAAAATTTTCCTGACCATTTTTTATGAAGCCAGATTTCTGGAAAACTGGTCACACGATTTTTTGCACGGTGAGTGTTTTCTGATCCCTAGATGGTCCACTTCTATAATCTATATCGGTTATTGCTTGACGCGACCTAGTTTCCAAGCAATAAAATAATTAAAATTTTCCTGACCATTTTGGATGAAGCCAGATTTCTGGAAAACTGGTCACACGATTTTTTGCACGGTGAGTGCGACCTAGTTTCCAAGCAATAAAATAATTAAAATTTTCCTGACCATTTTGGATGAAGCCAGATTTCTGGAAAACTGGTCACACGATTTTTTGCAAGGTGAGTGTTTTCTGATCCCTAGATGGTCCACTTCCATAATCTATATCGGTTATTGCTTGACGCGACCTAGTTTCCAAGCAATAAAATAATTAAAACTTTCCTGACCATTTTGGATGAAGCCAGATTTCTGGAAAACTGGTCACACGATTTTTTGCACGGTGAGTGTTTTCTGATCCCTAGGTGGTCCACTTCCATAATCTATATCGGTTATTGCTTGACGCGACTTAGTTTCCAAGCAATAAAATAATTAAAATTTTCCTGAACATTTTGGATGAAGCCAGATTTCTGGAAAACTGGTCACACGATTTTTTGCACGGTGAGTGTTTTTTAATCCCTAGATGGTGCACTTCCATAGTCTGTATCGCTTATTGCTTGACGTGACCTAGATTCCAAGTAATAAAATAATTACAAATTTACTGACCATTTCGGATGTAGCCAGATTTCTGGAAAACTGGTCGCACGATTTTTTGCACGGTGAGTGTTTTTTAATCCCTAGATGGTGCACTTCTATAGTCTGTATCGCTTATTGCTTGACGCGACCTAGAATTCAAGTAATAAAATAATTACAAATTTACTGACCATTTTGGATGAAGCCAGATTTCTGGAAAACTGGTCACACGATTTATTTCTCGGTGAGTGTTTTTTAATCCCTAGATGGTGCACTTCCATAGTCTGTATTGCTTATTGCTTGACGTGACCTAGTTTCCAAGATATAAAGAATCCCAGATTTTTCTGACCATTTTGGATGAAGCCAGATTTCTGGAAAACTGGTCACACGATTTTTTGCACGGTGAGTGTTTTCTAATCTCCAGATGGTCCACTTCCATAATCTGTACCGTTTATTGCTTGACGCGAACTAGTTTCTAAGCAATAAAATAATTAAAATTTTCCTGACCATTTTGGATGAAGCCAGATTTCTCGAAAACTGGTCACACGATTTTTTGCACGGTGAGTGTTGTCTGATCTCTAGATGGTCCACTTCCATAATCTATATCGGTTATTGCTTGACGCGACCTAGCTTCCAAGCAATAAAATAATTAAAATTTTCCTGACCATTTTGGATGAAGCCAGATTTCAGGAAAACTGGTGACACGATTTTTTGCACGGTGAGTGTTTTCTAATTTCCAGATGGTCCACTTCCATAATCTATATCGGTTATTGCTTGACGCGACCTAGTTTCCAAGCAATAAAATAATTAAAATTTTCCTGACCATTTTGGATGAAGCCAGATTTCTGGAAAACTGGTCACACGATTTTTTGCACGGTGAGTGTTTTTTAATCCCTAGATGGTGCACTTCCATAGTCTGTATCGCTTATTGCTTGACGTGACCTAGATTCCAAGTAATAAAATAATTACAAATTTACTGACCATTTTGGATGAAGCCAGATTTCCGAAAACTGGTCACACGATTTTTTTCACGGTGAGTGTTTTTTAATCCCTAGATGGTGCACTTCCATAGTCTGTATCGCTTATTGCTTGACGTGACCTAATTTCCAGATTTTTCTGACCATTTTGGATGAAGCCAGATTTCTGGAAAACTGGTCACACGATTTATTGCACGGTGAGTGTTTTTTAATCCCTAGACGGTGCACTACCATAGTCTGTATTGCTTATTGCTTGACGTGACCTAGTTTCCAAGATATAAAGAATCCCAGATATTTCTGACCATTTTGGATGAAGCCAGATTTCTGGAAAACTGGTTACACGATTTTTTGCACGGTGACTGTTTTCCAATCTCCAGATGGTCCACTTCCATAATCTGTAGCGTTTATTGCTTGACGCGAACTAGTTTCTAAGCAATAAAATAATTAATATTTTCCTGACCATTTTGGATGAAGCCAGATTTCTGGAAAACTGGTCACACGTTTTTTTGCACGGTGAGTGTTTTCTGACCCCTAGATGGTCCACTTCCATAATCTATATAAGTTATTGCTTGACGCGACCTAGTTTCCAAGCAATAAAATAATTAAAATTTTCCTGACCATTTTGGATGAAGCCAGATTTTTGGAAAACTGGTCACACGATTTTTTGCACGGTGAGTGTTTTCTGATCCCTAGATGGTCCACTTCTATAATCTATATCGGTTATTGCTTGACGCGACCTAGTTTCCAAGCAATAAAATAATTAAAATTTTCCTGACCATTTTGGATGAAGCCAGATTTCTGGAAAACTGGTCACACGATTTTTTGCACGGTGAGTGTTTTCTGATCCCTAGATTATCCACTTCCATAATCTATATCGGTTATTGCTTGACGCGACCTAGTTTCCAAGCAATAAAATAATTAAAATTTTCCTGACCATTTTGGATGAAGCCAGATTTCTGGAAAACTGGTCACACGATTTTTTGCACGGTAAGTGTTTTCTGATCCCTAGATGGTCCACTTCCATAATCTATATCGGTTATTGCTTGACGCGACCTAGCTTCCAAGCAATAAAATAATTAAAATTTTCCTGACCATTTTGGATGAAGCCAGATTTCAGGAAAACTGGTCACACGATTTTTTGCACGGTGAGTGTTTTCTAATTTCCAGATGGTCCACTTCCATAATCTATATCGGTTATTGCTTGACGCGACCTAGTTTCCAAGCAATAAAATAATTAAAATTTTCCTGACCATTTTGGATGAAGCCAGATTTCTGGAAAACTGGTCACACGATTTTTTGCACGGTAAGTGTTTTCTGATCCCTAGATGGTCCACTTCCATAATCTATATCGGTTATTGCTTGACCCGACCTAGTTTCTAAGCAATAAAGTAATTAAAATTTTCCTGACCATTTTGGATGAAGCCAGATTTCTGGAAAACTGGTCACACGATTTTTTGCACGGTGAGTGTTTTCTGATCCGTCGATGGTCCACTTCCATAATCTATATCGGTTAAGCTTGACGCGACCTAGTTTCCAAGCAATAAAATAATTAAAATTTTCCTGACCATTTTGGATGAAGCCAGATTTCTCGAAAACTGGTCACACGATTTTTTGCACGGTGAATTTTGAGCAAGCTCCGTCTGTTTAATTTTGACATTAATTTAAAGCAGACAACCTTGTGAATTTTAACGCAAATGTAAAAAAGTATCGCAGCCCGATAGGTCTGCAAGGTCTTGCAGCTTCGGACTAATGACAGAAGAAGTGCTTCACCGGTTCTTCTTCCTCTTCGTCCTGAGAAATTCTATAGAAGTCATTATTTGGTAGATTAAATTTCCTAGCGTGGGCACCCATGACGCAGTGCCCTGTCAGCACAGCCACTAGTGTTCCCATCTGTTTTCGAGGGGTTCTCAGTAGACTTGCAGTCTTCTTGCAATCATACAGAGGAAATAGAAGCGTTGAAATCATGCAGTTGACCTCGTTTGACCATCTGGTTTGCTCGACCCCCAATAGTTCCTGCTGAAAGTTGTCTTTACGCACTATACTTGCCGTGTGAGTGACCACTTTTAAGGAGTTTTTGGTGATATTCAATCTCAATGCAAAGAAGTTTTTCCGCCGATTTGTAACTGTGAATCAAACTTAGATTCACCAGTACACAGTGACCAAAGCACAATCAAAACAGTTATTTTTTGCACGGTGAGTGTTTTTTAATCCCTAGGTAGTGCACTTCCATAGTCTGTATCGCTTATTGCTTGACGTGACCTAGTTTCCAAGATATAAAGAATCCCAGATTTTTCTGACCATTTTGGATGAAGCCAGATTTCTGGAAAACTGGTCACACGATTTTTTGCACGGTGAGTGTTTTTTAATCCCTAGATGGTGGACTTCCATAGTCTGTATCGCTTATTGCTTGACGTGACCTAGTTTCCAAGCAATAAAATAATTAAAATTTTCCTGACCATTTTGGATGAAGCTAGATTTCTGGAAAACTGATCACACGATTTTTTGCACCGTGAGTGTTTTGTAATCCCTAGGTGGTGCACTTCCATAGTCTGTATCGCTTATTGCTTGACGTGACCTAGTTTCCAAGATATAAAGAATCCCAGATTTTTCTGACCATTTTGGATGGATCCAGATTTCTGGAAAACTGGTCACACGATTTTTTGCACGGTGAGTGTTTTTTAATCCCTAGATGATAGACTTCCATAGTCTGTATCGCTTATTGCTTGACGTGACCTAGTTTCCAAGATATAAAGAATCCCAGATTTTTCTGACCATTTTGGATGAAGCCTAGATTATCCACTTCCATAATCTATATCGGTTATTGCTTGACGCGACCTAGTTTCCAAGCAATAAAATAATTAAAATTTTCCTGACCATTTTGGATGAAGCCAGATTTCTGGAAAACTGGTCACACGATTTTTTGCACGGTGAGTGTTTTCTGATCCCTAGATGGTCCACTTCCATAATCTATATCGGTTATTGCTTGACGCGACCTAGTTTCCAAGCAATAAAATAATTAAAATTTTCCTGACCATTTTGGATGAAGCCAGATTTCTGGAAAACTGGTCACACGATTTTTTGCACGGTGAGTGTTTTTTAATCCCTAGATGGTGCACTTCCATAGTCTGTATCGCTTATTGCTTGACGTGACCTAGATTCCAAGTAATAAAATAATTACAAATTTACTGACCATTTCGGATGAAGCCAGATTTCTGGAAAACTGGTCACACGATTTTTTGCACGGTGAGTGTTTTTTAATCCCTAGATGGCGCACTTCTATAGTCTGTATCGCTTATTTCTTGACGCGACCTAGATTCCATGTAATAAAATAATTACAAATTTACTGACCATTTTGGATGAAGCCAGATTTCTGGAAAACTAGTCACACGATTTATTGCACGGTGAGTGTTTTTTAATCCCTAGATGGTGCACTTCCATAGTCTGTATTGCTTATTGCTTGACGTGACCTAGTTTCCAAGATATAAAGAATCCCAGATTTTTCTGACCATTTTGGATGAAGCCAGATTTCTGGAAAACTGGTCACACGATTTTTTGCACGGTGAGTGTTTTCTAATCTCCACATGGTCCACTTCCATAATCTGTACCGTTTATTGCTTGACGCGAACTAGTTTCTAAGCAATAAAATAATTAAAATTTTCCTGACCATTTTGGATGAAGCCAGATTTCTGGAAAACTGGTCATACGATTTTTTGCACGGAGAGTGTTTTCTGATCCCTAGATGGTCCACTTCCATAATCTATATCGGTTATTGCTTGACGCGACCTAGTTTCCAAGCAATAAAATAATTAAAATTTTCCTGACCATTTTGGATGAAGCCAGATTTCTGGAAAACTGGTCACACCATTTTTTGCACGGTGAGTGTTTTCTAATCTCCAGATGGTCCACTTCCATAATCTGTACCGTTTGTTGCTTGACGCGAACTAGTTTCTAAGCAATGAAATAATTAAAATTTTAATGACCATTTTGGATGAAGCCAGATTTCTGGAAAGCTGGTCACACGATTTTTTGCACGGTGAGTGTTTTTTAATCCCTGGGTGGTGCACTTCCAAAGTCTGTATCGCTTATTGCTTTACGTTACCTAGTTTCCAAGATATAAAGAATCCCAGATTTTTCTGACCATTTTGGATGAAGCCAGATTTCTGTAAAACTGGTCACACGATTTTTTGCACGGTGAGTGTTTTCTAATTTCCAGATGGTCCACTTTCATAATCTGTACCGTTTATTGCTTGACGCGAACTAGTTTCTAAGCATTAAAATAATTAAAATTTTCCTGACCATTTTGGATGAAGCCAGATTTCTGGAAAACTGGTCACACGATTTTTTGCACGGTGAGTGTTTTCTGATACCTAGATGGTCCACTTCCATAATCTCTATCGGTTATAGCTTGACGCGACCTAGTTTCCAAGCAATAAAATAATTAAAATTTTCCTGCCCATTTTGGATGAAGCCAGATTTCTGGAAAACTGGTTTTGGAGATAAAGCGTATAAAAAATAGACTTGATATAAAAATAAAAGCAACAAAAATTCAGTTTAATTTAAAGCACATGGTTTTTGAAGTAATTATAAGTTTGCATTAAAAAAATTCTCGATTCTAAATATAAAACTAGATTCAGTTTTTTTGGTCCAAACGATTTGAATTTTTTATTTTTAAACCTTAAGTATTTTAACAGCAAATTTGCAATATAACTTTAAACAAGCTTAGTTTGATTCTGTTTTGCTTCAAGCCAGCTAAATAGTTTTTTGTTTTTTAATTTAATATGCCTTAACCTAAAATATTATTTTAGGTCATAGATTCTAAAATTATAAATACTTATTTAAGTATTATTCAGATACTTTTGTTATAAATTTATTAAAGCAAATATTAAGTATGTTGATATTCTTATTTAGATATGAAAAAATTTTATTAAAAAAAATTTTTTTTTGGTATATAAATTAAATTATCGCAAACATCATAAGTACATAAAAAAGAACGCCGCTACTTGCGGGCACAATCAAAAAGAATCAAATGTGGATGATATAGCAAAGGCTATCCTTGAACTTCATCAAACAAGATTCAAAAAAGGTAAATTTATTAAAATTGATAACTTCCCTATTCAAGGGCGCTTCATCAAAAACACCAGACGGCTTCACGCTTTAAATTGCCCATGAACAATCGATGGCAGTTTTTTTTATAATACCGTTTCTTTTTTGTTCCCATTAACTGTCATCAGTTAGTGGACTACTGTCGAATTTTGAGCAAGCTCCGTCTGTTTAATTTTGACATTAATTTAAAGCAGACAACCTTGTGAATTTTAACGCAAATGTAAAAAAGTATCGCAGCCCGATAGGTCTGCAAGGTCTTGCAGCTTCGGACTAATGACAGAAGAAGTGCTTCACTGGTTCTTCTTCCTCTTCGTCCTGAGAAATTCTATAGAAGTCATTATTTGGTAGATTAAATTTCCTAGCGTGGGCACCGATGACGCAGTGCCCTGTCAGCACAGCCACTAGTGTTCCCATCTGTTTTCGAGGGGTTCTCAGTAGACTTGCAGTCTTCTTGCAATCATACAGAGGAAATAGAAGCGTTGAAATCATGCAGTTGACCTCGTTTGACCATCTGGTTTGCTCGACCCCCAATAGTTCCTGCTGAAAGTTGTCTTTACGCACTATACTTGCCGTGTGAGTGACCACTTTTAAGGAGTTTTTGGTGATATTCAGTCTCAATGCAAAGAAGTTTTTCCGCCGATTTGTAACTGTGAATCAAACTTAGATTCACCAGTACACAGTGACCAAAGCACAATCAAAACAGTTATTTTTTGCACGGTGAGTGTTTTTTAATCCCTAGGTAGTGCACTTCCATAGTCTGTATCGCTTATTGCTTGACGTGACCTAGTTTCCAAGATATAAAGAATCCCAGATTTTTCTGACCATTTTGGATGAAGCCAGATTTCTGGAAAACTGGTCACACGATTTTTTGCACGGTGAGTGTTTTTTAATCCCTAGATGGTGGACTTCCATAGTCTGTATCGCTTATTGCTTGACGTGACCTAGTTTCCAAGCAATAAAATAATTAAAATTTTCCTGACCATTTTGGATGAAGCTAGATTTCTGGAAAACTGATCACACGATTTTTTGCACCGTGAGTGTTTTGTAATCCCTAGGTGGTGCACTTCCATAGTCTGTATCGCTTATTGCTTGACGTGACCTAGTTTCCAAGATATAAAGAATCCCAGATTTTTCTGACCATTTTGGATGGATCCAGATTTCTGGAAAACTGGTCACACGATTTTTTGCACGGTGAGTGTTTTTTAATCCCTAGATGATAGACTTCCATAGTCTGTATCGCTTATTGCTTGACGTGACCTAGTTTCCAAGATATAAAGAATCCCAGATTTTTCTGACCATTTTGGATGAAGCCAGATTTCTGGAAAACCGGTCACACGATTTTTTGTACGGTGAGTGTTTTTTAATCCCTAGATGGTGCACTTCCATAGTCTGTATCGCTTATTGCTTGACGTGACCTAGATTCCAAGTAATAAAATAATTACAAATTTACTGACCATTTTGGATGAAGCCAGATTTCTGGAAAACTGGTCACACGATTTTTTGCACGGTGAGTGTTTTTTAATCCCTAGATGGTGCACTTCTATAGTCTGTATCGCTTATTGCTTGACGCGACCTAGATTCCAAGTACTAAAATAATTACAAATTTACTGACCATTTTGGATGAAGCCAGATTTCTGGAAAACTGGTCACACGATTTTTTGCACGGTGAGTGTTTTTTAATCCCTAGATGGTGCACTTCCATAGTCTGTATCGATTATTGCTTGACGTGACCTAGATTCCAAGTAATAAAATAATTACAAATTTACTGACCATTTTGGATGAAGCCAGATTTCTGGAAAACTGGTCACACGATTTTTTGTATCGCTTATTGCTTGACGTGACCTAGTTTCCAAGATATAATGAATCCCAGATTTTTCTGACCATTTTGGATGAAGCCAGATTTCTGGAAAACTGGTCACACGATTTATTGCACGGTGAGTGTTTTTTAATCCCTAGATGGTGCACTTCCATAGTCTGTATTGCTTATTGCTTGACGTGACCTAGTTTCCAAGATATAAAGAATCCCAGATTTTTCTGACCATTTTGGATGAAGCCAGATTTCTGGAAAACTGGTCACACGATTTCTTGCACGGTGAGTGTATTCTAATCTCCAGATGGTCCACTTTCATAATCTGTAGCGTTTATTGCATGACGCGAACTAGTTTCTAAGCAATAAAATAATTAAAATTTTCCTGACCATTTTGGATGAAGCCAGATTTCTGGAAAACTGGTCACACGATTTTTTGCACGGTGAGTGTTTTTTAATCCCTAGATGGTGCACTTCCATACTCTGTATCGCGTATTGCTTGACGTGACCTAGTTTCCAAGATATAAAGAATCCCAGATTTTTCTGACCATTTTGGATGAAGCCAGATTTCTGGAAAACTGGTCACACGATTTTTTGCATGGTGAGTGTTTTCTGATCCCTAGATGGTCCACTTCCATAATCTATATCGGTTATTGCTTGACGCGACCTAGTTTCGAAGCAATAAAATAATTAAAATTTTCCTGACCATTTTGGATGAAGCCAGATTTCTGGAAAACTGGTCACACGATTTTTTGCACGGTGAGTCTTTTCTGATCCATAGATGGTCCACTTCTATAATCTATATCGGTTGTTGCTTGACGCGACCTAGTTTCCAAGCAATAAAATAATTAAAATTTTCCTGACCATTTTGGATGAAGCCAGATTTCTGGAAAACTGGTCACACGATTTTTTGCACGGTGAGTGTTTTCTGATCCCTAGATGGTCCACTTCCATAATCTATATCGGTTATTGCTTGACGCGACCTAGTTTCTAAGCAATAAAGTAATTCAAATTTTCCTGACCATTTTGGATGAAGCCAGATTTCTGGAAAACTGGTCACACGATTTTTTGCACGGTGAGTGTTTTTTAATCCCTAGATGGTGCACTTCCATACTCTGTATCGCGTATTGCTTGACGTGACCTAGTTTCCAAGATATAAAGAATCCCAGATTTTTCTGACCATTTTGGATGAAGCCAGATTTCTGGAAAACTGGTCACACGAGTTTTCGCACGGTGAGTGTTTTCTGATCCCTAGATGGTCCACTTCTATAATCTATATCGGTTATTGCTTGACGCGACCTAGTTTTCAAGCAATAAAATAATTAAAATTTTCCTGACCATTTTGGATGAAGCCAGATTTCTGGAAAACTGGTCACACGATTTTTTGCACGGTGAGTGTTTTCTGATCCCTAGATGGTCCACTTCTATAATCTATATCGGTTATTGCTTGACGCGACCTAGTTTCCTAGCAATAAAATAATTAAAATTTTCGTGACCATTTTGGATGAGGCCAGATTTCTAGAAAACTGGTCACACGATTTTTTGCACGGTGAGTGTCTTTTAATCCCTAGATGGTGCACTTCCATAGTCTGTATCGCTTATTGCTTGACGTGACGTAGATTCCAAGTAATAAAATAATTACAAATTTACTGACCATTTTGGATGAAGCCAGATTTCCGGAAAACTGGTCATACGATTTTTTTCACGGTAAGTGTTTTTTAATCCCTAGGTGGTGCACTTCCATAGTCTGTATCGCTTATTGCTTGACGTGACCTAGATTCCAAGTAATAAAACAATTACAAATTTACTGACCATTTTGGATGAAGCCAGATTTCTGGAAAACTGGTCACACGATTTATTGCACGGTGAGTGTTTTTTAATCCCTAAATGGTGCACTTCCATAGTCTGTATTGCTTATTGCTTGACGTGACCTAATTTCCAAGATATAAAGAAACCCAGATTTTTCTGACCATTTTGGATGAAGCCAGATTTCTGGAAAACTGGTCACACGATTATTTTGCACGGTGAGTGTTTTCTAATCTCCAGATGGTCCACTTCCATAATCTGTAGCGTTTATTGCTTGACGCGAACTAGTTTCTAAGCAATAAAATAATTAAAATTTTCCTGACCATTTTGGATGAAGCCAGATTTCTGGAAAACTGGTCACACGATTTTTTGCACGGTGAGTGTTGTCTGATCCCTAGATGGTCCACTTCCATAATCTATATCGGTTATTGCTTGACGCGACCTAGTTTCCAAGCAATAAAATAATTAAAATTTTCCTGACCATTTTGGATGAAGTCAGATTTCTGGAAAACTGGTCACACGATTTTTTGCACGGTGAGTGTTTTCTGATCCCTAGATGGTCCACTTCTATAATCTATATCGGTTATTGCTTGACGCGACCTAGTTTCCAAGCAATAAAATAATTAAAATTTTCCTGACCATTTTGGATGAAGCCAGATTTCTGGAAAACTGGTCACACGATTTTTTGCACGGTGAGTGTTTTCTGATCCCTAGATGGTCCACTTCCATAATCTATATCGGTTATTGCTTGACGCGACCTAGTTTCCAAGCAATAAAATAATTAAAATTTTCCTGACCATTTTGGATGAAGCCAGATTTCTGGAAAACTGGTCACACGATTTTTCGCACGGTGAGTGTTTTCTGATCCCTAGATAGTCCAATTCCATAATCTATATCGGTTATTGCTTGACGCGACCTAGTTTCCAAGCAATAAAGTAATTAAAATTTTCCTGACCATTTTGGATGAAGCCAGATTTCTGGAAAACTGGTCACACGATTTTTTGCACGGTGAGTGTTTTCTGATCCCTAGATGGTCCACTTCCATAATCTATATCGGTTATTGCTTGACGTGACCTAGTTTCCAAGCAATAAAATAATTAAAATTTTCCTGACCATTTTGGATGAAGCCAGATTTCTGGAAAACTGGTCACACGGTTTTTTGCACGGTGAGTGTTTTCTGATCCCTAGATGGTCCACTTCCATAACCTATATCGGTTATTGCTTGACGCGACCTAGTTTCCAATCAATAAAATAATTAAAATTTTCCTGACCATTTTGGATGAAGCCAGATTTCTGGAAAACTGGTCACACGATTTTTGGCACGGTGAGTGTTTTCTGATCCCTCGATGGTCCACTTCCATAATCTATTTCGCTTATTGCTTGACGTGACCTAATTCCAAGTAATAAAATAATTACAAATTTACTGACCATTTTGGATGAAGCCAGATTTCTGGAAAACTGGTCACACGATTTTTTGCACGGTGAGTGTTTTTTAATCCCTAGATGGTGCACTTCCATACTCTGTATCGCGTATTGCTTGACGTGACCTAGTTTCCAAGATATAAAGAATCCCAGATTTTTCTGACCATTTTGGATGAAGCCAGATTTCTGGAAAACTGGTCACACGAGTTTTCGCACGGTGAGTGTTTTCTGATCCCTAGATGGTCCACTTCTATAATCTATATCGGTTATTGCTTGACGCGACCTAGTTTCCAAGCAATAAAATAATTAAAATTTTCCTGACCATTTTGGATGAAGCCAGATTTCTGGAAAACTGGTCACACGATTTTTTGCACGGTGAGTGTTTTCTGATCCCTAGATGGTCCACTTCCATAATCTATATCGGTTATTGCTTGACGCGACCTAGTTTCCTAGCAATAAAATAATTAAAATTTTCCTGACCATTTTGGATGAAGCCAGATTTCTAGAAAACTGGTCACACGATTTTTTGCACGGTGAGTGTCTTTTAATCCCTAGATGGTGCACTTCCATAGTCTGTATCGCTTATTGCTTGACGTGACCTAGATTCCAAGTAATAAAATAATTACAAATTTACTGACCATTTTGGATGAAGCCAGATTTCCGGAAAACTGGTCATACGATTTTTTTCACGGTGAGTGTTTTTTAATCCCTAGGTGGTGCACTTCCATAATCTATATCGGTTATTGCTTGACGCGACCTAGTTTCCAAGCAATAAAATAATTAAAATTTTCCTGACCATTTTGGATGAAGCCAGATTTCTGGAAAACTGGTCACACGATTTATTGCACGGTGAGTGTTTTTTAATCCCTAAATGGTGCACTTCCATAGTCTGTATCGCTTATTGCTTGACGTGACCTAATTTCCAAGATATAAAGAAACCCAGATTTTTCTGACCATTTTGGATGAAGCCAGATTTCTGGAAAACTGGTCACACGATTTTTTTGCACGGTGAGTGTTTTCTAATCTCCAGATGGTCCACTTCCATAATCTGTAGCGTTTATTGCTTGACGCGAACTACTTTCTAAGCAATAAAATAATTAAAATTTTCCTGACCATTTTGGATGAAGTCAGATTTCTGGAAAACTGGTCACACGATTTTTTGCACGGTGAGTGTTTTCTGATCCCTAGATGGTCCACTTCTATAATCTATATCGGTTATTGCTTGACGCGACCTAGTTTCCAAGCAATAAAACAATTAAAATTTTCCTGACCATTTTGGATGAAGCCAGATTTCTGGAAAACTGGTCACACGATTTTTTGCACGGTGAGTGTTTTCTGATCCCTAGATGGTCCACTTCCATAATCTATATCGGTTATTACTTGACGCGACCTAGTTTCCAAGCAATAAAATAATTAAAACTTTCCTGACCATTTTGGATGTAGCCAGATTTCTGGAAAACTGGTCACACGATTTTTTGCACAGTGAGTGTTTTCTGATCCCTAGATGGTCCACTTCCATAATCTATATCGGTTATTGCTTGACGCGACCTAGTTTCCAAGCAATAAAATAATTAAAATTTTCCTGACCATTTTGGATGAAGCCAGATTTCTGGAAAACTGGTCACACGATTTTTGGCACGGTGAGTGTTTTTTAATCCCTAGATGGTGCACTTCCATAGTCTGCATCGCTTATTGCTTGACGCGACCTAGATTCCAAGTAATGAAATAATTACAAATTTACTGACCATTTTGGATGAAGCCAGATTTCTGGAAATGTGAGTGTTTTTTAATCCCTAGATGGTGCACTTCTATAGTCTGTATCGCTTATTGCTTGACGCGACCTAGATTCCAAGTAATGAAATAATTACAAATTTACTGACCATTTTGGATGAAGCCAGATTTCTGGAAAACTGTTCACACGATTTATTGCACGGTGAGTGTTTTTTAATCCCTAGATGGTGCACTATCATAGTCTGTATTGCTTATTGCTTGACGTGACCTAGTTTCCAAGATATAATGAATCCCAGATTTTTCTGACCATTTTGGATGAAGCCAGATTTCTGGAAAACTGGTCACACGATTTTTTGCACGGTGAGTGTTTTCTAATCTCCAGATGGTCCACTTCCATAATCTGTACCGTTTATTGCTTGACGCGAACTAGTTTCTAAGCAATAAAATAATTAAAATTTTCCTGACCATTTTGGATGAAGCCAGATTTCTGGAAAAATGGTCATACGATTTTTTGCACGGTGAGTGTTTTCTGATCCATAGATGGTCCACTTCCATAATCTATATCGGTTATTGCTTGACGCGACCTAGTTTCCAAGCAATAAAATAATTAAAATTTTCCTGACCATTTTGGATGAAGCCAGATTTCTGGAAAACTGGTCACACGATTTTTTGCACGGTGAGTGTTTTCTGATCCCTAGATGGTCCGCTTCCATAATCTCTATCGGTTATTGCTTGACGCGACCTAGTTTCCAAGCAATAAAATAATTAAAGTTTTCTTGACCATTTTGGATGAAGCCAGATTTCTGAAAACTGGTCACACGATTTTTTGCACGGTGAGTGTTTTCTGATGCCTGATGGTCCACGTCCATAATCTATATCGGTTATTGCTTGACGCGCCCTAGTTTCCAAGCAATAAAATAATTAAAATTTTCCTGAGCATTTTGGATGAAGCCAGATTTCTGGAAAACTGGTCACACGATTTATTGCACGGTGAGTGTTTTTTAATCCCTAGATGGTGCACTTCCATAGTCTGTATTGCTTATTGCTTGACGTGACCTAGTTTCCAAGATTTATATCCCAGATTTTTCTGACCATTTTGGATGAAGCCAGATTTCTGGAAAACTGGTCACACGATTTTTTAAACGGTGAGTGTTTTCTAATCTCCAGATGGTCCACTTCCATAATCTGTACCGTTTATTGCTTGACGCGAACTAGTTTCTAAGCAGTAAAATAATTAAAATTTTCCTGACCATTTTGGATGAAGCCAGATTTCTGGAAAACTGGTCACACAATTTTTTGCACGGTGAGTGTTTTCTGATCCCTAGATGGTCCACTTCCATAATCTACATCAGTTATTGCTTGACGCGACCTAGTTTCCAAGCAATAAAATAATTAAAATTTTCCTGAGCATTTTGGATGAAGCCAGATTTCTGGAAAACTGGTCACACGATTTTTTGCACGGTGAGTGTTTTTTAATCCCTAAGTGGTGCATTTCCAAAGTCTGTATCGCTTATTGCTTGACGTGACTTAGTTTCCAAGATATAAAGAATCCCAGATTTTTCTGACCATTTTGGATGAAGCCAGATTTCTGGAAACTGGTCGCACGATTTTTTGCACGGTGAGTGTTTTCTAATTTCCAGATGGTCCACTTCCATAATCTGTACCGTTTATTGCTTGACGCGAACTAGTTTCTAAGAAATAAAATAATTAAAATTTTCCTGGCCATTTTGGATGAAGCCAGATTTCTGGAAAACTGGTCACACGATTTTTTGCACGGTGAGTGTTTTCTGATCCCTAGATGGTCCACTTCCATAATCTATATCGGTTATAGCTTGACGCGACCTAGTTTCCAAGCAATAAAATAATTAAAATTTTCCTGACCATTTTGGATGAAGCCAGATTTCTGGAAAACTGGTCACACGTTTTTCTGCACGGTGAGTGTTTTTTAATCCCCAGGTGGTGCACTTTCATAGTCTGTATCGCTTATTGCTTGACGTGACCTAGTTTCCAAGATATAAAGAATCCCAGATTTTTCTGACCATTTTGGATGAAGCCAGATTTCTGGAAAACTGGTCACACGATTTTTTGCACGGTGAGTATTTTTTAATCCCTAGATGGTGGACTTCCATAGTCTGTATCGCTTATTGCTTGACGTGACCTAGTTTCCAAGATATAAAGAATCCCAGATTTTTCTAACCATTTTGGATGAAGCCAGATTTCTGGAAAACTGGTCACACGATTTTTTGCACGGTGAGTGTTTTCTAATCTCCAGATGGACCACTTCCATAATCTGTACCGTTTATTGCTTGACGCGAACTTGTTTCCAAGCAATAAAATAATTAAAATTTTCCTGACCATTTTGGATGAAGCTAGATTTCTGGAAAACTGGTCACACGATTTTTTGCACGGTGAGTGTTTTGTAATCCCTAGGTGGTGCACTTCCATAGTCTGTATCGCTTATTGCTTGACGTGACCTAGTTTCCAAGATATAAAGAATCCCAGATTTTTCTGACCATTTTGGATGAAGCCAGATTTCTGGAAAACTGGTCACACGATTTTTTGCACGGTGAGTGTTTTTTAATCCCTAGATGGTGGACTTCCATAGTCTGTATCGCTTATTGGTTGACGTGACCTAGTTTCCAAGATATAAAGAATCCCAGATTTTTCTGACCATTTTGGATGCAGCCAGATTTCTGGAAAACTGGTCACACGATTTTTCGCACGGTGAGTGTTTTCTGATCCCTAGATGGTCCACTTCTATAATCTATATCGGTTATTGCTTGACGCGACCTAGTTTCCAAGCAATAAAATAATTAAAATTTTCCTAACCATTTTGGATGAAGCCAGATTTCTGGAAAACTGGTCCCACGATTTTTTGCACGGTGAGTGTTTTCTGATCCCTAGATGGTCCACTTCCATAATCTATATCGGTTATAGCTTGACGCGACCTAGTTTCCAAGCAATAAAATAATTAAAATTTTCCTGACCATTTTGGATGAAGCCAGATTTCTGGAAAACTAGTCACACGTTTTTCTGCACGGTGAGTGTTTTTTAATCCCCAGGTGGTGCACTTTCATAGTCTGTATCGCTTATTGCTTGACGTGACCTAGTTTCCAAGATATAAAGAATCCCAGATTTTTCTGACCATTTTGGATGAAGCCAGATTTCTGGAAAACTGGTCACACGATTTTTTGCACGGTGATTATTTTTTAATCCCTAGATGGTGGACTTCCATAGTCTGTATCGCTTATTGCTTGACGTGACCTAGTTTCCAAGATATAAAGAATCCCAGATTTTTCTAACCATTTTGGATGAAGCCAGATTTCTGGAAAACTGGTCACACGATTTTTTGCACGGTGAGTGTTTTCTAATCTCCAGATGGACCACTTCCATAATCTGTACCGTTTATTGCTTGACGCGAACTTGTTTCCAAGCAATAAAATAATTAAAATTTTCCTGACCATTTTGGATGAAGCTAGATTTCTGGAAAACTGGTCACACGATTTTTTGCACGGTGAGTGTTTTGTAATCCCTAGGTGGTGCACTTCCATAGTCTGTATCGCTTATTGCTTGACGTGACCTAGTTTCCAAGATATAAAGAATCCCAGATTTTTCTGACCATTTTGGATGAAGCCAGATTTCTGGAAAACTGGTCACACGATTTTTTGCACGGTGAGTGTTTTTTAATCCCTAGATGGTGGACTTCCATAGTCTGTATCGCTTATTGGTTGACGTGACCTAGTTTCCAAGATATAAAGAATCCCAGATTTTTCTGACCATTTTGGATGCAGCCAGATTTCTGGAAAACTGGTCACACGTTTTTCTGCACGGTGAGTGTTTTTTAATCCCCAGGTGGTGCACTTTCATAGTCTGTATCGCTTATTGCTTGACGTGACCTAGTTTCCAAGATATAAAGAATCCCAGATTTTTCTGACCATTTTGGATGAAGCCAGATTTCTGGAAAACTGGTCACACGATTTTTTGCACGGTGAGTATTTTTTAATCCCTAGATGGTGGACTTCCATACTCTGTATCGCTTATTGCTTGACGTGACCTAGTTTCCAAGATATAAAGAATCCCAGATTTTTCTAACCATTTTGGATGAAGCCAGATTTCTGGAAAACTGGTCACACGATTTTTTGCACGGTGAGTGTTTTCTAATCTCCAGATGGACCACTTCCATAATCTGTACCGTTTATTGCTTGACGCGAACTTGTTTCCAAGCAATAAAATAATTAAAATTTTCCTGACCATTTTGGATGAAGCTAGATTTCTGGAAAACTGGTCACACGATTTTTTGCACGGTGAGTGTTTTGTAATCCCTAGGTGGTGCACTTCCATAGTCTGTATCGCTTATTGCTTGACGTGACCTAGTTTCCAAGATATAAAGAATCCCAGATTTTTCTGACCATTTTGGATGAAGCCAGATTTCTGGAAAACTGGTCACACGATTTTTTGCACGGTGAGTGTTTTTTAATCCCTAGATGGTGGACTTCCATAGTCTGTATCGCTTATTGGTTGACGTGACCTAGTTTCCAAGATATAAAGAATCCCAGATTTTTCTGACCATTTTGGATGCAGCCAGATTTCTGGAAAACTGGTCACACGATTTTTCGCACGGTGAGTGTTTTCTGATCCCTAGATGGTCCACTTCTATAATCTATATCGGTTATTGCTTGACGCGACCTAGTTTCCAAGCAATAAAATAATTAAAATTTTCCTGACCATTTTGGATGAAGCCAGATTTCTGGAAAACTGGTCCGACGATTTTTTGCACGGTGAGTGTTTTCTGATCCCTAGATGGTCCACTTCCATAATCTATATCGGTTATAGCTTGACGCGACCTAGTTTCCAAGCAATAAAATAATTAAAATTTTCCTGACCATTTTGGATGAAGCCAGATTTCTGGAAAACTGGTCACACGTTTTTCTGCACGGTGAGTGTTTTTTAATCCCCAGGTGGTGCACTTTCATAGTCTGTATCGCTTATTGCTTGACGTGACCTAGTTTCCAAGATATAAAGTATCCCAGATTTTTCTGACCATTTTGGATGAAGCCAGATTTCTGGAAAACTGGTCACACGATTTTTTGCACGGTGAGTATTTTTTAATCCCTAGATGGTGGACTTCCATAGTCTGTATCGCTTATTGCTTGACGTGACCTAGTTTCCAAGATATAAAGAATCCCAGATTTTTCTAACCATTTTGGATGAAGCCAGATTTCTGGAAAACTGGTCACACGATTTTTTGCACGGTGAGTGTTTTCTAATCTCCAGATGGACCACTTCCATAATCTGTACCGTTTATTGCTTGACGCGAACTTGTTTCCAAGCAATAAAATAATTAAAATTTTCCTGACCATTTTGGATGAAGCTAGATTTCTGGAAAACTGGTCACACGATTTTTTGCACGGTGAGTGTTTTGTAATCCCTAGGTGGTGCACTTCCATAGTCTGTATCGCTTATTGCTTGACGTGACCTAGTTTCCAAGATATAAAGAATCCCAGATTTTTCTGACCATTTTGGATGAAGCCAGATTTCTGGAAAACTGGTCACACGATTTTTTGCACGGTGAGTGTTTTTTAATCCCTAGATGGTGGACTTCCATAGTCTGTATCGCTTATTGGTTGACGTGACCTAGTTTCCAAGATATAAAGAATCCCAGATTTTTCTGACCATTTTGGATGCAGCCAGATTTCTGGAAAACTGGTCACACGATTTTTCGCACGGTGAGTGTTTTCTGATCCCTAGATGGTCCACTTCTATAATCTATATCGGTTATTGCTTGACGCGACCTAGTTTCCAAGCAATAAAATAATTAAAATTTTCCTGACCATTTTGGATGAAGCCAGATTTCTGGAAAACTGGTCCCACGATTTTTTGCACGGTGAGTGTTTTCTGATCCCTATATGGTCCACTTCCATAATCTATATCGGTTATTGTTTGACGCGACCTAGTTTCCAAGCAATAAAATAATTAAAATTTTCCTGACCATTTTGGATGAAGCCAGATTTCTGGAAAACTGGTCACACGATTTTTTGCACGGTGAGTGTTTTTTAATCCCTAGGTGGAGCATTTCCATAGTGTGTATCGCGTATTGCTTGACGTGACCTAGTTTCCAAGATATAATGAATCCCAGAGTTTTCTGACCATTTTGGATGAAGCCAGATTTCTGGAAAACTGGTCTCACGATTTTTTGCACGGTGAGTGTTTTCTGATCCCTAGATGGTCCACTTCCATAATCTATATCGGTTATTGCTTGACGCGACCTAGTTTCCAAGCAATAAAATAATTAAAATTTTCCTGACCATTTTGGATGAAGCCAGATTTCTGGAAAACTGGTCACACGATTTTTTGCACGGTGAGTGTTTTTTAATCCCTAGGTGGTGCACTTCCAAAGTCTGTATCGCTTATTGCTTGGCGTGACCTAGTTTCCAAGATATAAAGAATCCCAGATTTTTCTGACCATTTTGGATGAAGCCAGATTTCTGGAAAACTGGTCACACGATTTTTTGCACGCTGAGTGTTTTCTAATCCCTAGATGGTCCACTTCCATAATCTATATCGGTTATTGCTTGACGCGACCTAGTTTCCAAGCAATAAAATAATTAAAATTTTCCTGACCATTTTGGATGAAGCCAGATTTCTGGAAAACTGGTCACACGATTTTTTGCACGGTGAGTGTTTTTTAATCCCTAGGGTGTGCACTTCCATAGTCTGTATGGCTTATTGCTTGACGTGACCTAGTTTCCTGACAATTTTGGATGAAGCTAGATTTCTGGAAAACTGGTCACACGATTTTTTGCACGGTGAGTGTTTTGTAATCCCTAGGTGGTGCACTTCCATAGTCTCTATCGCTTATTGCTTGACGTGACCTAGTTTTCAAGATATAAGGAATCCCAGATTTTTCTGACCATTTTGGGTGAAGCCAGATTTTTGGAAAACTGGTCACACCATTTTTCACACGGTGAGTGTTTTCTGATCCCTAGATGGTCCACTTCTATAATCTATATCGGTTATTGCTTGACGCGACCTAGTTTCCAAGCAGTAAAATAATTAAAATTTTCCTGACCATTATGGATGAAGCCAGATTTCTGGAAAACTGTTCACACGATTTTTTTCACGGTGAGTGTTTTCTGACCCTATATGGTACACTTCCATAATCTATATCGGTTATTGCTTGACGCGACCTAGTTTCCAAGCAATAAAATAATTCAAATTTTCCTGACCATTTTGGATGAAGCCAGATTTCTGGAAAACTGGTCACACGATTTTTTGCACGGTGAGTGTTTTTTAATCCCTAGATGGTGCACTTCCATAGTCTGTATCGCTTATTGCTTGACGTGACCTAGATTCCAAGTAATAAAATAATTACAAATTTACTGACCATTTTGGATGAAGCCAGATTTCTGGAAAACTGGTCACACGATTTTTTGCGCGGTGAGTGTTTTTTAATCCCTAGATGGTGCACTTCCATAGTCTGTATTTATTATTGCTTGACGTGACCTAGTTTCCAAGATATAAAGAATCCCAGATTTTTCTGACCATTTTGGATGAAGCCAGATTTCTGGAAAACTGGTCACACGATTTTTTGCACGGTGAGTGTTTTCTAATCTCCAGATGGTCCACTTTCATAATCTGTAGCGTTTATTGCATGACGCGAACTAGTTTCTAAGCAATAAAATAATTTAAATTTTCCTGACCATTTTGGATTAAGCCAGATTTCTGGAAAACTGGTCACACAATTTTTTGCACGGTGAGTGCTTTCCGATCCCTAGATGGTCCAATTCCATAATCTATATCTGTTATTGCTTGACGCGACCTAGTTTCCAAGCAATAAAATAATTAAAATTTTCCTGACCATTTTGGATGAAGCCAGATTTCTGGAAAACTGGTCACACGATTTTTTGCACGGTGAGTGTTTTCTAATCTCCAGATGGTCCACTTCCATAATCTATATCGGTTATTGCTTGACGCGACCTAGTTTCCAAGCAATAAAATAATTAAAATTTTCCTGACCATTTTGGATGAAGCCAGATTTCTGGAAAACTGGTCACACGATTTTTTGCACGGTGAGTGTTTTCTGATCCCTAGATGGTCCAATTCCATAATCTATATCTGTTATTGCTTGACGCGACCTAGTTTCCAAGCAATAAAATAATTAAAATTTTCCTGACCATTTTGGATGAAGCCAGATTTCTGGAAAACTGGTTACACGATTTTTTGCGCGGTGAGCGTTTTCTGATCCCTAGATGGTCCACTTCCATAATCTGTATCGGTTATTGCTTGACGCGACCTAGTTTCCAATCAATAAAATAATTAAAATTTTCCTGACCATTTTGGATGAAGCTAGATTTCTGGAAAACTGGTCACACGATTTTTTGCACGGTGAGTGTTTTCTGATCCCTCGATGGTCCACTTCCATAATCTATTTCGCTTATTGCTTGACGTGACCTAGATTCCAAGTAATAAAATAATTACAAATTTACTGACCATTTTGGATGAAGCCAGATTTCTGGAAAACTGGTCACACGATTTTTTGCACGGTGAGTGTTTTTTAATCCCTAGATGGTGCACTTCTATAGTCTGTATTGCTTATAGCTTGACGCGACCTAGATTCCAAGTAATAAAATAATTAAAAATTTACTGACCATTTTGGATGAAGCCAGATTTCTGGAAAACTGGTCACACGATTTTTTGCACGGTGAGTGTTTTTTAATCCCTAGATGGTGCACTTCCATAGTCTGTATCGCTTATTGCTTGACATGACCTAGTTTCCAAGATATAATGAATCCCAGATTTTTCCGACCATTTTGGATGAAGCCAGATTTCTGGAAAACTGGTCACACGATTTATTGCACGGTGAGTGTTTTTTTAATCCCTAGATGGTGCACTTCCATAGTCTGTATTGCTTATTGCTTGACGTGACCTAGTTTCCAAGATATAAAGAATCGCAGATTTTTCTGACCATTTTGGATGAAGCCAGATTTCTGGAAAACTGGTCACACGATTTATTGCACGGTGAGTGTTTTCTGATCCCTATATGGTCCACTTCCATAATCTATATCGGTTATTGCTTGACGCGACCTAGTTTCCAAGCAATAAGATAATTAAAATTTTCCTGACCTGGATGAAGCCAGATTTCTGGAAAACTGGTCACACGATTTTTTGCACGGTGAGTGTTTTCTGATCCCTAGATGGTCCACTTCCATAATCTATATCGGTTATTGCTTGACGCGACCTAGTTTCCAAGCAATAAAATAATTAAAATTTTCCTGACCATTTTGGATGAAGCCAGATTTCTGGAAAACTGGTCACACGATTTTTTGCACGGTGAGTGTTTTCTGATCCCTAGATGGTCCACTTCCATAATCTATATCGAATATTGCTTGACGCGACCTAGATTCCAAGTAATAAAATAATTACAAATTTACTGACCATTTTGGATGAAGCCAGATTTCTGGAAAACTGGTCACACGATTTTTTGCACGGTGAGTGTTTTTTAATCCCTAGATGGTGCACTTCCATAGTCTGTATTTATTATTGCTTGACGTGACCTAGTTTCCAGGATATAAAGAATCCCAGATTTTTCTGACCATTTTGGATGAAGCCAGATTTCTGGAAAACTGGTCACACGATTTTTTGCACGGTGAGTGTTTTCTAATCTCCAGATGGTCCACTTTCATAATCTGTAGCGTTTATTGCATGACGCGAACTAGTTTCTAAGCAATAAAATAATTTAAATTTTCCTGACCATTTTGGATTAAGCCAGATTTCTGGAAAACTGGTCACACAATTTTTTGCACGGTGAGTGCTTTCCGATCCCTAGATGGTCCACTTCCATAATCTATATCGGTTATTGCTTGACGCGACCTAGTTTCCAAGCAATAAAATAATTAAAATTTTCCTGACCATTTTGGATGAAGCCAGATTTCTGGAAAACTGGTCACACGATTTTTTGCACGGTGAGTGTTTTCTGATCCCTAGATGGTCCACTTCCATAATCTATTTCGCTTATTGCTTGACGTGACCTAGATTCCAAGTAATAAAATAATTACAAATTTACTGACCATTTTGGATGAAGCCAGATTTCTGGAAAACTGGTCACACGATTTTTTGCACGGTGAGTGTTTTTTAATCCCTAGATGGTGCACTTCTATAGTCTGTATCGCTTATAGCTTGACGCGACCTAGATTCCAAGTAATAAAATAATTAAAAATTTACTGACCATTTTGGATGAAGCCAGATTTCTGGAAAACTGGTCACACGATTTTTGCACGGTGAGTGTTTTTTAATCCCTAGATGGTGCACTTCCATAGTCTGTATCGCTTATTGCTTGACATGACCTAGTTTCCAAGATATAATGAATCCCAGATTTTTCCGACCATTTTGGATGAAGCCAGATTTCTGGAAAACTGGTCACACGATTTATTGCACGGTGAGTGTTTTTTAATCCCTAGATGGTGCACTTCCATAGTCTGTATTGCTTATTGCTTGACGTGACCTAGTTTCCAAGATATAAAGAATCGCAGATTTTTCTGACCATTTTGGATGAAGCCAGATTTCTGGAAAACTGGTCACACGATTTTTTGCACAGTGAGTGTTTTCTAATCTCCAGATGGTCCACTTCCATAATCTGTACCGTTTATTGCTTGACGCGAACTAGTTTCTAAGCAATAAAATAATTAAAATTTTCCTGATCATTTTGGATGAAGCCAGATTTCTAGAAAACTGGTCATACGATTTTTTGCACGGTGAGTGTTTTCTGATCCCTAGATGGTCCACTTCCATAATCTATATCGGTTATTGCTTGACGCGACCTAGTTTCCAAGCAATAAAATAATTAAAATTTTCCTGACCATTTTGGATGAAGCCAGATTTCTAGAAAACTGGTCACACGATTTTTTGCACGGTGAGTGTTTTCTGATGCCTAGATGGTCCACTTCCATAATCTATATCGGTTATTGCTTGACGCGACCTAGTTTCCAAGCAATAAAATAATTAAAATTTTCCTGACCATTTTGGATGAAGCCAGATTTCTGGAAAACTGGTCACACGATTTTTTGCACGGTGAGTGTTTTCTGATCTCTAGATGGTCCACTTCCATAATCTATATCGGTTATTGCTTGACGCGACCTAGTTTCCAAGCAATAAAATAATTAAAATTTTCCTGACCATTTTGGATGAAGCCAGATTTCTGGAAAACTGGTCACACCATTTTTTGCACGGTGAGTGTTTTCTAATCTCCAGATGGTCCACTTCCATAATCTGTACCGGTTATTGCTTGACGCGAACTAGTTTCTAAGCATAAAATAATTAAAATTTTCCTGACAATTTTGGATGAAGCCAGATTTCTAGAAAACTGGTCACACGATTTTTTGCACGGTGAGTGTTTTCTGATCCCTAGATGGTCCACTTCCATAATCTATATCGGTTATTGCTTGACGCGACCTAGTTTCCAAGCAATAAAATAATTAAAATTTTCCTGACCATTTTGGATGAAGCCAGATTTCTGGAAAACTGGTCACACGATTTTTTGCACGGTGAGTGTTTTTTAATCCCTAGGTGGTGCACTTCCAAAGTCTGTGTCGCTTATTGCTTGACGTGACCTAGTTTCCAAGATATAAAGAATCCCAGATTTTTCTGACCATTTTGGATGAAGCCAGATTTCTGGAAAACTGATCACACGATTTTTTGCACGGTGAGTGTTTTCTAATTTCCAGATGGTCCACTTCCATAATCTGTACCGTTTATTGCTTGACGCGAACTAGTTTCTAAACAATAAAATAATTAAAATTTTCCTGACCATTTTGGATGAAGCCAGATTTCTGGAAAACTGGTCACATGATTTTTTGCACGGTGAGTGTTTTCTGATCCCTAGATGGTCCACTTCCATAATCTATATCGGTTATTGCTTGACGCGACCTAGTTTCCAAGCAATAAAATAATTAAAATTTTCCTGACCATTTTGGATGAAGCCAGATTTCTGGAAAACTGGTCACACGATTTTTTGCACGGTGAGTGTTTTCTGATCCCTAGATGGTCCACTTCCATAATCTATATCGGTTATTGCTTGACGCGACCTAGTTTCCAAGCAATAAAATAATTAAAATTTTCCTGACCATTTTGGATGAAGCCAGATTTCTAGAAAACTGGTCATACGATTTTTTGCACGGTGAGTGTTTTCTGATCCCTAGATGGTCCACTTCCATAATCTATATCGGTTATTGCTTGACGCGACCTAGTTTCCAAGCAATAAAATAATTAAAATTTTCCTGACCATTTTGGATGAAGCCAGATTTCTAGAAAACTGGTCACACGATTTTTTGCACGGTGAGTGTTTTCTGATGCCTAGATGGTCCACTTCCATAATCTATATCGCTTATTGCTTGACGCGACCTAGTTTCCAAGCAATAAAATAATTAAAATTTTCCTGACCATTTTGGATGAAGCCAGATTTCTGGAAAACTGGTCACACGATTTTTTGCACGGTGAGTGTTTTCTGATCCCTAGATGGTCCACTTCCATAATCTATATCGGTTATTGCTTGACGCGACCTAGTTTCCAAGCAATAAAATAATTAAAATTTTCCTGACCATTTTGGATGAAGCCAGATTTCTGGAAAACTGGTCACACCATTTTTTGCACGGTGAGTGTTTTCTAATCTCCAGATGGTCCACTTCCATAATCTGTACCGGTTATTGCTTGACGCGAACTAGTTTCTAAGCATAAAATAATTAAAATTTTCCTGACAATTTTGGATGAAGCCAGATTTCTAGAAAACTGGTCACACGATTTTTTGCACGGTGAGTGTTTTCTGATCCCTAGATGGTCCACTTCCATAATCTATATCGGTTATTGCTTGACGCGACCTAGTTTCCAAGCAATAAAATAATTAAAATTTTCCTGACCATTTTGGATGAAGCCAGATTTCTGGAAAACTGGTCACACGATTTTTTGCACGGTGAGTGTTTTTTAATCCCTAGGTGGTGCACTTCCAAAGTCTGTGTCGCTTATTGCTTGACGTGACCTAGTTTCCAAGATATAAAGAATCCCAGATTTTTCTGACCATTTTGGATGAAGCCAGATTTCTGGAAAACTGATCACACGATTTTTTGCACGGTGAGTGTTTTCTAATTTCCAGATGGTCCACTTCCATAATCTGTACCGTTTATTGCTTGACGCGAACTAGTTTCTAAACAATAAAATAATTAAAATTTTCCTGACCATTTTGGATGAAGCCAGATTTCTGGAAAACTGGTCACATGATTTTTTGCACGGTGAGTGTTTTCTGATCCCTAGATGGTCCACTTCCATAATCTATATCGGTTATTGCTTGACGCGACCTAGTTTCCAAGCAATAAAATAATTAAAATTTTCCTGACCATTTTGGATGAAGCCAGATTTCTGGAAAACTGGCCACACGATTTTTTGCACGGTGAGTGTTTTCTGATCCCTAGATGGTCCACTTCCATAATCTATATCGGTTATTGCTTGACGCGACCTAGTTTCCAAGCAATAAAATAATTAAAATTTTCCTGACCATTTTGGATGAAGCCAGATTTCTGGAAAACTGGTCACACGATTTTTTGCACGGTGAGTGTTTTCTGATCCCTAGATGGTCCACTTCCATAATCTATATCGGTTATTGCTTGACGCGACGTAGTTTGCAAGCAATAAAATAATTACAATTTTCCTGACCATTTTGGATGAAGCCAGATTTCTGGAAAACTGGTCACACGATTTTTTGCACGGTGAGTGTTTTCTGATCCCTAGATGGTCCACTTCCATAACCTATCTCGGTTATTGCTTGACGCGACCTAGTTTCCAATCAATAAAATAATTAAAATTTTCCTGACCATTTTGGATGAAGCCAGATTTCTGGAAAACTGGTCACACGATTTTTTGCACGGTGAGTGTTTTTAATCCCTAGATGGTGTACTTCTATAGTCTGTATCGCTTATTGCTTGACGCGACCTAGATTCCAAGTAATAAAATAATTACAATTTTCCTGACCATTTTGGATGAAGCCAGATTTCTGGAAAACTGGTCACACGATTTTTTGCACGGTGAGTGTTTTTTAATCCCTAGATGGTGCACTTCCATAGTCTGTATCGCTTATTGCTTGACATGACCTAGTTTCCAAGATATAAAATAATTAAAATTTTCCTGACCATTTTGGATGCAGCAAGATTTCTGGAAAACTGGTCACACCATTTTTTGCGCGGTGAGTGTTTTCTAATCTCCAGATGGTCAACTTCCATAATCTGTACCGTTTATTGCTTCACGCGAACTTTTTTCTAAGCAATAAAATAATTAAAATTTTCCTGACCATTTTGGATGAAGCCAGATTTCTGGAAAACTGGTCACACGATTTTTTGCACGGTGAGTGTTTTCTGATCCCTAGATGGTCCACTTCCATAATCTATATCGGTTATTGCATGACGCGACCTAGTTTCCAAGCAATAAAATAATTAAAATTTTCCTGACCATTTTGGATGAAGCCAGATTTCTGGAAAACTGGTCACACGATTTGTTGCACGGTGAGTGTTTTTTAATCCCTAGGTGGTGCACTTCCAAAGTCTGTATCGCTTATTGCTTGACGTGACCTAGTTTCCAAGATATAAAGAATCCCAGATCTTTCTGACCATTTTGGATGAAGCCAGATTTCTGGAAAACTGGTCACACGATTTTTTGCACGGTGAGTGTTTTTTAATCCCTAGATGGTGCACTTCTATAGTCTGTATCGCTTATTGCTTGACGCGACCTAGATTCCAAGTAATAAAATAATTACAAATTTACTGACCATTTTGGATGAAGCCAGATTTCTGGAAAACTGGTCACACGATTTTTTGCACGGTGATTGTTTTTTAATCCCTAGATGGTGCACTTTCATAGTCTGTATCGCTTATTGCTTGACGTGACCTAGTTTCCAAGATATAATGAATCCCAGATTTTTCTGACCATTTTGGATGAAGCCAGATTTCTGGAAAACTGGTCACACGATTTATTGCACGGTGAGTGTTTTTTAATCCCTAGATGGTGCACTTCCATAGTCTGTATTGATTATTGCTTGACGTGACCTAGTTTCCAAGATATAAAGAATCCCAGATTTTTCTGACCATTTTGGATGAAGCCAGATTTCTGGAAAACTGGTCACACGATTTTTTGCACGGTGAGTGTTTTCTAATCTCCAGATGGTCCACTTTCATAATCTGTAGCGTTTATTGCATGACGCGAACTAGTTTCTAAGCAATAAAATAATTTAAATTTTCCTGACCATTTTGGATTAAGCCAGATTTCTGGAAAACTGGTCACACGATTTTTTGCACGGTGAGTGCTTTCCGATCCCTAGATGGTCCACTTCCATAATCTATATCGGTTATTGCTTGACGTGACCTAGTTTCCAAGCAATAAAATAATTAAAATTTTCCTGACCATTTTGGATGAAGCCAGATTTCTGGAAAACTGGTCACACGATTTTTGCACGGTGAGTGTTTTCTGATCCATAGATGGTCCACTTCTATAATCTATATCAGTTATTGCTTGACGCGACCTAGTTTCCAAGCAATAAAATAATTAAAATTTTCCTGACCATTTTGGATGAAGCCAGATTTCTGGAAAACTGGTCACACGATTTTTTGCACGGTGAGTGTTTTCTGATCCCTAGATGGTCCAATTCCATAATCTATATCTGTTATTGCTTGACGCGACCTAGTTTCCAAGCAATAAAATAATTAAAATTTTCCTGACCATTTTGGATGAAGCCAGATTTCTGGAAAACTGGTTACACGATTTTTTGCACGGTGAGTTTTTTCTGATCCCTCGATGGTCCACTTCGATAATCTATTTCGCTTATTGCTTGACGTGACCTAGATTCCAAGTAATAAAATAATTACAAATTTACTGACCATTTTGGATGAAGCCAGATTTCTGGAAAACTGGTCACACGATTTTTTGCACGGTGAGTGTTTTTTAATCCCTAGATGGTGCACTTCTATAGTCTGTATCGCTTATAGCTTGACGCGACCTAGATTCCAAGTAATAAAATAATTAAAAATTTACTGACCATTTTGGATGAAGCCAGATTTCTGGAAAACTGGTCACACGATTTTTTGCACAGTGAGTGTTTTCTAATCCCTAGATGGTGCACTTCCATAGTCTGTACCGTTTATTGCTTGACGCGAACTAGTTTCTAAGCAATAAAATAATTAAAATTTTCCTGATCATTTTGGATGAAGCCAGATTTCTAGAAAACTGGTCATACGATTTTTTGCACGGTGAGTGTTTTCTGATCCCTAGATGGTCCACTTCCATAATCTATATCGGTTATTGATTGACGCGACCTAGTTTCCAAGCAATAAAATAATTAAAATTTTCCTGACCATTTTGGATGAAGCCAGATTTCTAGAAAACTGGTCACACGATTTTTTGCACGGTGAGTGTTTTTTAATCCCTAGGTGGTGCACTTCCAAAGTCTGTGTCGCTTATTGCTTGACGTGACCTAGTTTCCAAGATATAAAGAATCCCAGATTTTTCTGACCATTTTGGATGAAGCCAGATTTCTGGAAAACTGATCACACGATTTTTTGCACGGTGAGTGTTTTCTAATTTCCAGATGGTCCACTTCCATAATCTGTACCGTTTATTGCTTGACGCGAACTAGTTTCTAAACAATAAAATAATTAAAATTTTCCTGACAATTTTGGATGAAGCCAGATTTCTGGAAAACTGGTCACACGATTTTTTGCACGGTGAGTGTTTTCTGATCCCTCGATGGTCCACTTCCATAATCTATATCGGTTATTGCTTGACGCGACCTAGTTTCCAAGCAATAAAATAATTAAAATTTTCCTGACCATTTTGGATGAAGCCAGATTTCTGGAAAACTGGCCACACGATTTTTTGCACGGTGAGTGTTTTCTGATCCCTAGATGGTCCACTTCCATAATCTATATCGGTTATTGCTTGACGCGACCTAGTTTCCAAGCAATAAAATAATTACAATTTTCCTGACCATTTTGGATGAAGCCAGATTTCTGGAAAACTGGTCACACGATTTTTTGCACCGTGAGTGTTTTCTGGTCCCTAGATGGTCCACTTCCATAATCTATATCGGTTATTGCTTGACGCGACCTAGTTTCCAAGCAATAAAATAATTAAAATTTTCCTGACCATTTTGGATGAAGCCAGATTTCTGGAAAACTGGTCACACGATTTTTTGCACGGTGAGTGTTTTTTAATCCCTAGATGGTGCACTTCCATAGTCTGTATCGCTTATTGCTTGACGTGACCTAGATTCCAAGTAATAAAATAATTACAAATTTACTGACCATTTCGGATGAAGCCAGATTTCTGGAAAACTGGTCACACGATTTTTTGCACGGTGAGTGTTTTTTAATCCCTAGATGGTGCACTTCTATAGTCTGTATCGCTTATTGCTTGACGCGACCTAGATTCCAAGTAATAAAATAATTACAAATTTACTGACCATTTTGGATGAAGCCAGATTTCTGGAAAACTGGTCACACGATTTTTTGCACGGTGACTGTTTTTTAATCCCTAGATGGTGCACTTCCATAGTCTGTATCGCTTATTGCTTGACATGACCTAGTTTCCAAGATATAATGAATCCCAGATTTTTCTGACCATTTTGGATGAAGCCAGATTTCTGGAAAACTGGTCACACGATTTTTTGCACGGTGACTGTTTTTTAATCCCTAGATGGTGCACTTCCATAGTCTGTATCGCTTATTGCTTGACATGACCTAGTTTCCAAGATATAATGAATCCCAGATTTTTCTGACCATTTTGGATGAAGCCAGATTTCTGGAAAACTGGTCACACGATTTTTTGCACGGTGACTGTTTTTTAATCCCTAGATGGTGCACTTCCATAGTCTGTATCGCTTATTGCTTGACATGACCTAGTTTCCAAGATATAATGAATCCCAGATTTTTCTGACCATTTTGGATGAAGCCAGATTTCTGGAAAACTGGTCACACGATTTTTTGCACGGTGAGTGTTTCCTGATCCCTAGATGGTCCACTTCCATAATCTATATCGGTTATTGCTTGACGCGACCTAGTTTCCAAGCAATAAAATAATTAAAATTTTCCTGACCATTTTGGATGAAGCCATAATTCTGGAAAACAGGTCACACGATTTTTTGCACGGTGAGTGTTTTTTAATCCCTGATGGAGCACTTCCATAGTCTGTATCGCTTATTGCTTGACGCGACCTAGATTCCAAGTAATAAAATAATTACAAATTTACTGACCATTTTGGATGAAGCCAGATTTCTGGAAAACTGGTCACACGATTTTTTGCACGGTGAGTGTTTTCTGATCCCTAGATGGTCCACTTCCATAATCTATATCGGTTATTGCTTGACGCGACCTAGTTTCCAAGCAATAAAATAATTAAAATTTTCCTGACCATTTTGCATGAAGCCAGATTTCTGGAAAACTGGTCCCACGATTTTTTGCACGGTGAGTGTTTCCTGATCCCTAGATGGTCCACTTCCATAATCTATATCGGTTATTGCTTGACGCGACCTAGTTTCCAAGCAATAAAATAATTAAAATTTTCCTGACCATTTTGGATGAAGCCATAATTCTGGAAAACAGGTCACACGATTTTTTGCACGGTGAGTGTTTTTTAATCCCTGATGGAGCACTTCCATAGTCTGTATTGCGTATTGCTTGACGTGACCTAGTTTCCAAGATATAAAGAATCCCAGATTTTTCTGACCATTTTGGATGAAGCCAGATTTCTGGAAAACTGGTCACACGATTTTTTGCACGGTAAGTGTTTTTTAATCTCCACCTGGTGCACTTCCATAAACTGTATCGATTATTGCTTGACGTGACCTAGTTTCCAAGATATAAAGAAACCCAGATTTTTCTGACCATTTTGAATGAAGCCAGATTTCTGGAAAACTGGTCACACGATTTATTGCACGGTGAGGGTTTTTTAATCTATAGGTGGTGGACTTCCATAATCTGTATCGGTTATTGCTTGACGCGACCTAGTTTCCAAGTAATAAAATAATTACAAAATTACTGACCATTTTGGATGAAGCCATAATTCTGGAAAACAGGTCACACGATTTTTTGCACGGTGAGTGTTTTTTAATCCCTAGATGGAGCACTTCCATAGTCTGTATGGCTTATTGCTTGACGTGACCTAGTTTCCAAGATATAAAGAATCCCAGATTTTTCTGACCATTTTGGATGAAGCCAGATTTCTGGAAAACTGGTCACACGATTTTTTGCACGGTGAGTGTTTTTTAATCTCCACCTGGTGAACTTCCATAATCTGTATCGATTATTGCTTGACGTGACCTAGTTTCCAAGATATAAAGAATCCCAGATTTTTCTGACCATTTTGGATGACGCCAGATTTCTGGAAAACTGGTCACACGATTTATTGCACGGTGAGTGTTTTTTAATCCCTAGATGGTGGACTTCCATAATCTGTATCGCTTATTGCTTGACGTGACCTAGTTTCCAAGATATAAAGAATCCCAGATTTTTCTGACCATTTTGGATGAAGCCAGATTTCTGGAAAACTGGTCACACGATTAATTCACGGTGAGTGGTTTTTAATCCCTAGATGGTGGACTTCCATAATTTGTATAGCTTATTGCTTGACGTGACCTAGTTTCCAAGATATAAAGAATCCCAGATTTTTCTGACCATTTTGGATGAAGCCAGATTTCTGGAAAACTGGTCACACGATTTTTTGCACGGTGAGTGTTTTTAAATCTCCAGGTGGTGCACTTCCATAATCTGTATAGATTATTGCTTGACGCGACCTAGTTCCTAAAATATAAAGAGTTCCAGATTTTTCTGATCATTTTGGATGAAGCCACATTTCTGTAAAATTTATGTAGCGATTTTTTGGTATTTCTACGTATATTTTGCACCATTGTCAACACTCAACTTTAATGTTGGCTCTACTGATCTGATAGTAAAAATGGTACGAGCGCAATTTCTGTTGTAAAGGCGCAATTTTTTAACAAAAAGAGCGCGAAAATATATGTATATGCAAATGACAAATAATTATTTGATAAAAGCGCTAATTTTATAGTTACTAAAAGGCACTAATTTAATAGCAATGCTCCATTTTGGATGCAGCAGATTTCTAGAAAACTTATCTTACGCATTTTTGCACGGTAGGTCGTTTGTAAACTCTGAATAGTCCACTTCCGTATTGCGTACCAGTTGTTGCTTGACGCGACCTAGTTCCCAAGCAATAAAATAATTAAAATTTTACTGACCATTTTGGATGAAGCCAGATTTCTGGAAAACTGGTCACACGATTTTTTGCACGATGAGTTTTTTTTAATCCCTAGATGGTGGACTTCCATAGTCTGTATCGCTGATTGCTTGACGTGACCTAGTTTCCAAGATATAAAGAATCCCAGATTTTTCTGACCATTTTGGATGAAGACAGATTTCTGGAAAACTGGTCACACGATTTTTTGCACGGTGAGTGTTTTTTAATCCCTAGGTGGTGCACTTATATAGTCTGTATCGCTTATTGCTTGACGTGACCTAGTTTCCAAGATATAAACTGGTCACACGATTTTTTGCACGGTGAGTGTTTTCTGATCCCTAGATGGTCCACTTCCATAATCTATATCGGTTATTGCTTGACGCGACCTAGTTTCCAAGCAATAAAATAATTAAAATTTTCCTGACCATTTTGGATGAAGCCAGATTTCTGGAAAACTGGTCCCACGATTTTTTGCACGGTGAGTGTTTTCTGATCCCTAGATGGTCCACTTCCATAATCTATATCGGTTATTGCTTGACACGACCTAGTTTCCAAGCAATAAAATAATTAAAATTTTCCTGGCCATTTTGGATGAAGCCAGATTTCTGGAAAACTGGTCACACGATTTTTTGCACGTGAGTGTTTTCTGGTCCCTAGATGGTCCACTTCCATAATCTATATCGGTTATTGCTTGACGGGACCTAGTTTCCAAGCAATAAAATAATTACAAATTTACTGACCATTTTGGATGAAGCCATAATTCTGGAAAACAGGTCACACGATTTTTTGCACGGTGAGTGTTTTTTAATCCCTAGATGGAGCACTTCCATAGTCTGTATTGCTTATTGCTTGACGTGACCTAGTTTCCAAGATATAAAGAATCCCAGATTTTTCTGACCATTTTGTATGAAGCCAGATTTCTGGAAAACTGGTCACACGATTTTTTGCACGGTAAGTGTTTTTTAATCTCCACCTGGTGCACTTCCATAAACTGTATCGATTATTGCTTGACGTGACCTAGTTTCCAAGATATAAAGAAACCCAGATTTTTCTGACCATTTTGGATGAAGCCAGATTTCTGGAAAACTAGTCACACGATTTATTGCACGGTGAGGGTTTTTTAATCCATAGGTGGTGGACTTCCATAATCTGTATCGGTTATTGCTTGACGCGACCTAGTTTCCAAGTAATAAAATAATTACAAATTTACTGACCATTTTGGATGAAGCCATAATTCTGGAAAACAGGTCACACGATTTTTTGCACGGTGAGTGTTTTTTAATCCCTAGATGGAGCACTTCCATAGTCTGTATTGCTTATTGCTTGACGTGACCTACTTTCCAAGATATAAAGAATCCCAGATTTTTCTGACCATTTTGGCTGAAGCCAGATTTCTGGAAAACTGGTCACACGATTTTTTGCACGGTGAGTGTTTTTTAATCTCCACCTGGTGAACTTCCATAATCTGTATCGATTATTGTTTGACATGACCTAGTTTCCAAGATATAAAGAATCCCAGATTTTTCTGACCATTTTGGATGACGCCAGATTTCTGGAAAACTGGTCACACGATTTATTGCACGGTGAGTGTTTTTTAATCCCTAGATGGTGGACTTCCATAATCTGTATCGCTTATTGCTTGACGTGACCTAGTTTCCAAGATATAAAGAATCCCAGATTTTTCTGACCATTTTGGATGAAGCCAGATTTCTGGAAAACTGGTCACACGATTTATTGCACGGTGAGTGGTTTTTAATCCCTAGATGGTGGACTTCCATAATCTGTATAGCTTGTTGCTTGACGTGACCTAGTTTCCAAGATATAAAGAATCCCAGATTTTTCTGACAATTTTGGATGAACCAGATTTCTTGAAAACTGGTCACACGATTTTTTGCACGGTGAGTGTTTTTTAATCTCCAGGTGGTGCACTTCCATAATCTGTATAGATTATTGCTTGACGCGACCTAGTTCCTAAAATATAAAGAGTTCCAGATTTTTCTGATCATTTTGGATGAAGCCACATTTCTGTAAAATTTATGTAGCGATTTTTTGGTATTTCTACGTATATTTTGCACCATTGTCAACACTCAACTTTAATGTTGGCTCTACTGATCTGATAGTAAAAATGGTACGCGCGCAATTTCTGTTGTAAAGGCGCAATTTTTTAACAAAAAGGGCGCGAAAATATATGTATATGCAAATGACAAATAATTATTTTATAAAAGCGCTAATTTTATAGTTACTAAAAGGCACTAATTTAATAGCAATGCTCCATTTTGGATGCAGCAGATTTCTAGAAAACTGATCTTACGCATTTTTACACGGTAGGTCGTTTGTAAACTCTGAATAGTCCACTTCCGTATTGTGTACCAGTTGTTGCTTGACGCGACCTAGTTTCCAAGTAATAAAATAATTACAAATTTACTGACCATTTTGGATGAAGCCATAATTCTGAAAAACAGGTCACACGATTTTAAAATAAATAAAATAATTAAAATTTTACTGACCATTTTGGATGAAGCCAGATTTCTGGAAAACTGGTCACACGATTTTTTGCACGATGAGTGTTTTTTAATCCCTAGATGGTGGACTTCCATAGTCTGTATCGCTGATTGCTTGACGTGACGTAGTTTCCAAGATATAAAGAATCCCAGATTTTTCTGACCATTTTGGATGAAGACAGATTTCTGGAAAACTGGTCACACGATTTTTTTCACGGTGAGTGTTTTTTAATCCATAGGTCGTGGACTTCCATAATCTGTATCGGTTATTGCTTGACGTGACCTAGTTTCCAAGATATAAAGAATCCCAGATTTTTCTGACCATTTTGGATGAAGCCAGATTTCTGGAAAACTGGTCACACGATTAATTCACGGTGAGTGGTTTTTAATCCCTAGATGGTGGACTTCCATAATTTGTATAGCTTATTGCTTGACGTGACCTAGTTTCCAAGATATAAAGAATCCCAGATTTTTCTGACCATTTTGGATGAAGCCAGATTTCTGGAAAACTGGTCACACGATTTTTTGCACGGTGAGTGTTTTTAAATCTCCAGGTGGTGCACTTCCATAATCTGTATAGATTATTGCTTGACGCGACCTAGTTCCTAAAATATAAAGAGTTCCAGATTTTTCTGATCATTTTGGATGAAGCCACATTTCTGTAAAATTTATGTAGCGATTTTTTGGTATTTCTACGTATATTTTGCACCATTGTCAACACTCAACTTTAATGTTGGCTCTACTGATCTGATAGTAAAAATGGTACGAGCGCAATTTCTGTTGTAAAGGCGCAATTTTTTAACAAAAAGAGCGCGAAAATATATGTATATGCAAATGACAAATAATTATTTGATAAAAGCGCTAATTTTATAGTTACTAAAAGGCACTAATTTAATAGCAATGCTCCATTTTGGATGCAGCAGATTTCTAGAAAACTTATCTTACGCATTTTTGCACGGTAGGTCGTTTGTAAACTCTGAATAGTCCACTTCCGTATTGCGTACCAGTTGTTGCTTGACGCGACCTAGTTCCCAAGCAATAAAATAATTAAAATTTTACTGACCATTTTGGATGAAGCCAGATTTCTGGAAAACTGGTCACACGATTTTTTGCACGATGAGTGTTTTTTAATCCCTAGATGGTGGACTTCCATAGTCTGTATCGCTGATTGCTTGACGTGACCTAGTTTAAAAGATATAAAGAATCCCAGATTTTTCTGACCATTTTGGATGAAGACAGATTTCTGGAAAACTGGTCACACGATTTTTTGCACGGTGAGTGTTTTTTAATCCCTAGGTGGTGCACTTATATAGTCTGTATCGCTTATTGCTTGACGTGACCTAGTTTCCAAGATATAAACTGGTCACACGATTTTTTGCACGGTGAGTGTTTTCTGATCCCTAGATGGTCCACTTCCATAATCTATATCGGTTATTGCTTGACGCGACCTAGTTTCCAAGCAATAAAATAATTAAAATTTTCCTGACCATTTTGGATGAAGCCAGATTTCTGGAAAACTGGTCCCACGATTTTTTGCACGGTGAGTGTTTTCTGATCCCTAGATGGTCCACTTCCATAATCTATATCGGTTATTGCTTGACACGACCTAGTTTCCAAGCAATAAAATAATTAAAATTTTCCTGGCCATTTTGGATGAAGCCAGATTTCTGGAAAACTGGTCACACGATTTTTTGCACGTGAGTGTTTTCTGGTCCCTAGATGGTCCACTTCCATAATCTATATCGGTTATTGCTTGACGGGACCTAGTTTCCAAGCAATAAAATAATTACAAATTTACTGACCATTTTGGATGAAGCCATAATTCTGGAAAACAGGTCACACGATTTTTTGCACGGTGAGTGTTTTTTAATCCCTAGATGGAGCACTTCCATAGTCTGTATTGCTTATTGCTTGACGTGACCTAGTTTCCAAGATATAAAGAATCCCAGATTTTTCTGACCATTTTGGATGAAGCCAGATTTCTGGAAAACTGGTCACACGATTTTTTGCACGGTAAGTGTTTTTTAATCTCCACCTGGTGCACTTCCATAAACTGTATCGATTATTGCTTGACGTGACCTAGTTTCCAAGATATAAAGAAACCCAGATTTTTCTGACCATTTTGGATGAAGCCAGATTTCTGGAAAACTAGTCACACGATTTATTGCACGGTGAGGGTTTTTTAATCCATAGGTGGTGGACTTCCATAATCTGTATCGGTTATTGCTTGACGCGACCTAGTTTCCAAGTAATAAAATAATTACAAATTTACTGACCATTTTGGATGAAGCCATAATTCTGGAAAACAGGTCACACGATTTTTTGCACGGTGAGTGTTTTTTAATCCCTAGATGGAGCACTTCCATAGTCTGTATTGCTTATTGCTTGACGTGACCTACTTTCCAAGATATAAAGAATCCCAGATTTTTCTGACCATTTTGGCTGAAGCCAGATTTCTGGAAAACTGGTCACACGATTTTTTGCACGGTGAGTGTTTTTTAATCTCCACCTGGTGAACTTCCATAATCTGTATCGATTATTGTTTGACATGACCTAGTTTCCAAGATATAAAGAATCCCAGATTTTTCTGACCATTTTGGATGACGCCAGATTTCTGGAAAACTGGTCACACGATTTATTGCACGGTGAGTGTTTTTTAATCCCTAGATGGTGGACTTCCATAATCTGTATCGCTTATTGCTTGACGTGACCTAGTTTCCAAGATATAAAGAATCCCAGATTTTTCTGACCATTTTGGATGAAGCCAGATTTCTGGAAAACTGGTCACACGATTTATTGCACGGTGAGTGGTTTTTAATCCCTAGATGGTGGACTTCCATAATCTGTATAGCTTGTTGCTTGACGTGACCTAGTTTCCAAGATATAAAGAATCCCAGATTTTTCTGACAATTTTGGATGAACCAGATTTCTTGAAAACTGGTCACACGATTTTTTGCACGGTGAGTGTTTTTTAATCTCCAGGTGGTGCACTTCCATAATCTGTATAGATTATTGCTTGACGCGACCTAGTTCCTAAAATATAAAGAGTTCCAGATTTTTCTGATCATTTTGGATGAAGCCACATTTCTGTAAAATTTATGTAGCGATTTTTTGGTATTTCTACGTATATTTTGCACCATTGTCAACACTCAACTTTAATGTTGGCTCTACTGATCTGATAGTAAAAATGGTACGCGCGCAATTTCTGTTGTAAAGGCGCAATTTTTTAACAAAAAGGGCGCGAAAATATATGTATATGCAAATGACAAATAATTATTTTATAAAAGCGCTAATTTTATAGTTACTAAAAGGCACTAATTTAATAGCAATGCTCCATTTTGGATGCAGCAGATTTCTAGAAAACTGATCTTACGCATTTTTACACGGTAGGTCGTTTGTAAACTCTGAATAGTCCACTTCCGTATTGTGTACCAGTTGTTGCTTGACGCGACCTAGTTTCCAAGTAATAAAATAATTACAAATTTACTGACCATTTTGGATGAAGCCATAATTCTGAAAAACAGGTCACACGATTTTAAAATAAATAAAATAATTAAAATTTTACTGACCATTTTGGATGAAGCCAGATTTCTGGAAAACTGGTCACACGATTTTTTGCACGATGAGTGTTTTTTAATCCCTAGATGGTGGACTTCCATAGTCTGTATCGCTGATTGCTTGACGTGACGTAGTTTCCAAGATATAAAGAATCCCAGATTTTTCTGACCATTTTGGATGAAGACAGATTTCTGGAAAACTGGTCACACGATTTTTTTCACGGTGAGTGTTTTTTAATCCATAGGTCGTGGACTTCCATAATCTGTATCGGTTATTGCTTGACGCGACCTAGTTTCCAAGTACTAAAATAATTACAAATTTACTGACCATTTTGGATGAAGCCATAATTCTGAAAAACAGGTCACACGATTTTTTGCACGGTGAGTGTTTTTTAATCCCTAGATGGAGCACTTCCATAGTCTGTATTGCTTATTGCTTGACGTGACCTAGTTTCCAAGATATAAAGAATCCCAGATTTTTCTGACCATTTTGGATGAAGCCAGATTTCTGAAAAACTGGTCACACGATATTTTGCACGGTAAGTGTTTTTTAATCTCCACCTGGTTCACTTCCATAAACTGTATCGATTATTGCTTGACGTGATCTAGTTTCCAAGATATAAAGAATCCCAGATTTTTCTGACCATTTTGGATGACGCCAGATTTCTGGAAAACTGGTCACACGATTTATTGCACGGTGAGTATTTTTTAATCCCTACATGGTGGACTTCCATAATCTGTATCGCTTATTGCTTGACGTGACCTAGTTTCCAAGATATAAAGAATCCCAGATTTTTCTGACCATTTTGGATGAAGCCAGATTTCTGGAAAACTGGTCACACGATTTATTGCACGGTGAGTGGTTTTTAATCCCTAGATGGTGGACTTCCATAATCTGTATAGCTTATTGCTTGACGTGACCTAGTTTCCAAGATATAAAGAATCCCAGATTTTTCTGACCATTTTGGATGAAGCCAGATTTCTGGAAAACTGGTCACACGATTTTTTGCACGGTGAGTGTTTTTTAATCTCCAGGTGGTGCACTTCCATAATCTGTATAGATTATTGCTTGACGCGACGTAGTTCCTAAAATATAAAGAGTTCCAGATTTTTCTGATCATTTTGGATGAAGCCACATTTCTGTAAATTTATGTAGCGATTTTTTTGTATTTCTACGTATATTTTGCACCACTGTCAACACTCAACTTTAATGTTGGCTCTACTGATCTGATAGTAAAAATGGTACGCGCGCAATTTCTGTTGTAAAGGCGCAATTTTTTAACAAAAAGGGCGCGAAAATATATGTATATGCAAATGACGCGTTTTTACAAATAATTATTTGATAAAAGCGCTAATTTTATAGTTACTAAAAGGCACTAATTTAATAGCAATGCTCCATTTTGGATGCAGCAGATTTCTAGAAAACTGATCTCACGCATTTTTGCACGGTAGGTCGTTTGTAAACTCTGAATAGTCCACTTCCGTATTGTGTACCAGTTGTTGCTTGACGCGACGTAGTTCCCAAGCAATAAAATAATTAAAATTTTATTGACCATTTTGGATGAAGCCAGATTTCTGGAAAACTGGTCACACGATTTTTTGCACGGTGAGTGTTTTTTAATCCCTAGATGGTGGACTTCCATAGTCTGTATCGCTTATTGCTTGACGTGACTTGCTTCCAAGATATAAAGAATCCCAGATTTTTCTGACCATTTTGGATGAAGTCAGATTTCTGGAAAACTGGTCACACGATTTTTTGCACGATGAGTGTTTTTTAATCCCTAGATGGTGGACTTCCATAGTCTGTATCGCTGATTGCTTGACGTGACCTAGTTTCCAAGATATAAAGAGTCCCAGATTTTTCTGACCATTTTGGATGAAGACAGATTTCTGGAAAACTGGTCACACGATTTTTTGCACGGTGAGTGTTTTTTAATCCCTAGGTGGTGCACTTATATAGTCTGTATCGCTTATTGCTTGACGTGACCTAGTTTCCAAGATATAAAGAATCCCAGATTTTTCTGACCATTTTGGATGAAGACAGATTTCTGGAAAACTGGTCACACGATTTTTTGCACGGTGAGTGTTTTTTAATCCCTAGATGGTGGACTTCCATAATCTGTATCGCTTATTATAAGACAGATTTCTGGAAAACTGGTCACACGATTTTTTGCACGGTGAGTGTTTTTTAATCCCTAGATGGTGGTGGTGACGTGACTTAGTTTCCAAGATATAAAGAATCCCAGATATTTCTGACCATTTTGGATGAAGCCAGATTTCTGGAAAACTGGTCACACGATTTTTTGCACGGTGAGTGTTTTCTAATCTCCAGATGGTCCACTTACATGATCTGAACCGTTTATTGCTTGACGCGAACTAGTTTCCAAGCAATAAAATAATTAAAATTTTTCTGACCATTTTGGATGAAGCCAGATTTCTGGAAAACTGGTCACACGATTTTTTGCGCGGTGAGTGTTTTTTAATCCCTAGGTGGTGCACTTCCATAGTCTGTATCGCTTATTGCTTGACGTGATCTAGTTTCCAAGACATAAAGAATCCCAGATTTTTCTGACCATTTTGGATGAAGCCAGATTTCTGGAAAACTGGTCACACGATTTTTTGCACGGAGAGTGTTTTTTAATCCCTAGATGGTGCACTTCCATAGTCTGTATTGCTTATTGCTTGACGTGACCTAGTTTCCAAGATATAAAGAATCCCAGATTTTTCTGACCATTTTGGATGAAGCCAGATTTCTGGAAAACTGGTCACACGATTTTTTGCACGGAGAGTGTTTTTTAATCCCTAGATGGTGCACTTCCATAGTCTGTATTGCTTATTGCTTGACGTGACCTAGTTTCCAAGATATAAAGAATCCCAGATTTTTCTGACCATTTTGGATGAAGCCAGATTTCTGGAAAACTGGTCACACGATTTTTTGCACGGTGAGTGTTTTTAATCCCTAGATGGTGCACTTCCATAGTCTGTATTGCTTAATGCTTGACGTGACCTAGTTTCCAAGTAATAAAATAATTACAAATTTACTGACCATTTTGGATGAAGCCAGATTTCTGGAAAACTAGTCACACGATTTTTTGCACGGTGAGTGTTTTTTAATCCCTAGAAGGTTTACTTCCATAGTCTGTATTGCTTATTGCTTGACGTGACCTAATTTCCAAGATATAAAGAATCCCACATTTTTCTGACCCTTTTGGATGAAGCCAGATTTCTGGAAAACTGGTCACACCATTTTTTGCACGGTAAGTGTTTTCTAATCTCCAGATGGTCCACTTCGATAATCTGTACCGTTTATTGCTTGACGCGAACTAGTTTCTAAGCAATAAAATAATTAAAATTTTCCTGACCACCTTGGATGAAGCCAGATTTCTGGAAAACTGGTCACACGATTTTTTGCACGGTGAGTGTTTTCTGATCTCTAGATGGTCCACTTCCATAATCTATATCGGTTATTGCTTGACGCGACCTAGTTTCCAAGCAATAAAATAATTAAAATTTTCCTGACCATTTTGGATGAAGCCAGATTTCTGGAAAACTGGTCACACGATTTTTTGCACGGTGAGTGTTTTTTAATCCCTAGATGGTGCACTTCTATAGTCTGTATCGCTTATTGCTTGACGCGACCTAGATTCCAAGTAATAAAATTATTACAAACTTACTGACCATTTTGGATGAAGCCAGATTTCTGGAAAACTGGTCACACGATTTTTTGCACGGTGAGTGTTTTTTAATCCATAGATGATGCACTTCCATTGTCTGTATCGCTTATTGCTTGACATGACCTAGTTTCCAAGATATAATGAATCCCAGATTTTTCTGACCATTTTGGATGAAACCAGATTTCTGGAAAATTGGTCACACGATTTATTGCACGGTGAGTGTTTTTTAATCCCTAGATGGTGCACTTCCATAGTCTGTATTGCTGATTGCTTGACGTGACCTAGTTTCCAAGATATAAAGAATCCCAGATTTTTCTGACCATTTTGGATGAAGCCAGATTTCTGGAAAACTGGTCACACGATTTTTTGCACGGTGAGTGTTTTCTAATCTCCAGATGTTCCACTTCCATAATCTGTACCGTTTATTGCTTGACGCGAACTAGTTTCTAAGCAATAAAATAATTAAAATTTTCCTGACCATTTTGGATGAAGCCAGATTTCTGGAAAACTGGTCACACGATTTTTTGCACGGTTAGTGTTTTCTAATCTCCAGATGGTCCACTTCCATAATCTGTAGCGTTTATTGCTTGACGCGAACTAGTTTCTAAGCAATAAAATAATTAAAATTTTCCTGACCATTTTGGATGAAGCCAGATTTCTGGAAAACTGGTCACACGATTTTTTGCACGGTGAGTGTTTTCTGATCCCTAGATGGTCCACTTCTATAATCTATATCGGTTATTGCTTGACGCGACCTAGTTTCCAAGCAATAAAATAATTAAAATTTTCCTGACCATTTTGGATGAAGCCAGATTTCTGGAAAACTGGTCACACGATTTTTTGCACGGTGAGTGTTTTCTGATCCCTAGATGGTCCACTTCCATAATCTATATCGGTTATTGCTTGACGCGACCTAGTTTCCAAGCAATAAAATAATTAAAATTTTCCTGACCATTTTGGATGAAGCCAGATTTCTGGAAAACTGGTCACACCATTATTTGCACGGTGAGTGTTTTCTAATCTCCAGATGATCCACTTCCATAATCTGTACCGTTTATTGCTTGACGCGAACTAGTTTCTAAGCAATAAAATAATTAAAATTTTCCTGACCATTTTGGATGAAGCCAGATTTCTGGAAAACTGGTCACACGATTTTTTTGCACGGTGAGTGTTTTCTGATCCCTAGATGGTCCACTTCCATAATCTATATCGGTTATTGCTTGACGCGACCTAGTTTCCAAGCAATAAAATAATTAAAATTTTCATGACCATTTTGGATGAAGCCAGATTTCTGGAAAACTGGTCACACGATTTTTTGCACGGTGAGTGTTTTTTAATCCCTAGGTGGTGCACTTCCATAGTCTGTATCAATTATTGCTTGACGTGACCTAGTTTCCAAGATATAAAGAATCCCAGATTTTTCTTACCATTTTGGATGAAGCCAGATTTCTGGAAAACTGGTCACACGATTTTTTGCACGGTGAGTGTTTTTTAATCCCTAGATGGTGGACTTCCATAGTCTGTATCGCTTATTGCTTGATGTGACCTAGTTTCCAAGATATAGAGAATCCCAGATTGTTCTGACCATTTTGGATGAAGCCAGATTTCTGGAAAACTGGTCACACGATTTTTTGCACGGTGAGTGTTTTCTAATCTCCAGATGGTCCACTTCCATAATCTGTACCGTTTATTGCTTGACGCGAACTAGTTTCTAAGCAATAAAATAATTAAAATTTTCCTGACCATTTTGGATGAAGCCAGATTTCTGGAAAACTGGTCACACGATTTTTTGCACGGTGAGTGTTTTCTGATCCCTAGATGGTCCACTTCCATAATCTATATCGGTTATTGCTTGACGCGACCTAGTTTCCAAGCAATAAAATAATTAAAATTTTCCTGACCATTTTGGATGAAGCCAGATTTCTGGAAAACTGGTCACACGATTTTTTGCACCGTGAGTGTTTTCTGATCCCTAGATGGTCCACTTCCATAATCTATATCGGTTATTGCTTGACGCGACCTAGTTTCCAAGCAATAAAATAATTAAAATTTTCCTGACCATTTTGGATGAAGCCAGATTTCTGGAAAACTGGTCACACCATTTTTTGCACGGTGAGTGTTTTCTAATCTCCAGATGGTTCACTTCCATAATCTGTACCGTTTATTGCTTGGCGCGAACTAGTTTCTAAGCAATAAAATAATTAAAATTTTTCTGACCATTTTGGATGAAGCCAGATTTCTGGAAAACTGGTCACACGATCTTTTGCACGGTGAGTGTTTTCTGATCCCTAGATGGTCCACTTCCATAATCTATATCGGTTATTGCTTGACGCGACCTAGTATCCAAGCAATAAAATAATTAAAATTTTCCTGACCATTTTGGATGAAGCCAGATTTCTGGAAAACTGGTCACACGATTTTTTGCACGGTGAGTGTTTTTTAATCCCTAGGTGGTGCACTTCGAAAGTCTGTATCGCTTATTGCTTGACGTGACCTAGTTTCCAAGATATAAAGAATCCCAGATTTTTCTGACCATTTTGGATGAAGCCAGATTTCTGGAAAACTGGTCACACGATATTTTGCACGGTGAGTGTGTTCTAATTTCCAGATGGTCCACTTCCATAATCAGTACCGTTTATTGCTTGACGCGAACTAGTTTCTAAGCAATAAAATAATTAAAATTTTCCTGACCATTTTGGATGAAGCCAGATTTCTGGAAAACTGGTCACACGATTTTTTGCACCGTGAGTGTTTCCTGATCCCTGGATGGTCCACTTCCACAATCTATATCGGTTATTGCTTGACGCGACCTAGTTTCCAAGCAATAAAATAATTAAAATTTTCCTGACCATTTTGGATGAAGCCAGATTTCTGGAAAACTGGTCACACGATTTTTTGCACGGTGAGTGTTTTTTAATCCCTAGGTGGTGCACTTCCATAGTCTGTATCGCTTATTGCTTGACGTGACCTAGTTTCCAAGATATAAAGAATCCTAGATTTTTCTGACCATTTTGGATGAAGCCAGATTTCTGGAAAACTGGTCACACGATTTTTTGCACGGTGAGTGTTTTTTAATCCCTAGATGGTGGACTTCCATAGTCTGTATCGCTTATTGCTTGACGTGACCTAGTTTCCAAGATATAAAGAATCCCAGATTTTTCTGACCATTTTGGATGAAGCCAGATTTCTGGAAAACTGGTCACACGATTTTTTGCGCGGTGAGTGTTTTCTAATCTCCAGATGGTCCACTTCCATAATCTGTACCGTTTATTGCTTGACGCGAACTAGTTTCCAAGCAATAAAATAATTAAAATTTTCCTGACCATTTTGGATGAAGCTAGATTTCTGGAAAACTGGTCACACGATTTTTTGCACGGTGAGTGTTTTTTAATCCCTAGGTGGTGCACTTCCATAGTCTGTATCGCTTATTGCTCGACGTGACCTAGTTTTCAAGATATAAAGAATCCCAGATTTTTCTGACCATTTTGGATGAAGCCAGATTTCTGGAAAACTGGTCACACGATTTTTCGCATGGAGAGTGTTTTCTGATCCCTAGATGGTCCACTTCTATAATCTATATCGGTTATTGCTTGACGTGACCTAGTTTCCAAGCAATAAAATAATTAAAATTTTCCTGACCATTTTGGATGAAGCCAGATTTCTGGAAAACTGGTCACACGATTTTTTGCACGGTGAGTGTTTTTTAATCCCTAGATGGTGCACTTCCATAGTCTGTATCGCTTATTGCTTGACGTGACCTAGATTCCAAGTAATAAAATAATTACAAATTTACTGACGATTTTGGATGAAGCCAGATTTCTGGAAAACTGGTCACACGATTTTTTGCACGGTGAGTGTTTTTTAATCCCTAGATGGTGCACTTCCATAGTCTGTATTGCTTATTGCTTGACGTGACCTAGTTTCCAAGATATAAAGAATCCCAGGTTTTCTGACCATTTTGGATGAAGCCAGATTTCTGGAAAACTGGTCACACGATTTTTTGCATGGTGAGTGTTTTCTAATCTCCAGATGGTCCACTTGCATAATCTGTTGCGTTTATTGCTTGACGCGAACTAGTTTCTAAGCAATAAAATAACTAAAATTTTCCTGACCATTTTGGATGAAGCCAGTTTTCTGGAAAACTGGTCACACGATTTTTTGCACGGTGAGTGTTTTCTGATCCCTAGATGGTCCACTTCCATAATCTATATCGGTTATTGCTTGACGCGACCTAGTTTCCAAGCAATAAAATAATTAAAATTTTCCTGACCATTTTGGATGAAGCCAGATTTCTGGAAAACTGGTCACACGATTTTTTGCACGGTGAGTGTTTTCTGATCCCTAGATGGTCCACTTCTATAATCTATATCGGTTATTGCTTGACGCGACCTAGTTTCCAAGCAATAAAATAATTAAAATTTTCCTGACCATTTTGGATGAAGCCAGATTTCTGGAAAACTGGTCACACGATTTTTTGCACGGTGAGTGTTTTCTGATCCCTAGATGGTCCACTTCCATAATCTATATCGGTTATTGCTTGACGCGACCTAGTTTCCAAGCAATAAAATAATTAAAATTTTCCTGACCATTTTGAATGAAGCCAGATTTCTGGAAAACTGGTCACACGATTTTTTGCACGGTGAGTGTTTTCTGATGGTCCACTTCCATAATCTATATCGGTTATAACTTGACGCGACCTAGTTTCCAAGCAATAAAATAATTAAAATTTTCCTGACCATTTTGGATGAAGCCAGATTTCTGGAAAACTGGTCACACGATTTTTTGCACGGTGAGTGTTTTCTGATCCCTCGATGGTCCACTTCCATAATCTATATCGGTTATTGCTTGACGCGACCTATTTTCCAAGCAATAAAATAATTAAAATTTTCCTGACCATTTTGGATGAAGCCAGATTTCTGGAAAACTGGTCACACGATTTTTTGCACGGTGAGTGTTTTCTGATCCCTAGATGGTCCACTTCCATAATCTATATCGGTTATTGCTTGACGCGACCTAGTTTCCAAGCAATAAAATAATTAAAATTTTCCTGACCATTTTGGATGAAGCCAGATTTCTGGAAAACTGGTCACACGATTTTTTGCACGGTGAGTGTTTTCTGATCCCTAGATGGTCCACTTCCATAATCTATATCGGTTATTGCTTGACGCGACCTAGTTTCCAAGCAATAAAATAATTAAAATTTTCCTGACCATTTTGGATGAAGCCAGATTTCTGGAAAACTGGTCACACGATTTTTTGCACGGTGAGTGTTTTCTGATCCCTAGATGGTCCACTTCCATAATCTATATCGGTTATTGCTTGACGCAGCATAGTTTCCAAGCAATAAAATAATTAAAATTTTCCTGACCATTTTGGATGAAGCCAGATTTCTGGAAAACTGGTCACACAATTTTTTGCACGGTGAGTGTTTTCTAATCTCCAGATGGTTCACTTCCATAATCATTAACGTTTATTGCTTGACGCGAACTAGTTTCTAAGCAATAAAATAATTAAAATTTTCCTGACCATTTTGGATGAAGCCAGATTTCTGGAAAACTGGTCACACGATTTTTTGCACGGTGAGTGTTTTCTGATCCCTAGATGGTCCACTTCCATAATCTATATCGGTTATTGCTTGACGCGACCTAGTTTCCAAGCAATAAAATAATTAAAATTTTCCTGACCATTTTGGATGAAGCCAGATTTCTGGAAAACTGGTCACACGATTTTTTGCACGGTGAGTGTTTTCTGATCCCTAGATGGTCCACTTCCATAATCTATATAGGTTATTGCTTGATACGACCTAGTTTCCAAGCAATAAAATAATTAAAATTTTCCTGACCATTTTGGATGAAGCCAGATTTCTGGAAAACTGGTCACACGATTTTTTGACGCGACCTAGTTTCCAAGCAATAAAAAGATTAAAATTTTCCTGACCATTTTGGATGAAGCCAGATTTCTGGAAAACTGGTCACACCATTTTTTGCACGGTGAGTGTTTTCTAATTTCCAGATGGTCCACTTCCATAATCTGTACCGTTTATTGCTTGACGCGAACTAGTTTCTAAGCAATAAAATAATTAAAATTTTCTTGACTATTTTGGATGAAGCCAGATTTCTGGAAAACTGGTCACACGATTTTTTACATGGTGAGTGTTTTCTGATCCCTAGATGGTCCACTTCCATAATCTATATCGGTTATTGCTTGACGCGACCTAGTTTCCAAGCAATAAAATAATTAAAATTTTCCTGACCATTTTGGATGAAGCCAGATTTTTGGAAAACTGGTCACACCATTTTTTGCACGGTGAGTGTTTTCTAATCTCCAGATGATCCACTTCCATAATCTGTACCGTTTATTGCTTGACGCGAACTAGTTTCTAAGCAATAAAATAATTAAAATTTTCCTGACCATTTTGGATGAAGCCAGATTTCTGGAAAACTGGTCACACGATTTTTTTGCACGGTGAGTGTTTTCTGATCCCTAGATGGTCCACTTCCATAATCTATATCGGTTATTGCTTGACGCGACCTAGTTTCCAAGCAATAAAATAATTAAAATTTTCATGACCATTTTGGATGAAGCCAGATTTCTGGAAAACTGGTCACACGATTTTTTGCACGGTGAGAGTTTTTTAATCCCTAGGTGGTGAACTTCCATAGTCTGTATCGCTTATTGCTTGACGTGACCTAGTTTCCAAGATATAAAGAATCCCAGATTGTTCTGACCATTTTGGATGAAGCAGATTTCTGGAAAACTGGTCACACGATTTTTTGCACGGTGAGTGTTTTCTAATCTCCAGATGGTCCACTTCCATAATCTGTACCGTTTATTGCTTGAGGCGAACTAGTTTCTAAGCAATAAAATAATTAAAATTTTCCTGACCATTTTGGATGAAGCCAGATTTCTGGAAAACTGGTCACACGATTTTTTGCACGGTGAGTGTTTTCTGATCCCTAGATGGTCCACTTCCATAATCTATATCGGTTATTACTTGACGCGAGCTAGTTTCCAAGCAATAAAATAATTAAAATTTTCCTGACCATTTTGGATGAAGCCAGATTTCTGGAAAACTGGTCACTCGATTTTTTGCACGGTGAGTGTTTTCTGATCCCTAGATGGTCCACTTCCATAATCTATATCGGTTATTGCTTGACGCAGCATAGTTTCCAAGCAATAAAATAATTAAAATTTTCCTGACCATTTTGGATGAAGCCAGATTTCTGGAAAACTGGTCACACAATTTTTTGCACGGTGAGTGTTTTCTAATCTCCAGATGGTTCACTTCCATAATCATTACCGTTTATTGCTTGACGCGAACTAGTTTCTAAGCAATAAAATAATTAAAATTTTCCTGACCATTTTGGATGAAGCCAGATTTCTGGAAAACTGGTCACACGATTTATTGCACGGTGAGTGTTTTCTGATCCCTAGACAGTCCACTTCCATAATCTATATCGGTTATTGCTTGACGCGACCTAGTTTCCAAGCAATAAATTAATTAAAATTTTCCTGACCATTTTGGATGAAGCCAGATTTCTGGAAAACTGGTCACACGATTTTTTGCACGGTGAGTGTTTTTTAATCCCTAGGTGGTGCACTTCGAAAGTCTGTATCGCTTATTGCTTGACGTGACCTAGTTTCCAAGATATAAAGAATCCCAGATTTTTCTGACCATTTTGGATGAAGCCAGATTTCTGGAAAACTGGTCACACGATATTTTGCACGGTGAGTGTGTTCTAATTTCCAGATGGTCCACTTCCATAATCAGTACCGTTTATTGCTTGACGCGAACTAGTTTCTAAGCAATAAAATAATTAAAATTTTCCTGACCATTTTGGATGAAGCCAGATTTCTGCAAAACTGGTCACACGATTTTTTGCACCGTGAGTGTTTCCTGATCCCTGGATGGTCCACTTCCATAATCTATATCGGTTATTGCTTGACGCGACCTAGTTTCCAAGCAATAAAATAATTAAAATTTTCCTGACCATTTTGGATGAAGCCAGATTTCTGGAAAACTGGTCACACCATTTTTTGCACGGTGAGTGTTTTCTAATCTCCAGATGATCCACTTCCATAATCTGTACCGTTTATTGCTTGACGCGAACTAGTTTCTAAGCAATAAAATAATTAAAATTTTCCTGACCATTTTGGATGAAGCCAGATTTCTGGAAAACTGGTCACACGATTTTTTTGCACGGTGAGTGTTTTCTGATACCTAGATGGTCCACTTCCATAATCTATATCGGTTATTGCTTGACGCGACCTAGTTTCCAAGCAATAAAATAATTAAAATTTTCATGACCATTTTGGATGAAGCCAGATTTCTGGAAAACTGGTCACACGATTTTTTGCACGGTGAGTGGTTTTTAATCCCTAGGTGGTGCACTTCCATAGTCTGTATCGCTTATTGCTTGACGTGACCTAGTTTCCAAGATATAAAGAATCCCAGATTGTTCTGACCATTTTGGATGAAGCCAGATTTCTGGAAAACTGGTCACACGATATTTTGCACGGTGAGTGTGTTCTAATTTCCAGATGGTCCACTTCCATAATCAGTACCGTTTATTGCTTGACGCGAACTAGTTTCTAAGCAATAAAATAATTAAAATTTTCCTGACCATTTTGGATAAAGCCAGATTTCTGGAAAACTGGTCACACGATTTTTTGCACGGTGAGTGTTTTCTGATCCCTAGATGGTCCACTTCCATAATCTATATCGGTTATTGCTTGACGCGACCTAGTTTCCAAGCAATAAAATAATTAAAATTTTCCTGACCATTTTGGATGAAGCCAGATTTCTGGAAAACTGGTCACACGATTTTTTGCACGGTGAGTGTTTTTTATTCCCTAGGTGGTGCACTTCGAAAGTCTGTATCGCTTATTGCTTGACGTGACCTAGTTTCCAAGATATAAAGAATCCCAGATTTTTCTGACCATTTTGGATGAAGCCAGATTTCTGGAAAACTGGTCACACGATATTTTGCACGGTGAATGTGTTCTAATTTCCAGATGGTCCACTTCCATAATCAGTACCGTTTATTGCTTGACGCGAACTAGTTTCTAAGCAATAAAATAATTAAAATTTTCCTGACCATTTTGGATAAAGCCAGATTTCTGGAAAACTGGTCACACGATTTTTTGCACGGTGAGTGTTTTCTGATCCCTAGATGGTCCACTTCCATAATCTATATCGGTTATTGCTTGACGCGACCTAGTTTCCAAGCAATAAAATATTTAAAATTTTCCTGACCATTTTGGATGAAGCCAGATTTCTGGAAAACTGGTCACACGATTTTTTGCACGGTGAGTGTTTTTTAATCCCTAGGTGGTGCACTTCGAAAGTCTGTATCGCTTATTGCTTGATGTGACCTAGTTTCCAAGATATAAAGAATCCCAGATTTTTCTGACCATTTTGGATGAAGCCAGATTTCTGGAAAACTGGTCACACGATTTTTTGCGCGGTGAGTGTTTTCTAATCTCCAGATGGTCCACTTCCATAATCTGTACCGTTTATTGCTTGACGCGAACTAGTTTCCAAGCAATAAAATTATTAAAATTTTCCTGGCCATTTTGGATGAAGCTAGATTTCTGGAAAACTGGTCACACGATTTTTTGCACGGTGAGTGTTTTTTAATCCCTAGGTGGTGCACTTCCATAGTCTGTATCGCTTATTGCTTGACGTGACCTTGTTTTCAAGATATAAAGAATCCCAGATTTTTCTGACCATTTTGGATGAAGACAGATTTCTGGAAAACTGGTCACACGATTTTTCGCACGGTGAGTGTTTTCTGATCCCTAGATGGTCCACTTCTATAATCTATATCGGTTATTGCTTGACGCGACCTAGTTTCCAAGCAATAAAATAATTAAAATTTTCCTGACCATTTTGGATGAAGCCAGATTTCTGGAAAACTGGTCACACGATTTTTTGCACGGTGAGTGTTTTCTGATCCCTAGATGGTCCACTTCCATAATCTATATCGGTTATTGCTTGACGCGACCTAGTTTCCAAGCAATAAAATAATTAAAATTTTCCTGACCATTTTGGATGAAGCCAGATTTCTGGAAAACTGGTCACACCATTTTTTGCACGGTGAGTGTTTTCTAATCTCCAGATGGTTCACTTCCATAATCTGTACCGTTTATTGCTTGACGCGAACTAGTTTCTAAGCAATAAAATAATTAAAATTTTCCTGACCATTTTGGATGAAGCCAGATTTCTGGAAAACTGGTCACACGATTTTTTGCACGGTGAGTGTTTTCTGATCCCTAGACGGTCCACTTCCATAATCTATATCGGTTATTGCTTGACGCGACCTAGTTTCCAAGCAATAAAATAATTAAAATTTTCCTGACCATTTTGCATGAAGCCAGATTTCTGGAAAACTGGTCACACGATTTTTTGCACGGTGAGTGTTTTTTAATCCCTAGGTGGTGCACTTCGAAAGTCTGTATCGCTTATTGCTTGACGTGACCTAGTTTCCAAGATATAAAGAATCCCAGATTTTTCTGACCATTTTGGATGAAGCCAGATTTCTGGAAAACTGGTCACACGATATTTTGCACGGTGAGTGTGTTCTAATTTCCAGATGGTCCACTTCCATAGTCAGTACCGTTTATTGCTTGACGCGAACTAGTATCTAAGCAATAAAATAATTAAAATTTTCCTGACCATTTTGGATAAAGCCAGATTTCTGGAAAACTGGTCACACGATATTTTGCACGGTGAGTGTTTTCTGATCCCTAGATGGTCCACTTCCATAATCTATATCGGTTATTGCTTGACGCGACCTAGTTTCCAAGCAATAAAATAATTAAAATTTTCCTGACCATTTTGGATGAAGCCAGATTTCTGGAAAACTGGTCACACCATTTTTTGCACGGTGAGTGTTTTTTAATCTCCAGATGGTTCACTTCCATAATCTGTACCGTTTATTGCTTGACGCGAACTAGTTTCTAAGCAATAAAATAATTAAAATTTTCCTGACCATTTTGGATGAAGCCAGATTTCTGGAAAACTGGTCACACGATTTTTTGCACGGTGAGTGTTTTCTGATCCCTAGACGGTCCACTTCCATAATCTATATCGGTTATTGCTTGACGCGACCTAGTTTCCAAGCAATAAAATAATTAAAATTTTCCTGACCATTTTGGATGAAGCCAGATTTCTGGAAAACTGGTCACACGATTTTTTGCACGGTGAGTGTTTTTTAATCCCTAGGTGGTGCACTTCGAAAGTCTGTATCGCTTATTGCTTGACGTGACCTAGTTTCCAAGATATAAAGAATCCCAGATTTTTCTGACCATTTTTTGGATGAAGCCAGATTTCTGGAAAACTGGTCACACGATTTTTTGCACGGTGAGTGTTTTCTGATCCCTAGATGGTCCACTTCCATAATCTATATCGGTTATTGCTTGACGCGACCTAGTTCCTAAGATATAAAGAATCCCAGATTTTTCTGACCATTTTGGATGAAGCCAGATTTCTGGAAAACTGGTCACACGATTTTTTGCACGGTGAGTGTTTTTTAATCTCCAGATGGTCCACTTCCATAATCAGTACCGTTTATTGCTTGACGCGAACTAGTTTCTAAGCAATAAAATAATTTAAATTTCCCTGACCATTTTGGATGAAGCCAGATTTCTGGAAAACTGGTCACACGATTTTTCGCACGGTGAGTGTTTTCTGATCCCTAGATGGTCCACTTCTATAATCTATATCGGTTATTGCTTGATGCGACCTAGTTTCCAAGCAATAAAATAATTAAAATTTTCCTGACCATTTTGGATGAAGCCAGATTTCTGGAAAACTGGTCACACGATTTTTTGCACGGTGAGTGTTTTTTAATCCCTAGGTGGTGCACTTCCATAGTCTGTATCGCTTATTGCTTGACGTGACCTAGTTTCCAAGATATAAAGAATCCCAGATTTTTCTGACCATTTTGGATGAAGCCAGATTTCTGGAAAACTGGTCACACGATTTTTTGCACGGTGAGTGTTTTTTAATCCCTAGATGGTGGACTTCCATAGTCTGTATCGCTTATTGCTTGACGTGACCTAGTTTCCAAGATATAAAGAATCCCAGATTTTTCTGACCATTTTGGATGAAGCCAGATTTCTGGAAAACTGGTCACACGATTTTTTGCGCGGTGAGTGTTTTCTAATCTCCCGATGGTCCACTTCCATAATCTGTACCGTTTATTGCTTGACGCGAACTAGTTTCCAAGCAATAAAATTATTAAAATTTTCCTGATCATTTTGGATGAAGCTATATTTCTGGAGAACTGGTCACACGATTTTTTGCACGGTGAGTGTTTTTTTAATCCCTAGGTGGTGCACTTCCATAGTCTGTATCGCTTATTGCTTGACGTGACCTAGTTTTCAAGATATAAAGAATTACAGATTTTTCTGACCATTTTGGATGAAGCCAGATTTCTGGAAAACTGGTCACACGATTTTTCGCACGGTGAGTGTTTTCTGATCCCTAGATGGTCCACTTCTATAATCTATATAGGTTATTGCTTGACGCGACCTAGTTTCCAAGCAATAAAATAATTAAAATTTTCCTGACCATTTTGGATGAAGCCAGATTTCTGGAAAACTGGTCACACGATTTTTTGCACGGTGAGTGTTTTCTGATCCCTAGATGGTCCACTTCCATAATCTATATCGGTTATTGCTTGACGCGACCTAGTTTCCAAGCAATAAAATAATTAAAATTTTCCTGACCATTTTGGATGAAGCCAGATTTCTGGAAAACTGGTCACACGATTTTTTGCACGGTGAGTGTTTTTAATCCCTAGATGGTGCACTTCCATAGTCTGTATCGCTTATTGCTTGACGTGACCTAGATTCCAAGTAATAAAATAATTACAAATTTACTGACGATTTTGGATGAAGCTAGATTTCTGGAAAACTGGTCACACGATTTTTTGCACGGTGAGTGTTTTTTAATCCCTAGATGGTGCACTTCCATAGTCTGTATTGCTTATTGCTTGACGTGACCTAGTTTCCAAGATATAAAGAATCCCAGGTTTTTCTGACCATTTTGGATGAAGCCAGATTTCTGGATAACTGGTCACACGATTTTTTGCACGCTGCGTGTTTTCTGATCCCTAGATGGTCCACTTCCATAATCTATATCGGTTATTGCTTGACGCGACCTAGTTTCCAAGCAATAAAATAATTAAAATTTTTCTGACCATTTTGGATGAAGCCAGATTTCTGGAAAACTGGTCACACGATTTTTTGCACGGTGAGTGTTTTCTGATCCCTAGATGGTCCACTTCCATAATGTATATCGGTTATTGCTTGACGCGACCTAGTTTCCAAACAATAAAATAATTAAAATTTTCCTGACCATTTTGGATGAAGCCAGATTTCTGGAAAACTGGTCACACGATTTTTTGCACGGTGAGTGTTTTCTGATCCCTAGATGGTCCACTTCCATAATCTATATCGGTTATTGCTTGACGCGACCTAGTTTGCAAGCAATAAAATAATTAAAACTTTCCTGACCATTTTGGATGAAGCCAGATTTCTGGAAAACTGGTCACACGATTTTTTGCACCGTGAGTGTTTTCTGATCCCTGGATGGTCCACTTCCATAATCTATATCGGTTATTGCTTGACGCGACCTAGTTTCCAAGCAATAAAATAATTAAAATTTTCCTGACCATTTTGGATGAAGCCAGATTTCTGGAAAACTGGTCACACGATTTTTTGCACGGTGAGTGTTTTTTAATCCCTAGATGGTGGACTTCCATAGTCTGTATCGCTTATTGCTTGACGTGACCTAGTTTCCAAGATATAAAGAATCCCAGATTTTTCTGACCATTTTGGATGAAGCCAGATTTCTGGAAAACTGGTCACACGATTTTTTGCGCGGTGAGTGTTTTCTAATCTCCAGATGGTCCAATTCCATAATCTGTACCGTTTATTGCTTGACGCGAACTAGTTTCCAAGCAATAAAATAATTAAAATTTTCCTGACCATTTTGGATGAAGCTAGATTTCTGGAAAACTGGTCACACGATTTTTTGCACTGTGAGTGTTTTGTAATCCCTAGGTGGTGCACTTCCATAGTCTGTATCGCTTATTGCTTGACGTGACCTAGTTTCCAAGATATAAAGAATCCCAGATTTTTCTGACCATTTTGGATGAAGCCAGATTTCTGGAAAACAGGTCACACGATTTTTCGCACGGTGAGTGTTTTCTGATCCCTAGATGGTCCGCTTTTATAATCTATATCGGTTATTGCTTGACGCGACCTAGTTTCCAAGCAATAAAATAACTAAAATTTTCCTGACCATTTTGGATGAAGCCAGATTTCTGGAAAACTGGTCACACGTTTTTTTGCACGGTGAGTGTTTTCTGATCCGTAAATGGTCCACTTCCATAATCTATATCGGTTATTGCTTGACGCGACCTAGTTTCCAAGCAATAAAATAATTAAAATTTTCCTGACCATTTTGGATGAAGCCAGATTTCTGGAAAACTGGTCACACGATTTTTTGCACGGTGAGTGTTTTTTAATCCCTAGATGGTACACTTCCTTAGTCTGTATCGCTTATTGCTTGACGTGACCTAGATTCCAAGTAATAAAATAATTACAAATTTACTGACCATTTTGGATGAAGCCAGATTTCTGGAAAACTGGTCACACGATTTTTTGCACGGTGAGTGTTTTTTAATCCCTAGATGGTGGACTTCCATAGTCTGTATCGCTTATTGCTTGACGTGACCTAGTTTCTAAGATATAAAGAATCCCAGATTTTTCTGACCATTTTGGATGAAGCCAGATTTCTGGAAAACTGGTCACACGATTTTTTGCGCGGTGAGTGTTTTCTAATCTCTAGATGGTCCAATTCCATAATCTGTACCGTTTATTGCTTGACGCGAACTAGTTTCCAAGCAATAAAATAATTAAAATTTTCCTGACCATTTTGGATGAAGCTAGATTTCTGGAAAACTGGTCACACGATTTTTTGCACGGTGAGTGTTTCGTAATCACTAGGTGGTGCACTTCCATAGTCTGTATTGCTTATTGCTTGACGTGACCTAGTTTCCAAGATATAAAGAATCCCAGATTTTTCTGACCATTTTGGATGAAGCCAGATTTCTGGAAAACTGGTCACACGATTTTTTGCACGGTGAGTATTTTCTAATATCCAGATTCTTCCATAATCTGTAGCGTTTATTGCTTGACGCGAACTAGTTTCTAAGCAATAAAATAATTAAAATTTTCCTGACCATTTTGGATGAAGCCAGATTTCTGGAAAACTGGTCATACGATTTTTTGCACGGTGAGTGTTTTCTGATCCCTAGATGGTCCACTTCCATAATCTATATCGGTTATTGCTTGACGCGACCTAGTTTCCAAGCAATAAAATAATTAAAATTTTCCTGACCATTTTGGATGAAGCCAGATTTCTGGAAAACTGGTCACACGATTTTTTGCACGGTGAGTGTTTTCTGATCCCTAGATGGTCCACTTCCATAATATATATCGGTTATTGCTTGACGCGACCTAGTTTCCAAGCAATAAAATAATTAAAATTTTCCTGACCATTTTGGATGAAGCTAGATTTCTGGAAAACTGGTCACACGATTTTTTGCACGGTGAGTGTTTTCTAGGTGGTGCACTTCCATAGTCTGTATCGCTTATTGCTTGACGTGACCTAGTTTCCAAGATATAAAGAATCCCAGATTTTTCTGGCCATTTTGGATGCAGCCAGATTTCTGGAAAACAGGTCACACGATTTTTCGCACGGTGAGTGTTTTCTGATCCCTAGATGGTCCGCTTTTATAATCTATATCGGTTATTGCTTGACGCGACCTAGTTTCCAAGCAATAAAATAACTAAAATTTTCCTGACCATTTTGGATGAAGCCAGATTTCTGGAAAAATGGCCACACGATTTTTTGCACGGTGAGTGTTTTCTGATCCCTAAATGGTCCACTTCCATAATCTATATCGGTTATTGCTTGACGCGACCTAGTTTCCAAGCAATAAAATAACTAAAATTTTCCTGACCATTTTGGATGAAGCTAGATTTCTGGAAAACTGGTCACACGATTTTTTGCACGGTGAGTGTTTTCTAGGTGGTGCACTTCCATAGTCTGTATCGCTTATTGCTTGACGTGACCTAGTTTCCAAGATATAAAGAATCCCAGATTTTTCTGACCATTTTGGATGCAGCCAGATTTCTGGAAAACAGGTCACACGATTTTTCGCACGGTGAGTGTTTTCTGATCCCTAGATGGTCCGCTTTTATAATCTATATCGGTTATTGCTTGACGTGACCTAGATTCCAAGTAATAAAATAATTACAAATTTACTGACCATTTTGGATAAAGCCAGATTTCTGGAAAACTGGTCACACGATTTTTTGCACGGTGAGTGTTTTTTAATCCCTAGATGGTGCACTTCCATAGTCTGTATTGCTTATTGCTTGACGTGACCTAGTTTCCAAGATATAAAGAATCCCAGATTTTTCTGACCATTTTGGATGAAGCCAGATTTCTGGAAAACTGGTCACACGATTTTTTGCACGGTGAGTGTTTTCTAATCTCCAGATGGTCCACTTCCATAATATGTAGCGTTTATTGCTTGACGCGAACTAGTTTCTAAGCAATAAAATAATTAAAATTTTCCTGACCATTTTGGATGAAGCCAGATTTCTGGAAAACTGGTCATACGATTTTTTGCACGGTGAGTGTTTTCTGATCCCTAGATGGTCCACTTCCATAATCTATATCGGTTATTGCTTGACGCGACCTAGTTTCCAAGCAATAAAATAATTAAAATTTTCCTGACCATTTTGGATGAAGCCAGATTTCTAGAAAACTGGTCACACGATTTTTTGCACGGTGAGTGTTTTCTGATGGTCCACTTCCATAATCTATATCGGTTATAACTTGACGCGACCTAGTTTCCAAGCAATAAAATAATTTAAATTTTCCTGACCATTTTGGATGAAGCTAGATTTCTGGAAAACTGGTCACACGATTTTTTGCACGGTGAGTGTTTTCTGATCCCTCGATGGTCCACTTCCATAATCTATATCGGTTATTGCTTGACGCGACCTAGTTTCCAAGCAATAAGATAATTAAAATTTTCCTGACCATTTTGGATGAAGCCAGATTTCTGGAAAACTGGTCACACGATTTTTTGCACGGTGAGTGTTTTCTGATCCCTAGATGGTCCACTTCCATAATCTATATCGGTTATTGCTTGACACGACCTAGTTTCCAAGCAATAAAATAATTATAATTTTCCTGACCATTTTGGATGAAGCCAGATTGCTGGAAAATTGGTCACAAGATTTTTTGCACTGTGAGTGTTTTCTGATCCCTAGATGGTCCACTTCCATAATCTATATCGGTTATTGCTTGACACGACCTAGTTTCCAAGCAATAAAATAATTAAAATTTTCCTGACCATTTTGGATGAAGCCAGATTTCTGGAAAACTGGTCACACGATTTTTTGCACGGTGAGTGTTTTCTGGTCCCTAGATGGTCCACTTCCATAATCTATATCGGTTATTGCTTGACACGACCTAGTTTCCCAGCAATAAAATAATTAAAGTTTTCCTGACCATTTTGGATGAAGCAAGATTTCTGGAAAACTGGTCACACCATTTTTTGCACGGTGAGTGTTTTCTAATCTCCAGATGGTCCACTTCCATAATCTGTACCGTTTATTGCTTGACGCGAACTAGTTTCTAAGCAATAAAATAATTACAATTTTCCTGACCATTTTGTATGAAGCCAGATTTCTGGAAAACTGGTCACACGATTTTTTGCACGGTGAGTGTTTTTTAATCCCTAGGTGGTGCACTTCCAAAGTCTGTATCGCTTATTGCTTGACGTGACCTAGTTTCCAAGATATAAAGAATCCCAGATTTTTCTGACCATTTTGGATGAAGCCAGATTTCTGGAAAACTGGTCACACGATTTTTTGCACGGTGAGTGTTTTCTAATTTCCAGATGGTCCACTTCCATAATCTGTACCATTTATTGCTTGACGCGAACTAGTTTCTAAGCAATAAAATAATTAAAATTTTCCTGACCATTTTGGATGAAGCCAGATTTCTGGAAAACTGGTCACACGATTTTTTGCACGGTGAGTGTTTTCTGATCCCTAGATGGTCCACTTCCATAATCTGTATCGGTTATTGTTTGACGCGACCTAGTTTCCAAGCAATAAAATAATTAAAATTTTCCTGACCATTTTGGATGAAGCCAGATTTCTAGAAAACTGGTCACACGATTTTTTGCACGGTGAGTGTTTTCTGATCCCTAGATGGTCCACTTCTATAATCTATATCGGTTATTGCTTGACGCGACCTAGTTTCCAAGCAATAAAATATTTAAAATTTTCCTGACCATTTTGGATGAAGCCAGATTTCTGGAAAACTGGTCACACGATTTTTTGCACGGTGAGTGTTTTCTGATCCCTAGATGGTCCACTTCCATAATATATATCGGTTATTGCTTGACGCGACCTAGTTTCCAAGCAATAAAATAATTAAAATTTTCCTGACCATTTTGGATGAAGCCAGATTTCTGGAAAACTGGTCACACGATTTTTTGCACGGTGAGTGTTTTCTGATGGTCCACTTCCATAATCTATATCGGTTATAACTTGACGCGACCTAGTTTCCAAGCAATAAAATAATTTAAATTTTCCTGACCATTTTGGATGAAGCTAGATTTCTGGAAAACTGGTCACACGATTTTTTGCACGGTGAGTGTTTTCTGATCCCTCGATGGTCCACTTCCATAATCTATATCGGTTATTGCTTGACGCGACCTAGTTTCCAAGCAATAAGATAATTAAAATTTTCCTGACCATTTTGGATGAAGCCAGATTTCTGGAAAACTGGTCACACGATTTTTTGCACGGTGAGTGTTTTCTGATCCCTAGATGGTCCACTTCCATAATCTATATCGGTTATTGCTTGACGCGACCTAGTTTCCAAGCAATAAAATAATTATAATTTTCCTGACCATTTTGGATGAAGCCAGATTGCTGGAAAATTGGTCACAAGATTTTTTGCACTGTGAGTGTTTTCTGATCCCTAGATGGTCCACTTCCATAATCTATATCAGTTATTGCTTGACACGACCTAGTTTCCAAGCAATAAAATAATTAAAATTTTCCTGACCATTTTGGATGAAGCCAGATTTCTGGAAAACTGGTCACACGATTTTTTGCACGGTGAGTGTTTTCTGGTCCCTAGATGGTCCACTTCCATAATCTATATCGGTTATTGCTTGACGCGACCTAGTTTCCCAGCAATAAAATAATTAAAGTTTTCCTGACCATTTTGGATGAAGCCAGATTTCTGGAAAACTGGTCACACCATTTTTTGCACGGTGAGTGTTTTCTAATCTCCAGATGGTCCACTTCCATAATCTGTACCGTTTATTGCTTGACGCGAACTAGTTTCTAAGCAATAAAATAATTACAATTTTCCTGACCATTTTGGATGAAGCCAGATTTCTGGAAAACTGGTCACACGATTTTTTGCACGGTGAGTGTTTTTTAATCCCTAGGTGGTGCACTTCCAAAGTCTGTATCGCTTATTGCTTGACGTGACCTAGTTTCCAAGATATAAAGAATCCCAGATTTTTCTGACCATTTTGGATGAAGCCAGATTTCTGGAAAACTGGTCACACGATTTTTTGCACGGTGAGTGTTTTCTAATTTCCAGATGGTCCACTTCCATAATCTGTACCATTTATTGCTTGACGCGAACTAGTTTCTAAGCAATAAAATAATTAAAATTTTCCTGACCATTTTGGATGAAGCCAGATTTCTGGAAAACTGGTCACACGATTTTTTGCACGGTGAGTGTTTTCTGATCCCTAGATGGTCCACTTCCATAATCTGTATCGGTTATTGCTTGACGCGACCTAGTTTCCAAGCAATAAAATAATTAAAATTTTCCTGACCATTTTGGATGAAGCCAGATCTCTGGAAAACTGGTCACACGATTTTTTGCACGGTGAGTGTTTTTTAATCCCTAGGTGGTGCACTTCCATAGTCTGTATCGCTTATTGCTTGACGTGACATAGTTTCCAAGATATAAAGAATCCCAGATTTTTCTGACCATTTTGGATGAAGCCAGATTTCTGGAAAACTGGTCACACGATTTTTTGCACGGTGAGTGTTTTCTAATCTCCAGATGGTCCACTTCCATAATCTGTAGCGTTTATTGCTTGACGCGAACTAGTTTCTAAGCAATAAAATAATTAAAATTTTCCTGACCATTTTGGATGAAGCCAGATTTCTGGAAAACTGGTCATACGATTTTTTGCACGGTGAGTGTTTTCTGATCCCTAGATGGTCCACTTCCATAATCTATATCGGTTATTGCTTGACGCGACCTAGTTTCCAAGCAATAAAATAATTAAAATTTTCCTGACCATTTTGAATGAAGCCAGATTTCTAGAAAACTGGTCACACGATTTTTTGCACGGTGAGTGTTTTCTGATCCCTAGATGGTCCACTTCTATAATCTATATCGGTTATTGCTTGACGCGACCTAGTTTCCAAGCAATAAAATATTTAAAATTTTCCTGACCATTTTGGATGAAGCCAGATTTCTGGAAAACTGGTCACACGATTTTTTGCACGGTGAGTGTTTTCTGATCCCTAGATGGTCCACTTCCATAATATATATCGGTTATTGCTTGACGCGACCTAGTTTCCAAGCAATAAAATAATTAAAATTTTCCTGACCATTTTGGATGAAGCCAGATTTCTGGAAAACTGGTCACACGATTTTTTGCACGGTGAGTGTTTTCTGATGGTCCACTTCCATAATCTATATCGGTTATAACTTGACGCGACCTAGTTTCCAAGCAATAAAATAATTAAAATTTTCCTGACCATTTTGGATGAAGCCAGATTTCTGGAAAACTGGTCACACGATTTTTTGCACGGTGAGTGTTTTCTGATCCCTCGATGGTCCACTTCCATAACCTATATCGGTTATTGCTTGACGCGACCTAGTTTCCAAGCAATAAGATAATTAAAATTTTCCTGACCATTTTGGATGAAGCCAGATTTCTGGAAAACTGGTCACACGATTTTTTGCACGGTGAGTGTTTTCTGATCCCTAGATGGTCCACTTCCATAATCTATATCGGTTATTGCTTGACGCGACCTAGTTTCCAAGCAATAAAATAATTATAATTTTCCTGACCATTTTGGATGAAGCCAGATTGCTGGAAAATTGGTCACAAGATTTTTTGCACTGTGAGTGTTTTCTGATCCCTAGATGGTCCACTTCCATAATCTGTACCATTTATTGCTTGACACGACCTAGTTTCCAAGCAATAAAATAATTAAAATTTTCCTGACCATTTTGGATGAAGCCAGATTTCTGGAAAACTGGTCACACGATTTTTTGCACGGTGAGTGTTTTCTGGTCCCTAGATGGTCCACTTCCATAATCTATATCGGTTATTGCTTGACGCGACCTAGTTTCCAAGCAATAAAATAATTAAAGTTTTCCTGACCATTTTGGATGAAGCCAGATTTCTGGAAAACTGGTCACACGATTTTTTGCATGGTTAGTGTTTTTTAATCCCTAGATGGTGGACTTCCATAGTCTGTATCGCTTATTGCTTGACGTGACCTAGTTTCCAAGATATAAAGAATCCCAGATTTTTCTGACCATTTTGGATGAAGCCAGATTTCTGGAAAACTGGTCACACGATTTTTTGCACGGTGAGTGTTTTCTAATTTCCAGATGGTCCACTTCCATAATCTGTACCATTTATTGCTTGACGCGAACTAGTTTCTAAGCAATAAAATAATTAAAATTTTCCTGACCATTTTGGATGAAGCCAGATTTCTGGAAAACTGGTCACACGATTTTTTTACGGTGAGTGTTTTCTGATCCCTAGATGGTCCACTTCCATAATCTGTATCGGTTATTGCATGACGCGACCTAGTTTCCAAGCAATAAAATAATTAAAATTTTCCTGACCATTTTGGATGAAGCCAGATTTCTGGAAAACTGGTCACACGATTTTTTGCACGGTGAGTGTTTTTTAATCCCTAGGTGGTGCACTTCCATAGTCTGTATCGCTTATTGCTTGACGTGACCTAGTTTCCAAGCAATAAAATATTTAAAATTTTCCTGACCATTTTGGATGAAGCCAGATTTCTGGAAAACTGGTCACACGATTTTTTGCACGGTGAGTGTTTTCTGATCCCTAGATGGTCCACTTCCATAATATATATCGGTTATTGCTTGACGCGACCTAGTTTCCAAGCAATAAAATAATTAAAATTTTCCTGACCATTTTGGATGAAGCCAGATTTCTGGAAAACTGGTCACACGATTTTTTGCACGGTGAGTGTTTTCTGGTCCCTAGATGGTCCACTTCCATAATCTATATCGGTTATTGCTTGACGCGACCTAGTTTCCAAGCAATAAAATAATTAAAATTTTCCTGACCATTTTGGATGAAGCCAGATTTCTGGAAAACTGGTCACACCATTTTTTGCGCGGTGAGTGTTTTCTAATCTCCAGATGGTCCACTTCCATAATCTGTACCGTTTATTTCTTGACGCGAACTAGTTTCTAAGCAATAAAATAATTACAATTTTCCTGACCATTTTGGATGAAGCCAGATTTCTGGAAAACTGGTCACACGATTTTTTGCACGGTGAGTGTTTTTTAATCCCTAGGTGGTGCACTTCCAAAGTCTGTATCGCTTATTGCTTGACGTGGCCTAGTTTCCAAGATATAAAGAATCCCAGATTTTTCTGACCATTTTGGATGAAGCCAGATTTCTGGAAAACTGGTCACACGATTTTTTGCACGGTGAGTGTTTTCTAATTTCCAGATGGTCCACTTCCATAATCTGCACCATTTATTGCTTGACGCGAACTAGTTTCTAAGCAATAAAATAATTAAAATTTTCCTGACCATTTTGGATGAAGCCAGATTTCTGGAAAACTGGTCACACGATTTTTTGCACGGTGAGTGTTTTCTGATCCCTAGATGGTCCACTTCCATAATCTATATCGGTTATTGCTTGACGCGACCTAGTATCCAAGCAATAAAATAATTAAAATTTTCCTGACCATTTCGGATGAAGCCAGATTTCTGGAAAACTGGTCACACGATTTTTTGCACGGTGAGTGTTTTTTAATCCCTAGGTGGTGCACTTCCATAGTCTGTATCGCTTATTGCTTGACGTGACCTAGTTTCCAAGATATAAAGAATCCCAGATTTTTCTGACCATTTTGGATGAAGCCAGATTTCTGGAAAACTGGTCACACGATTTTTTGCACGGTTAGTGTTTTTTAATCCCTAGATGGTGGACTTCCATAGTCTGTATCGCTTATTGCTTGACGTGACTCTAGTTTCCAAGATATAAAGAATCCCAGATTTTTCTGACCATTTTGGATGAAGCCAGATTTCTGGAAAACTGGTCACAAGATTTTTTGCACGGTGAGTGTTTTCTAATCTCCAGGTGGTCCACTTCCATAATCTGTACCGTTTATTGCTTGACGCGAACTAGTTTCCAAGCAATAAAATAATTTAAATTTTCCTGACCATTTTGGATGAAGCTAGATTTCTGGAACACTGGTCACACGATTTTTTGCACGGTGAGTGTTTTTTAAGCCCTAGGTGGTGCACTTCCATAGTCTGTATCGCTTATTGCTTGACGTGACCTAGTTTCCAAGATATAAAGAATCCCAGATTTTTCTGACCATTTTGGATGAGGCCAGATTTCTGGAAAACTGGTCACACGATTTTTCGCACGGTGAGTGTTTTCTGATCCCTAGATGGTCCACTTCTATAATCTATATCGGTTATTGCTTGACGCGAACTAGTTTCCAAGCAATAAAATAATTAAAATTTTCCTGACCATTTTGGATGAAGCCAGATTTCTGGAAAACTGGTCACACGATTTTTTGCACGGTGAGTGTTTACTGATCCCTAGATGGTCCACTTCCATAATCTATATCGGTTATTGCTTGACGCGACCTAGTTTCCAAGCCATAAAATAATTAAAATTTTCCTGACCATTTTGGATGAAGCCAGATTTCTTAAAAATGGGTTACACGATTTTTTGCACGGTGAGTGTTTTCTGATCCCTAGATGGTCCACATCTATAATCACATCTATAATCTATATCGGTTATTGCTTGACGCGACCTAGTTTCCAAGCAATAAAATAATTAAAATTTTCCTGACCATTTTGGATGAAGCCAGATTTCTGGAAAACTGGTCACACGATTTTTTGCACGGTGAGTGTTTTCTGACCCCTAGATGGTCCACTTCCATAATCTATATCGGTTATTGCTTGACGTGACCTAGATTCCAAGTAATAAAATAATTACAAATTTACTGACCATTTTGGATGAAGCCAGATTTCTGGAAAACTGGTCACACGATTTTTTGCACGGTGAGTGTTTTTTAATCCCTAGATGGTGTACTTCCATAGTCTGTATTGCTTATTGCTTGACGTGACCTAGTTTCCAAGATATAAAGAATCCCAGATTTTTCTGACCATTTTGGATGAAGCCAGATTTCTGGAAAACTGGTCACACGATGTTTTGCACAGTGAGTGTTTTCTAATCTCCAGATGGTCCACTTCCATAATCTGTAGCGTTTATTGCTTGACGCGAACTAGTTTCTAAGCAATAAAATAATTAAAATTTTCCTGACCATTTTGGATGAAGCCAGATTTCTGGAAAACTGGTCATACGATTTTTTGCACGGTGAGTGTTTTCTGATCCCTAGATGGTCCACTTCCATAATCTATATCGGTTATTGCTTGACGCGACCTAGTTTCCAAGCAATAAAATAATTAAAATTTTCCTGACCATTTTGGATGAAGCCAGATTTCTAGAAAACTGGTCACACGATTTTTTGCACGGTGAGTATTTTCTGATCCCTAGATGGTCCACTTCTATAATCTATATCGGTTATTGCTTGACGCGACCTAGTTTCCAAGCAATAAAATAATTAAAATTTTCCTGACCATTTTGGATGAAGCCAGATTTCTGGAAAACTGGTCACACGATTTTTTGCACGGTGAGTGTTTTCTGATCCCTAGATGGTCCACTTCCATAATATATATCGGTTATTGCTTGACGCGACCTAGTTTCCAAGCAATAAAATAATTAAAATTTTCCTGACCATTTTGGATGAAGCCAGATTTCTGGAAAACTGGTCACACGATTTTTTGCACGGTGAGTGTTTTCTGATGGTCCACTTCCATAATCTATATCGGTTATAACTTGACGCAACATAGTTTCCAAGCAATAAAATAATTAAAATTTTCCTGACCATTTTGGCTGAAGCCAGATTTCTGGAAAACTGGTCACACGATTTTTGCACGGTGAGTGTTTTCTGATCCCTCGATGGTCCACTTCCATAATCTATATCGGTTATTGCTTGACGCGACCTAGTTTCCAAGCAATAAAAGAATTAAAATTTTCCTGACCATTTTGGATGAAGCCAGATTTCTGGAAAACTGGACACACGATTTTTTGCACGGTGAGTGTTTTCTGATCCCTAGATGGTCCACTTCCATAATCTATATCGGTTATTGCTTGACGCGACCTAGTTTCCAAGCAATAAAATAATTATAATTTTCCTGACCATTTTGGATGAAGCCAGATTGCTGGAAAACTGGTCACACGATTTTTTGCACTGTGAGTGTTTTCTGATCCCTAGATGGTCCACTTCCATAATCTATATCGGTTATTGCTTGACGCGACCTAGTTTCCAAGCAATAAAATAATTAAAATTTTCCTGACCATTTTGGATGAAGCCAGATTTCTGGAAAACTGGTCACACCATTTTTTGCACGGTGAGTGTTTTCTAATCTCCAGATGGTCCACTTCCATAATCTGTACCGTTTATTGCTTAACGCGAACTAGTTTCTAAGCAATAAAATAATTACAATTTTCCTGACCATTTTGGATGAAGCCAGATTTGTGGAAAACTGGTCACACGATTTTCTGCACGGTGAGTGTTTTTTAATCCCTAGGTGGTGCACTTCCAAAGTCTGTATCGCTTATTGCTTGACGTGACCTAGTTTCCAAGATATAAAGAATCCCAGATTTTTCTGACCATTTTGGATGAAGCCAGATTTCTGGAAAACTGGTCACACGATTTTTGCACGGTGAGTGTTTTCTAATTTCCAGATGGTCCACTTCCATAATCTGTACCATTTATTGCTTGACGCGAACTAGTTTCTAAGCAATAAAATAATTAAAATTTTCCTGACCATTTTGGATGAAGCCAGATTTCTGGAAAACTGGTCACACGATTTTTTGCACGGTGAGTGTTTTTTAATCCCTAGGTGGTGCACTTCCAAAGTCTGTATCGCTTATTGCTTGACGTGGCCTAGTTTCCAAGATATAAAGAATCCCAGATTTTTCTGACCATTTTGGATGAAGCCAGATTTCTGGAAAACTGGTCACACGATTTTTTGCACGGTGAGTGTTTTCTAATTTCCAGATGGTCCACTTCCATAATCTGTACCATTTATTGCTTGACGCGAACTAGTTTCTAAGCAATAAAATAATTAAAATTTTCCTGACCATTTTGGATGAAGCCAGATTTCTGGAAAACTGGTCACACGATTTTTTGCACGGTGAGTGTTTTTTGATCCCTAGATGGTCCACTTCCATAATCTATATCGGTTATTGCTTGACGCGACCTAGTTTCCAAGCAATAAAATAATTAAAATTTTCCTGACCATTTCGGATGAAGCCAGATTTCTGGAAAACTGGTCACACGATTTTTTGCACGGTGAGTGTTTTTTAATCCCTAGGTGGTGCACTTCCATAGTCTGTATCGCTTATTGCTTGACGTGACCTAGTTTCCAAGATATAAAGAATCCCAGATTTTTCTGACCATTTTGGATGAAGCCAGATTTCTGGAAAACTGGTCACACGATTTTTTGCACGGTTAGTGTTTTTTAATCCCTAGATGGTGGACTTCCATAGTCTGTATCGCTTATTGCTTGACGTGACTCTAGTTTCCAAGATATAAAGTATCCCAGATTTTTCTGACCATTTTGGATGAAGCCAGATTTCTGGAAAACTGGTCACAAGATTTTTTGCACGGTGAGTGTTTTCTAATCTCCAGGTGGTCCACTTCCATAATCTGTACCGTTTATTGCTTGACGCGAACTAGTTTCCAAGCAATAAAATAATTTAAATTTTCCTGACCATTTTGGATGAAGCTAGATTTCTGGAACACTGGTCACACGATTTTTTGCACGGTGAGTGTTTTTTAAGCCCTAGGTGGTGCACTTCCATAGTCTGTATCGCTTATTGCTTGACGTGACCTAGTTTCCAAGATATAAAGAATCCCAGATTTTTCTGACCATTTTGGATGAAGCCAGATTTCTGGAAAACTGGTCACACGATTTTTCGCACGGTGAGTGTTTTCTGATCCCTAGATGGTCCACTTCTATAATCTATATCGGTTATTGCTTGACGCGAACTAGTTTCCAAGCAATAAAATAATTAAAATTTTCCTGACCATTTTGGATGAAGCCAGATTTCTGGAAAACTGGTCACACGATTTTTTGCACGGTGAGTGTTTACTGATCCCTAGATGTTCCACTTCCATAATCTATATCGGTTATTGCTTGACGCGACCTAGTTTCCAAGCCATAAAATAATTAAAATTTTCCTGACCATTTTGGATGAAGCCAGATTTCTGGAAAACTGGTCACACGATTTTTTGCACGGTGAGTATTTACTGATCCCTAGATGGTCCACTTCCATAATCTATATCGGTTATTGCTTGACGCGACCTAGTTTCCAAGCAATAAAATAACTAAAATTTTCCTGACCATTTTGGATGAAGCCAGATTTCTGGAAAACTGGTCACACGATTTTTTGCACGGTGAGTGTTTTTTAATCACTAGATGGTGTACTTCCATAGTCTGTATTGCTTATTGCTTGACGTGACCTAGTTTCCAAGATATAAAGAATCCCAGATTTTTCTGACCATTTTGGATGAAGCCAGATTTCTGGAAAACTGGTCACACGATGTTTTGCACAGTGAGTGTTTTCTAATCTCCAGATGGTCCACTTCCATAATCTGTAGCGTTTATTGCTTGACGCGAACTAGTTTCTAAGCAATAAAATAATTAAAATTTTCCTGACCATTTTGGATGAAGCCAGATTTCTGGAAAACTGGTCATACGATTTTTTGCACGGTGAGTGTTTTCTGATCCCTAGATGGTCCACTTCCATAATCTATATCGGTTATTGCTTGACGCGACCTAGTTTCCCAGCAATAAAATAATTAAAATTTTCCTGACCATTTTGGATGAAGCCAGATTTCTAGAAAACTGGTCATACGATTTTTTGCACGGTGAGTGTTTTCTGATCCCTAGATGGTCCACTTCCATAATCTATATCGGTTATTGCTTGACGCGACCTAGTTTCCAAGCAATAAAATAATTATAATTTTCCTGACCATTTTGGATGAAGCCAGATTGCTGGAAAACTGGTCACACGATTTTTTGCACTGTGAGTGTTTTCTGATCCCTAGATGGTCCACTTCCATAATCTATATCGGTTATTGCTTGACGCGACCTAGTTTCCAAGCAATAAAATAATTAAAATTTTCCTGACCATTTTGGATGAAGCCAGATTTCTGGAAAACTGGTCACACCATTTTTTGCACGGTGAGTGTTTTCTAATCTCCAGATGGTCCACTTCCATAATCTGTACCGTTTATTGCTTAACGCGAACTAGTTTCTAAGCAATAAAATAATTACAATTTTCCTGACCATTTTGGATGAAGCCAGATTTGTGGAAAACTGGTCACACGATTTTTTGCACGGTGAGTGTTTTTTAATCCCTAGGTGGTGCACTTCCAAAGTCTGTATCGCTTATTGCTTGACGTGACCTAGTTTCTAAGATATAAAGAATCCCAGATTTTTCTGACCATTTTGGATGAAGCCAGATTTCTGGAAAACTGGTCACACGATTTTTTGCACTGTGAGTGTTTTCTAATTTCCAGATGGTCCACTTCCATAATCTGTACCATTTATTGCTTGACGCGACCTAGTTTCCAAGCAATAAAATAATTAAAATTTTCCTGACCATTTTGGATGAAGCCAGATTTCTGGAAAACTGGTCACACCATTTTTTGCACGGTGAGTGTTTTCTAATCTCCAGATGGTCCACTTCCATAATCTGTACCGTTTATTGCTTAACGCGAACTAGTTTCTAAGCAATAAAATAATTACAATTTTCCTGACCATTTTGGATGAAGCCAGATTTGTGGAAAACTGGTCACACGATTTTTTGCACGGTGAGTGTTTTTTAATCCCTAGGTGGTGCACTTCCATAGTCTGTATCGCTTATTGCTTGACGTGACCTAGTTTCCAAGATATAAAGAATCCCAGATTTTTCTGACCATTTTGGATGAAGCCAGATTTCTGGAAAACTGGTCACACGATTTTTTGCACGGTGAGTGTTTTTTAATCACTAGATGGTGGACTTCCATAGTCTGTATCGCTTATTGCTTGACGTGACCTTGTTTCCAAGATATAAAGAACCCCACATTTTTCTGACCATTTTGGATGAAGCCAGATTTCTGGAAAACTGGTCACAAGATTTTTTGCACGGTGAGTGTTTTCTAATCTCCAGGTGGTCCACTTCCATAATCTGTACCGTTTATTGCTTGACGCGAACTAGTTTCCAAGCAATAAAATAATTTAAATTTTCCTGACCATTTTGGATGAAGCTAGATTTCTGGAACACTGGTCACACGATTTTTTGCACGGTGAGTGTTTTTTAAGCCCTAGGTGGTGCACTTCCATAGTCTGTATCGCTTATTGCTTGACGTGACCTAGTTTCCAAGATATAAAGAATCCCACATTTTTCTGACCATTTTGGATGAAGCCAGATTTCTGGAAAACTGGTCACAAGATTTTTTGCACGGTGAGTGTTTTCTAATTTCCAGATGGTCCACTTCCATAATCTGTACCATTTATTGCTTGACGCGAACTAGTTTCCAAGCAATAAAATAATTAAAATTTGCCTGACCATTTTGGATGAAGCCAGATTTCTGGAAAACTGGTCACACGATTTTTTGCACGGTGAGTGTTTTCTGATCCCTAGATGGTCCACTTCCATAATCTATATCGGTTATTGCTTGACGCGACCTAGTTTCCAAGCAATAAAATAATTAAAATTTTCCTGACCATTTTGGATGAAGCCAGATTTCTTAAAAATTGGTCACACGATTTTTTGCACGGTGAGTGTTTTCTGATCCCTAGATGGTCCACATCTATAATCTATATCGGTTATTGCTTGACGCGAGCTAGTTTCCAAGCAATAAAATAATTAAAATTTTCCTGACCATTTTGGATGAAGCCAGATTTCTGGAAAACTGGTCACACGATTTTTTGCACGGTGAGTTTTTTCTGATCCCTAGATGGTCCACTTCCATAATCTATATCGGTTATTGCTTGACGCGACCTAGTTTCCAAGCAATAAAATAATTAAAATTATCCTGACCATTTTGGATGAAGCCAGATTTCTGGAAAACTGGTCACACGATTTTTTGCACGGTGAGTGTTTTCTGGTCCCTAGATGGTCCACTTCCATAATCTATATCGGTTATTGCTTGACGCCACCTAGTTTCCAAGCAATAAAATAATTAAAATTTTCCTGACCATTTTGGATGAAGCCAGATTTCTGGAAAACTGCTCACACCATTTTTTGCACGGTGAGTGTTTTCTAATCTCCAGATGGTCCACTTCCATAATCTGTACCGTTTATTGCTTGACGCGAACTAGTTTCTAAGCAATCAAATAATTACAATTTTCCTGAACATTTTGGATAAAGCCAGATTTCTGGAAAACTGGTCACACGATTTTTTGCACGGTGAGTGTTTTTTAATCCCTAGGTGGTGCACTTCCATAGTCTGTATCGCTTATTGCTTGACGTGACCTAGTTTCCAAGATATAAAGAATCCCAGATTTTTCTGACCATTTTGGATGAAGCCAGATTTCTGGAAAACTGGTCACACGATTTTTTGCACGGTGAGTGTTTTCTAATTTCCAGATGGTCCACTTCCATAATCTGTACCATTTATTGCTTGACGCGAACTAGTTTCTAAGCAATAAAATAATTAAAATTTTCCTGACCATTTTGGATGAAGCCAGATTTCTGGAAAAATGGTCACACGATTTTTTGCACGGTGAGTGTTTTCTGATCCCTAGATGGTCCACTTCCATAATCTATATCGGTTATTGCTTGACGCGACTTAGTTTTCAAGCAATAAAATAATTAAAATTTTCCTGACCGTTTTGGATGAAGCCAGATTTCTGGAAAACTGGTCACACGATTTTTTGCACGGTGAGTGTTTTCTGATCCCTAGATGGTCCACTTCCATAATCTATATCGGTTATTGCTTGACGCGATCTAGTTTCCAAGCAATAAAATAATTAAAATTTTCCTGACCATTTTGGATGAAGCCAGATTTCTGGAAAACTGGTCACACGATTTTTTGCACGGTGAGTGTTTTCTGGTCCCTAGATGGTCCACTTCCATAATCTATATCGGTTATTGCTTGACGCGACCTAGTTTACAAGCAATAAAATAATTAAAATTTTCCTGACCATTTTGGATGAAGCCAGATTTCTGGAAAACTGCTCACACCATTTTTTGCACGGTGAGTGTTTTCTAATCTCCAGATGGTCCACTTCCATAATCTGTACCGTTTATTGCTTGACGCGAACTAGTTTCTAAGCAATAAAATAATTACAATTTTCCTGACCATTTTGGATGAAGCCAGATTTCTGGAAAACTGGTCACACGATTTTTTGCACGGTGAGTGTTTTTTAATCCCTAGGTGGTGCACTTCCAAAGTCTGTATCGCTTATTGCTTGACGTGACCTAGTTTCCAAGATATAAAGAATCCCAGATTTTTCTGACCATTTTGGATGAAGCCAGATTTCTGGAAAACTGGTCACACGATTTTTTGCACGGTGAGTGTTTTCTAATTTCCAGATGGTCCACTTCCATAATCTGTACCATTTATTGCTTGACGCGAACTAGTTTCTAAGCAATAAAATAATTAAAATTTTCCTGACCATTTTGGATGAAGCCAGATTTCTGGAAAACTGGTCACACGATTTTTTGCACGGTGAGTGTTTTCTGATCCCTAGATGGTCCACTTCCATAATCCATATCGGTTATTGCTTGACGCGACTTAGTTTCCAAGCAATAAAATAATTAAAATTTTCCTGACCATTTTGGATAAAGCCAGATTTCTGGAAAACTGGTCACACGATTTTTTGCACGGTGAGTGTTTTTTAATCCCTAGGTGGTGCACTTCCATAGTCTGTATCGCTTATTGCTTGACGTGACCTAGTTTCCAAGATATAAAGAATCCCAGATTTTTCTGACCATTTTGGATGAAGCCAGATTTCTGGAAAACTGGTCACACGATTTTTTGCACGGTGAGTGTTTTTTAATCACTAGATGGTGGACTTCTATAGTCTGTATCGCTTATTGCTTGACGTGACCTACTTTCCAAGATATAAAGAATCCCACATTTTTCTGACCATTTTGGATGAAGCCAGATTTCTGGAAAACTGGTCACAAGATTTTTTGCACGGTGAGTGTTTTCTAATCTCCAGGTGGTCCACTTCCATAATCTGTACCGTTTATTGCTTGACGCGAACTAGTTTCCAAGCAATAAAATAATTTAAATTTTCCTGACCATTTTGGATGAAGCTAGATTTCTGGAACACTGGTCACACGATTTTTTGCACGGTGAGTGTTTTTTAAGCCCTAGGTGGTGCACTTCCATAGTCTGTATCGCTTATTGCTTGATGTGACCTAGTTTCCAAGATATAAAGAATCCCACATTTTTCTGACCATTTTGGATGAAGCCAGGTTTCTGGAAAACTGGTCACAAGATTTTTTGCACGGTGAGTGTTTTCTAATTTCCAGATGGTCCACTTCCATAATCTGTACCATTTATTGCTTGACGCGAACTAGTTTCCAAGCAATAAAATAATTAAAATTTTCCTGACCATTTTGGATGAAGCCAGATTTCTGGGAAACTGGTCACACGATTTTTTGCACGGTGAGTGTTTTCTGATCCCTAGATGGTCCACTTCCATAATCTATATCGGTTATTGCTTGACGCGACCTAGTTTCCAGGCAATAAAATAATTAAAATTTTCCTGACCATTTTGGATGAAGCCAGATTTCTTAAAAATTGGTCACACGATTTTTTGCACGGTGAGTTTTTTCTGATCCCTAGATGGTCCACATCTATAATCTATATCGGTTATTGCTTGACGCGACCTAGTTTCCAAGCAATAAAATAATTAAAATTTTCCTGACCATTTTGGATGAAGCCAGATTTATGGAAAACTGGTCACACGATTTTTTGCACGGTGAGTGTTTTCTGATCCCTAGATGGTCCACTTCCATAATCTATATCGGTTATTGCTTGACGCGACCTAGTTTCCAAGCAATAAAATAATTAAAATTTTCCTGACCATTTTGGATGAAGCCAGATTTCTGGAAAACTGCTCACACCATTTTTTGCACGGTGAGTGTTTTCTAATCTCCAGATGGTCCACTTCCATAATCTGTACCGTTTATTGCTTGACGCGAACTAGTTTCTAAGCAATAAAATAATTACAATTTTCCTGACCATTTTGGATGAAGCCAGATTTCTGGAAAACTGGTCACAGGATTTTTTGCACGGTGAGTGTTTTTTAATCCCTAGGTGGTGCACTTCCAAAGTCTGTATCGCTTATTGCTTGACGTGACCTAGTTTCCAAGATATAAAGAATCCCAGATTTTTCTGACCATTTTGGATGAAGCCAGATTTCTGGAAAACTGGTCACACGATTTTTTGCACGGTGAGTGTTTTCTAATTTCCAGATGGTCCACTTCCATAATCTGTACCATTTATTGCTTGACGCGAACTAGTTTCTAAGCAATAAAATAATTAAAATTTTCCTGACCATTTTGGATGAAGCCAGATTTCTGGAAAACTGGTCACACGATTTTTTGCACGGTGAGTGTTTTCTGATCCCTAGATGGTCCACTTCCATAATCTATATCGGTTATTGCTTGACGCGACTTAGTTTCCAAGCAATAAAATAATTAAAATTTTCCTGACCATTTTGGATGAAGCCAGATTTCTGGAAAACTGGTCACACGATTTTTTGCACGGTGAGTGTTTTTTAATCCCTAGGTGGTGCACTTCCATAGTCTGTATCGCTTATTGCTTGACGTGACCTAGTTTCCAAGATATAAAGAATCCCAGATTTTTCTGACCATTTTGGATGAAGCCAGATTTCTGGAAAACTGGTCACACGATTTTTTGCACGGTGAGTGTTTTTTAATCACTAGATGGTGGACTTCTATAGTCTGTATCGCTTATTGCTTGACGTGACCTAATTTCCAAGATATAAAGAATCTCACATTTTTCTGACCATTTTGGATGAAGCCAGATTTCTGGAAAACTGGTCACACGATTTTTTGCACGGTGAGTGTTTTCTAATTTCCAGATGGTTCACTTCCATAATCTGTACCGTTTATTGCTTGACGCGAACTAGTTTCCAAGCAATAAAATAATTTAAATTTTCCTGACCATTTTGGATGAAGCCAGATTTCTGGAAAACTGGTCACACGATTTTTTGCACGGTGAGTGTTTTTTAATCACTAGATGGTGGACTTCTATAGTCTGTATCGCTTATTGCTTGACGTGACCTACTTTCCAAGATATAAAGAATCCCACATTTTTCTGACCATTTTGGATGAAGCCAGATTTCTGGAAAACTGGTCACAAGATTTTTTGCACGGTGAGTGTTTTCTAATCTCCAGGTGGTCCACTTCCATAATCTGTACCGTTTATTGCTTGACGCGAACTAGTTTCCAAGCAATAAAATAATTTAAATTTTCCTGACCATTTTGGATGAAGCTAGATTTCTGGAACACTGGTCACACGATTTTTTGCACGGTGAGTGTTTTTTAAGCCCTAGGTGGTGCACTTCCATAGTCTGTATCGCTTATTGCTTGATGTGACCTAGTTTCCAAGATATAAAGAATCCCACATTTTTCTGACCATTTTGGATGAAGCCAGGTTTCTGGAAAACTGGTCACAAGATTTTTTGCACGGTGAGTGTTTTCTAATTTCCAGGTGGTCCACTTCCATAATCTGTACCATTTATTGCTTGACGCGAACTAGTTTCCAAGCAATAAAATAATTAAAATTTTCCTGACCATTTTGGATGAAGCCAGATTTCTGGGAAACTGGTCACACGATTTTTTGCACGGTGAGTGTTTTTTGATCCCTAGATGGTCCACTTCCATAATCTATATCGGTTATTGCTTGACGCGACCTAGTTTCCAAGCAATAAAATAATTAAAATTTTCCTGACCATTTTGGATGAAGCCAGATTTCTTAAAAATTGGTCACACGATTTTTTGCACGGTGAGTGTTTTCTGATCCCTAGATGGTCCACATCTATAATCTATATCGGTTATTGCTTGACGCGACCTAGTTTCCAAGCAATAAAATAATTAAAATTTTCCTGACCATTTTGGATGAAGCCAGATTTCTGGAAAACTGGTCACACGATTTTTTGCACGGTGAGTGTTTTCTGATCCCTAGATGGTCCACTTCCATAATCTATATCGGTTATTGCTTGACGCGACCTAGTTTCCAAGCAATAAAATAATTAAAATTTTCCTGACCATTTTGGATGAAGCCAGATTTCTGGAAAACTGCTCACACCATTTTTTGCACGGTGAGTGTTTTCTAATCTCCAGATGGTCCACTTCCATAATCTGTACCGTTTATTGCTTGACGCGAACTAGTTTCTAAGCAATAAAATAATTACAATTTTCCTGACCATTTTGGATGAAGCCAGATTTCTGGAAAACTGGTCACAGGATTTTTTGCACGGTGAGTGTTTTTTAATCCCTAGGTGGTGCACTTCCAAAGTCTGTATCGCTTATTGCTTGACGTGACCTAGTTTCCAAGATATAAAGAATCCCAGATTTTTCTGACCATTTTGGATGAAGCCAGATTTCTGGAAAACTGGTCACACGATTTTTTGCACGGTGAGTGTTTTCTAATTTCCAGATGGTCCACTTCCATAATCTGTACCATTTATTGCTTGACGCGAACTAGTTTCTAAGCAATAAAATAATTAAAATTTTCCTGACCATTTTGGATGAAGCCAGATTTCTGGAAAACTGGTCACACGATTTTTTGCACGGTGAGTGTTTTCTGATCCCTAGATGGTCCACTTCCATAATCTATATCGGTTATTGCTTGACGCGACTTAGTTTCCAAGCAATAAAATAATTAAAATTTTCCTGACCATTTTGGATGAAGCCAGATTTCTGGAAAACTGGTCACACGATTTTTTGCACGGTGAGTGTTTTTTAATCCCTAGGTGGTGCACTTCCATAGTCTGTATCGCTTATTGCTTGACGTGACCTAGTTTCCAAGATATAGAGAATCCCAGATTTTTCTGACCATTTTGGATGAAGCCAGATTTCTGGAAAACTGGTCACACGATTTTTTGCACGGTGAGTGTTTTTTAATCACTAGATGGTGGACTTCTATAGTCTGTATCGCTTATTGCTTGACGTGACCTAATTTCCAAGATATAAAGAATCTCACATTTTTCTGACCATTTTGGATGAAGCCAGATTTCTGGAAAACTGGTCACACGATTTTTTGCACGGTGAGTGTTTTCTAATTTCCAGATGGTCCACTTCCATAATCTGTACCGTTTATTGCTTGACGCGAACTAGTTTCCAAGCAATAAAATAATTTAAATTTTCCTGACCATTTTGGATGAAGCCAGATTTCTGGAAAACTGGTCACACGATTTTTTGCACGGTGAGTGTTTTTTAATCACTAGATGGTGGACTTCTATAGTCTGTATCGCTTATTGCTTGACGTGACCTACTTTCCAAGATATAAAGAATCCCACATTTTTCTGACCATTTTGGATGAAGCCAGATTTCTGGTAAACTGGTCACAAGATTTTTTGCACGGTGAGTGTTTTCTAATCTCCAGGTGGTCCACTTCCATAATCTGTACCGTTTATTGCTTGACGCGAACTAGTTTCCAAGCAATAAAATAATTTAAATTTTCCTGACCATTTTGGATGAAGCTAGATTTCTGGAACACTGGTCACACGATTTTTTGCACGGTGAGTGTTTTTTAAGCCCTAGGTGGTGCACTTCCATAGTCTGTATCGCTTATTGCTTGATGTGACCTAGTTTCCAAGATATAAAGAATCCCACATTTTTCTGACCATTTTGGATGAAGCCAGGTTTCTGGAAAACTGGTCACAAGATTTTTTGCACGGTGAGTGTTTTCTAATTTCCAGATGGTCCACTTCCATAATCTGTACCATTTATTGCTTGACGCGAACTAGTTTCCAAGCAATAAAATAATTAAAATTTTCCTGACCATTTTGGATGAAGCCAGATTTCTGGGAAACTGGTCACACGATTTTTTGCACGGTGAGTGTTTTCTGATCCCTAGATGGTCCACTTCCATAATCTATATCGGTTATTGCTTGACGCGACCTAGTTTCCAAGCAATAAAATAATTAAAATTTTCCTGACCATTTTGGATGAAGCCAGATTTCTTAAAAATTGGTCACACGATTTTTTGCACGGTGAGTGTTTTCTGATCCCTAGATGGTCCACATCTATAATCTATATCGGTTATTGCTTGACGCGACCTAGTTTCCAAGCAATAAAATAATTAAAATTTTCCTGACCATTTTGGATGAAGCCAGATTTCTGGAAAACTGCTCACACCATTTTTTGCACGGTGAGTGTTTTGTAATCTCCAGATGGTCCACTTCCATAATCTGTACCGTTTATTGCTTGACGCGAACTAGTTTCTAAGCAATAAAATAATTACAATTTTCCTGACCATTTTGGATGAAGCCAGATTTCTGGAAAACTGGTCACAGGATTTTTTGCACGGTGAGTGTTTTTTAATCCCTAGGTGGTGCACTTCCAAAGTCTGTATCGCTTATTGCTTGACGTGACCTAGTTTCCAAGATATAAAGAATCCCAGATTTTTCTGACCATTTTGGATGAAGCCAGATTTCTGGAAAACTGGTCACACGATTTTTTGCACGGTGAGTGTTTTCTAATTTCCAGATGGTCCACTTCCATAATCTGTACCATTTATTGCTTGACGCGAACTAGTTTCTAAGCAATAAAATAATTAAAATTTTCCTGACCATTTTGGATGAAGCCAGATTTCTGGAAAACTGGTCACACGATTTTTTGCACGGTGAGTGTTTTCTGATCCCTAGATGGTCCACTTCCATAATCTATATTGGTTATTGCTTGACGCGACTTAGTTTCCAAGCAATAAAATAATTAAAATTTTCCTGACCATTTTGGATGAAGCCAGATTTCTGGAAAACTGGTCACACGATTTTTTGCACGGTGAGTGTTTTTTAATCCCTAGGTGGTGCACTTCCATAGTCTGTATCGCTTATTGCTTGACGTGACCTAGTTTCCAAGATATAGAGAATCCCAGATTTTTCTGACCATTTTGGATGAAGCCAGATTTCTGGAAAACTGGTCACACGATTTTTTGCACGGTGAGTGTTTTTTAATCACTAGATGGTGGACTTCTATAGTCTGTATCGCTTATTGCTTGACGTGACCTAATTTCCAAGATATAAAGAATCTCACATTTTTCTGACCATTTTGGATGAAGCCAGATTTCTGGAAAACTGGTCACACGATTTTTTGCACGGTGAGTGTTTTCTAATTTCCAGATGGTCCACTTCCATAATCTGTACCGTTTATTGCTTGACGCGAACTAGTTTCCAAGCAATAAAATAATTTAAATTTTCCTGACCATTTTGGATGAAGCCAGATTTCTGGAAAACTGGTCACACGATTTTTTGCACGGTGAGTGTTTTTTAATCACTAGATGGTGGACTTCTATAGTCTGTATCGCTTATTGCTTGACGTGACCTACTTTCCAAGATATAAAGAATCCCACATTTTTCTGACCATTTTGGATGAAGCCAGATTTCTGGTAAACTGGTCACAAGATTTTTTGCACGGTGAGTGTTTTCTAATCTCCAGGTGGTCCACTTCCATAATCTGTACCGTTTATTGCTTGACGCGAACTAGTTTCCAAGCAATAAAATAATTTAAATTTTCCTGACCATTTTGGATGAAGCTAGATTTCTGGAACACTGGTCACACGATTTTTTGCACGGTGAGTGTTTTTTAAGCCCTAGGTGGTGCACTTCCATAGTCTGTATCGCTTATTGCTTGATGTGACCTAGTTTCCAAGATATAAAGAATCCCACATTTTTCTGACCATTTTGGATGAAGCCAGGTTTCTGGAAAACTGGTCACAAGATTTTTTGCACGGTGAGTGTTTTCTAATTTCCAGATGGTCCACTTCCATAATCTGTACCATTTATTGCTTGACGCGAACTAGTTTCCAAGCAATAAAATAATTAAAATTTTCCTGACCATTTTGGATGAAGCCAGATTTCTGGGAAACTGGTCACACGATTTTTTGCACGGTGAGTGTTTTCTGATCCCTAGATGGTCCACTTCCATAATCTATATCGGTTATTGCTTGACGCGACCTAGTTTCCAAGCAATAAAATAATTAAAATTTTCCTGACCATTTTGGATGAAGCCAGATTTCTTAAAAATTGGTCACACGATTTTTTGCACGGTGAGTGTTTTCTGATCCCTAGATGGTCCACATCTATAATCTATATCGGTTATTGCTTGACGCGACCTAGTTTCCAAGCAATAAAATAATTAAAATTTTCCTGACCATTTTGGATGAAGCCAGATTTCTGGAAAACTGGTCACACGATTTTTTGCACGGTGAGTGTTTTCTGATCCCTAGATGGTCCACTTCCATAATCTATATCGGTTATTGCTTGACGCGACCTAGTTTCCAAGCAATAAAATAATTAAAATTTTCCTGACCATTTTGGATGAAGCCAGATTTCTGGAAAACTGCTCACACCATTTTTTGCACGGTGAGTGTTTTGTAATCTCCAGATGGTCCACTTCCATAATCTGTACCGTTTATTGCTTGACGCGAACTAGTTTCTAAGCAATAAAATAATTACAATTTTCCTGACCATTTTGGATGAAGCCAGATTTCTGGAAAACTGGTCACAGGATTTTTTGCACGGTGAGTGTTTTTTAATCCCTAGGTGGTGCACTTCCAAAGTCTGTATCGCTTATTGCTTGACGTGACCTAGTTTCCAAGATATAAAGAATCCCAGATTTTTCTGACCATTTTGGATGAAGCCAGATTTCTGGAAAACTGGTCACACGATTTTTTGCACGGTGAGTGTTTTCTAATTTCCAGATGGTCCACTTCCATAATCTGTACCATTTATTGCTTGACGCGAACTAGTTTCTAAGCAATAAAATAATTAAAATTTTCCTGACCATTTTGGATGAAGCCAGATTTCTGGAAAACTGGTCACACGATTTTTTGCACGGTGAGTGTTTTCTGATCCCTAGATGGTCCACTTCCATAATCTATATTGGTTATTGCTTGACGCGACTTAGTTTCCAAGCAATAAAATAATTAAAATTTTCCTGACCATTTTGGATGAAGCCAGATTTCTGGAAAACTGGTCACACGATTTTTTGCACGGTGAGTGTTTTTTAATCCCTAGGTGGTGCACTTCCATAGTCTGTATCGCTTATTGCTTGACGTGACCTAGTTTCCAAGATATAAAGAATCCCAGATTTTTCTGACCATTTTGGATGAAGCCAGATTTCTGGAAAACTGGTCACACGATTTTTTGCACGGTGAGTGTTTTTTAATCACTAGATGGTGGACTTCTATAGTCTGTATCGCTTATTGCTTGACGTGACCTAATTTCCAAGATATAAAGAATCTCACATTTTTCTGACCATTTTGGATGAAGCCAGATTTCTGGGAAACTGGTCACACGATTTTTTGCACGGTGAGTGTTTTCTGATCCCTAGATGGTCCACTTCCATAATCTATATCGGTTATTGCTTGACGCGACCTAGTTTCCAAGCAATAAAATAATTAAAATTTTCCTGACGATTTTGGATGAAGCCAGATTTCTTAAAAATTGGTCACACGATTTTTTGCACGGTGAGTGTTTTCTGATCCCTAGATGGTCCACATCTATAATCTATATCGGTTAATGCTTGACGCGACCTAGTTTCCAAGCAATAAAATAATTAAAATTTTCCTGACCATTTTGGATGAAGCCAGATTTCTGGAAAACTGGTCACACGATTTTTTGCACGGTGAGTGTTTTCTGATCCCTAGATGGTCCACTTCCATAATCTATATCGGTTATTGCTTGACGCGACCTAGTTTCCAAGCAATAAAATAATTAAAATTTTCCTGACCATTTTGGATGAAGCCAGATTTCTGGAAAACTGCTCACACCATTTTTTGCACGGTGAGTGTTTTCTAATCTCCAGATGGTCCACTTCCATAATCTGTACCGTTTATTGCTTGACGCGAACTAGTTTCTAAGCAATAAAATAATTACAATTTTCCTGACCATTTTGGATGAAGCCAGATTTCTGGAAAACTGGTCACAGGATTTTTTGCACGGTGAGTGTTTTTTAATCCCTAGGTGGTGCACTTCCAAAGTCTGTATCGCTTATTGCTTGACGTGACCTAGTTTCCAAGATATAAAGAATCCCAGATTTTTCTGACCATTTTGGATGAAGCCAGATTTCTGGAAAACTGGTCACACGATTTTTTGCACGGTGAGTGTTTTCTAATTTCCAGATGGTCCACTTCCATAATCTGTACCATTTATTGCTTGACGCGAACTAGTTTCTAAGCAATAAAATAATTAAAATTTTCCTGACCATTTTGGATGAAGCCAGATTTCTGGAAAACTGGTCACACGATTTTTTGCACGGTGAGTGTTTTCTGATCCCTAGATGGTCCACTTCCATAATCTATATCGGTTATTGCTTGACGCGACTTAGTTTCCAAGCAATAAAATAATTAAAATTTTCCTGACCATTTTGGATGAAGCCAGATTTCTGGAAAACTGGTCACACGATTTTTTGCACGGTGAGTGTTTTTTAATCCCTAGGTGGTGCACTTCCATAGTCTGTATCGCTTATTGCTTGACGTGACCTAGTTTCCAAGATATAAAGAATCCCAGATTTTTCCGACCATTTTGGATGAAGCCAGATTTCTGGAAAACTGGTCACACGATTTTTTGCACGGTGAGTGTTTTTTAATCACTAGATGGTGGACTTCTATAGTCTGTATCGCTTATTGCTTGACGTGACCTAATTTCCAAGATATAAAGAATCTCACATTTTTCTGACCATTTTGGATGAAGCCAGATTTCTGGAAAACTGGTCACACGATTTTTTGCACGGTGAGTGTTTTCTAATTTCCAGATGGTCCACTTCCATAATCTGTACCGTTTATTGCTTGACGCGAACTAGTTTCCAAGCAATAAAATAATTTAAATTTTCCTGACCATTTTGGATAAAGCCAGATTTCTGGAAAACTGGTCACACGATTTTTTGCACGGTGAGTGTTTTTTAATCACTAGATGGTGGACTTCTATAGTCTGTATCGCTTATTGCTTGACGTGACCTACTTTCCAAGATATAAAGAATCCCACATTTTTCTGACCATTTTGGATGAAGCCAGATTTCTGGAAAACTGGTCACAAGATTTTTTGCACGGTGAGTGTTTTCTAATCTCCAGGTGGTCCACTTCCATAATCTGTACCGTTTATTGCTTGACGCGAACTAGTTTCCAAGCAATAAAATAATTTAAATTTTCCTGACCATTTTGGATGAAGCTAGATTTCTGGAACACTGGTCACACGATTTTTTGCACGGTGAGTGTTTTTTAAGCCCTAGGTGGTGCACTTCCATAGTCTGTATCGCTTATTGCTTGATGTGACCTAGTTTCCAAGATATAAAGAATCCCACATTTTTCTGACCATTTTGGATGAAGCCAGGTTTCTGGAAAACTGGTCACAAGATTTTTTGCACGGTGAGTGTTTTCTAATTTCCAGATGGTCCACTTCCATAATCTGTACCATTTATTGCTTGACGCGAACTAGTTTCCAAAATTTTCCTGACCATTTTGGATGAAGCCAGATTTCTGGGAAACTGGTCACACGATTTTTTGCACGGTGAGTGTTTTCTGATCCCTAGATGGTCCACTTCCATAATCTATATCGGTTATTGCTTGACGCGACCTAGTTTCCAAGCAATAAAATAATTAAAATTTTCCTGACCATTTTGGATGAAGCCAGATTTCTTAAAAATTGGTCACACGATTTTTTGCACGGTGAGTGTTTTCTGATCCCTAGATGGTCCACATCTATAATCTATATCGGTTAATGCTTGACGCGACCTAGTTTCCAAGCAATAAAATAATTAAAATTTTCCTGACCATTTTGGATGAAGCCAGATTTCTGGAAAACTGGTCACACGATTTTTTGCACGGTGAGTGTTTTCTGATCCCTAGATGGTCCACTTCCATAATCTATATCGGTTATTGCTTGACGCGACCTAGTTTCCAAGCAATAAAATAATTAAAATTTTCCTGACCATTTTGGATGAAGCCAGATTTCTGGAAAACTGCTCACACCATTTTTTGCACGGTGAGTGTTTTCTAATCTCCAGATGGTCCACTTCCATAATCTGTACCGTTTATTGCTTGACGCGAACTAGTTTCTAAGCAATAAAATAATTACAATTTTCCTGACCATTTTGGATGAAGCCAGATTTCTGGAAAACTGGTCACAGGATTTTTTGCACGGTGAGTGTTTTTTAATCCCTAGGTGGTGCACTTCCAAAGTCTGTATCGCTTATTGCTTGACGTGACCTAGTTTCCAAGATATAAAGAATCCCAGATTTTTCTGACCATTTTGGATGAAGCCAGATTTCTGGAAAACTGGTCACACGATTTTTTGCACGGTGAGTGTTTTCTAATTTCCAGATGGTCCACTTCCATAATCTGTACCATTTATTGCTTGACGCGAACTAGTTTCTAAGCAATAAAATAATTAAAATTTTCCTGACCATTTTGGATGAAGCCAGATTTCTGGAAAACTGGTCACACGATTTTTTGCACGGTGAGTGTTTTCTGATCCCTAGATGGTCCACTTCCATAATCTATATCGGTTATTGCTTGACGCGACTTAGTTTCCAAGCAATAAAATAATTAAAATTTTCCTGACCATTTTGGATGAAGCCAGATTTCTGGAAAACTGGTCACACGATTTTTTGCACGGTGAGTGTTTTTTAATCCCTAGGTGGTGCACTTCCATAGTCTGTATCGCTTATTGCTTGACGTGACCTAGTTTCCAAGATATAAAGAATCCCAGATTTTTCTGACCATTTTGGATGAAGCCAGATTTCTGGAAAACTGGTCACACGATTTTTTGCACGGTGAGTGTTTTTTAATCACTAGATGGTGGACTTCTATAGTCTGTATCGCTTATTGCTTGACGTGACCTAATTTCCAAGATATAAAGAATCTCACATTTTTCTGACCATTTTGGATGAAGCCAGATTTCTGGAAAACTGGTCACACGATTTTTTGCACGGTGAGTGTTTTCTAATTTCCAGATGGTCCACTTCCATAATCTGTACCGTTTATTGCTTGACGCGAACTAGTTTCCAAGCAATAAAATAATTTAAATTTTCCTGACCATTTTGGATGAAGCCAGATTTCTGGAAAACTGGTCACACGATTTTTTGCACGGTGAGTGTTTTTTAATCACTAGATGGTGGACTTCTATAGTCTGTATCGCTTATTGCTTGACGTGACCTACTTTCCAAGATATAAAGAATCCCACATTTTTCTGACCATTTTGGATGAAGCCAGATTTCTGGAAAACTGGTCACAAGATTTTTTGCACGGTGAGTGTTTTCTAATCTCCAGGTGGTCCACTTCCATAATCTGTACCGTTTATTGCTTGACGCGAACTAGTTTCCAAGCAATAAAATAATTTAAATTTTCCTGACCATTTTGGATGAAGCTAGATTTCTGGAACACTGGTCACACGATTTTTTGCACGGTGAGTGTTTTTTAAGCCCTAGGTGGTGCACTTCCATAGTCTGTATCGCTTATTGCTTGATGTGACCTAGTTTCCAAGATATAAAGAATCCCACATTTTTCTGACCATTTTGGATGAAGCCAGGTTTCTGGAAAACTGGTCACAAGATTTTTTGCACGGTGAGTGTTTTCTAATTTCCAGATGGTCCACTTCCATAATCTGTACCATTTATTGCTTGACGCGAACTAGTTTCCAAGCAATAAAATAATTAAAATTTTCCTGACCATTTTGGATGAAGCCAGATTTCTGGGAAACTGGTCACACGATTTTTTGCACGGTGAGTGTTTTCTGATCCCTAGATGGTCCACTTCCATAATCTATATCGGTTATTGCTTGACGCGACCTAGTTTCCAAGCAATAAAATAATTAAAATTTTCCTGACCATTTTGGATGAAGCCAGATTTCTTAAAAATTGGTCACACGATTTTTTGCACGGTGAGTGTTTTCTGATCCCTAGATGGTCCACATCTATAATCTATATCGGTTATTGCTTGACGCGACCTAGTTTCCAAGCAATAAAATAATTAAAATTTTCCTGACCATTTTGGATGAAGCCAGATTTCTGGAAAACTGGTCACACGATTTTTTGCACGGTGAGTGTTTTCTGATCCCTAGATGGTCCACTTCCATAATCTATATCGGTTATTGCTTGACGCGACCTAGTTTCCAAGCAATAAAATAATTAAAATTTTCCTGACCATTTTGGATGAAGCCAGATTTCTGGAAAACTGCTCACACCATTTTTTGCACGGTGAGTGTTTTCTAATCTCCAGATGGTCCACTTCCATAATCTGTACCGTTTATTGCTTGACGCGAACTAGTTTCTAAGCAATAAAATAATTACAATTTTCCTGACCATTTTGGATGAAGCCAGATTTCTGGAAAACTGGTCACAGGATTTTTTGCACGGTGAGTGTTTTTTAATCCCTAGGTGGTGCACTTCCAAAGTCTGTATCGCTTATTGCTTGACGTGACCTAGTTTCCAAGATATAAAGAATCCCAGATTTTTCTGACCATTTTGGATGAAGCCAGATTTCTGGAAAACTGGTCACACGATTTTTTGCACGGTGAGTGTTTTCTAATTTCCAGATGGTCCACTTCCATAATCTGTACCATTTATTGCTTGACGCGAACTAGTTTCTAAGCAATAAAATAATTAAAATTTTCCTGACCATTTTGGATGAAGCCAGATTTCTGGAAAACTGGTCACACGATTTTTTGCACGGTGAGTGTTTTCTGATCCCTAGATGGTCCACTTCCATAATCTATATCGGTTATTGCTTGACGCGACTTAGTTTCCAAGCAATAAAATAATTAAAATTTTCCTGACCATTTTGGATGAAGCCAGATTTCTGGAAAACTGGTCACACGATTTTTTGCACGGTGAGTTTTTTTTAATCCCTAGGTGGTGCACTTCCATAGTCTGTATCGCTTATTGCTTGACGTGACCTAGTTTCCAAGATATAAAGAATCCCAGATTTTTCTGACCATTTTGGATGAAGCCAGATTTCTGGAAAACTGGTCACACGATTTTTTGCACGGTGAGTGTTTTTTAATCACTAGATGGTGGACTTCTATAGTCTGTATCGCTTATTGCTTGACGTGACCTAATTTCCAAGATATAAAGAATCTCACATTTTTCTGACCATTTTGGATGAAGCCAGATTTCTGGAAAACTGGTCACACGATTTTTTGCACGGTGAGTGTTTTCTAATTTCCAGATGGTCCACTTCCATAATCTGTACCGTTTATTGCTTGACACGAACTAGTTTCCAAGCAATAAAATAATTTAAATTTTCCTGACCATTTTGGATGAAGCCAGATTTCTGGAAAACTGGTCACACGATTTTTTGCACGGTGAGTGTTTTTTAATCACTAGATGGTGGACTTCTATAGTCTGTATCGCTTATTGCTTGACGTGACCTACTTTCCAAGATATAAAGAATCCCACATTTTTCTGACCATTTTGGATGAAGCCAGATTTCTGGAAAACTGGTCACAAGATTTTTTGCACGGTGAGTGTTTTCTAATCTCCAGGTGGTCCACTTCCATAATCTGTACCGTTTATTGCTTGACGCGAACTAGTTTCCAAGCAATAAAATAATTTAAATTTTCCTGACCATTTTGGATGAAGCTAGATTTCTGGAACACTGGTCACACGATTTTTTGCACGGTGAGTGTTTTTTAAGCCCTAGGTGGTGCACTTCCATAGTCTGTATCGCTTATTGCTTGACGCGACCTAGTTTCCAAGCAATAAAATAATTAAAATTTTCCTGACCATTTTGGATGAAGCCAGATTTCTTAAAAATTGGTCACACGATTTTTTGCACGGTGAGTGTTTTCTGATCCCTAGATGGTCCACATCTATAATCTATATCGGTTATTGCTTGACGCGACCTAGTTTCCAAGCAATAAAATAATTAAAATTTTCCTGACCATTTTGGATGAAGCCAGATTTCTGGAAAACTGGTCACACGATTTTTTGCACGGTGAGTGTTTTCTGATCCCTAGATGGTCCACTTCCATAATCTATATCGGTTATTGCTTGACGCGACCTAGTTTCCAAGCAATAAAATAATTAAAATTTTCCTGACCATTTTGGATGAAGCCAGATTTCTGGAAAACTGCTCACACCATTTTTTGCACGGTGAGTGTTTTCTAATCTCCAGATGGTCCACTTCCATAATCTGTACCGTTTATTGCTTGACGCGAACTAGTTTCTAAGCAATAAAATAATTACAATTTTCCTGACCATTTTGGATGAAGCCAGATTTCTGGAAAACTGGTCACAGGATTTTTTGCACGGTGAGTGTTTTTTAATCCCTAGGTGGTGCACTTCCAAAGTCTGTATCGCTTATTGCTTGACGTGACCTAGTTTCCAAGATATAAAGAATCCCAGATTTTTCTGACCATTTTGGATGAAGCCAGATTTCTGGAAAACTGGTCACACGATTTTTTGCACGGTGAGTGTTTTCTAATTTCCAGATGGTCCACTTCCATAATCTGTAACATTTATTGCTTGACGCGAACTAGTTTCTAAGCAATAAAATAATTAAAATTTTCCTGACCATTTTGGATGAAGCCAGATTTCTGGAAAACTGGTCACACGATTTTTTGCACGGTGAGTGTTTTCTGATCCCTAGATGGTCCACTTCCATAATCTATATCGGTTATTGCTTGACGCGACTTAGTTTCCAAGCAATAAAATAATTAAAATTTTCCTGACCATTTTGGATGAAGCCAGATTTCTCGAAAACTGGTCACACGATTTTTTGCACGGTGAGTGTTTTCTAATCTCCAGGTGGTCCACTTCCATAATCTGTACCGTTTATTGCTTGACGCGAACTAGTTTCCAAGCAATAAAATAATTTAAATTTTCCTGACCATTTTGGATGAAGCTATATTTCTGGAACACTGGTCACACGATTTTTTGCACGGTGAGTGTTTTTTAAGCCCTAGGTGGTGCACTTCCATAGTCTGTATCGCTTATTGCTTGATGTGACCTAGTTTCCAAGATATAAAGAATCCCACATTTTTCTGACCATTTTGGATGAAGCCAGGTTTCTGGAAAACTGGTCACAAGATTTTTTGCACGGTGAGTGTTTTCTAATTTCCAGATGGTCCACTTCCATAATCTGTACCATTTATTGCTTGACGCGAACTAGTTTCCAAGCAATAAAATAATTAAAATTTTCCTGACCATTTTGGATGAAGCCAGATTTCTGGGAAACTGGTCACACGATTTTTTGCACGGTGAGTGTTTTCTGATCCCTAGATGGTCCACTTCCATAATCTATATCGGTTATTGCTTGACGCGACCTAGTTTCCAAGCAATAAAATAATTAAAATTTTCCTGACCATTTTGGATGAAGCCAGATTTCTTAAAAATTGGTCACACGATTTTTTGCACGGTGAGTGTTTTCTGATCCCTAGATGGTCCACATCTATAATCTATATCGGTTATTGCTTGACGCGACCTAGTTTCCAAGCAATAAAATAATTAAAATTTTCCTGACCATTTTGGATGAAGCCAGATTTCTGGAAAACTGGTCACACGATTTTTTGCACGGTGAGTGTTTTCTGATCCCTAGATGGTCCACTTCCATAATCTATATCGGTTATTGCTTGACGCGACCTAGTTTCCAAGCAATAAAATAATTAAAATTTTCCTGACCATTTTGGATGAAGCCAGATTTCTGGAAAACTGCTCACACCATTTTTTGCACGGTGAGTGTTTTCTAATCTCCAGATGGTCCACTTCCATAATCTGTACCGTTTATTGCTTGACGCGAACTAGTTTCTAAGCAATAAAATAATTACAATTTTCCTGACCATTTTGGATGAAGCCAGATTTCTGGAAAACTGGTCACAGGATTTTTTGCACGGTGAGTGTTTTTTAATCCCTAGGTGGTGCACTTCCAAAGTCTGTATCGCTTATTGCTTGACGTGACCTAGTTTCCAAGATATAAAGAATCCCAGATTTTTCTGACCATTTTGGATGAAGCCAGATTTCTGGAAAACTGGTCACACGATTTTTTGCACGGTGAGTGTTTTCTAATTTCCAGATGGTCCACTTCCATAATCTGTACCATTTATTGCTTGACGCGAACTAGTTTCTAAGCAATAAAATAATTAAAATTTTCCTGACCATTTTGGATGAAGCCAGATTTCTGGAAAACTGGTCACACGATTTTTTGCACGGTGAGTGTTTTCTGATCCCTAGATGGTCCACTTCCATAATCTATATCGGTTATTGCTTGACGCGACTTAGTTTCCAAGTAATAAAATAATTAAAATTTTCCTGACCATTTTGGATGAAGCCAGATTTCTGGAAAACTGGTCACACGATTTTTTGCACGGTGAGTGTTTTTTAATCCCTAGGTGGTGCACTTCCATGGTCTGTATCGCTTATTGCTTGATGTGACCTAGTTTCCAAGATATAAAGAATCCCAGATTTTTCTGACCATTTTGGATGATGCCAGATTTCTGGAAAACTGGTCACACGATTTTTTGCACGGTGAGTGTTTTTTAATCACTAGATGGTGGACTTCTATAGTCTGTATCGCTTATTGCTTGACGTGACCTAATTTCCAAGATATAAAGAATCTCACATTTTTCTGACCATTTTGGATGAAGCCAGATTTCTGGAAAACTGGTCACACGATTTTTTGCACGGTGAGTGTTTTCTGATCCCTAGATGGTCCACATCTATAATCTATATCGGTTATTGCTTGACGCGACCTAGTTTCCAAGCAATAAAATAATTAAAATTTTCCTGACCATTTTGGATGAAGCCAGATTTCTGGAAAACTGGTAACACGATTTTTTGCACGGTGAGTGTTTTCTGATCCCTAGATGGTCCACTTCCATAATCTATATCGGTTATTGCTTGACGCGACCTAGTTTCCAAGCAATATAATAATTAAAATTTTCCTGACTATTTTGGATGAAGCCAGATTTCTGGAAAACTGGTCACACGATTTTTTGCACGGTGAGTGTTTTTTAATCACTAGATGGTGGACTTCTATAGTCTGTATCGCTTATTGCTTGACGTGACCTAGTTTCCAAGATATAAAGAATCCCAGATTTTTCTGACCATTTTGGATGAAGCCAGATTTCTGGAAAACTGGTCACACGATTTTTTGCACGGTGAGTGTTTTTTAATCCCTAGGTGGTGCACTTCCATAGTCTGTATCGCTTATTGCTTGACGTGACCTAGTTTCCAAGATATAAAGAATCACAGATTTTTCTGACCATTTTGGATGAAGCCAGATTTCTGGAAAACTGGTCACACGATTTTTTGCACGGTGAGTGTTTTTTAATCACTAGATGGTGGACTTCTATAGTCTGTATCGCTTATTGCTTGACGTGACCTACTTTCCAAGATATAAAGAATCCCACATTTTTCTGACCATTTTGGATGAAGCCAGATTTCTGGAAAACTGGTCACAAGATTTTTTGCACGGTGAGTGTTTTCTAATTTCCAGATGGTCCACTTCCATAATCTGTACCATTTATTGCTTGACGCGAACTAGTTTCCAAGCAATAAAATAATTAAAATTTTCCTGACCATTTTGGATGAAGCCAGATTTCTGGAAAACTGGTCACACGATTTTTTGCACGGTGAGTGTTTTTTAATCACTAGATGGTGGACTTCTATAGTCTGTATCGCTTATTGCTTGACGTGACCTACTTTCCAAGATATAAAGAATCCCACATTTTTCTGACCATTTTGGATGAAGCCAGATTTCTGGAAAACTGGTCACAAGATTTTTTGCACGGTGAGTGTTTTCTAATCTCCAGGTGGTCCACTTCCATAATCTGTACCGTTTATTGCTTGACGCGAACTAGTTTCCAAGCAATAAAATAATTTAAATTTTCCTGACCATTTTGGATGAAGCTAGATTTCTGGAACACTGGTCACACGATTTTTTGCACGGTGAGTGTTTTTTAAGCCCTAGGTGGTGCACTTCCATAGTCTGTATCGCTTATTGCTTGATGTGACCTAGTTTCCAAGATATAAAGAATCCCACATTTTTCTGACCATTTTGGATGAAGCCAGGTTTCTGGAAAACTGGTCACAAGATTTTTTGCACGGTGAGTGTTTTCTAATTTCCAGATGGTCCACTTCCATAATCTGTACCATTTATTGCTTGACGCGAACTAGTTTCCAAGCAATAAAATAATTAAAATTTTCCTGACCATTTTGGATGAAGCCAGATTTCTGGGAAACTGGTCACACGATTTTTTGCACGGTGAGTGTTTTCTGATCCCTAGATGGTCCACTTCCATAATCTATATCGGTTATTGCTTGACGCGACCTAGTTTCCAAGCAATAAAATAATTAAAATTTTCCTGACCATTTTGGATGAAGCCAGATTTCTTAAAAATTGGTCACACGATTTTTTGCACGGTGAGTGTTTTCTGATCCCTAGATGGTCCACATCTATAATCTATATCGGTTAATGCTTGACGCGACCTAGTTTCCAAGCAATAAAATAATTAAAATTTTCCTGACCATTTTGGATGAAGCCAGATTTCTGGAAAACTGGTCACACGATTTTTTGCACGGTGAGTGTTTTCTGATCCCTAGATGGTCCACTTCCATAATCTATATCGGTTATTGCTTGACGCGACCTAGTTTCCAAGCAATAAAATAATTAAAATTTTCCTGACCATTTTGGATGAAGCCAGATTTCTGGAAAACTGCTCACACCATTTTTTGCACGGTGAGTGTTTTCTAATCTCCAGATGGTCCACTTCCATAATCTGTACCGTTTATTGCTTGACGCGAACTAGTTTCTAAGCAATAAAATAATTACAATTTTCCTGACCATTTTGGATGAAGCCAGATTTCTGGAAAACTGGTCACAGGATTTTTTGCACGGTGAGTGTTTTTTAATCCCTAGGTGGTGCACTTCCAAAGTCTGTATCGCTTATTGCTTGACGTGACCTAGTTTCCAAGATATAAAGAATCCCAGATTTTTCTGACCATTTTGGATGAAGCCAGATTTCTGGAAAACTGGTCACACGATTTTTTGCACGGTGAGTGTTTTCTAATTTCCAGATGGTCCACTTCCATAATCTGTACCATTTATTGCTTGACGCGAACTAGTTTCTAAGCAATAAAATAATTAAAATTTTCCTGACCATTTTGGATGAAGCCAGATTTCTGGAAAACTGGTCACACGATTTTTTGCACGGTGAGTGTTTTCTGATCCCTAGATGGTCCACTTCCATAATCTATATCGGTTATTGCTTGACGCGACTTAGTTTCCAAGCAATAAAATAATTAAAATTTTCCTGACCATTTTGGATGAAGCCAGATTTCTGGAAAACTGGTCACACGATTTTTTGCACGGTGAGTGTTTTTTAATCCCTAGGTGGTGCACTTCCATAGTCTGTATCGCTTATTGCTTGACGTGACCTAGTTTCCAAGATATAAAGAATCCCAGATTTTTCTGACCATTTTGGATGAAGCCAGATTTCTGGAAAACTGGTCACACGATTTTTTGCACGGTGAGTGTTTTTTAATCACTAGATGGTGGACTTCTATAGTCTGTATCGCTTATTGCTTGACGTGACCTAATTTCCAAGATATAAAGAATCTCACATTTTTCTGACCATTTTGGATGAAGCCAGATTTCTGGAAAACTGGTCACACGATTTTTTGCACGGTGAGTGTTTTCTAATTTCCAGATGGTCCACTTCCATAATCTGTACCGTTTATTGCTTGACGCGAACTAGTTTCCAAGCAATAAAATAATTTAAATTTTCCTGACCATTTTGGATGAAGCCAGATTTCTGGAAAACTGGTCACACGATTTTTTGCACGGTGAGTGTTTTTTAATCACTAGATGGTGGACTTCTATAGTCTGTATCGCTTATTGCTTGACGTGACCTACTTTCCAAGATATAAAGAATCCCACATTTTTCTGACCATTTTGGATGAAGCCAGATTTCTGGAAAACTGGTCACAAGATTTTTTGCACGGTGAGTGTTTTCTAATCTCCAGGTGGTCCACTTCCATAATCTGTACCGTTTATTGCTTGACGCGAACTAGTTTCCAAGCAATAAAATAATTTAAATTTTCCTGACCATTTTGGATGAAGCTAGATTTCTGGAACACTGGTCACACGATTTTTTGCACGGTGAGTGTTTTTTAAGCCCTAGGTGGTGCACTTCCATAGTCTGTATCGCTTATTGCTTGATGTGACCTAGTTTCCAAGATATAAAGAATCCCACATTTTTCTGACCATTTTGGATGAAGCCAGGTTTCTGGAAAACTGGTCACAAGATTTTTTGCACGGTGAGTGTTTTCTAATTTCCAGATGGTCCACTTCCATAATCTGTACCATTTATTGCTTGACGCGAACTAGTTTCCAAGCAATAAAATAATTAAAATTTTCCTGACCATTTTGGATGAAGCCAGATTTCTGGGAAACTGGTCACACGATTTTTTGCACGGTGAGTGTTTTCTGATCCCTAGATGGTCCACTTCCATAATCTATATCGGTTATTGCTTGACGCGACCTAGTTTCCAAGCAATAAAATAATTAAAATTTTCCTGACCATTTTGGATGAAGCCAGATTTCTTAAAAATTGGTCACACGATTTTTTGCACGGTGAGTGTTTTCTGATCCCTAGATGGTCCACATCTATAATCTATATCGGTTATTGCTTGACGCGACCTAGTTTCCAAGCAATAAAATAATTAAAATTTTCCTGACCATTTTGGATGAAGCCAGATTTCTGGAAAACTGGTCACACGATTTTTTGCACGGTGAGTGTTTTCTGATCCCTAGATGGTCCACTTCCATAATCTATATCGGTTATTGCTTGACGCGACCTAGTTTCCAAGCAATAAAATAATTAAAATTTTCCTGACCATTTTGGATGAAGCCAGATTTCTGGAAAACTGCTCACACCATTTTTTGCACGGTGAGTGTTTTCTAATCTCCAGATGGTCCACTTCCATAATCTGTACCGTTTATTGCTTGACGCGAACTAGTTTCTAAGCAATAAAATAATTACAATTTTCCTGACCATTTTGGATGAAGCCAGATTTCTGGAAAACTGGTCACAGGATTTTTTGCACGGTGAGTGTTTTTTAATCCCTAGGTGGTGCACTTCCAAAGTCTGTATCGCTTATTGCTTGACGTGACCTAGTTTCCAAGATATAAAGAATCCCAGATTTTTCTGACCATTTTGGATGAAGCCAGATTTCTGGAAAACTGGTCACACGATTTTTTGCACGGTGAGTGTTTTCTAATTTCCAGATGGTCCACTTCCATAATCTGTACCATTTATTGCTTGACGCGAACTAGTTTCTAAGCAATAAAATAATTAAAATTTTCCTGACCATTTTGGATGAAGCCAGATTTCTGGAAAACTGGTCACACGATTTTTTGCACGGTGAGTGTTTTCTGATCCCTAGATGGTCCACTTCCATAATCTATATCGGTTATTGCTTGACGCGACTTAGTTTCCAAGCAATAAAATAATTAAAATTATCCTGACCATTTTGGATGAAGCCAGATTTCTGGAAAACTGGTCACACGATTTTTTGCACGGTGAGTGTTTTTTAATCCCTAGGTGGTGCACTTCCATAGTCTGTATCGCTTATTGCTTGACGTGACCTAGTTTCCAAGATATAAAGAATCCCAGATTTTTCTGACCATTTTGGATGAAGCCAGATTTCTGGAAAACTGGTCACACGATTTTTTGCACGGTGAGTGTTTTTTAATCACTAGATGGTGGACTTCTATAGTCTGTATCGCTTATTGCTTGACGTGACCTAATTTCCAAGATATAAAGAATCTCACATTTTTCTGACCATTTTGGATGAAGCCAGATTTCTGGAAAACTGGTCACACGATTTTTTGCACGGTGAGTGTTTTCTAATTTCCAGATGGTCCACTTCCATAATCTGTGCCGTTTATTGCTTGACACGAACTAGTTTCCAAGCAATAAAATAATTTAAATTTTCCTGACCATTTTGGATGAAGCCAGATTTCTGGAAAACTGGTCACACGATTTTTTGCACGGTGAGTGTTTTTTAATCACTAGATGGTGGACTTCTATAGTCTGTATCGCTTATTGCTTGACGTGACCTACTTTCCAAGATATAAAGAATCCCACATTTTTCTGACCATTTTGGATGAAGCCAGATTTCTGGAAAACTGGTCACAAGATTTTTTGCACGGTGAGTGTTTTCTAATCTCCAGGTGGTCCACTTCCATAATCTGTACCGTTTATTGCTTGACGCGAACTAGTTTCCAAGCAATAAAATAATTTAAATTTTCCTGACCATTTTGGATGAAGCTAGATTTCTGGAACACTGGTCACACGATTTTTTGCACGGTGAGTGTTTTTTAAGCCCTAGGTGGTGCACTTCCATAGTCTGTATCGCTTATTGCTTGACGCGACCTAGTTTCCAAGCAATAAAATAATTAAAATTTTCCTGACCATTTTGGATGAAGCCAGATTTCTTAAAAATTGGTCACACGATTTTTTGCACGGTGAGTGTTTTCTGATCCCTAGATGGTCCACATCTATAATCTATATCGGTTATTGCTTGACGCGACCTAGTTTCCAAGCAATAAAATAATTAAAATTTTCCTGACCATTTTGGATGAAGCCAGATTTCTGGAAAACTGGTCACACGATTTTTTGCACGGTGAGTGTTTTCTGATCCCTAGATGGTCCACTTCCATAATCTATATCGGTTATTGCTTGACGCGACCTAGTTTCCAAGCAATAAAATAATTAAAATTTTCCTGACCATTTTGGATGAAGCCAGATTTCTGGAAAACTGCTCACACCATTTTTTGCACGGTGAGTGTTTTCTAATCTCCAGATGGTCCACTTCCATAATCTGTACCGTTTATTGCTTGACGCGAACTAGTTTCTAAGCAATAAAATAATTACAATTTTCCTGACTATTTTGGATGAAGCCAGATTTCTGGAAAACTGGTCACAGGATTTTTTGCACGGTGAGTGTTTTTTAATCCCTAGGTGGTGCACTTCCAAAGTCTGTATCGCTTATTGCTTGACGTGACCTAGTTTCCAAGATATAAAGAATCCCAGATTTTTCTGACCATTTTGGATGAAGCCAGATTTCTGGAAAACTGGTCACACGATTTTTTGCACGGTGAGTGTTTTCTAATTTCCAGATGGTCCACTTCCATAATCTGTACCATTTATTGCTTGACGCGAACTAGTTTCTAAGCAATAAAATAATTAAAATTTTCCTGACCATTTTGGATGAAGCCAGATTTCTGGAAAACTGGTCACACGATTTTTTGCACGGTGAGTGTTTTCTGATCCCTAGATGGTCCACTTCCATAATCTATATCGGTTATTGCTTGACGCGACTTAGTTTCCAAGCAATAAAATAATTAAAATTTTCCTGACCATTTTGGATGAAGCCAGATTTCTGGAAAACTGGTCACACGATTTTTTGCACGGTGAGTGTTTTCTAATCTCCAGGTGGTCCACTTCCATAATCTGTACCGTTTATTGCTTGACGCGAACTAGTTTCCAAGCAATAAAATAATTTAAATTTTCCTGACCATTTTGGATGAAGCTATATTTCTGGAACACTGGTCACACGATTTTTTGCACGGTGAGTGTTTTTTAAGCCCTAGGTGGTGCACTTCCATAGTCTGTATCGCTTATTGCTTGATGTGACCTAGTTTCCAAGATATAAAGAATCCCACATTTTTCTGACCATTTTGGATGAAGCTAGGTTTCTGGAAAACTGGTCACAAGATTTTTTGCACGGTGAGTGTTTTCTAATTTCCAGATGGTCCACTTCCATAATCTGTACCATTTATTGCTTGACGCGAACTAGTTTCCAAGCAATAAAATAATTAAAATTTTCCTGACCATTTTGGATGAAGCCAGATTTCTGGGAAACTGGTCACACGATTTTTTGCACGGTGAGTGTTTTCTGATCCCTAGATGGTCCACTTCCATAATCTATATCGGTTATTGCTTGACGCGACCTAGTTTCCAAGCAATAAAATAATTAAAATTTTCCTGACCATTTTGGATGAAGCCAGATTTCTTAAAAATTGGTCACACGATTTTTTGCACGGTGAGTGTTTTCTGATCCCTAGATGGTCCACATCTATAATCTATATCGGTTATTGCTTGACGCGACCTAGTTTCCAAGCAATAAAATAATTAAAATTTTCCTGACCATTTTGGATGAAGCCAGATTTCTGGAAAACTGGTCACACGATTTTTTGCACGGTGAGTGTTTTCTGATCCCTAGATGGTCCACTTCCATAATCTATATCGGTTATTGCTTGACGCGACCTAGTTTCCAAGCAATAAAATAATTAAAATTTTCCTGACCATTTTGGATGAAGCCAGATTTCTGGAAAACTGCTCACACCATTTTTTGCACGGTGAGTGTTTTCTAATCTCCAGATGGTCCACTTCCATAATCTGTACCGTTTATTGCTTGACGCGAACTAGTTTCTAAGCAATAAAATAATTACAATTTTCCTGACCATTTTGGATGAAGCCAGATTTCTGGAAAACTGGTCACAGGATTTTTTGCACGGTGAGTGTTTTTTAATCCCTAGGTGGTGCACTTCCAAAGTCTGTATCGCTTATTGCTTGACGTGACCTAGTTTCCAAGATATAAAGAATCCCAGATTTTTCTGACCATTTTGGATGAAGCCAGATTTCTGGAAAACTGGTCACACGATTTTTTGCACGGTGAGTGTTTTCTAATTTCCAGATGGTCCACTTCCATAATCTGTACCATTTATTGCTTGACGCGAACTAGTTTCTAAGCAATAAAATAATTAAAATTTTCCTGACCATTTTGGATGAAGCCAGATTTCTGGAAAACTGGTCACACGATTTTTTGCACGGTGAGTGTTTTCTGATCCCTAGATGGTCCACTTCCATAATCTATATCGGTTATTGCTTGACGCGACTTAGTTTCCAAGCAATAAAATAATTAAAATTTTCCTGACCATTTTGGATGAAGCCAGATTTCTGGAAAACTGGTCACACGATTTTTTGCACGGTGAGTGTTTTTTAATCCCTAGGTGGTGCACTTCCATAGTCTGTATCGCTTATTGCTTGATGTGACCTAGTTTCCAAGATATAAAGAATCCCAGATTTTTCTGACCATTTTGGATGAAGCCAGATTTCTGGAAAACTGGTCACACGATTTTTTGCACGGTGAGTGTTTTTTAATCACTAGATGGTGGACTTCTATAGTCTGTATCGCTTATTGCTTGACGTGACCTAATTTCCAAGATATAAAGAATCTCACATTTTTCTGACCATTTTGGATGAAGCCAGATTTCTGGAAAACTGGTCACACGATTTTTTGCACGGTGAGTGTTTTCTGATCCCTAGATGGTCCACATCTATAATCTATATCGGTTATTGCTTGACGCGACCTAGTTTCCAAGCAATAAAATAATTAAAATTTTCCTGACCATTTTGGATGAAGCCAGATTTCTGGAAAACTGGTCACACGATTTTTTGCACGGTGAGTGTTTTCTGATCCCTAGATGGTCCACTTCCATAATCTATATCGGTTATTGCTTGACGCGACCTAGTTTCCAAGCAATAAAATAATTAAAATTTTCCTGACTATTTTGGATGAAGCCAGATTTCTGGAAAACTGGTCACACGATTTTTTGCACGGTGAGTGTTTTTTAATCACTAGATGGTGGACTTCTATAGTCTGTATCGCTTATTGCTTGACGTGACCTAGTTTCCAAGATATAAAGAATCCCAGATTTTTCTGACCATTTTGGATGAAGCCAGATTACTGGAAAACTGGTCACACGATTTTTTGCACGGTGAGTGTTTTTTAATCCCTAGGTGGTGCACTTCCATAGTCTGTATCGCTTATTGCTTGACGTGACCTAGTTTCCAAGATATAAAGAATCCCAGATTTTTCTGACCATTTTGGATGAAGCCAGATTTCTGGAAAACTGGTCACACGATTTTTTGCACGGTGAGTGTTTTTTAATCACTAGATGGTGGACTTCTATAGTCTGTATCGCTTATTGCTTGACGTGACCTACTTTCCAAGATATAAAGAATCCCACATTTTTCTGACCATTTTGGATGAAGCCAGATTTCTGGAAAACTGGTCACAAGATTTTTTGCACGGTGAGTGTTTTCTAATTTCCAGATGGTCCACTTCCATAATCTGTACCATTTATTGCTTGACGCGAACTAGTTTCCAAGCAATAAAATAATTAAAATTTTCCTGACCATTTTGGATGAAGCCAGATTTCTGGGAAACTGGTCACACGATTTTTTGCACGGTGAGTGTTTTCTGATCCCTAGATGGTCCACTTCCATAATCTATATCGGTTATTGCTTGACGCGACCTAGTTTCCAAGCAATAAAATAATTAAAATTTTCCTGACCATTTTGGATGAAGCCAGATTTCTTAAAAATTGGTCACACGATTTTTTGCACGGTGAGTGTTTTCTGATCCCTAGATGGTCCACATCTATAATCTATATCGGTTATTGCTTGACGCGACCTAATTTTTAAGCAATAAAATAATTAAAATTTTCCTGACCATTTTGGATGAAGCCAGATTTCTGGAAAACTGGTCACACGATTTTTTGCACGGTGAGTGTTTTCTGATCCCTAGATGGTCCACTTCGATAATCTATATCGGTTATTGCTTGACGCGACCTAGTTTCCAAGCAATAAAATAATTAAAATTTTCCTGACCATTTTGGATGAAGCCAGATTTCTGGAAAACTGCTCACACCATTTTTTGCACGGTGAGTGTTTTCTAATCTCCAGATGGTCCACTTCCATAATCTGTACCGTTTATTGCTTGACGCGAACTAGTTTCTAAGCAATAAAATAATTACAATTTTCCTGACCATTTTGGATGAAGCCAGATTTCTGGAAAACTGGTCACACGATTTTTTGCACGGTGAGTGTTTTTTAATCCCTAGGTGGTGCACTTCCAAAGTCTGTATCGCTTATTGCTTGACGTGACCTAGTTTCCAAGATATAAAGAATCCCAGATTTTTCTGACCATTTTGGATGAAGCCAGATTTCTGGAAAACTGGTCACACGATTTTTTGCACGGTGAGTGTTTTCTAATTTCCAGATGGCCCACTTCCATAATCTGTACCATTTATTGCTTGACGCGAACTAGTTTCTAAGCAATAAAATAATTAAAATTTTCCTGACCATTTTGGATGAAGCCAGATTTCTGGAAAACTGGTCACACGATTTTTTGCACGGTGAGTGTTTTCTGATCCCTAGATGGTCCACTTCCATAATCTATATCGGTTATTGCTTGACGCGACTTAGTTTCCAAGCAATAAAATAATTAAAATTTTCCTGACCATTTTGGATGAAGCCAGATTTCTGGAAAACTGGTCACACGATTTTTTGCACGGTGAGTGTTTTTTAATCCCTAGGTGGTGCACTTCCATAGTCTGTATCGCTTATTGCTTGATGTGACCTAGTTTCCAAGATATAAAGAATCCCAGATTTTTCTGACCATTTTGGATGAAGCCAGATTTCTGGAAAACTGGTCACACGATTTTTTGCACGGTGAGTGTTTTTTAATCACTAGATGGTGGACTTCTATAGTCTGTATCGCTTATTGCTTGACGTGACCTACTTTCCAAGATATAAAGAATCCCACATTTTTCTGACCATTTTGGATGAAGCCAGATTTCTGGAAAACTGGTCACAAGATTTTTTGCACGGTGAGTGTTTTCTAATCTCCAGGTGGTCCACTTCCATAATCTGTACCGTTTATTGCTTGACGCGAACTAGTTTCCAAGCAATAAAATAATTTAAATTTTCCTGACCATTTTGGATGAAGCTAGATTTCTGGAACACTGGTCACACGATTTTTTGCACGGTGAGTGTTTTTTAAGCCCTAGGTGGTGCACTTCCATAGTCTGTATCGCTTATTGCTTGATGTGACCTAGTTTCCAAGATATAAAGAATCCCACATCTGACCATTTTGGATGAAGCCAGGTTTCTGGAAAACTGGTCACAAGATTTTTTGCACGGTGAGTGTTTTCTAATTTCCAGATGGTCCACTTCCATAATCTGTACCATTTATTGCTTGACGCGAACTAGTTTCCAAGCAATAAAATAATTAAAATTTTCCTGACCATTTTGGATGAAGCCAGATTTCTGGGAAACTGGTCACACGATTTTTTGCACGGTGAGCGTTTTCTGATCCCTAGATGGTCCACTTCCATAATCTATATCGGTTATTGCTTGACGCGACCTAGTTTCCAAGCAATAAAATAATTAAAATTTTCCTGACCATTTTGGATGAAGCCAGATTTCTTAAAAATTGGTCACACGATTTTTTGCACGGTGAGTGTTTTCTGATCCCTAGATGGTCCACATCTATAATCTATATCGGTTATTGCTTGACGCGACCTAGTTTCCAAGCAATAAAATAATTAAAATTTTCCTGACCATTTTGGATGAAGCCAGATTTCTGGAAAACTGGTCACACGATTTTTTGCACGGTGAGTGTTTTCTGATCCCTAGATGGTCCACTTCCATAATCTATATCGGTTATTGCTTGACGCGACCTAGTTTCCAAGCAATAAAATAATTAAAATTTTCCTGACTATTTTGGATGAAGCCAGATTTCTGGAAAACTGGTCACACGATTTTTTGCACGGTGAGTGTTTTCTGATCCCTAGATGGTCCACTTCCATAATCTATATCGGTTATTGCTTGACGCGACCTAGTTTCCAAGCAATAAAATAATTAAAATTTTCCTGACCATTTTGGATGAAGCCAGATTTCTGGAAAACTGGTCACACGATTTTTTGCACGGTGAGTGTTTTCTAATCCCTAGATGGTGGACTTCCATAGTCTGTATCGCTTATTGCTTGACGTGACCTAGTTTCCAAGATATAAAGAATCCCAGATTTTTCTGACCATTTTGGATGAAGCCAGATTTCTGGAAAACTGGTCACACGATTTTTTGCACGGTGAGTGTTTTCTAATCTCCAGGTGGTCCACTTCCATAATCTGTACCGTTTATTGCTTGACGCGAACTAGTTTCCAAGCAATAAAATAATTTAAATTTTCCTGACCATTTTGGATGAAGCTAGATTTCTGGAAAACTGGTCACACGATTTTTTGCACGGTGAGTGTTTTTTAATCCCTAGGTGGTGCACTTCCATAGTCTGTATCGCTTATTGCTTGACGTGACCTAGTTTCCAAGGTGAGTGTTTTCTGATCCCTAGATGGTTCACTTCTATAATCTATATCGGTTATTGCTTGACGCGACCTAGTTTCCAAGCAATAAAATAATTAAAATTTTCCTGACCATTTTGGATGACGCCAGATTTCTGGAAAACTGGTCACACGATTTTTTGCACGGTGAGTGTTTTCTGATCCCTAGATGGTCCACTTCCATAATCTATATCGGTTATTGCCTGACGCGACCTAGTTTCCAAGCAATAAAATAATTAAAATTTTCCTGACCATTTTGGATGAAGCCAGATTTCTGGAAAACTGGTCACACGATTTTTTGCACGGTGAGTGTTTTCTGATCCCTAGATGGTCCACTTCCATAATCTATATCGGTTATTGCTTGACGCGACCTAGTTTCCAAGCAATAAAATAATTAAAACTTTCCTGATCATTTTGGATGAAGCCAGATTTCTGAAAAACTGGTCACACGATTTTTTGCACGGTGAGTGTTTTCTGATCCCTAGATGGTCCACTTCCATAATCTATATCGGTTATTGCTTGACGCGACCTAGTTTCCAAGCAATAAAATAATTAAAATTTTCCTGACCATTTTGGATGAAGCCAGATTTCTGGAAAACTGGTCACACGATTTTTTGCACGGTGAGTGTTTTCTGATCCCTAGATGGTCCACTTCCATAATCTATATCGGTTATTGCCTGACGCGACCTAGTTTCCAAGCAATAAAATAATTAAAATTTTCCTGACCATTTTGGATGAAGCCAGATTTCTTAAAAATTGGTCACACGATTTTTTGCACGGTGAGTGTTTTCTGATCCCTAGATGGCCCACTTCTATAATCTATATCGGTTATTGCTTGACGCGACCTAGTTTCCAAGCAATAAAATAATTAAAATTTTCCTGACCATTTTGGATGACGCCAGATTTCTGGAAAACTGGTCACACGATTTTTTGCACGGTGAGTGTTTTCTGATCCCTAGATGGTCCACTTCCATAATATATATCGGTTATTGCTTGACGCGACCTAGTTTCCAAGCAATAAAATAATTAAAATTTTCCTGACCATTTTGGATGAAGCCAGATTTCTGGAAAACTGGTCACACGATTTTTTGCACGGTGAGTATTTTCTGATCCCTAGATGGTCCACTTCCATAATCTATATCGGTTATTGCTTGACGCGACCTAGTTTCCAAGCAATAAAATAATTAAAATTTTCCTGACCATTTTGAATGAAGCCAGATTCTGGAAAACTGGTCACACGATTTTTTGCACGGTGAGTGTTTTCTGATCCCTAGATGGTCCACTTCCATAATCTATATCGGTTATTGCTTGACGCGACGTAGTTTCCAAGCAATAAAATAATTAAAATTTTCCTGACCATTTTGGATGAAGCCAGATTTCTGGAAAACTGGTCACACGATTTTTTGCACGGTGAGTGTTTTCTGATCCCTAGATGGTCCACTTCCATAATCTATATCGGTTATTGCTTGACGCGACCTAGTTTCCAAGCAATAAAATAATTAAAACTTTCCTGATCATTTTGGATGAAGCCAGATTTCTGGAAAACTGGTCACACGATGTTTTGCACGGTGAGTGTTTTCTGATACCTAGATGGTCCACTTCCATAATCTATATCGGTTATTGCTTGACGCGACCTAGTTTCCAAGCAATAAAATAATTAAAATTTTCCTGACCATTTTGGATGAAGCCAGATTTCTGGAAAACTGGTCACACGATTTCTAGCACGATGAGTGTTTTTTAATCCCTAGATGGTGCACTTCGATAGTCTGTATCGCTTATTGCTTGACGTGACCTAGATTCCAAGTAATAAAATAATTACAAATTTACTGACCATTTTGGATGAAGCCAGATTTCTGGAAAACTGGTCACACGATTTTTTGCACGGTGAGTGTTTTTTAATCCCTAGATGGTGCACTTCTATAGTCTGTATCGCTTATTGCTTGACGCGACCTAGATTCCAAGTAATAAAATAATTACAAATTTACTGACCATTTTGGATGAAGCCAGATTTCTGGAAAACTGGTCACACGATTTTTTGCACGGTGAGTGTTTTGTAATCCGTAGATGGTGCACTTCCATAGTCTGTATCGCTTATTGCTTGACCTGACCTAGTTTCCAAGATATAATGAATTCCAGATTTTTCTGACCATTTTGGATGAAGCCAGATTTCTGGAAAACTGGTCACACGATTTATTGCACGGTGAGTGTTTTTTAATCCCTAGATGGTGCACTTCCATAGTCTGTATTGCTTGTTGCTTGACGTGACCTAGTTTCCAAGATATAAAGAATCCCAGATTTTCTGACCATTTTGGTTGAAGCCAGATTTCTGGAAAACTGGCCCCCCAATTTTTTGGGCGGTGAGTGTTTTCTGATCCCTAGATGGTCCACTTCCATAATCTATATCGGTTATTGCTTGACGCGACCTAGTTTCCAAGCAATAAAATAATTGAAATTTTCCTGACCATTTTGGATGAAGCCAGATTTCTGTAAAACTGGTCACACGATTTTTTGCACGGTGAGTGTTTTCTGGTCCCTAGATGGTCCACTTCCATAATCTATATCGGTTATTGCTTGACGCGACCTAGTTTCCAAGCAATAAAATAATTAAAATTTTCCTGACCATTTTGGATGAAGCCAGATTTCTGAAAAACTGGTCACACAGATGTTTTGAAAATTGATTCCACGGAAAAAATTATATAATATACACAACAGTAATTTTTTTTTTACAAATATGAAGAATCCCATATTTGTCTTTCCATTTTTGAGGAAAAAAAGACATATTTTTGTAAATTGATTTCTAAACGACGATATTTGCACGAAAAAAATTATATAATATACACAAACACGTGTATTTATTCTTTTAATTAATTTTTATTAACTATAAATAATAAAATTTGTATTCACTTTTACATTTTTCAGTGTTTTTTTCCCATTTCGTTTCACACCCACTTTAATTTTTAATCCCAATTTTTTTTTAAATTCCTACTTACAATTCCCATTTTTTACTCCCATTTTCTAAATCCCAAAATCGCTAATCTGTTTTTGCGATTTCGACGCTAACTTTCGACGCTATCTTGGCGCACGTACAGAAATTGCAAGCAGTTACAAGCATATGTTAACAACAGTCTCATTGATATGAATCATGCATTAACAGCATTCATTTGTTTAATGTTAAGTGCTAGCTCAATACTCATTTTAGAAAATGCAAAATGTTGCCGTTTGAATCGTAATCATGTAGGTCTCTGAACAGGAGTTATACCACTTTAAAGAGCAGATAACCGGTTCACCCGTTTAGGAGATAACCGGGTTTTCGCGCAACAACTTACAAATCAATAGTTCATTTCAACTTCCCCGAAAACCTACAGAAACTGATTTTTCCGGAAAACCTATAATCTTAATCTAAACAGGAGCTATACCACTTTAAAGAGGGGATCAGTACCAATCGGGATTTCGAGCAACAATTTACAAATCAATATTTCATTTCAACTTCCCCAAAACCTACAGACACTGACTTTTCCGGAAAACCTATAATCTTAATCTAAATAGGAGTTATACCACTTTAAAGAGGAGACCAATACCAACATTTCACAACAAATTTGAAGTCAATCGGATCACCCGTTTAGGAGATAACCGGATTTTCGCGCAACAATTTACAAATCAATAGTTCATTTCAGCTGCTCCGAAAATCAACTGAAACTGACTTTTCCGGAAAACCTATAATCTTAATCTAAACAGGAGTTATACCACTTTAAAGAGGGGATCAGTACCAACATTTCTCAACCAACTTGAAGTCAATCTGATCACCCGTTTAGGAAATAACCGGGTTTTCGCGCAATAATTTACAAATCAATAGTTCATTTCAGCTTATCCGAAAACCCAAAGAAAGTGACTCTTTCGTAAAACCTATACAATCAATACCAACAATTCACAACAAATTTGAAGTCATCGGAACGTTTAGGAGATAACCGGGTCAGCTTCTCCGAAAACCAACAGAAACTGACTTCTTCGCTAAACCTATAATCTTAACCTAAACAGGAGTTATACCACTTTAAAGGGAGATAACCGGATCACCCGTTTAGGAGATAACCGCGTTTTCGTGCAACAACTTACAAATCAATTGTTCATTTCAACTTCCTCGAAAACCTACAGAAACTGATTTTTCCGGAAAACCTATAATCTTAATTCAAACAGGAGCTATACCACTTTAAAGAGGAGCTCAATACCAACATTTCACAACAAGTTTGAAGTCAATCGGATCACCCGTTTAGCTCATTTCAGCTTCTCCGAAAATCAACTGAAACTGACTTTTTCGGAAAACCTCTAATCTTAACCTAAACAGGAGGTATACCACTTTAAAGAGGGGATCAGTGCCAACGTTTCAAATCAAATATGAAGTCAATCGGATCACCCGTTTAGGAGACAACCGGGTTTTCGAGCAACAATTTACAAATCAATAGTTTATTTCAACTTCCCCAAAACCTACAGACACTGACTTTTCCGGAAAACCTATAATCTTAATCTAAAGAGGAGTTATACCACTTTAAACAGGAGATCAATACCAACAATTCACAACAAACTTGAAGTCAATCGGATCACTCTGTTAGAAGATGACCGGGTTTTCGCGCAACAATTTACAAATCAATAGTTCATTTCAGATTCTCCGAAAATCAACTGATACTGACTTTTTCGGAAAACCTATAATCTTAATCTAAACAGGAGGTATACCACTTTAAAGAGGAGATCTTAACCTAAAAGGAGTTATACAACTTTAAACAGGAGATCAATACCAACAATTCACAACAAGCTTGAAGTCAATCGGATCACTCTGTTAGAAGATGACCGGGTTTTCGCGCAACAATTTACAAATCAATAGTTCATTTCAGATTCTCCGAAAATCAACTGATACTGACTTTTTCGGAAAACCTATAATCTTAATCTAAACAGCAGGTATACCACTTTAAAGAGGAGATCAATATCAACAATTCACAACAAATTTGAAGTCAATCGGATCACCTGTTGAGAAGATAACCAGGTTTTTGCGCAACAATTTACAAATCAATAGTTCATTTCAGCTTCTCCGAAAATCAACTGAAAATGACTTTTCCGGAAAACCTATTATCTTAATCTACACAGGAGTTATACCACTTTAAAGAGGAGATCAATAACAAGATTTCACAACAAATTTGAAGTTAAATGGATCACCCTTTTAGGAGATAACCGGGTTTTCGCGCAACAATTTACAAATCAAAAGTTCATTTAAACTTCCTCGAAAACCTACAGAAACTGAATTTTCCGGTAAACCTATAATCTTAATCTAAATAGGAGGTATACCACTTTAAAGAGAAGATCAATACCAACAATTCATAACAAATTTGAAGTCAATCGGATCACCCGTTTAGGAGATAACCGGATTTTCGCGCAACAATTTACAAATCAATAGTTCATTTCAGCTTCTCCGAAAATCAACTGAAACTGACTTTTCCGGAAAACCTATAATCTTAATCTAAACAGGAGTTATACCACTTTAAAGAGGAGATCAATTCCAACATTTCACAACAAGTCGGATCACTTGTTTAGGAGATAACCGGGTTTTCGAGCAACAATTTACAAACCAACAGAAACTGACTTTTTCGGAAAACCTATAATTTTAACCTAAACAGGAGTTATACCACTTTAAACAGGAGATCAATACCAAAAATTCACAACAAACTTGAAGTCAATCGGATCACCCGTTTAGGAGATAACCGGGTTTTCGCGCAACAATTTACAAATCAATAGTTCATTTCAGCTTCTCCGAAAACCAACAGAAACTGACTTTTTCGGAAAACCTATAATTTTAACCTAAACAGGAGTTATACCATTTGAAAGAGGAGATAACCGGATCACCCGTTTAGAACATAACCGGTTTTTCGCGCAACAACTTACAAATCAATAGTTTATTTTAACTTCCCCGAAAACCTACAGAAACTGATTTTTCCGGAAAACCTGTAATGTTATTCTAAACAGGAGTTATATCACTTTAAAGAGGAGACCAATACCAACATTTCACAACAAATTTAAAGTCAATCGGATCAACTGTTTAGGAGACATCCGGCTTTTCGCGCAACAATTTACAAATCAATATTTCATTTCAACTTCCCCGGAAACCTACAGAAACTGACTTTTTCGGAAAACCTATAATCTTAATCTAAACAGGAGGTATACCACTTTAAGGCCAGTACGCAGCTCTCCTGAATTTCAGTTTCCCATAAGAAGTATGTGTAAAAAAATAGCCTGAATTTCAGGTTTTAAAATTTTCAGTCAACTTTCCGTTTGGCAGTACGGAGATAAAAAGAAAACTAAACGGAATTTACGACTATTACAGGGATGTTCTAACAAAAAGTGTAGACATTTTTTCTTCAGCTGAAACAAAAATTAATGTTCAGGCAATTGTTTGGTAACGGAATTTATGACATTTCATGTTTTTTATACATTTAAAATATTTTTTGTTCATTTTTGTGTTGATATAATGTTATTGTGTACAATAAACAATAAAATGATTTTTATTTCTACAAACGACCACATGATGAATTTTACTTTTGTAGAAATAAAGGCAAAAAATCAAAACTGAAATTTCGTAGAGCTGCGTACTGGGCTTTAAGGAGAAGATCAATACCAACATTTCACAACTAATTTGAAGTGAATCGGATCACCCATTTAGGAGACATCCGGGTTTTCGCGCAACAATTTACAAATCAATATTTCATTTCAACTTCCCCGAAAACCTACAGAAACTGACTTTTCCGGAAAACCTATAACATTAATCTAAACAGGAGGTCTACCACTTTAAGGAGAAGATCAATACAAACATTTCACAACAAATTTGAAGTCAATCGGATCACCCATTTAGGAGACATCCGGGTTTTCGCGCAACAATTTACAAATCAATATTTCATTTCAACTTCCCCGAAAAAACACAGAAACTGACTTTTCCGGCAAACCTATAATCTTAATCTAAACAGGAGTTATACCACTTTAAACAGGAGATCAATACCAACAATTCACAACAAACTTGAAGTCAATCGGATCACTCGTTTAGGAGATAACCGGGTTTTCGCGCAACAATTTACAAATCAATAGTTCATTTCAGCTTCTCCGAAAATCAACTGAAACTGACTTTTCCGGAAAACCTATAATCTTAATCTAAACAGGAGGTATACCACTTTAAAGAGGAGATCAATACCAACAATTCACAACCAATTTTAAGTCAATCGGATCACCCGAGGAGATAGGAGATAACCGGGTTTTCGCACAACAATTTACAAATCAATAGTTCATTTCAACTACCACGAAAACCTACAGAAACTGACTTTTCCGGAAAACCTATAATCTTAATCTAAACAGGAGGTATACAACTTTAAAGAGGAGATCAATACCAACATTTCGCAACAAATTTTCAGGTTTTCGCGCAACAATTTACAAATGAATAGTTCATTTCAGCTTCTCCGGAAATCAACTGAAACTGACTTTTCCGGAAAACCTATTATCTTAATCTAAACAGGAGGTATACAATACCAATATAAACAGAGGAAATCAATACCAACATTTCGCAATAAATTTCCAGGTTTCCGCGTAACAATTTACAAATCAATAGTTCATTTCAGCTTCTCCGAAAATCAACTGAAACTGACTTTTTCGGAAAACCTATAATCTTAACCTAAGCAGGAGGTATAGCACTTTAAACAGAAGATCAATACCAAGATTTCACAACAAATTTGAAGTCAAATGGATCACCCGTTTAGGAGATAACCGGATATTCGCGCAACAATTTACAAATCAATAGTTCATTTAAACTTCCTCAAAAACCTAGAGAAACTGAATTTTTCGGTAAACCTATAATCTTAATCTAAATAGGAGGTATACCAGTTTAAAGAGAAGATCAATACCAACATTTCACAACAAATTTGAAGTCAATCGGTTCACCCGTTTAGGAGATAACAGGGTTTTCGCCCAACAATTTACAAATCAATAGTTCATTTCAGCTTCCCCGAAAGTCACCTGAAACTGACTTTTTCGGAAAACCTATAATCTTAACCTAAACAAGAGGTATAGTACTTTAAAAAGAAGATCAATACCAACATTTCACAACAAATTTGAAGTCAATCGGATCACCCGTTTAGGAGATAACCAGATTTTCGCGCAACAATTTACAAATCAATAGTTCATTTCAGCTTCTCCGAAAATCAACTGAAACTGACTTTTCCGGAAAACCTATAATCTTATTCTAAACAGAAGTTATACCACTTTAAAGAGGAGCTCAATACCAACATTTCACAACAAGTCGGATCACCCGTTTAAGAGATAACCGGGTTTTCGCGCAACAATTTACAAATCAATAGTTCATTTCAGCCTCACCGAAAACCAACAGAAACTGACTTTTCGGAAAACCTATAATCTTAACCTAACAGGAGTTTACCACTTTAAAGAGGAGATAACCGGATCACCCATTTATAACATAACCGGGTTTTCGCGCAACAACTTACAAATCAATAGTTTATTTCAACTTCCCCGAAAACCTACAGAAACTGATTTTTCCGGAAAACCTATAATCTTAATCTAAACAGGAGTTATGCCACTTTAAACAGGAGATCAATACCAATAATTCACAACAAAGTCAATCGGATCACTCGTTTAGGAGATAACCGGGTTTTCGCGCAACAATTTACAAATCAATAGTTCATTTCAGCTTCTCCGAAAACCCACAGAAAGTGACTTTTTCGGAAAACCTTAATCTTAATCTAAACAGGATTTATACCAATTCAAAGAGGAGACCAATACCAACAATTCACATCAAATTTGAAGTCAATCGGATCACCCGTTTAGGAGATAACCGCATTTTCGCGCAACATTTTACAAATCCATAGTTCATTTCAGCTTCTCCGAGAAGCAATAGAAACTGGGGCCTTATTCTGAATTGCGATGCGAAAGTCAATGCGACATTAAAACATGCAAATGCGAACACTTCCTATTCTGTGTTACGATTTTCGCAAAGTACTTTTTTATTCGCATTTAAAATGCGAAAAGGTGGCAAGTCGGTATTCTGTATTGGGAAAACAAATGTCAGATACATACGAAGATCGCAAAATATATTCGATAGCAAAACAGCATACGCAAAGCACAAACATGTAAGTGAAAAATTATAATTTTGTTCATTTATTCTTACATTATTTTACCTTTATTTTATTTAATTATTAAAATTATTCAGGGAAACACACAACAAGACGACCAAATCGCACCAATTTGAAATAGTGGTGGAATTCATGACCAAACACAGCCAACTGGCAAAAGGTCATTTAAAAACGTTAAATGCACGTCAGTCGGCAAATGCTTTGTGGCAAACATTAGCCGAAGATCTAAATGCAAGCGGACCGCTTGTTAGAGACACTGCAGGATGGAAAAAGGTAAATATATAAATCACTTAAAAATATATTTTTTTTAAAAGCATGTAATTTCAACTTTCACTTTAATAGGTTTGGGCTGAATTCAAGGTGCACACTAAGCAGAAATTAAGACGAAATAAAACAGACATTGGCGGCACTGGCGGTGGCCCATCGAAATTCAACCCGCTGACTTCTTTGGAGGAGAAAGTGGTTGACGTGCTGAGTATGGAGGATTCCGTAAATAGGCTGTCTGGCGCACTTTCCTTCGGAGCTACTGACTCGTGTAAGCAAAATAATACAACTGAAAAAGAACAGTTGGAGAAAGTGCCGTCAGAAGACTTAATTGCGGAAGAAATTGTTGAGTCTCCAATAAGAATAGCCGGAAATTCCCAAAGCTCAGAAAAAATTCAAGAAAACGTTCGCGATCAGTTAGCTTCTGCGAAAGAGATGGGCTACTTAAAACACAATTTGAAAATCAAATTACTTACCAAAAGGAATCTTTGTGTTTATTTAAGCAAATAAATGAAAATTTAAAAAGTATAAGCCTATACCAGAGAAAGGAGTTCGAATTAAGGGAGAAGGAGTTAAATCTGGCAAGACAAAGATTCCAATTTGATAAAGAAAATGCTGCTGAAGTAAGTAAATTGACAAGACAAAAAATAGAGCTAAAAAAAGGATATTGGATATCGAAGAGGAAAGACTAAAATTATTGTGATACACAAATGCATATACATGTTAGAGCAAAATGAAATGAATGAATACATGCTTAATTCATATTGAAGTACTTTTCAATTAATGTCAAAAAGAAATTGACGTCAGATCTGTACACCTGGAAGGTAAAAACAAAAAAAAAAACGAAAAGTGAGAACTGAAAAGTTTGTCATTATATAAAAATATTTGATGGTATATAGAATTGAAAAATAATAGAAATAAAAAAAAAGATTTTCTATCAAAAAAAAAAAAAAGATTTTCTATCATCAGAAGTGGGATAAATTTAGCCTACACTGCACTCTATTGAGAAGATGGCTGAAGATGACCTTAATCTAAGAGGTCAGATTCCAGAAAATTTGAATCTGCAGGAGAAAAGTCCAGAGTCGAGATCTAACAATTTTGTAATTACGGTGGAGGCAATTAATAAAATTTTGGAATCCACACAAAGGTCACAATCAACCGACGAATTGGTGGGTTTTCCGAGTTTTGATCCGGATCACTCCCGCGTTGATATTCAGAAGTGGTGCACGGATATTGATGCAAGGGTACAACGAGACGGTTTGCAGAATTTTGATATTTTGCCTAGAATACAAGTTTCTCTGCTTGGAAGAGCAAAATTATGGTTCAATAAGTACGGATATCAACTTTATAGCTGGCCGGATTTACGTGCTTCCTTGATACACGCTTTTTCTAATGGGGCAGACATTATTATACAGCTCAGAAAGGTTGCCAACTCAGAAAGCAATGAATATGCTTCCTATACGGAGTTCGTAATGGAAAAGGTTTGTCAAATTCATCAATTACCTTTTGAAATTCCAGAAAACAAAATGGTCAAAATTGTCATCGGATGCATTAGTGAGGTGAGTTTAAGAAATTCTCTTACATTTGTTATGCCATCAACTGTGCAAAGTTTGATCAATCATTTGTCTTCGATACGTGAAAAACCTTTGAGAGAAGTAGAAAAAATAACACGCCGTTTGCAAGAGGATAAATTAGTATCCAATATTGAGAAAAAGGACAAGTTACTTAATCCATTGAAACGTAGGCGCGTAGAGGATGAGAAACGTTGCTATGGATGTGGCAAAAAGGGTCATATTAGAGCTCATTGCACGGAAAAACAAAAGACAAACGAATTGGTTGTTCAGAAAATATCAAGCAAACCCATAGAAACCGAATTTAAGTGTTCTTTTTGCGGAAAATCTGGACACAAAGAACAGACCTGCTGGGCTAAACAACGAGCTGACCGAAAACAAATAAATCTATGCAAGACTTCGTTGGTATCAGATAATTATACTCCAGTGGTTATTAAGGGAAAGTTATATCGTTGTCTTCTTGACACTGGATCTGATTGTTCGTTGATAAGATCTGACATTGCTGACAAAATATCTGCGAAAAGAACTACAAACTTACTGTCTGTGAAAGGTATTGGGAGAGAACCTATTTTACTATCTGAGAGGCTTGAAACATTTGTAGAATTTGAAGACCTTACTGTTGAGGTTAGCCTTTATTTGATTGATAAAAAACATTTACAAAATGAAATTATTATTGGTAGAGACATTTTGAAAGATCCTACCCTTACAATTACGGTTACTGCTAATGGATCGTACTTACATCACAGTAAGTCAGTTTTTTGTCTCAAAACCAAAAATATTGTTACTACAACTGATAGTATGTCAAAGTCTCGTACAAAGGAGTTGGATGTTGTTTTAGATAAGTACTCCAAACACTTTATAACGGGTTTTCCTACGGCAAGGGTAACTACAGGATCCCTAACTATACGTTTAACGAAAGATGACAATATTTTCTTTAGGCCATATAGGATGGCACACAGTGAGAGGCATATAACAAAAGAAATTGTTGCAGATTTGATAACTAATGGTATAATAAGAGAGAGCCAATCACCGTTTGCGAGCCCAATGGTTCTTGTCAAAAAGAAAAATGGACAGAATCGCCTTTGTGTAGATTTTAGAGCACTTAACAAAATAACTGTAAGGGGTCGCTATCCTTTGCCGAGGATAGAAGATCAACTAGATGAATTGTCTGGAAATAAATATTTTACATCATTGGACATGGCATCTGGTTTTCACCAAATTCCAATTGCTGAGGATTCTATAGGAAAAACTGCTTTTGTCACACCCGATGGACATTATGAATATTTGTGTATGCCATTTGGTCTCGTTAATGCACCTGCTGTTTTCCAGAGGGCTATAAACGTGGCTTTAGGTGAGTTACGCGGCAAAGTGGCTTTGGTATACATGGATGATGTGTTAATGGCATCCAAAACCATTGATGAAGGTCTTAAAAAGCTTGATATTGTACTCAAGGCATTAGTTGGAAGTGGATTTTTTTTAAACTTGGATAAATGTAAATTTCTTCAAACTACTATTGAATATTTAGGACGAGAAGTATCTGGAGATGGTATACGACCAAGCAAAACCAAAATTGATGCGTTAGTGAGTTCCCCGACACCAAGTAATGTTAAGCAAGTACGTCAATTTATGGGGCTAGCAAATTATTTTCGGAAATTCGTACCAGAATTTGCTGCAAAAACTGCTTGTATCACGGCATTGACTAAAATTAATACGGAATTTGTATGGAATAATGAATGTCAAGCAGCAAAAGATTACATAGTAGAACAACTCACAACTCGACCATTATTAGTATTGTTTAATCCTGATCTTCCAACAGAGCTGCATACGGATGCAAGTGCCAGTGGATATGGAGCTATCTTATTTCAGCGAGTTAATGGAAGATTGCATGTAGTTGCTTATTATAGTCAGGCAACTAAGTCGTATGAAGCAAAATATCATAGTTACGAGTTGGAGACACTTGCGGTGGTAAATGCGATGAAACATTTTAGGCATTACCTAATCGGTGTTAAGTTCTTGTTAGTTACTGACTGTAACGCTTTAAAGGCAACAAAAGAAAAAAAGAATTTACTTCCTCGCGTTGCTCGTTGGTGGATTTTACTTCAAGATTTTGAGTTTGAGATTGTATACCGAAAAGGGAAGACTATATCACATGCAGATTACCTTAGCCGAAATGTGCCAACAAAATCATGTTATCAAATTGAGAGTTTGTCCGAAACATGGTTACATATTGAGCAGCAAAATGATCCAGGCACATTAGAAATCATAGAGAGAATTAAAAGTGGCGATACCAACACATCAACACAGTTCAAAATTAAAAACGGATTATTATACAAGAAACTGGAAAATACTAACAAACTTTATGTACCCCAACAATGTCGATTGTCATTACTGAGACGTTTCCATGAAGAAAACTGTCATGTCGGATGGGAAAAGACTCTTATGAAGATACGAGAGCATTTTTGGATGCCGCATATGACTAAAAATGTCAGGAAGTTCGTGAATTCTTGTTTAATTTGTCTGGTGGCTAAAAGGCCGTCTGGAAAGAAACAGTGTGAACTTCATCCAATAGAAAAGAAGCCAATTCCATTCGATGTGGTTCATGCTGATTTTATGGGACCATTTGACGGGAAAGACCATCGTTATATTTTCATTTTGATTGATGCTTTTACAAAATTTGCAGTTTTATTTCCTTGTAAAACCCTCACAGCTGCGGAAACTTTTCACATGTTTTATAACTATGTAATGCTATTTGGAGCTCCAGCCAAACTTGTAAGTGACAGAGGCACTAATTTTACTAGTGCTGAGTTTAAAAACTTCTGCATGTCGATGGGAATAACACATCATTTAATTGCTCCTGGTGCTAGTAGAGCTAATGGACAAGTGGAACGTTATGTGGACACTGTTGCTAACTTTTTAAGAACTAATTTAGATAAATTTGGTGAATGGACTGGTTATATCAGTCGTGTACAACTAGCTCTTAATACAACTGTTAATAAAACAACTGGATTTTCTCCGTTGAAGGTATTAACAGGTATATCGGGTAGGACTCCAGATATTAGTGCATTATTAGCAGAGCTCGAAATTGAGCCACAATTTGACGACGTGGAAGAAATACGAAAGCTTACCAGTGAACGAGCAGAATTAAATGCAACTAGAATGAAAATCAGATTTGATCAAAATAAATGCAAACCAACTCAATTAAAAATTGGACAAAAAGTTGTCTATTGTAGTAATCAAAGGCGTAAATCGAAGTTACAGCCGTATTATCGTGGTCCTTATGAAATAGTTGGTGTCCTTCCCAATGATCGATATAAGTTGAAGAAAGAAAACTGCAAAACTTTTATTGTTGCAGCAAGGGAGGTCATTCGTCCTTTAAATGACAGTGAAGACGAGAAGGATATTAGTAACTAATATAAGGTAAAATTTTCTAAAAAAAAAAAAAATTATTCATTCAATAAGAATCGAAATCATGAACAAGCTTAAGATTGCCTCTGAGTCATTACTTTCAGTTTAGGTGTTGAAGTTTTGAATAAGCTTAATATTGCCTCTGAGTCATAACTTTCAAGTAATAAAGTGTTGAAGTTTGAACAAGCTTAAGATTGCCTCTGAGTCATAACTTTCAAGTAATAAAGTGTTAATTTGCAAACAAGCTTAAGATTGCCTCTGAGTTGCGATTCAAAGAGTAACATCTGAAATAATAATTCTGTTTAACAGCTCTGAATATGTGGTGGTTATTTATACAAGGGGACAGATAACTGCTGTGGAATTTGAAAATGAATTCGTGATTTCAGTAAACTGTTTTTTTTTTCTTTTTGTGATTTTATATTGTTCTTTCTGTAATAAACAAATGGTTGTTTTGAAAACAAGAAGTTTGAATACATCGAGAGCGATGATTTTACAGGATAGCCGTGTTAGAGCAAAATGAAATGAATGAATACATGCTTAATTCATATTGAAGTACTTTTCAATTAATGTCAAAAAGAAATTGACGTCAGATCTGTAAAAACAAAAAAAAAAAAACCAAAAGTGAGAACTGAAAAGTTTGTCATTATATAAAAATATTTGATGGTGTATAGAATTGAAAAATAATAGAAATAAAAAAAAAGATTTTCTATCAAAAAAAAAAGATTTTCTATCATACATATATATAATTCATACTGTGATAAAATGAAGTGTTCTTTTTTGTTTTTGGATTTTAATTTTTTATAGCTTATAAGTTTTTTTTTTTTTTTTTAACCGAAACCAATGAATTTTTTAGTTTATATAGCTTGTAAGTTTTTTTGACTAAAACCAATGAATTTTTTACTTTTAATAGCTTGTAAGTTTTGTGTTTAACCAAAATCAATGAAATATGTATATAACCAATGAAGAGGCTTTAAGTGTTTTAATAAAAAAGACTGCTACTTTTTAAAACATGTTTTTTATTTCGTCTCTTATATTTCTAGCAATGTTTGTGTAATTGTTATTACCAGATTGTGGCAGATCTTCGGCAACCACAATTTCCTCCGTTGGCAGTTCAACTTTAAATTTGCAGCAAATATTGTGTAGAGCGCAACAAACATTCATAATTCGAACAACCTTTTTTGGATCGTAATGCAACTCCCGGGCCGCTAACAAACATCGAAATCTCCCTTTCATGACACTAAACACTCTTTCAATTAATGATCTGGTTTTACTAAAATTTTCATTGAAAACTGCTTCAGCAGAACCATCTGCAGCGTTCCGATATCGTGTTAAGATCCATGGTTCTAATGGATAGCCTGAGTCGCCTAAAAATGTTTAAACTTTAAAAGTATTACAATAAAAGGAATAAGAGAAAACCGCTCACCAAGAATCCAAGTTCCCTTCATTCCACTCTCGTATTGTGTTCTCAATAGTTGTCTTTCATTAGACAGATTCCATACATGGGAATCGTGACTTGCGCCCCCATACCTACAATCGACAGCTCTAATTATCATTTTGTGGTCACATATCTGAAATGTATCAATATTATTTTATTATTTAAAAATTTATTACAATTAAAATTACAATAAATCAAAAGCTAAAAGCTAAAAGTACTACCAACAATGGCTGGCTTAAATAATTATTAAAAACATTTTATTTGAAAAATAAGTTTACTCACCACCATAGTATTCATACTATGTTTAAGTTTCCTGTTAAAATACAAATGCTCATTTTCCCTGGGTCGTATTATCTGGATGTGTGTTCCATCTACCACTCCAATCACACCAGGAAAATTAAATTTTCTGAAAAAGAAAGTTTTTGCCTCTTTCCTTTCGTCTTCGGACATATCAAATTTCATATGCTTCGGACATAAAATCTTTTCTATAGCTACGCAAACTTCTGCCAAACATCGCGACATTGCTGGCTGAGATATTGCAAGATGATGATCTTGACCAATTTGGTGTTGGTAGCCACCTTGACCAATCAATTTTAACGCAGCCGCTAATTTGATAATTGGCGGAATCGCACTTGATTTTGTGGTATTCAGTTCGGAGCCAACGTTATTTAAAACATATATAAATGCCTCTTGGCTCAATCTAAAATTTTTTATAAAGCTGGAATAGAAATATTATGCAAAATTAATTGTTTTCAATGCTTCAAAATAAATTACCTTTTTGCATTCAAGCTTAGAATATCCGATTTGCTTCTAAGCAATCTTCTCTGCACCCTTTCATTTTGGTCAACCGCCTCTTCATCATCAAACCATAGTGCCACAGAATCCATTATTGATAAATTACACAAATATATAAATTAATCTTATTTTCTAAGCACAATCACAAATTTCTTTTTCTTTTGTTAATTTAAATTTGACGTTTATTTTAGACCAGCGTTGTTATATTTGATCGGCGTTGCCACCATTTAAAATAAAACTCAAATGCGATTACGAAAGCCTTATAGAATAAAAATTTTCTTTCGCATCGCATTTCATTCGCGTATCGCATTGACTTTCGCATCGCAATTCAGAATAAGGCCCCTGACTTTTTTGGAAAACCTATAATCTTAACATAAAAAGGAGTTATACCATTTTAAAAAGGAGATAACCGGATCACCCGTTTAGGAGATAACCGGGTTTTCGCGCAACAACTTACAAATCAATACTTCATTTCAACTTCCCCGAAAACCTACAGAAACTGATTTTTCCGGAAAACTTTAATGTTAATCTAAACAGGGGTTATACCACTTTAAAGAGGAGACCAATACCAACATTTCACAACAAATGTAAAGTCAATCATATCAACCGTTTAGGAGATAACCGGATTTTCGCGAGACAATTTACAAATCAATAGTTCATTTCAGCTTCTCCGAAAATCAACTGAAACTGACTTTTCCGGAAAACCTATAATCTTAATCTAAACAGGAGTTATACCACTTTAAAGAGGGGATCAGTACCAAAATTTCACAACCAACGTGAAGTCAATCGGATCACCCGTTTAGGAAATATCCGGGATTTCGCGCAACAATTTACAAATCAATAGTTCATTTCAGCTTATCCGAAAACCCACAGAAAATGACTTTTTCGTAAAACCTATACAATCAATACCAACAATTCACAACAAATTTTAAGTCAATCGGATCACCCGTTTAGGAGATAACCGGGTTTTCGCGCAACAACTTACAAATCAATACTTCATTTCAACTTCCCCGAAAACCTACAGAAACTGATTTTTCCGGAAAACCTGTAATGTTAATCTAAACAGGGGTTATACCACTTTAAAGAGGAGACCAATACCAACATTTCACAACAAATTTGAAGTCAATCGGATCACCCGAGGAGATAGGAGATAACCGGATTTTCGCACAACAATTTACAAATCAATAGTTCATTTCAACTTCCACGAAAACCAACAGAAACTGACTTTTCCGGAAAACCTATAATCTTAATCTAAACAGGAGGTATACAACTTTAAAGAGGAGATCAATGCAAACATGTCGCAACAAATTTCCAGGTTTTCGCGCAACAATTTACAAATCAATAGTTCATTTCAGCTTTTCCGAAAATCAACTGAAACTGACTTTTCCGGAAAACCTATAATCTTAATCTAAACAGGAGGTATACCACTTTAAAGAGGAGATCAAAACCAAGATTTCACAACAAATTTGAAGTCAAGTGGATCACCCGTTTAGGAGATAACCGGATTTTCGCGCAACAATTTACAAATCAATAGTTCATTTCAGCTTCTCCGAAAATCAACTGAAACTGACTTTTTCGGAAAACCTATAATCTTAACCTAAACAGGATGTATACCACTTTAAAGAGGGGATCAGTACCAACGTTTCAAATCAAATATGAAGTCAATCGGATCATCCGTTTAGGAGACAACCGGGTTTTCGAGCAACAATTTACAAATCAATAGTTCATTTCAACTTCCCCAAAACCTACAGACACTGACATTTCCGGAAAACATGTAATGTTAATCTAAACAGGGATTATACCACTTTAAAGAGGAGATCAATACCAACAATTCGCAACAAATTTTAAGTCAATCGGATCACCCGAGGAGATAGGAGATAACCGGATTTTCGCACAACAATTTACAAATCAATAGTTCATTTCAACTTCCACGAAAACCAACAGAAACTGACTTTTCCGGAAAACCTATAATCTTTATCTAAACAGGAGGTATACAACTTTAAAGAGGAGATCAATGCAAACATTTCGCAACAAATTTCCAGGTTTTCGCGCAACAATTTACAAATCAATAGTTCATTTCAGCTTCTCCGAAAATCAACTGAAACTGACTTTTCCGGAAAACCTATAATCTTAATCTAAACAGGAGGTATACCACTTTAAAGAGGAGATCAAAACCAAGATTTCACAAAAAATTTGAAGTCAAGTGGATCACCCGTTTAGGAGATAACCGGGTTTTCGCGCAACAATTTACAAATCAATAGTTCATTTAAACTTCCCCGAAAACCTAGAGGAACTGACTTTTCCGGTAAACCTATAATCTTAATCTAAATAGGAGGTATAGCACTTTAAAGAGAAGATCAATACCAACATTTCACAACAAACTTGAAGTCAATCGGATCACCCGTTTAGGATATAACCGGATTTTCGCGCAACAATTTACAAATCAATAGTTCATTTCAACTTCCCCAAAACCTACAGATACTGACATTTCCGGAAAACCTATAACCTTAATCTAAACGGGAGTTATACCACTTTAAACAGGAGATCAATAGCAACAATTTACAACAAACTTTAAGTCAATTGGATCACTCGGTTAGGAGATAACTGGGTTTTCGCGCAACAATTTACAAATCAATAGTTCATTTCAGCTTCTCCGAAAATCACCTGAAACTGATTTTTCCAGAAAACCTATAATTTTAATCTAAAGAGGAGGTGTACCACTTTAAAGAGGAGATCAATACCAACAATTCACGACAAATTTTAAGTCAATCGGATCACCCGTTTAGGAAATAACCGGGTTTTCGCGCAACAATTTACAAATCAATAGTTATTGCAGCTTCTCCGAAAACCCACAGAAATTGACTTTTCCGGAAAACCTATAATCTTAATCTAAACAGGAGGTATACCACTTTAAAGAGGAGATCAATACCAACATTTCGCAACAAATTTGAAGTCAAGCGGATCACCCGTTTAGGATGATCCGCTTTCTGATTTTTCCAGAAAACCTATAATTTTAATCTAAAGAGGAGGTGTACCACTTTAAAGAGGAGATCAATACCAACAATTCACGACAAATTTTAAGTCAATCGGATCACCCGTTTAGGAAATAACCAGGTTTTCGCGCAACAATTTACAAATCAATAGTTCATTTCAGCTTCTCCGAAAATCAACTGAAACTGACTTTTCCGGAAAACTTATAATCTTAATCTAAACAGGAGTTATACCACTTTAAAGAGGAGATAAATACCAACATTTCACAACAAATTTGAAGTCAATCCTAAACTCGTTTAGGAGATAACCGGATTTTCCCGCAACAATTTACAAATCAATATTTCATTTCAGCTTCTCCGAAAACCAACAGAAACTGACTTTTTCGGAAAACCTATAATCTTAACCTAAACAGGAGTTACACCACTTTGAAGAGGAGATCAATACCACCAATTCACAACAAATTTGAAGTCAATCGGATCACCCATTTAGGAGACATCCGGGTTTTCGCGCAATAATTTACAAATCAACATTTCATTTCAACTTCCCCGAAAACCTACAGAAACTGACTTTACCGGAAAACCTATAATCTTAATCTAAACAGGAGGTATACCACTTTAAAGAGGAGATCAATACCAACATTACGCAACAAATTTGAGGTCAATCGGATCACCTGTTGAGAAGATTTTTTTTTCGCAATTTTTTATTTATTGTATCTTCAATATAATTGAACTATCAATAATTACTCATATCTTAAGTCTAAAAATAAAAATATACATGTTAAGTCCAACCAGTGCTGGACAAAAAAAATGTATGTTTCACGGTTACTGTAATTTGCGGGTTATCCCTCTGATGTACGGATGAGAGAAGCAGTGTCCCTCCTTCTTAGTCGAATGTAACCAGGTTCATTTAGTATGTTACGGGCCAGTGGATTAGGATGAGTTTCAAGCTTCTTTAAATAACTTATGGCAAGTTTCGCTATTTCCGCTTTAACTGTTGGCACGTTTAGATCTTTATGGATGTTCGAGTTTTTTATATACCAAGGAGCAGATGTAATTATACGAAGAATCTTGTTTTGGCGCCTTTGAATTTTTTCTACGTTGGTAGCTGAGGCAGGTTTTAGAATTGACTTGTATAATAAAAGTTTGCAATCTAAAGCTAGAGTAGAATTTCTGCCAATAAGCCAGTTTAGTTGGACTGCTTTTAACTTCATTTGTGTTAACTTTGTTTCAATGTGCCGTCTCCATGTAAGGCGCCGGTCAAGATGTATGCCGAGATATTTGACGTCTGAAAGCTGGGGTATCGTTTGGTTATTTATCCGAATAGGGGGGCAAGATTCTCTACGCAGTGTGAAAGTTATGTGAGTACATTTTTGTTCATTCACTTTTATTCTCCATTTCTTCAACCATTTTTCTAAATTGGATATGTGGTCTTGTAAATATCGTGATGCTACTTCGGGTCTTTCGTGAATGCTCAAAAAAGCTGTGTCGTCAGCAAATGTTGATGTGTGAACTCGGTTACTAGTTGGCATGTCTGAAGTATACAATAAGTATAAAAAGGGCCCCAATATACTACCTTGGGGAACTCCGGCTTCGATTGGCTGGGGTGAGCTAAAAAAATCTCCTTCTTTCACAATAAATTTTCGTTCGGTTAAATAACTATCTAGCAGCTTATATAGGTTTACGGGCAAATTCAGTTTTAGCTTGTATATTAGGCCTTCATGCCATACCTTATCGAATGCTTGAGAAATGTCGATAAAAAGCGCAGAGCAGTATTTTCTCTCTTCAAATGTCTTCTTAACAACATTGACTAACCTGTGAGTTTGTTCGATCGTACTATGTTTTTTCCTGAAACCGAATTAATGGTTTGGAATACATCCTTTGTCGCTTAGAATAGGGTTAAGCTTAGTTATTAACATCCTCTCAAACAGCTTTGACATATTTGACAAAAGGCTTATAGGTCTGTATGATTCAATTTTTGTGTGGTCTTTTCCTGGTTTAGGAATCATGGTAACCAAGGATACCTTCCACTCTGTGGGGAAGTACTCAAGACGTAAAATGGCATTAAAAATAAAAAGAACGATTCTGCGAGCTATACGGGGCAATTCAAATAACATCTTGTTACGGGTTTTGTCAACGCCAGGGGCTTTTTTGCTTTTTCAATATCACCAAATTCAAATCTTATCGGTATTGCAGCACTAGCCTCGACAATTGGCAACTCAACTATATCAGTCGATATATTTGGGGTAAAAACCCTTTTCAAATGTCCAACAAATAAATTGCCCATTTCGGAATCACTCCTTGCCCAGCCTCCAGATGTAGTTCGCAGGGGAGGCTTACGTAAGACTGGCCTTTTAAGAGTTCTACAAGCAGGCCATAATGAATAATCTGATTGAGGAGTTGCGTCTAAGTCTCCCAAATAGTTTTTCAGGAATGCTACTCTTCTAGATTCCAGCATGTCTCTTAGCCGGTGCGTGCATTCCTTAAGTCTGCTTTTAAGTTGAGGAGATCTCTGTAATTGCCATTCTCTACGAATTTTTCTTTTTTCAGCCAAGAGTCGTTCGATATCTGCAGAATAAATTAGATTGTATCTAGCTAATTGTCGGGTTATTGTTGAATGTTGGGCAGCTGATTTGAGGTTTTGGTCAAAATCAATAAGACTCCGCTCTACGTCTTTAGGTGTTCTTAGCGGGATGTTTTCCGAACAATGAGTACTAAGATACTTTCTATATTTCGACCAATTAATGCTTGTGCTAGTCGTTGGTGGTATGATGTTTTGTTTGTCCCATATATAGACGATAGTGGCTGAATGATCTGAGGATAATTCAAGCGACGCTTCAGCTTTAATCATTTCTCTCGGAATACCCTTAAACACGCCAAAATCAATAACATCAGGTATTTTTTGTCGATCAGTAGGCCAATAGCTGGGTTGTCCACTCGATATAACATTCAGACGCATTTTTGAAATTGTGTCAAACAAAATACGACCTTTTGGAGTTATTAGGCGTGATCCCCAAAACGTATGTTTAGCGTTGTAGTCTCCTGATGCTATGAAACAGGGACCTAGTGATTTGTAGAAGTCGCTATACTGACTTTCCGAAATTTGAAATCTAGGAGGTGAATAAATCGAAGAAATAACTAAGCTTTGATGAAATTCTTCAAGACAGATATTTATTGCTTGAAGGTAATTCTCACAAAAATCACGCAGTAAATAATGTTTGATTCGGGCCTTAATAAGTATTGCCGAGCCTCCACATGCTCTTCCACGGGGGTCCTTAGTGTCACATAAAATATAGCCATGGATTTTAAAGAGGCTATTTGTTGTTAAGTGTGTCTCGGAAATCAGCATGACATCAATTTGTTGGTTCTTGAGGAAGTATTCAAGTTCATTTTTATGTTGGCGTAAGCCGTTTGCGTTCCAGAAACATATTTTTAAACAGTTCATGGTTTGTTTAGTACCGCCTGCAACATCATAGATTGCATGCGTACCATTTCTTGCATCATGCTGCTCATAGAGCTCATAAAACTGTTTAACGAATGCACTAATGTCTCGATGCTTGCTTCGAGACGATTAAAATTACCAGATGGTGTTTGTTCTTTAGGATGCGATTGCAAATTAGGAGTAGAATTAGTTGTCGGTGTCGCTTTATGTACTGCAGTATGATTGGCTTTTACCATATCAGCGTATGAAACATGTTGTGTTGTTGGTTGGGCTAACTGAGAATAATGAGCATTTGCTCGATATTGTTGGTGCTTAGCAGAAGTATTTAGTTTTTGAGTGGTTTTCCTTACCATGGAAAAAACTGGACAGCCTCTGTAGTTAGCAGTGTGGTTTCCACCGCAATTGCTGCATTTTTTGACTTTCGAATCATCCCTTGCTTTGTCGCATTGGGCGGAACAATGTAGCTCGCCACATACAACGCAAACCGGAGGCAACTTACAGTAAGCCCTAGTATGACCATATTCTTGACAATTTAGACACTGGACAGGTCCTGGACACTTGTGCGGCTCCTCTACAGTTATTTTACGGTGTAACAGGTATTTCAGATTGTAAATGGGGTGCATTTCGTTCTTCTTCAATCTGATATCTCCAGGTTCCAGTTCAATGCGAAATAGTGGTTGGGGGACACGTTCCCGATTACGGTGATTATCTACACTTTTTATTTCTTGAGTCCGGCTCTTATTTCAGCTGGATCAACGTATGAATCTACACCTTTAATGACTACCTGTAGACCTTTGCTACTCTTCAGCTGATAGGTATAAAAGTTCTTTTTGCAGTTTTCAAACTCGCTTACAGCTTTCGATAACTACTTTCATCAATAAATTGTATCTTTGTCTCATCAATGTTACCGCGCTTAATGGGAATTACATAAAATGAGTTCTCGCCAATAATTGTAATTAAATTTTTTATTAAATCGTTCGAATTTTTCTCCCTTAAATAAACTGGAGGTGGTTTGAACGACTTAATTGCCGTTTTATGTACACTCGTTTCACTATCTAAGATAGCAAAACGATTATGGGAATTTATTCCGTTAGAGTCCTTGTCTTTTTGTACTTTAGCCATTGGTGCAATCTGCGAAGATTTAGGGCTTCGACCTCTTTTCAATACAGTTATGTATCTGTCCATTCCTACTTGCGTCTTAGGTTTTTCTACACTATCCATATTAGTTTTGGTAATACTATGTTCAGAAGGCGACTTGTTGCTAGTTATTTTATTGTCATCGCTTATAAGCAGCGAGGAACAAGATTGAGCACGTAATACTGGCGTGGCATTTATACACAATTTGTCACTAGTTTTTTTGTTTTTATTTATTTCAACATTGTCAACATTTTTGTTGCTTAAATTAAAGAGGCTCATTAGCCTTTATTGTTTTTGTTTTATTTTTAAAGTAGCAATTCAATATGCCGTTGTATAAAAAAAAGACGAAAGAAAAAGAAAAAAATATTTTACAAACAACTTTGTTGTTGTATTAAAACAGGTTTTTTTTTTGTTTTTGTTTTAAATTATTCACACAATGTATGTTTTGTTTTTTGTTAATGCGAGCTTAAAAAAAATCGCGACCGCACTTATCAACGCACAAACTAAAACTGAGTTGAGAAGATAACCAGGTTTTCGCGCAACAATTTACAAATCAATAGTTCATTTCAGCTTCTCCGAAAATCAACTGAAAATGACTTTTCCGGAAAACCTATTATCTTAATCTACACAGGAGTTATACCACTTTAAAGAGGAGATCAATACCAAGATTTCATAACAAATTTGATTTTAAATGGATCACCCGTTAAGGAGATAACCAGGTTTTCGCGCAACAATTTACAAATCAATAGTTCATTTAAACTTCCTCGAAAACCTACAGAAACTGAATTTTCCGGTAAACCTATAATCTTAATCTAAAAAGGAGGTATACCACTTTAAAGAGAAGATCAATACCAACATTTCGCAACTAATTTGAAGTCAATCGGATAACCCGTTTAGGAGATAACCGGATTTTCGCGCAACAATTTACAAATCAATAGTTCATTTCAGCTTCTCCGAAAATCAAGTGAAACTGACTTTTCCGGAAAATCTTAATCTAAACAGGAGTTATACCACTATAAAGAGGAGATCAATACCAACATTTCACAACAAATCGGATCACCCGTTTAGGTGATAACCGGGTTTTCGAGCAACAATTTACAAAACAACAGAAACTGACTTTTTCGGAAAACCTACAACTTAACCTAAACAGGAGTTATACCATTTTAAAGAGGAGATAACCGGATCACCCGTTTGGAACATAACCGCTTTTTCGCGCAACAACTTACAAATCAATAGTTTATTTCAACTTCCCCGAAAACCTACAGAAACTGATTTTTCTTAATCTTAATCTAAACAGGAGTTATACCACTTTAAACAGGAGATCAATACCAAAAATTCACAGCAAACTTGAAGTCAATCGGATCACTCGTTTAGGAGATAACCGGGTTTTCGCGCAACAATTTACAAATCAATAGTTCATTTCAGCTTCTCCGAAAACCCAGAGAAAGTGACTTTTTCGGAAAACCTATAATCTTAATTTAAACAGGAGTTATACCAATTTAAAGAGGAGACCAATACCAACAATTCACAACAAATTTGAAGTCAATCGGATCACCCGTTTAGGAGATAACCGGGTTTTCGCACAACAATTTACAAATCAATAGTTCATTTCAGCATCTCCGAAAACCAACAGAAACTGACTTTTTCGGAAAACCTATAATCGTAATCTAAACAGTAGGTATACCACGTTAAAGAGGAGATCAATACCAACATTTCGCAACAAATTTGAAGTCAATCAGATCACCTGTTGAAAAGATAACCAGGTTTTCGCGCAACAATTTACAAATCAATAGTTCATTTCAGCTTCTCCGAAAATCAAATGAAAATGAATTTTCTGGAAAACCTATTATCTTAATCTACACAGGGGTTATACAACTTTAAAGAGGAGATCAATACCAAAATTTCACAACAAATTTGATTTTAAATGGATCACCCGTTTAGGAGATAACAGGATTTTCGCGCAACAATTTACAAATCAATAGTTCATTTCAGCCTCTCCGAAAATAAACTGAAACTGACTTTTCCGGAAAACCTATAATCTTAATCTAAACAAGAGTTATACCACTTTAAAGAGGAGATCAGTACCAACATTTCACAACAAGTCGGATCACCCGTTTAGGAGATAACCGGGTTTTCGAGCAACAATTTACAAACCAACAGAAACTGACTTTTTCGGAAAACCTATAATCTTAACCTAAACAGGAGTTATACCATTTTAAAGAGGAGATAACCGGATCACCCGTTTATAACAAAACCGGTTTTTCGCGCAACAACTTACAAATCAATAGTTTATTTCAACTTCCCCGAAAACCCACAGAAAGTGACTTTTTCGGAAAACCTATAATCTTAATCTAAACAGGAGTTATACCAATTTAAAGAGGAGACCAATACCAACAATTCACAATAAATTTGAAGTCAATCGGATGACCCGTTTAGGAGATAACCGGGTTTTCGCGCAACAATTTACAAATCAATAGTTCATTTCAGCTTCTCCGAAAACCAACAGAAACTGACTTTTTCGGAAAACCTATAATCTTAACATAAACAGGAGTTATATCATTTTAAAGAGGAGATAACCGGATCACCCGTTTAGGAGATAACCGGGTTTTCGCGCAACAACTTACAAATCAATACTTCATTTTAACTTCCCCGAAAACCTACAGAAACTGATTTTTCCGGAAAACTTGTAATGTTAATCTAAACAGGGGTTATACCACTTTAAAGAGGAGACCAAGACCAACATTTCACAACAAATTTAAAGTCAATCGGATCAACCGTTTAGGAGACATCCGGGTTTTTCGCGCAACAACTTACAAATCAGTAGTTTATTCCAACTTCCCCGAAAACCTACAGAAAGTGATTTTTCTTAATCTTAATCTAAACAGGAGTTATACCACTTTAAACAGGAGATCAATACCAAAAATTCACAACAAACTTGAAGTCAATCGGATCACTCGTTTAGGAGATAACCGGGTTTTCGCGCAACAATTTACAAATCAATAGTTCATTTTAGCTTCTCCGAAAACCCACAGAAAGTGACTTTTTCAGAAAACCTATAATCTTAATCTAAACAGGAGTTATACCAATTTAAAGAGGAGTCCAATACCAACAATTCACAACAAATTTGAAGTCAATCGGATCACCCGTTTAGGAGATAACCGGGTTTTCGCGCAACAATTTACAAATCAATAGTTCATTTCAGCTTCTCCGAAAACCAACAGAAACTGACTTTTTCGGAAAACCTATAATCTTAACATAAACAGGAGTTATACCATTTTAAGGAGAAGATCAATACTAACATTTCACAACAAATTTGAAGTCAATCGGATCACCCATTTAGGAGACATCCGGGTTTTCGCGCAACAATTTACAAATCAATATTTCATTTCAACTTCCCCGAAAACCTACAGAAACTGACTTTTCCGGAAAACCTATAACCTTAATCTAAACAGGAGTTATACCACTTTAAACAGGAGATCAATACCAAAAATTCACAACAAACTTGAAGTCAATCGGATCACTCGTTTAGGAGATAACCGGGTTTTCGCGCAACAATTTACAAATCAATAGTTCATTTTAGCTTCTCCGAAAACCCACAGAAAGTGACTTTTTCAGAAAACCTATAATCTTAATCTAAACAGGAGTTATACCAATTTAAAGAGGAGTCCAATACCAACAATTCACAACAAATTTGAAGTCAATCGGATCACCCGTTTAGGAGATAACCGGGTTTTCGCGCAACAATTTACAAATCAATAGTTCATTTCAGCTTCTCCGAAAACCAACAGAAACTGACTTTTTCGGAAAACCTATAATCTTAACATAAACAGGAGTTATACCATTTTAAAGAGGAGATAACCGGATCACCCGTTTAGGAGATAACCGGGTTTTCGCGTAACAACTTACAAATCAATACTTCATTTTAACTTCCCCGAAAACCTATAGAAACTGATTTTTCCGGAAAACCTGTAATGTTAATCTAAACAGGGGTCATACCACTTTAAAGAGGAGACCAATACCAACATTTCACAACAAATTTAAAGTCAATCGGATCAACCGTTTAGGAGACATCCGGGTTTTCGCGCAACAATTTACAAATCAATATTTCATTTCAACTTCCCCGAAAACCTTCAGAAACTGACTTTTCCGGAAAACCTATAATCTTAATCTAAACAGGAGGTATACCACTTTAAGGCCAGTACGCAGCTCGCCTGAATTTCAGTTTCCCATAAGAAGTATATGTAAAAAAAAAACAGGCTGAATTTCAAGTTTGAAAATTTTCACTCAACTTTCCGTTTGGCAGTACGCAGCTAAAAAGAAAACTAAACGGAATTTACGACTATTACAGGGATGTTCTAACAAAAAGTGTAGACATTTTGTCTTCAGCTGAAACAAAAAAATGTTCAGGCAATTGTTTGGTAACGGAATTTATGACATTTCATGTTTTTTATACATTTAAAATATTTTTTGTTCATTTTTTGTTGATATAATGTTCTTGTGTACAATAAACAATAAAATTTAAAAAACCCGACTACATGATTTTTAATTCTACAAACGACCACATGATAAATTTTACTTTTGTAGAAATAAAGGCAAAAAAAATCAAAACTGAAATTTCGTAGATCTGCGTACTGGGCTTTAAGGAGAAGATCAATACCAACATTTCACAACAAATTTGAAGTCAATCGGATCACCCATTTAGGAGACATCCGGGTTTTCGCGCAACAATTTACAAATCAATATTTCATTTCAACTTCCCCGAAAACCTACAGAAACTGACTTTTCCGGAAAACCTATAATCTTAATCTAAACAGGAGGTATACCATTTTAAGGAGAAGATCAATACTAACATTTCACAACAAATTTGAAGTCAATCGGATCACCCATTTAGGAGACATCCGGGTTTTCGCGCAACTATTTATAAATCAATATTTCATTTTAACTTTTCCGAAAACCTACAGAAACTGACTTTTCCGGAAAACCTGTAATGTTAATCTAAACAGGAGTTATACCACTTTAAAGAGGAGATCAATACCAACATTTCACAACAAGTCGGATCACCCGTGTAGGAGATAACCGGGTTTTCGCGCAACAATTTACAAATCAATAGTTCATTTCAGCCTCACCGAAAACCAACAGAAACTGACTTTTTCGGAAAACCTATAATCTTAATATAAACAGCATTTATATACCACTTTAAAGAGGAGATCAATACCAACATTTCACAACAAGTCGGATCACCCGTTTAGGAGATAACCGGGTTTTCGCGCAACAATTTACAAATCAATAGTTCATTTCAGCCTCACCGAAAACCAACAGAAACTGACTTTTTCGGAAAACCTATAATCTTAATCTAAACAGGAGTTATTCCACTTTAAAGAGGAGACCAACATTTCACAACAAATTTGAAGTCAATCGGATCATCCGTTTTGTAGATAACCGGATTTTCGTGCAACAATTTACAAATCAATAGTTCATTTCAGCTTCTCCGAAAATCAACTGAAACTGACTTTTCCGGAAAACCTATAATCTTAATCTAAACAGGAGTTATACCACTTTAAACAGGAGATCAATATCAAAAATTCACAACAAACTTGAAGTCAATCGGATCACTCGTTTAGGAGATAACCGGGTTTTCGCGCAACAATTTACAAATCAATAGTTCATTTTAGCTTCTCCGAAAACCCACAGAAAATGACTTTTTCAGAAAACCTATAATCTTAATCTAAACAGGAGTTATACCAATTTAAAGAGGAGTCCAATACCAACAATTCACAACAAATTTGAAGTCAATCGGATCACCCGTTTACGAGATAACCGGGTTTTCGCGCAACAATTTACAAATCAATAGTTCATTTCAGCTTCTCCGAAAACCAACAGAAACTGACTTTTTCGGAAAACCTATAATCTTAACATAAACAGGAGTTATACCATTTTAAAGAGGAGATAACCGGATCACCCGTTTAGGAGATAACCGGGTTTTCGCGCAACAACTTACAAATCAATACTTCATTTTAACTTCCCCGAAAACCTACAGAAACTGATTTTTCCGGAAAACCTGTAATGTTAATCTAAACAGGGGTTATACCACTTTAAAGAGGAGACCAATACCAACATTTCACAACAAATTTAAAGTCAATCGGATCAACTGTTTAGGAGACATCCGGGTTTTCGCGCAACAATTTACAAATCAATATTTCATTTCAACTTCCCCGAAAACCTGTAGAAACTGACTTTTCCGGAAAACCTATAATCTTAACCTAAACAGGAGGTATACCACTTTAAGTCCAGTACGCAGCTCGCCTGAATTTCAGTTTCCCATAAGAAGTATATGTTAAAAAAACAGGCTGAATTTCAAGTTTGAAAATTTTCACTCAACTTTCCGTTTGGCAGTACGCAGCTAAAAAGAAAACTAAACGGAATTTACGACTATTATGTTCTAACAAAAAGTGTAGACATTTTTTCTTCAGCTGAAACAAAAAAATGTTCAGGCAATTGTTTGGTAACGGAATTTATGACATTTCATGTTTTTTATACATTTAAAATATTTTTTGTTCATTTTTTGTTGATATAATGTTCTTGTGTACAATAAACAATAAAATTTAAAAAACCCGACTACATGATTTTTAATTCTACAAACGACCACATGATAAATTTTACTTTTGTAGAAATAAAGGCAAAAAAAATCAAAACTGAAATTTCGTAGAGCTGCGTACTGGGCTTTAAGGAGAAGATCAATACCAACATTTCACAACAAATTTGAAGTCAATCGGATCACCCATTTAGGAGACATCCGGGTTTTCGCGCAACAACTTACAAATCAATATTTCATTTCAACTTCCCCGAAAACCTACAGAAACTGACTTTTCCGGAAAACCTATAATCTTAATCTAAACAGGAGGTATACCATTTTAAGGAGAAGATCAATACTAATATTTCACAACAAATTTGAAGTCAATCGGATCACCCATTTAGGAGACATCCGGGTTTTCGCGCTACAATTTACAAATCAATATTTCATTTCAACTTCCCCGAAAACCTACAGAAACTGACTTTTCCGGAAAACCTATAATCTTAATCTAAACAGGAGTTATACCACTTTAAACAGGAGATCAATACCAACAATTCACAACAAACTTGAAGTCAATCGGATCACTCGTTTAGGAGATAACCGGGTTTTCGCGCAACAATTTACAAATCAATAGTTCATTTCAGCTTCTCCGAAAATCAACTGAAACTGACTTTTCCGGAAAACCTTTAATCTTAATCTAAACAGGAGGTATACCACTTTAAAGAGGAGATCAATACCAATTATTCACAACCAATTTTAAGTCAATCGGATCACCCGAGGAGATAGGAGATAACCGGGTTTTCGCACAACAATTTACAAATAAATAGTTCATTTCAACTTCCACGAAAACCTACAGAAACTGACTTTTCCGGAAAACCTATAATCTTAACCTAAACAGGAGGTATACAACTTTAAAGACGAGATCAATACCAACATTTCGCAACAAATTTCCAGGTTTTCGCGCAACAATTTACAAATGAATAGTTCATTTCAGCTTCTCCGAAAATCAACTGAAACTGACTTTTTCGGAAAAACTATAATCTTAACCTAAACAGGAGGTATAGCACTTTAAGGAGAAGATCAATACCAACATTTCACAACAAATTTAAAGTCAATCGGATCACCCATTTAGGAGACGTCCGGGTTTTCGCGCAACTATTTACAAATCAATATTTCATTTCAACTTTTCCGAAAACCTACAGAAACTGACTTTTCCGGAAAACCTGTAATGTTAATCTAAACAGGAGTTATACCACTTTAAAGAGGAGATCAATACCAACATTTCACAACAAGTCGGATCACCCGTATAGGAGATAACCGGGTTTTCGCGCAACAATTTACAAATCAATAGTTCATTTCAGCCTCACCGAAAACCAACAGAAACTGACTTTTTCGGAAAACCTATAATCTTAATATAAACAGGAGTTATATACCACTTTAAAGAGGAGATCAATACCAACATTTCACAACAAGTCGGATCACCCGTTTAGGAGATAACCGGGTTTTCGCGCAACAATTTACAAATCAATAGTTCATTTCAGCCTCACCGAAAACCAACAGAAACTGACTTTTTCGGAAAACCTATTATCTTAATCTAAACAGGAGTTATTCCACTTTAAAGAGGAGACCAACATTTCACAACAAATTTGAAGTCAATCGGATCACCCGTTTTGTAGATAACCGGATTTTCGTGCAACAATTTACAAATCAATAGTTCATTTCAGCTTCTCCGAAAATCAACTGAAACTGACTTTTCCGGAAAACCTATAATCTTAATCTAAACAGGAGTTATACCACTTTAAAGAGGAGATCAATACCAACATTTCACAACAAGTCGGATCACCGGTTTAGGAGATAACCGGGTTTTCGCGCAACAATTTAAAAATCAATAGTTCATTTCAGCCTCACCGAAAACCAACAGAAACTGACTTTTTCGGAAAACCTATAATCTTAACCTAAACAGGAGTTTACCACTTTAAAGAGGAGATAACCGGATCACCCGTTTATAACATAACCGGGTTTTCGCGCAACAACTTACAAATCAATAGTTTATTTCTACTTCCCCGAAAACCTACAGAAACTGACTTTTCCGGAAAACCTATAATCTTAATCTAAACAGGAGGTATACCACTTTAAAGAGGAGATCAATACCAATATTTCGCAAGAAATTTCCAGGTTTTCGCGCAACAATTTAAAAATCAATAGTTCATTTCAGCTTCTCCGAAAATCAACTGAAACTGACTTTTCCGGAAAACCTATTATCTTAATCTAAACAGGAGCTTTACCACTTTAAGGAGAAGATCAATACCAACATTTCACAACAATTTGAGGTCAATCTGATCACCCGTTTAGGAGATAACCGGATTTTCGCGCAACAATTTACAAATCAATAGTTCATTTCAGCTTCTCCGAAAATCAACTGAAACTAACTTTTTCGGAAAACCAATAATCTTAACTTAAACAGGATGTATACCACTTTAAAGAGGGGATCAGCACCAACGTTTCAAATCAAATATGAATTCAATCGGATCACCCGTTTAGGAGACAACCGGGTTTTCGAGCAACAATTTACAAATCAATAGTTCATTTCAACTTCCCCAAAACCTACAGACACTGACATTTCCGGAAACCTGTAATGTTAATCTAAACAGGGGTTATAGCACTTTAAAGAGGTAATCAATACCAATAATTCGCAACAAATTTTAAGTCAATCGGATCACCCGAGGAGATAGGAGATAACCGGGTTTTCGCACAACAATTTACAAATCAATAGTTCATTTCAACTTCCACGAAAACCAACAGAAACTGACTTTTCCGGAAAACCTATAATCTCAATCTAAACAGGAGGTATACAACTTTAAAGAGGAGACCAATACAAACATTTCGCAACAAAGTTCCAGGTTTTCGCGCAACAATTTAGAAATCAATAGTTCATTTCAGCTTCTCCGAAAATCAACTGAAACTGACTTTTCCGGAAAACCTATAATCTTAATCTAAACAGGAGGTATACCACTTTAAAGAGGAGATCAATACCAACATTTCGCAACAAATTTCCAGGTTTTCGCGCAACAATTTACAAATCAATAGTTCATTTCAAATTCTCCGAAAATCAACTGAAACTGACTTTTCCGCAAAACCTATAATCTTAATCTAAACAGGAGGTATACCACTTTAAAGAGGAGATCAATACCAATAATTCACAACCAATTTTAAGTCAATCGGATCACCCGAGGAGATAGGAGATAACCGGGTTTTCGCACAACAATTTACAAATCAATAGTTCATTTCAACTTCCACGAAAACCTACTGAAACTGACTTTTCCGGAAAACCTATAATCTTAATCTAACCAGGAGTCATACCACTTTAAAGAGGAGATCAATACCAACATTTCACAACAAGTCGGATCACCGGTTTAGGAGATAACCGGGTTTTCGCGCAACAATTTAAAACTCAATAGTTCATTTCAGCCTCACCGAAAACCAACAGAAACTGACTCTTTCGGAAAACCTATAATCTTAACCTAAACAGGAGTTTACCACTTTAAAGAGGAGATAACCGGATCACCCGTTTATAACATAACCGGGTTTTCGCGCAACAATTTACAAATCAATAGTTCATTTAAACTTCCCCGAAAACCTACAGAAACTGAATTTTTCGGTAAACCTATAATCTTAATCTAAATAGGAGGTATACCACTTTAAAGAGAAGATCAATACCAATATTTCACAACAAATTTGAAGACAATCGGATCACCCGTTTAGGAGATAGCCGGGTTTTTCCGCAACAATTTACAAATCTATTGTTCATTTCAGCTTCCCGGAAATCAATTGAAACTGACTTCTCCGGCAAACCTGTAATGTTAATCTAAACAGGAGTTATTCCACTTTAAAGAGGAGACTATACCAACATTTCACAACAAACTTGAAGTCAACCGGATCACCCGTTTAGGATATAACCGGATTTTCGCGCAACAATTTACAAATCAATAGTTCATTTCAGCTTCTCCGAAAATCAACAGAAACTGACTTTTCCGGAAAACCTATAATCTTAATCTAAACAGGAGTTATACCACTTTAAAGAGGAGATCAATACCAACATTTCACAACAAGTCGGATCACCGGTTTAGGAGATAACCGGGTTTTCGCGCAACAATTTAAAAATCAATAGTTTATTTCAGACTCACCGAAAACCAACAGAAACTGACTTTTTCGGAAAACCTATAATCTTAACCTAAACAGGAGTTTACCACTTTAAAGAGGAGATAACCGGATCACCCGTTTATAACATAACCGGGTTTTCGCGCAACAACTTACAAATCAATAGTTTATTTCTACTTCCCCGAAAACCTACAGAAACTGACTTTTCCGGAAAACCTATAATCTTAATCTAAACAGGAGGTATACCACTTTAAAGAGGAGATCAATACCAATATTTCGCAACAAATTTCCAGGTTTTCGCGCAACAATTTACAAATCAATATATCATTTCAGCTTCCCCGAAAATCAACTGAAACTGACTTTTTCGGAAAACCTATAATCTTAACCTAAACAAGAGGTATAGCACTTTAAAGAGAAGATCAATACCAACACTTCACAACAAATTTGAAGTCAATCGGATTACCCGTTTAGGAGATAGCCGGGTTTTTCCGCAACAATTTACAAATCTATTGTTCATTTCAGCTTCCCGGAAATCAATTGAAACTGACTTTTCCGGCAAACCTGTAATGTTAATCTAAACAGGAGTTATTCCACTTTAAAGAGGAGACTATACCAACATTTCACAACAAACTTGAAGTCAATCGGATCAGCCGTTTAGGATATAACCGGATTTTCGCGCAACAATTTACAAATCAATAGTTCATTTCAGCTTCTCCGAAAATCAACAGAAACTGACTTTTCCGGAAAACCTATAATCTTAATCTAAACAGGAGTTATACCACTTTAAAGAGGAGATCAATACCAACATTTCACAACAAGTCGGATCACCCCGTTTAGGAGATAACCGGGTTTTCGCGCAACAATTTACAATCAATAGTTCATTTCAGCGTCACCGAAAACCAACAGAAACTGACTTTTTCGGAAAATCTATAATCTTAACCTAAACAGCAATTATACCACTTTAAAGAGGAGATAACCGTATCACCCGTTTAGAACATAACCGGGTTTTCGCGGAACAACTTACAAATCAATAGTTTATTTCAACTTCCCCGAAAACCTACAGAACTGATTTTTCCGGAAAACCTATAATCTTAATCTAAACAGGAGCTATACCACTTTAAAGAGGAGATAAATACCAACATTTCACAACAAGCTTGAAGTCAATCGGATCACCCGTTTAGGAGATAACCGGGTTTTCGCGCAACAATTTACAAATCAATAGTTCATTGGAACTATTCAATAGGAGATAACCGGATTTTCGCGCAACAGTTTACAAATCAATAGTTAATTTCAACTTCCCCGAAAACCTACAAAAACTGATTTTTCCGGAAAACCTGTAATGTTAATCTAAACAGGGGTTATACCACTATAAAGAGGTAATCAATACCAATAATTCGCAACAAATTTTAAGTCAATCGGATCACCCGAGGGAGATAGGAGATAACCGGGTTTTCGCACAACAATTTACAAATCAATAGTTCATTTCAACTTCCACGAAAACCTACAGAAACTGACTTTTCCGGAAAACCTATAATCTTAATCTAAACAGGAGGTATACAACTTTAAAGAGGAGATCAATACAAACATTTCGCAACAAATTTCAGGTTTTCGCGCAACAATTTACAAATCAATAGTTCATTTCAGCTTCTCCGAAAATCAACTGAAACTGACTTTTCCGGAAAACTTATAATCTTAATCTAAACAGGAGGTATACCACTTTAAAGAGGAGATCAATACCAACATTTCGCAACAAATTTCCAGGTTTTCGCGCAACAATTTACAAATCAATAGTTCATTTCAAATTCTCCGAAAATCAACTGAAACTGACTTTTCCGGAAAACCTATAATCTTTATCTACACAGGAGTTATACCACTTTAAAGAGGAGATCAATACCAAGATTTCACAACAAATTTGAAGTCAAGTGGATCACCCGTTTAGCAGATAACCGGGTTTTCGCGCAACAATTTACAAATCAATAGTTCATTTTAACTTCCCCGAAAACCTACAGAAACTGAATTTTCCGGTAAACCTATAATCTTAATCTAAATAGGAGGTATACTACTTTAAAGAGAAGATCAAATACCAATATTTCACAACAAATTTGAAGTAAATTTCATTTCAGCTTCTGCGAAAATCAACTGAAACTGACTTTTTCGGAAAACCTATAATCTTATTCTAAACAGGAGGTATAGCACTTTAAGAGAAGATCAATACCAACATTTCACAACAAATTTGAAGTCAATCGGATCACCCGTTTATGAGATAACCGGGTTTTCCCGCAACAATTTACAAATCTATTGTTCATTTCAGCTTCCCGAAAATCAATTGAAACTGACTTTTCCGGCAAACCTGTAATGTTAATCTAAACAGGAGTTATTCCACTTTAAAGAGGAGACCATACCAACATTTCACAACAAACTTGAAGTTAATCGGATCACCCGTTTAGGAGATAACCGGTTTTCGCGCAACAACTTACAAATCAATACTTCATTTCAACTTCCCCGAAAACCTACAGAAAATGATTTTTCCGGAAAACCTGTAATGTTAATCTAAACAGGGGTTATACCACTTTAAAGAGGAGACCAATACCAACTTCCCCCAAAACCTACAGACACTGACATTTCCGGGAAACCTGTAATGTTAATCTAAACAGGGGTTATACCACTTTAAAGAGGTAATAAATACCATAATTCGCAACAAATTTTAAGTCAATCGGATCACCCGAGGAGATAGGAGATAACCGGGTTTTCGCACAACAATTTACAAATCAATAGTTCATTTCAACTTCCACGTAAACCTACAGAAACTGACTTTTCCGGAAAACCTATAATCTTAATCTAAACAGGAGGTATACAACTTTAAAGAGGAGATCATCTGAATCTGATCAACTGAAACTGACTTTTCCGGAAAACTTATAATCTTAATCTAAACAGGAGGTATACCACTTTAAAGAGGAGATCAATACCAACATTTCGCAACAAATTTCCAGGTTTTCGCGCAACAATTTACAAATCAATAGTTCATTTCAAATTCTCCGAAAATCAACTGAAACTGACTTTTCCGGAAAACCTATAATCTTTATCTACACAGGAGTTATACCACTTTAAAGAGGAGATCAATACCAAGATTTCACAACAATTTGAAGTCAAGTGGATCACCCGTTTAGGAGAATAACCGGGTTTTCGCGCAGCAATTTACAAATCAATAGTTCATTTTAACTTCCCCGACAACCTACAGAAACTGAGTTTTCCGGTAAACCTATAATCTTAATCTAAATAGGAGGTATACTACTTTAAAGAGAAGATCAATACCAATATTTCACAACAAATTTGAAGTAAATTTCATTTCAGCTTCTGCGAAAATCAACTGAAACTGACTTTTTCGGAAAACCTATAATCTTATTCTAAACAGGAGGTATAGCACTTTAAAGAGAAGATCAATACAACATTTCACAACAAATTTGAAGTCAATCGGATCACCCGTTTATGAGATAACCGGGTTTTCCCGCAACAATTTACAAATCTATTGTTCATTTCAGCTTCCCGAAAATCAATTGAAACTGACTTTTCCGGCAAACCTGTAATGTTAATCTAAACAGGAGTTATTCCACTTTAAAGAGGAGACCATACCAACATTTCACAACAAACTTGAAGTTAATCGGATCACCCGTTTAGGAGATAACCGGGTTTTCGCGCAACAACTTACAAATCAATACTTCATTTCAACTTCCCCGAAAACCTACAGAAAATGATTTTTCCGGAAAACCTGTAATGTTAATCTAAACAGGGGTTATACCACTTTAAAGAGGAGACCAATACCAACTTCCCCAAAACCTACAGACACTGACATTTCCGGAAACCTGTAATGTTAATCTAAACAGGGGTTATACCACTTTAAAGAGGTAATAAATACCAATAATTCGCAACAAATTTTAAGTCAATCGGATCACCCGAGGAGATAGGAGATAACCGGGTTTTCGCACAACAATTTACAAATCAATAGTTCATTTCAACTTCCACGTAAACCTACAGAAACTGACTTTTCCGGAAAACCTATAATCTTAATCTAAACAGGAGGTATACAACTTTAAAGAGGAGATCATCTGAATCTGATCAACTGAAACTGACTTTTCCGGAAAACTTATAATCTTAATCTAAACAGGAGGTATACCACTTTAAAGAGGAGATCAATACCAACATTTCGCAACAAATTTCCAGGTTTTCGCGCAACAATTTACAAATCAATAGTTCATTTCAAATTCTCCGAAAATCAACTGAAACTGACTTTTCCGGAAAACCTATAATCTTTATCTACACAGGAGTTATACCACTTTAAAGAGGAGATCAATACCAAGATTTCACAACAAATTTGAAGTCAAGTGGATCACCCGTTTAGGAGATAACCGGGTTTTCGCGCAGCAATTTACAAATCAATAGTTCATTTTAACTTCCCCGACAACCTACAGAAACTGAGTTTTCCGGTAAACCTATAATCTTAATCTAAATAGGAGGTATACTACTTTAAAGAGAAGATCAATACCAATATTTCACAACAAATTTGAAGTAAATCGGATCACCCGTTTAGGAGATAACAGGGTTTTCGCGCAACAATTTACAAATCAATAGTTCATTTCAGCTTCCACGAAAATCAACTGAAACTGACTTTTTCGGAAAACCTATAATCTTAACCTAAACAGGAGGTATAGCACTTTAAAGAGAAGATCAATACCAACATTTCACAACAAATTTGAAGTCAATCGGATCACCCATTTAGGAGATAACCGGGTTTTCCCGCAACAATTTACAAATCTATTGTTCATTTCAGCTTCCCGAAAATCAATTGAAACTGACTTTTCCGGCAAACCTGTAATGTTAATCTAAACAGGAGTTATTCCACTTTAAAGAGGAGACCATACCAACATTTCACAACAAACTTGAAGTTAATCGGATCATCCGTTTAGGATATAACCGGATTTTCGCGCAACAATTTACAAATCAATAGTTCATTTCAGCTTCTCCGAAAATCAACTGAAACTGACTTTTCCGGAAAACCTATAATCTTAATCTAAACAGGAGTTATACCATTTTCAAGAGGAGGTCAATACCAAGATTTCACAACAAATTTGAAGTCAAGTGGATCACCCGTTTAGGAGGTAACCGGGTTTTCGCGCAACAATTTACAAATCAATAGTTCATTTAAACTTCCCCAAAAACCTACAGAAACTGAATTTTCCGGTAAACCTATAATCTTAATCTAAATAGGAGGTATACCACTTTAAAGAGAAGATCAATACAAACATTTCCCAACAAATTTCCAGGTTTTCGCGCAACAATTTACAAATCAATAGTTCATTTCAAATTCTCCGAAAATCAACTGAAACTGACTTTTCTGGAAAACCTATAATCTTTATCTACTCAGGAGTTATACCACTTTCAAGAGGAGGTCAATACCAAGATTTCACAACAAATTTGAAGTCAAGTGGATCACCCGTTTAGGAGATAACCGGGTTTTCGCGCAACAATTTACAAATCAATAGTTCATTTAAACTTCCCCAAAAACCTACAGAAACTGAATTTTCCGGTAAACCTATAATCTTAATCTAAATAGGAGGTATACCACTTTAAAGAGAAGATCAATACCAATATTTCACAACAAATTTACAAATCAATAGTTCATTTCAGCTTCCCCGAAAATCAACTGAAACTGACTTTTTCGGAAAACCTATAATCTTAACCTAAACAGGAGGTATAGCACTTTAAAGAGAAGATCAATACCAACATTTCACAACAAATTTGAAGTCAATCGGATCACCCGTTTAGGAGATAGCCTGGTTTTCCCGCAACAATTTACAAAACAATTGTTCATTTCAGCTTCCCGAAAATCAATTGAAACTGACTTTTCCGGCAAACCTGTAATGTTAATCTAAACAGGAGTTATTCCACTTTAAAGAGGAGACCATAACAACATTTCACAAAATACTTGAAGTCAATCGGATCACCCGTTTAGGAGATAACCAGGTTTTCGCGCAACAATTTACAAATCAATAGTTCATTTCAGCTTCTCCGAAAATCAACTGAAACTGATTTTTCCGGAAAACCTATAATCTTAATCTAAACAGGAGTTATACCACTTTAAAGAGGAGATCAATACCAACATTTCACAACAAGTCGGATCACCCGTTTAGGAGATAACCGCGTTTTCGCGCAACAATTTACAAATCAATAGTTCATTTCAGCCTCACCGAAAACCAACAGAAACTGACTTTTTCGGAAAACCTATAATCTTAATATAAACAGGAGTTATACCACTTTAAAGAAGAGATCAATACCAACATTTCACAACAAGTCAGATCACCCGTTTAGGAGATAACCGGGTTTTCGCGCAACAATTTACAAATCAATAGTTCATTTCTGCCTCACCGAAAACCAACTGAAACTGACTTTTTCGGAAAACCTATAATCTTAATCTAAACAGGAGTTATTCCACTTTAAAGAGGAGACCAACATTTCACAAAAAATTTAAAGTCAATCGGATCACCCGTTTAGGAGATAACTGGATTTTCGTGCAACAATTTACAAATCAATAGTTCATTTCAGCTTCTCCGAAAATCAACTGAAACTGACTTTTCCGGAAAACCTATAATCTTAATCTAAACAGGAGTTATACCACTTTAAAGAGGAGATCAATACCAACATTTCACAACAAGGCGGATCAACGGTTTAGGAGATAACCGGGTTTTCGCGCAACAATTTAAAAATCAATAGTTCATTTCAGCCTCACCGAAAACCAACAGAAACTGACTTTTTCGGAAAACCTATAATCTTAACCTAAGCAGGAGTTTACCACTTTAAAGAGGAGATAACCGGATCACCCGTTTATAACATAACCGGGTTTTCGCGCAACAACTTACAAATCAATAGTTTATTTCAACTTCCCCGAAAACCTACAGAAACTGACTTTTCCGGAAAACCTATAATCTTAATCTAAACAGGAGGTATACCACTTTAAAGAGGAGATCAATACCAATATTTCGCAACAAATTTCCAGGTTTTCGCGCAACAATTTACAAATCAATAGTTCATTTCAGCTTCTCCGAAAATCAACTGAAACTGACTTTTCCGGAAAACCTATTATCTTAATCTAAACAGGAGCTTTACCACTTTAAGGAGAAGATCAATACCAACATTTCACAACAATTTGAAGTCAATCGGATCACCCGTTTAGGAGATAACCGGGTTTTCGCGCAACAACTTACAAATCAATACTTCATTTCAACTTCCCCGAAAACCTACAGAAAATGATTTTTCCGGAAAACCTGTAATGTTAATCTTTAAAGAGGAGACCAATACCAACTTCCCCAAAACCTACAGACACTGACATTTCCGAAAACCTGTAATGTTAATCTAAACAGGGGTTATACCACTTTAAAGAGGTAATCAATACCAATAATTCGCAACAAATTTTAAGTCAATCGGATCACCCGAGGAGATAGGAGATAACCGGGTTTTCGCACAACAATTTACAAATCAATAGTTCATTTCAACTTCCACGAAAACCTACAGAAACTGACTTTTCCGGAAAACCTATAATCTTAATCTAAACAGGAGGTATAGAACTTTAAAGAGGAGATCAATACAAACATTTCGCAACAAATTTCCAGGTTTTCGCGCAACAATTTACAAATCAATAGTTCATTTCAGCTTCTCCGAAAATCAACTGAAACTGACTTTTCCGGAAAACCTATAATCTTAATCTAAACAGGAGGTATACCACTTTAAAGAGGAGATCAATACCAACATTTCGCATCAAATTTGAAGTCAAGTGGATCACCCGTTTAGGAGATAACCGGGTTTTCGCGCAACAATTTACAAATCAATAGTTCATTTCAGCTTCTCCGAAAATCAACTGAAACTGACTTTTCCGGAAAACCTATAATCTTAATCTAAACAGGAGGTATACCACTTTAAAGAGGAGATCAATACAAACATTTCGCAACAAATTTCCAGGTTTTCGCGCAACAATTTACAAATCAATAGTTCATTTCAAATTCTCCGAAAATCAACTGAAACTGACTTTTCCGGAAAACCTATAATCTTTATCTACTCAGGAGTTATACCACTTTCAAGAGGAGGTCAATACCAAGATTTCACAACAAATTTGAAGTCAAGTGGATCACCCGTTTAGGAGATAACTGGGTTTTCGCGCAACAATTTACAAATCAATAGTTCATTTAAACTTCCCCAAAAACCTACAGAAACTGAATTTTCCGGTAAACCTATAATCTTAATCTAAATAGGAGGTATACCACTTTATCGGATCACCCGTTTAGGAGATAACAGGGTTTTCGCGCAACAATTTACAAATCAATAGTTCATTTCAGCTTCCCCGAAAATCAAGTGAAACTGACTTTTTCGGAAAACCTATAATCTTAACCTAAACAGGAGGTATAGCACTTTAAAGAGAAGATCAATACCAACATTTCACAAAAAATTTGAAGTCAATCGGATCACCCGTTTAGGAGATAGCCTGGTTTTCCCGCAACAATTTACAAATCTATTGTTCATTTCAGCTTCCCGAAAATCAATTGAAACTGACTTTTCCGGCAAACCTGTAATGTTAATCTAAACAGGAGTTATTCCACTTTAAAGAGGAGACCATACCAACATTTCACAACATACTTGAAGTCAATCGGATCACCCGTTTAGGATATAACCGGATTTTCGCGCAACAATTTACAAATCAATAGTTCATTTTAGCTTCTCCGAAAATCAGCAGAAACTGACTTTTCCGGAAAACCTATAATCTTAATCTAAACAGGAGTTATACCACTTTAAAGAGGAGATCTATAGCAACATTTCACAACAAGTCGGATCACCCGTTTAGGAGATAACCGGGTTTTCGCGCAACAATTTACAAATCAATAGTTCATTTCAGCTTCTCCGAAAACCAACAGAAACTTACTTTTTCGGAAAACCTATAATCTTAACATAAACAGGAGTTATACCATTTTAAAGAGGAGATAACCGGATCACCCGTTTAGGAGATAACCGGGGTTTCGCGCAACAACTTACAAATCAATACTTCATTTCAACTTCCCCGAAAACCTACAGAAACTGATTTTTCCGGAAAACCTGTAATGTTAATCTAAACAGGGGTTATACCACTTTAAAGAGGAGACCAATACCAACGTTTCACAACAAATTTGAAGTCAATCGGATCAACCGTTTAGGATATAACTGGGTTTTCGCGCAACAATTTACAAATCAATAGTTCATTTCAACTTCCACGAAAACCTACAGAAACTGGCTTTTCCGGAAAACCTATAATCTTAATCTAAACAGCAGGTATACCAATTTAAAGAGGAGATCAATACCAAGATTTCGCAACAAATTTGAAGTCAAGCGGATCACCCGTTTAGGAGATAACCAGGTTTTCGCGCAACAATTTACAAATCAATAGTTCATTTCAGCTTCTCCGAAAATCAACTGAAACTGATTTTTCCGGAAAACCTATAATCTTAATCTAAACAGGAGTTATACCACTTTAAAGAGGAGATCAATACCAACATTTCACAACAAGTCGGATGACCCGTTTAGGAGATAACCGGGTTTTCGCGCAACAATTTATAAATCAATAGTTCATTTCAGCGTCACCGAAAACCAACAGAAACTGACTTTTTCGGAAAATCTATAATCTTAACCTAAACAGCAATTATACTACTTTAAAGAGGAGATAACCGGATCACCCGTTTAGAACATAACCGGGTTTTCGCGGAACAACTTACAAATCAATAGTTTATTTCAACTTCCCCGAAAACCTACAGAAACTGATTTTTCCGGAAAACCTATAATCTTAATCTAAACAGGAGCTATACCACTTTAAAGAGGAGATCAATACCAACATTTCACAACAAGCTTGAAGTCAATCGGATCACCCGTTTAGGAGATAACCGGGTTTTCGCGTAACAATTTACAAATCAATAGTTCATTTCAACTTCTCCGAAAACCAACAGAAACTGACTTTTTCGGAAAACCTATAATCTTAACATAAACAGGAGTTATACCATTTTAAAGAGGAGATAACCGGATTACCCGTTTAGGAGATAACCGGGGTTTCGCGCAACAACTTACAAATCAATACTTCATTTCATCTTTCCCGAAAACCTACAGAAACTGATTTTTCCGGAAAACCTGTAATGTTAATCTAAACAGGGGTTATACCACTTTAAAGAGGAGACCAATACCAACATTTCACAACAAATTTGAAGTCAATCGGATCAACCGTAAAGGAAATAACCGGGTTTTCGCGCAACAATTTACAAATCAATAGTTCATTTCAACTTCCACGAAAACCTACAGAAACTGGCTTTTCCGGAAAACCTATAATCTTAATCTAAACAGGAGGTATACCAATTTAACGAGGAGATCAATACCAACATTTCGCAACAAATTTGAAGTCAAGCGGATCACCCGTTTAGGAGATAACCGGGTTTTCGCGCAACAATTTACAAATCAATAGTTCATTTCAGCTTCTCCGAAAATCAACTGAAACTGACTTTTCAGGAAAACCTATAATCTTAATCTAAACAGGAGTTATACCACTTTAAAGAGGAGATCAATACCAATATTTCACAGCAAGTTTCCAGGTTTTCGCGCAACAATTTACAAATCAATAGTTCATTTCAAATTCTCCGAAATCAACTGAAACTGACTTTTCCGGAAAACCTATAATCTTTATCTACACAGGAGTTATAGCACTTTAAAGAGGAGATCAATACCAAGATTTCACAACAAATTTGAAGTCAAGTGGATCACCCGTTTAGGAGATAACCGGGTTTTCGCGCAACAATTTACAAATCAATAGTTCATTTAAACTTCCCCGAAAACCTACAGAAACTGAATTTTCCGGTAAACCTATAATCTTAATCTAAATAGGAGGTATACTACTTTAAAGAGAAGATCAATACCAATATTTCACAACAAATTTGAAGTAAATCGGATCACCCGTTTAGGAGATAACAGGGTTTTCGCGCAAAAATTTACAAATCAATAGTTCATTTCAGCTTCCACGAAAATCAACTGAAACTGACTTTTCCGGAAAACCTATAATCTTAACCTAAACAGGAGGTATAGCACTTTAAAGAGAAGATCAATACCAACATTTCACAACAAATTTGAAGTCAATCGGATCACCCGTTTAGGAGATAACCGGGTTTTCCCGCAACAATTTACAAATCTATTGTTCATTTCAGCTTCCCGGAAATCAATTGAAACTGACTTTTCCGGCAAACCTGTAATGTTAATCTAAACAGGAGTTATTCCACTTTAAAGAGGAGACCATACCAACATTTCACAACAAACTTGAAGTTAATCGGATCACCCGTTTAGGATATAACCGGATTTTCGCGCAACAATTTACAAATCAATAGTTCATTTCAGCTTCTCCGAAAATCAACTGAAACTGACTTTTCCGGAAAACCTATAATCTTAATCTAAACAGGAGCATTCACGAAAGACCCGAAGTAGCATCACGATATTTACAAGACCACATATTTAATTTAGAAAAAGGGTTGAAGAAATGGAGAATAAAAGTGAATGAACAAAAATGTACTCACATAACTTTCACACTGCGTAGAAAATCTTGCCCCCCTATTCGGATAAATAACCAAACGATACCCCAGCTTTCAGACGTCAAATATCTCGGCATACATCTTGACCGGCGCCTTACATGGAAACGGCACATAGAAACAAAGTTAACACAAATGAAGTTAAAAGCAGTCCAACTAAACTGGCTTATTGACAGAAATTCTACTCTAGCTTTAGACTGCAAACTTTTATTATACAAGTCAATTCTAAAACCAATATGGTGTTATGGCATTCAATTATGGGGCACTGCCTCAGCTACTAACGTAGAAAAAATTCAAAGGCGCCAAAACAAGATTCTTCGTATAATTACATCTGCTCCTTTGTATATAAAAAACTCGAACATCCATAAAGATCTAAACGTGCCATCAGTTAAAGCAGAAATAGCGAAACTTTCCATAAGTTATTTAAAGAAGCTTGAAACTCATCCTAATTCACTGGCCCGTAACATACTAATTGAACCTGGGGGGCTGCTGTGTATTTCGTTTCGAAAGAAAAATCTTTCGAATTTGTATGTCTTTTACATTGTGTTTCGAACAATTTTTCTTTCGAATCGAAATACGCAGTAACCCCCCTGGTTATATTCGACTAAGAAGGAGGGACACTGCTTCTCTCATCCGTACATCAGAGGGATAACCCGCAAATTACAGTAACCGTGAAACATACATTTTTTTTGTCCAGCACTGGTTGGACTTAACATGTATATTTTTATTTTTAGACTTAAGATATGAGTAATTATTGATAGTTCAATTATATTGAAGATACAATAAATAAAAAATTGCGAAAAAAAATGTTACAGTCATGATTTTAATTTTTAGAAAATTGTAACAATTATTTGTAAAAATCTTTTTTTTAATTTTTTTTTAAATTTTATTCGAAAATTTTTGGAAAAATTTTTAAAAAATTTTCTTTGAAAATTGTTCTGTGGAAATATCGTTTTGAAAACGGCTTGTAAATTTTAAAAAAAAATTTTAAATTTTTTAAAAAATTAAATTTTTTTTTTTTTAATTTTATTGAATTTTTTTACCAGTGGTGCCAAAAAATACTTTAAGGTCATCTACAGTTATTTGAAAATCATGGTTCTTCTGCTGTGATGCATATACTTCGTGTACTGGATGATCATGTCAAAAACCTCCGTATCAAAAAATTTCTCAAAAATGTTGACAGGTGTTTGGTCTTTCATCTCACTTATAATATTTTCTTTCCTTTTTTGTCCATTGTTCTCCGTTGAGGTCTTGTACAAATCAATAGTTCATTTCAGCGCCACCGAAAACCAACAGAAACTGACTTTTTCGGAAAATCTATAATCTTAACCTAAACAGCAATTATACCACTTTAAAGAGGAGATAACCGGATCACCCGTTTAGAACATAACCGGGTTTTCGCGGAACAACTTACAAATCAATAGTTTATTTCAACTTCCCCGAAAACCTACAGAAACTGATTTTTCCGGAAAACCTATAATCTTAATCTAAACAGGAGCTATACCACTTTAAAGAGGAGATCAATACCAACATTTCACAACAAGCTTGAAGTCAATCGGATCACCCGTTTAGGAGATAACCGGGTTTTCGCGCAACAATTTACAAATCAATAGTTCATTTCAGCTTCTCCGAAAACCAACAGAAACTGACTTTTTCGGAAAACCTATAATCTTAACATAAACAGGAGTTATACCATTTTAAAGAGGAGATAACCGGATCACCCGTTTAGGAGATAACCGGGGTTACGCGAAACAACTTACAAATCAATACTTCATTTCAACTTCTCCGAAAACCTACAGAAACTGATTTTTCCGGAAAACCTGTAATGTTAATCTAAACAGGGGTTATACCACTTTAAAGAGGAGACCAATACCAACATTTCACAACAACTTTGAAGTCAATCGGATCAACCGTTTAGGAAATAACCGGGCTTTCGCGCAAAAATTTACAAATCAATAGTTCATTTCAACTTCCACGAAAACCTACAGAAACTGGCTTTTCCGGAAAACTTATAATCTTAATCTAAACAGGAGGTATACCAATTTAAAGAGGAGATCAATACCAACATTTCGCAACAAATTTGAAGTCAAGCGGATCACCCGTTTAGGAGATAACCAGGTTTTCGCGCAACAATTTACAAATCAATAGTTCATTTCAGCTTCTCCGAAAATCAACTGAAACTGACTTTTCCGGAAAACCTTTAATCTTAATCTAAACAGGAGTTATACCACTTTAAAGAGGAGATCAATACCAATATTTCACAACAAATTTGAAGTCAATCGGATCACCCGTTTAGGAAATAACCTGGTTTTCGCGCAACAATTTACAAATCAATAGTTCATTGCAGCTTCTCCGAAAACCCACAGAAAGTGACTTTTTCGCAAAACCTATAATCTAAACAGGAGTTATACCACTTTAAAGAGGAGATCAATACCAACAATTCACAACAAATTTTAAGGCAATCGGATCAACCGTTTAGGAGATAACCGGATTTTCGCGCAACAGTTTACAAATCAATAGTTCATTTCAACTTCCCCGAAAACCTACAAAAACAGATTTTTCCGGAAAACCTGTAATATTAATCTAAACAGGGGTTATTCCACTTTAAAGAGGTAATCAATACCAATAATTCGCAACAAATTTTAAGTCAATCGGATCACCCGAGGAGATAGGAGATAACCGGGTTTTCGCACAACAATTTACAAATCAATAGTTCATTTCAACTTCCCCGAAAACCTACAAAAACTGACTTTTCCGGAAAATCTATAATCTTAATCTAAACAGGAGTTACACCACTTTAAAGAGGGGATCAGTACCAACATTTCACAACCAACTTGAAGTCAATCGGATCACCCGTTTAGGAAATAACCGGGTTTTCGCGCAACAATTTACAAATCAATAGTTCATTTCAGCTTATCCGAAAACCCACAGAAAGTGACTTTTTCGTAAAACCTATAATCTAAACAGGAGTTATACCACTTTAAAGAGGAGATCAATACCAACAATTCACAACAAATTTTAAGTCAAGTGGATCACCCATTTAGGAGATAACCGGGTTTTCGCGCAACAATTTACAAATCAATAGTTCATTTAAACTTCCCCGAAAACCTACAGAAACTGAATTTTCCGGTAAACCTATAATCTTAATCTAAATAGGAGGTATACTGCTTTAAAGAGAAGATCAATACCAATATTCCACAACAAATTTGAAGTAAATCGGATCACCCGTTTAGGAGATAACAGGGTTTTCGCGCAAAAATTTACAAATCAATAGTTCATTTCAGCTTCCACGAAAATCAACGGAAACTGACTTTTTCGGAAAACCTATAATCTTAACCTAAACAGGAGGTATAGCACTTTAAAGAGAAGATCAATACCAACATTTCACAACAAATTTGAAGTCAATCGGATCACCCGTTTAGGAGATAACCGGGTTTTCCCGCAACAATTTACAAATCTATTGTTCATTTCAGCTTCCCGAAAATCAATTGAAACTGACTTTTCCGGCAAACCTGTAATGTTAATCTAAACAGGAGTTATTCCACTTTAAGGAGGAGACCATACCAACATTTCACAACAAACTTGAAGTTAATCGGATCACCCGTTTAGGATATAACCGGATTTTCGCGCAACAATTTACAAATCAATAGTTCATTTCAGCTTCTCCGAAAATCAACTGAAACTGACTTTTCCGGAAAACCTATAATCTTAATCTAAACAGGAGTTATACCACTTTAAAGAGGAGATCAATACCAACATTTCAGAACAAGTCGGATCACCCGTTTAGGAGATAACCGGGTTTTCGCGCAACAATTTACAAATCAATAGTTCATTTCAGCGTCATCGAAAACCAACAGAAACTGACTTTTTCGGAAAATCTATAATCTTAACCTAAACAGCAATTATACCACTTTAAAGAGGAGATCAATACCACCAATTCACAACAAATTTGAAGTCAATCGGATCTCCCATTTAGGAGACATCCGGGTTTTCGCGCAACAATTTACAAATCAACATTTCATTTCAACTTCCCCGAAAACCTACAGAAACTGATTTTTCCGGAAAACCTGTAATGTTAATCTAAACAGGAGGTATACCACTTTAAGGAAAAGATCAATACCAACATTTCACAACAAATTTGAAGTCAATCGGATCACCCGTTTAGGAGATAACCGGGTTTTCGCGCAACAACTTACAAATCAATACTTCATTTCAACTTCCCCGAAAACCTACAGAAACTGACTTTTCGGGAAAACCTGTAATGTTAATCTAAACAGGAGTTATACCACTTTAAAGAGGAGATCAATACCAACATTTTACAACAAATTTGAAGTCAATCGGATCAACCGTTTAGGAGATAACCGGATTTTCGCGCAACACTTTACAAATCAATAGTTGATTTCAGCTTCTCCGAAAATCAACTGAAACTGGCTTTTCCGGAAAACCTATAATCTTATTCTAAACAGGAGTTATAATACTTTAAAGAGGAGATCAATACTAAGATTTCGCAACAAATTTCCAGGTTTTCGCGCAACAATTTACAAATCAATAGTTCATTTCAGCTTCTCCGAAAATCAACTGAAACTGACTTTTCCGGAAAACCTATAATCTTAATCTAAACAGGAGGTATACCTCTTTAAAGAGGAGATCAATACCAACATTTCGCAACAAATTTGAAGTCAAGTGGATCACCCGTTTAGGAGATAACCGGGTTTTCGCGCAACAATTTACAAATCAATAGTTCATTTCAGCTTCTCCGAAAATCAACTGAAACTGACTTTTCCGGAAAACCTATAATCTTAATCTAAACAGGAGGTATACCACTTTAAAGAGGAGATAAATACAAACATTTCGCAACAAATTTCCAGGTTTTCGCGCAACAATTTACAAATCAATAGTTCATTTCAAATTCTCCGAAAATCAACTGAAACTGACTTTTCTGGAAAACCTATAATCTTTATCTACTCAGGAGTTATACCACTTTCAAGAGGAGGTCAATACCAAGATTTCACAACAAATTTGAAGTCAAGTGGATCACCCGTTTAGGAGATAACCGGGTTTTCGCGCAACAATTTACAAATCAATAGTTCATTTAAACTTCCCCAAAAACCTACAGAAACTGAATTTTCCGGTAAACCTATAATCTTAATCTAAATAGGAGGTATACCACTTTAAAGAGAAGATCAATACCAATATTTCACAACAAATTTGAAGACAATCGGATCACCCGTTTAGGAGATAACAGGGTTTTCGCGCAACAATTTACAAATCCATTGTTCATTTCAGCTTCCCCGAAAATCAAATGAAACTGACTTTTTCGGAAAACCTATAATCTTAACCTAAACAGGAGGTATAGCACTTTAAAGAGAAGATCAATATCAACATTTCACAACAAATTTGAAGTCAATCGGATCACCCGTTTAGGAGATAGCCTGGTTTTCCCGCAACAATTTACAAAACAATTGTTCATTTCAGCTTCCCGAAAATCAATTGAAACTGACTTTTCCGGCAAACCTGTAATGTTAATCTAAACAGGAGTTGTTCCACTTTAAAGAGGAGACCATAACAACATTTCACAACATACTTGAAGTCAATCGGATCACCCGTTTAGGAGATAACCAGGTTTTCGCGCAACAATTTACAAATGAATAGTTCATTTCAGCTTCTCCGAAAATCAACTGAAACTGATTTTTCCGGAAAACCTATAATCTTAATCTAAACAGGAGTTATACCACTTTAAAGAGGAGATCAATACCAACATTTCACAACAAGTCGGATCACCCGTTTAGGAGATAACCGCGTTTTCGCGCAACAATTTACAAATCAATAGTTCATTTCAGCCTCACCGAAAACCAACAGAAACTGACTTTTTCGGAAAACCTATAATCTTAATATAAACAGGAGTTATACCACTTTAAAGAAGAGATCAATACCAACATTTCACAACAAGTCGGATCACCCGTTTAGGAGATAACCGGGTTTTCGCGCAACAATTTACAAATCAATAGTTCATTTCAGCCTCACCGAAAACCAACTGAAAGTGACTTTTTCGGAAAACCTATAATCTTAATCTAAACAGGAGTTATTCCACTTTAAAGAGGAGACCAACATTTCACAAAAAATTTGAAGTCAATCGGATCACCCGTTTAGGAGATAACTGGATTTTCGTGCAACAATTTACAAATCAATAGTTCATTTCAGCTTCTCCGAAAATCAACTGAAACTGACTTTTCCGGAAAACCTATAATCTTAATCTAAACAGGAGTTATACCACTTTAAAGAGGAGATCAATACCAACATTTCACAACAAGGCGGATCAACGGTTTAGGAGATAACCGGGTTTTCGCGCAACAATTTAAAAATCAATAGTTCATTTCAGCCTCACCGAAAACCAACAGAAACTGACTTTTTCGGAAAACCTATAATCTTAACCTAAGCAGGAGTTTACCACTTTAAAGAGGAGATAACCGGATCACCCGTTTATAACATAACCGGGTTTTCGCGCAACAACTTACAAATCAATAGTTTATTTCAACTTCCCCGAAAACCTACAGAAACTGACTTTTCCGGAAAACCTATAATCTTAATCTAAACAGGAGGTATACCACTTTAAAGAGGAGATCAATACCAATATTTCGCAACAAATTTCCAGGTTTTCGCGCAACAATTTACAAATCAATAGTTCATTTCAGCTTCTCCGAAAATCAACTGAAACTGACTTTTCCGGAAAACCTATTATCTTAATCTAAACAGGAGCTTTACCACTTTAAGGAGAAGATCAATACCAACATTTCACAACAATTTGAAGTCAATCGGATCACCCGTTTAGGAGATAACCGGGTTTTCGCGCAACAACTTACAAATCAATACTTCATTTCAACTTCCCCGAAAACCTACAGAAAATGATTTTTCCGGAAAACCTGTAATGTTAATCTAAACAGGGGTTATACCACTTTAAAGAGGAGACCAATACCAACTTCCCCAAAACCTACAGACACTGACATTTCCGGAAACCTGTAATGTTAATCTAAACAGGGGTTATAATACTTTAAAGAGGTAATCAATACCAATAATTCGCAACAAATTTTAAGTCAATCGGATCACCCGAGGAGATAGGAGATAACCGGGTTTTCGCACAACAATTTACAAATCAATAGTTCATTTCAACTTCCACGAAAACCTACAGAAACTGACTTTTCCGGAAAACCTATAATCTGAATCTAAACAGGAGGTATACAACTTTAAAGAGGAGATCAATACAAACATTTCGCAACAAATTTCCAGGTTTTCGCGCAACAATTTACTAATCAATAGTTCATTTCAGCTTCTCCGAAAATCAACTGAAACTGACTTTTCCGGAAAACCTATAATCTTAATCTAAACAGGAGGTATACCACTTTAAAGAGGAGATCAATACCAACATTTCGCAACAAATTTGAAGTCAAGTGGATCACCCGTTTAGGAGATAACCGGGTTTTCGCGCAACAATTTACAAATCAATAGTTCATTTCAGCTTTTCCGAAAATCAACTGAAACTGACTTTTCCGGAAAACCTATAATCTTAATCTAAACAGGAGGTATACCACTTTAAAGAGGAGATCAATACAAACATTTCGCAACAAATTTCCAGGTTTTCGCGCAACAATTTACAAATCAATAGTTCATTTCAAATTCTCCGAAAATCAACTGAAACTGACTTTTCCGGAAAACCTATAATCTTTATCTACTCAGGAGTTATACCACTTTCAAGAGGAGGTCAATACCAAGATTTCATAACAAATTTGAAGTCAAGTGGATCACCCGTTTAGGAGATAACCGGGTTTTCGCGCAACAATTTACAAATCAATAGTTCATTTAAACTTCCCCAAAAACCTACAGAAACTGAATTTTCCGGTAAACCTATAATCTTAATCTAAATAGGAGGTATACCACTTTAAAGAGAAGATCAATACCAATATTTCACAACAAATTTGAAGACAATGGGATCACCCGTTTAGGAGATAACAGGGTTTTCGCGCAACAATTTACAAATCAATAGTTCATTTCAGCTTCCCCGAAAATCAAGTGAAACTGACTTTTTCGGAAAACCTATAATCTTAACCTAAACAGGAGGTATAGCACTTTAAAGAGAAGATCAATACCAACATTTCACAAAAAATTTGAAGTCAATCGGATCACCCGTTTAGGAGATAGCCTGGTTTTCCCGCAACAATTTACAAATCTATTGTTCATTTCAGCTTCCCGAAAATCAATTGAAACTGACTTTTCCGGCAAACCTGTAATGTTAATCTAAACAGGAGTTATTCCACTTTAAAGAGGAGACCATACCAACATTTCACAACATACTTGAAGTCAATCGGATCACCCGTTTAGGATATAACCGGATTTTCGCGCAACAATTTACAAATCAATAGTTCATTTTAGCTTCTCCGAAAATCAACAGAAACTGACTTTTCCGGAAAACCTATAATCTTAATCTAAACAGGAGTTATACCACTTTAAAGAGGAGATCTATAGCAACATTTCACAACAAGTCGGATCACCCGTTTAGGAGATAACCGGGTTTTCGCGCAACAATTTACAAATCAATAGTTCATTTCAGCTTCTCCGAAAACCAACAGAAACTTACTTTTTCGGAAAACCTATAATCTTAACATAAACAGGAGTTATACCATTTTAAAGAGGAGATAACCGGATCACCCGTTTAGGAGATAACCGGGGTTTCGAGCAACAACTTACAAATCAATACTTCATTTCAACTTCCCCGAAAACCTACAGAAACTGATTTTTCCGGAAAACCTGTAATGTTAATCTAAACAGGGGTTATACCACTTTAAAGAGGAGACCAATACCAACATTTCACAACAAATTTGAAGTCAATCGGATCAACCGTTTAGGAAATAACTGGGTTTTCGCGCAACAATTTACAAATCAATAGTTCATTTCAACTTCCACGAAAACCTACAGAAACTGGCTTTTCCGGAAAACCTATAATCTTAATCTAAACAGCAGGTTTACCAATTTAAAGAGGAGATCAATACCAAGATTTCGCAACAAATTTGAAGTCAAGCGGATCACCCGTTTAGGAGATAACCAGGTTTTCGCGCAACAATTTACAAATCAATAGTTCATTTCAGCTTCTCCGAAAATCAACTGAAACTGATTTTTCCGGAAAACCTATAATCTTAATCTAAACAGGAGTTATACCACTTTAAAGAGGAGATCAATACCAACATTTCACAACAAGTCGGATGACCCGTTTAGGAGATAACCGGGTTTTCGCGCAACAATTTACAAATCAATAGTTCATTTCAGCGTCACCGAAAACCAACAGAAACTGACTTTTTCGGAAAATCTATAATCTTAACCTAAACAGCAATTATACTACTTTAAAGAGGAGATAACCGGATCACCCGTTTAGAACATAACCGGGTTTTCGCGGAACAACTTACAAATCAATAGTTTATTTCAACTTCCCCGAAAACCTACAGAAACTGATTTTTCCGGAAAACCTATAATCTTAATCTAAACAGGAGCTATACCACTTTAAAGAGGAGATCAATACCAACATTTCACAACAAGCTTGAAGTCAATCGGATCACCCGTTTAGGAGATAACCGGGTTTTCGCGTAACAATTTACAAATCAATAGTTCATTTCAGCTTCTCCGAAAACCAACAGAAACTGACTTTTTCGGAAAACCTATAATCTTAACATAAACAGGAGTTATACCATTTTAAAGAGGAGATAACCGGATTACCCGTTTAGGAGATAACCGGGGTTTCGCGCAACAACTTACAAATCAATACTTCATTTCAACTTTCCCGAAAACCTAGAGAAACTGATTTTTCCGGAAAACCTGTAATGTTAATCTAAACAGGGGTTATACCACTTTAAAGAGGAGACCAATACCAACATTTCACAACAAATATGAAGTCAATCGGATCAACCGTAAAGGAAATAACCGGGTTTTCGCGCAACAATTTACAAATCAATAGTTCATTTCAACTTCCACGAAAACCTACAGAAACTGGCTTTTCCGGAAAACCTATAATCTTAATCTAAACAGGAGGTATACCAATTTAACGAGGAGATCAATACCAACATTTCGCAACAAATTTGAAGTCAAGCGGATCACCCGTTTAGGGAATAACCGGGTTTTCGCGCAACAATTTACAAATCAATAGTTCATTTCAGCTTCTCCGAAAATCAACTGAAACTGACTTTTCCGGAAAACCTATAATCTTAATCTAAACAGGAGTTATACCACTTAAAAGAGGAGATCAATACCAATATTTCACAACAAATTTCCAGGTTTTCGCGCAACAATTTACAAATCAATAGCTCATTTCAAATTCTCCGAAATCAACTGAAACTGACTTTTCCGGAAAACCTATAATCTTTATCTACACAGGAGTTATAGCACTTTAAAGAGGAGATCAATACCAAGATTTCACAACAAATTTGAAGTCAAGTGGATCACCCGTTTAGGAGATAACCGGGTTTTCGCGCAACAATTTACAAATCAATAGTTCATTTAAACTTCCCCGAAAACCTACAGAAACTGAATTTTCCGGTAAACCTATAATCTTAATCTAAATAGAAGGTATACTACTTTAAAGAGAAGATCAATACCAATATTTCACAACAAATTTGAAGTAAATCGGATCACCCGTTTAGGAGATAACAGGGTTTTCGCGCAAAAATTTACAAATCAATAGTTCATTTCAGCTTCCACGAAAATCAACTGAAACTGACTTTTTCGGAAAACCTATAATCTTAACCTAAACAGGAGGTATAGCACTTTAAAGAGAAGATCAATACCAACATTTCACAACAAATTTGAAGTCAATCGGATCACCCGTTTAGGAGATAACCGGGTTTTCCCGCAACAATTTACAAATCTATTGTTCATTTCAGCTTCCCGAAAATCAATTGAAACTGACTTTTCCGGCAAACCTGTAATGTTAATCTAAACAGGAGTTATTCCACTTTAAAGAGGAGACCATACCAACATTTCACAACAAACTTGAAGTTAATCGGATCACCCGTTTAGGATATAACCGGATTTTCGCGCAACAATTTACAAATCAATAGTTCATTTCAGCTTCTCCGAAAATTAACTGAAACTGACTTTTCCGGAAAACCTATAATCTTAATCTAAACAGGAGCATTCACGAAAGACCCGCAGTAGCATCACGATATTTACAAGACCACATATTTAATTTAGAAAAAGGGTTGAAGAAATGGAGAATAAAAGTGAATGAACAAAAATGTACTCACATAACTTTCACACTGCGTAGAAAATCTTGCCCCCCTATTCGGATAAATAACCAAACGATACCCCAGCTTTCAGACGTCAAATATCTCGGCATACATCTTGACCGGCGCCTTACATGGAAACGGCACATAGAAACAAAGTTAACACAAATGAAGTTAAAAGCAGTCCAACTAAACTGGCTTATTGACAGAAATTCTACTCTAGCTTTAGACTGCAAACTTTTATTATACAAGTCAATTCTAAAACCAATATGGTGTTATGGCATTCAATTATGGGGCACTGCCTCAGCTACCAACGTAGAAAAAATTCAAAGGCGCCAAAACAAGATTCTTCGTATAATTACATCTGCTCCTTTGTATATAAAAAACTCGAACATCCATAAAGATCTAAACGTGCCATCAGTTAAAGCAGAAATAGCGAAACTTTCCATAAGTTATTTAAAGAAGCTTGAAACTCATCCTAATTCACTGGCCCGTAACATACTAATTGAACCTGGGGGGCTGCTGTGTATTTCGTTTCGAAAGAAAAATCTTTCGAATTTGTATGTCTTTTACATTGTGTTTCGAACAATTTTTCTTTCGAATCGAAATACGCAGTAACCCCCCTGGTTATATTCGACTAAGAAGGAGGGACACTGCTTCTCTCATCCGTACATCAGAGGGATAACCCGCAAATTACAGTAACCGTGAAACATAAATTTTTTTTGTCCAGCACTGGTTGGACTTAACATGTATATTTTTATTTTTAGACTTAAGATATGAGTAATTATTGATAGTTCAATTATATTGAAGATACAATAAATAAAAAATTGCGAAAAAAAATGTTACAGTCATGATTTTAATTTTTAGAAAATTGTAACAATTATTTGTAAAAATCTTTTTTTTATTTTTTTTTAAATTTTATTCGAAAATTTTTGGAAAAATTTTTAAAAAATTTTTTTTGAAAATTGTTCTGTGGAAATATCGTTTTGAAAACGGCTTGTAAATTTAAAAAAAAAAAATTTTAAATTTTTTAAAAAATTAAAATTTTTTTACCAGTGGTGCCAAAAAATACTTTAAGGTCATCTACAGTTATTTGAAAATCATGGTTCTTCTGCTGTGATGCATATACTTCGTGTACTGGATGATCATGTCAAAAACCTCCGTATCAAAAAATTTCTCAAAAATGTTGACAGGTGTTTGGTCTTTCAGCTCACTTATAATATTTTCTTTCCTTTTTTGTCCATTGTTCTCCGTTGAGGATTTGTACAAATCAATAGTTCATTTCAGCGTCACCGAATACCAACAGAAACTGACTTTTTCGGAAAATCTATAATCTTAACCTAAACAGCAATTATACCACTTTAAAGAGGAGATAACCGGATCACCCGTTTAGAACATAACCGGGTTTTCGCGGAACAACTTACAAATCAATAGTTTATTTCAACTTCCCCGAAACCCTACAGAAACTGATTTTTCCGGAAAACCTATAATCTTAATCTAAACAGGAGCTATACCACTTTAAAGAGGAGATCAATACCAACATTTCACAACAAGCTTGAAGTCAATCGGATCACCCGTTTAGGAGATAACCGGGTTTTCGCGCAACAATTTACAAATCAATAGTTCATTTCAGCTTCTCCGAAAACCAACAGAAACTGACTTTTTCGGAAAACCTATAATCTTAACATAAACAGGAGTTATACCATTTTAAAGAGGAGATAATCGGATCACCCGTTTAGGAGATAACCGGGGTTTCGCGAAACAACTTACAAATCAATACTTCATTTCAACTTCTCCGAAAACCTACAGAAACTGATTTTTCCGGAAAACCTGTAATGTTAATCTAAACAGGGGTTATACCACTTTAAAGAGGAGACCAATACCAACATTTCACAACAACTTTGAAGTCAATTGGATCAACCGTTTAGGAAATAACCGGGCTTTCGCGCAAAAATTTACAAATCAATAGTTCATTTCAACTTCCACGAAAACCTACAGAAACTGGCTTTTCCGGAAAACTTATAATCTTAATCTAAACAGGAGGTATACCAATTTAAAGAGGAGATCAATACCAACATTTCGCAACAAATTTGAAGTCAAGCGGATCACCCGTTTAGGAGATAACCAGGTTTTCGCGCAACAATTTACAAATCAATAGTTCATTTCAGCTTCTCCGAAAATCAACTGAAACTGACTTTTCCGGAAAAGCTTTAATCTTAATCTAAACTGGAGTTATACCACTTTAAAGAGGAGATCAATACCAATATTTCACAACAAATTTGAAGTCAATCGGATCACCCGTTTAGGAAATAACCTGGTTTTCGCGCAACAATTTACAAATCAATAGTTCATTGCAGCTTCTCCGAAAACCCACAGAAAGTGACTTTTTCGGAAAACCTATAATCTAAACAGGAGTTATACCACTTTAAAGAGGAGATCAATACCAACAATTCACAACAAATTTTAAGTCAATCGGATCAACCGTTTAGGAGATAACCGGATTTTCGCGCAACAGTTTACAAATCAATAGTTCATTTCAACTTCCCCGAAAACCTACAAAAACAGATTTTTCCGGAAAACCTGTAATATTAATCTAAACAGGGGTTATACCACTTTAAAGAGGTAATCAATACCAATAATTCGCAACAAATTTTAAGTCAATCGGATCACCCGAGGAGATAGGAGATAACCGGGTTTTCACACAACAATTTACAAATCAATAGTTTATTTCAACTTCCCCGAAAACCTACAAAAACTGACTTTTCCGGAAAATCTATAATCTTAATCTAAACAGGAGTTACACCACTTTAAAGAGGGGATCAGTACCAACATTTCACAACCAACTTGAAGTCAATCGGATCACCCGTTTAGGAAATAACCGGGTTTTCGCGCAACAATTTACAAATCAATAGTTCATTTCAGCTTATCCGAAAACCCACAGAAAGTGACTTTTTCGTAAAATCTATAATCTAAACAGGAGTTATACCACTTTAAAGAGGAGATCAATACCAACAATTCACAACAAATTTTAAGTCAAGTGGATCACCCATTTAGGAGATAACCGGGTTTTCGCGCAACAATTTACAAATCAATAGTTAATTTAAACTTCCCCGAAAACCTACAGAAACTGAATTTTCCGGTAAACCTATAATCTTAATCTAAATAGGAGGTATACTACTTTAAAGAGAAGATCAATACCAATATTTCACAACAAATTTGAAGTAAATCGGATCACCCGTTTAGGAGATAACAGGGTTTTCGCGCAAAAATTTACAAATCAATAGTTCATTTCAGCTTCCACGAAAATCAACGGAAACTGACTTTTTCGGAAAACCTATAATCTTAACCTAAACAGGAGGTATAGCACTTTAAAGAGAAGATCAATACCAACATTTCACAACAAATTTGAAGTCAATCGGATCACCCGTTTAGGAGATAACCGGGTTTTCCCGCAACAATTTACAAATCTATTGTTCATCTCAGCTTCCCGAAAATCAATTGAAACTGACTTTTCCGGCAAACCTGTAATGTTAATCTAAACAGGAGTTATTCCACTTTAAAGAGGAGACCATACCAACATTTCACAACAAACTTGAAGTTAATCGGATCACCCGTTTAGGATATAACCGGATTTTCGCGCAACAATTTACAAATCAATAGTTCATTTCAGCTTCTCCGAAAATCAACTGAAACTGACTTTTCCGGAAAACCTATAATCTTAATCTAAACAGGAGTTATAACCACTTTAAAGAGGAGATCAATACCAACATTTCACAACAAGTCGGATCACCCGTTTAGGAGATAACCGGGTTTTCGCGCAACAATTTACAAATCAATAGTTCATTTCAGCGTCATCGAAAACCAACAGAAACTGACTTTTTCGGAAAATCTATAATCATAACCTAAACAGCAATTATACCACTTTAAAGAGGAGATCAATACCACCAATTCACAACAAATTTGAAGTCAATCGGATCTCCCATTTAGGAGACATCCGGGTTTTCGCGCAACAATTTACAAATCAACATTTCATTTCAACTTCCCCGAAAACCTACAGAAACTGATTTTTCCGGAAAACCTGTAATGTTAATCTAAACAGGAGGTATACCACTTTAAGGAAAAGATCAATACCAACATTTCACAACAAATTTGAAGTCAATCGGATCACCCGTTTAGGAGATAACCGGGTTTTCGCGCAACAACTTACAAATCAATACTTCATTTCAACTTCCCCGAAAACCTACAGAAACTGACTTTTCGGGAAAACCTGTAATGTTAATCTAAACAGGAGTTATACCACTTTAAAGAGGAGATAAATACCAACATTTTACAACAAATTTGAAGTCAATCGGATCAACCGTTTAGGAGATAACCGGATTTTCGCGCAACACTTTACAAATCAATAGTTGATTTCAGCTTCTCCGAAAATCAACTGAAACTGGCTTTTCCGGAAAACCTATAATCTTATTCTAAACAGGAGTTATAATACTTTAAAGAGGAGATCAATACAATAGATTTCACAACAAATTTGAAGTCAATTAGATCACCCGTTTAGGAGATAACCGGGATTTCGCGCAGCAATTTACAAATCAATTGTTCTTTTCAGCTTCTCCGAAAATCAGTTGAAACTGACTTTTCCGGAAAACCTGTAAATTTTGATCTAAACAGGAGTTATTCCACTTTAAAGAGGAAACCATACCAACATTTTACAACAAATTTGAAGTCAATCAAATCAATAGTTCATTTCAGCTTCTCCGAAAATCAACTGAAACTGACTTTTGCGGAAAACCTATAATCTTAATCTAAAGAGGAGTTATACCACTTTAAAGAGGCGATCAATACCAACATTTCACAACAAATTTGAAGTCAATCGGATCAATCGGGTAACCGGGTTTTCGCGCAACAATTTACAGATCAATAGTTCATTGCAGCTTCTCCGAAAACCCACAGAAAGTGACCTTTTCGGAAAACCTTAATCTAAACAGGAGTTATACCACTTTAAATAGGAGATCAATTACAACAATTCACAACAAATTTTAAGTCAATCGGATCAAACGTTTAGGAGATAACCGGTTTTTCGCGCAACAATTTACAAATCAATAGTTCAGTTCAGCGTCACCGAAAACCAAAAAAACTGGCTTTTTCGGAAAACCTGTAATGTTAATCTAAACAGGGGTTATACCACTTTAAAGAGGAGATCAAAACCAACATTTCACAACAAATTTGAAGTCAATCGGATCACCCGTTTAGGAGATAACCAGGTTTTCGCGCAACAATTTACAAATCAATAGTTCATTTCAGCTTCTCCGAAAATCAACTGAAACTGACTTTTCCGGAAAACCTATAATCTTAATCTAAACAGGAGTTATACCACTTTAAAGAGGAGATCAATACCAAGATTTGACAACAAATTTGAAATCAATTGGACCACCCGTTTAGGAGATAACCGGGTTTTCGTGCGACAATTTACAAATCAATAGTTCATTTCAACTTCCCCAAAACCTACAGACACTGACAGTTCCGGAAAACCTATAACCTTAATCTAAACGGGAGTTATACCACTTTAAACAGGAGATCAATACCAACAATTCACAACAAACTTGAAGTCAATCGGATCACTCTGTTAGGAGATAACCGGGTTTTCGCACAACAATTTACAAATCAATAGTTCATTGCAGCTTCTCCGAAAACCCACAGAAAGTGACTTTTTCGGAAAACCTATAATCTAAACAGGAGTTATACCACTTTAAAGAGGAGATCAATACCAACAATTCACAACAAATTTTAAGTCAGTCGGATCAACCGTTTAGGAGATAACCGGATTTTCGCGCAACAGTTTACAAATCAATATATCATTTCAGCTTCTCCGAAAATCAACTGAAACTGACTTTTCCGGAAAACCTATAATCTTTATCTACACAGGAGTTATACCACTTTAAATAGGAGATCACTACCAAGATTTCACAACAAATTTGAAGTCAAATGGAACACCCATTTAGGAGATAACCGGGTTTTCGCGAAACAATTTACAAGTCAATAGTTCACTTAAACTTCCCCGAAAACCTACAGAAACTGACTTTCCCGGTAAACCTATAATCTAAATAGGAGGTATACCACTTTAAAGAGAAGATCAATACCAATATTTCACAACAAATTTGAAGTCAATCGGATCAACCGTTTAGGAGATAACAGGGTTTTCGCGCAACAATTTACAAATCAATAGTTCATTTCAGCTTCCCCGAAAATCAACTGAAACTGACTTTTTCGCAAAACCTATAATCTTAACCTAAACAGGAGGTATAGCACTTTAAAGAGAAGATCAATACCAACATTTCACAACAAATTTGAAGTCAATCGGATCACCCGTTTAGGAGATAACCGGGTTTTCCCGCAACAATTTACAAATCTATTGTTCATTTCAGCTTCCCCGAAAATCAATTGAAACTGACTTTTCCGGAAAACCTGTAATGTTAATCTAAACAGGAGTTATTCCACTTTAAAGAGGAGACCATACCAACATTTCACAACAAACTTAAAGTCAATCGGATCACCCGTTTAGGATATAACCGGATTTTCGCGCAACAATTTACAAATCAATAGTTCATTTCAGCTTCTCCCAAAATCAACTGAAACTGACTTTTCGGGAAAACCTATAATCTTAATCTAAACAGGAGTTATACCACTTTAAAGAGGAGATCAATATCAACATTTCACAACAAGTCGGATCACCCGTTTAGGAAATAACCGGGTTTTCGCGGAACAACTTACAAATCAATAGTTCATTTCAGCTTCTCCGAAAACCAACCGAAACTGATTTTTCCGGAAAACCTATAATCTTAATCTAAACAGGAGCTATACCACTTTAAAGAGGAGATCAATACCAACATTTCACAACAAGCTTGAAGTCAATCGGATCACTCGTTTAGGAGATAACCGGGTTTTCGCGCAACAATTTACAAATCAATAGTTCATTGCAGCTTCTCCGAAAACCCACAGAAAGTGACTTTTTCGGAAAACCTATAATCTAAACAGGAGTTATACCACTTTAAAGAGGAGATCAATACCAACAATTCACAACAAATTTTAAGTCAATCGGATCAACCGTTTAGGAGATAACCGGATTTTCGCGCAACAGTTTACAAATCAATAGTTCATTTCAACTTCCCCGAAAACCTACAAAAACAGATTTTTCCGGAAAACCTGTAATATTAATCTAAACAGGGGTTATACCACTTTAAAGAGGTAATCAATACCAATAATTCGCAACAAATTTTAAGTCAATCGGATCACCCGCGGAGATAGGAGATAACCGGGTTTTCGCACAACAATTTACAAATCAATAGTTCATTTCAACTTCCCCGAAAACCTACAAAAACTGACTTTTCCGGAAAATCTATAATCTTAATCTAAACAGGAGTTACACCACTTTAAAGAGGGGATCAGTACCAACATTTCACAACCAACTTGAAGTCAATCGGATCACCCGTTTAGGAAATAACCGGGTTTTCGCGCAACAATTTACAAATCAATAGTTCATTTCAGCTTATCCGAAAACCCACAGAAAGTGACTTTTTCGTAAAATCTATAATCTAAACAGGAGTTATACCACTTTAAAGAGGAGATCAATACCAACAATTCACAACAAATTTTAAGTCAAGTGGATCACCCATTTAGGAGATAACCGGGTTTTCGCGCAACAATTTACAAATCAATAGTTCATTTAAACTTCCCCGAAAACCTACAGAAACTGAATTTTCCGGTAAACCTATAATCTTAATCTAAATAGGAGGTATACTACTTTAAAGAGAAGATCAATACAAACATTTCACAACAAATTTGAAGTAAATCGGATCACCCGTTTAGGAGATAACAGGGTTTTCGCGCAAAAATTTACAAATCAATAGTTCATTTCAGCTTCCACGAAAATCAACGGAAACTGACTTTTTCGGAAAACCTATAATCTTAACCTAAACAGGAGGTATAGCACTTTAAAGAGAAGATCAATACCAACATTTCACAACAAATTTGAAGTCAATCGGATCACCCGTTTAGGAGATAACCGGGTTTTCCCGCAACAATTTACAAATCTATTGTTCATTTCAGCTTCCCGAAAATCAATTGAAACTGACTTTTCCGGCAAACCTGTAATGTTAATCTAAACAGGAGTTATTCCACTTTAAAGAGGAGACCATACCAACATTTCACAACAAACTTGAAGTTAATCGGATCACCCGTTTAGGATATAACCGGATTTTCGCGCAACAATTTACAAATCAATAGTTCATTTCAGCTTCTCCGAAAATCAACTGAAACTGACTTTTCCGGAAAACCTATAATCTTAATCTAAACAGGAGTTATAACCACTTTAAAGAGGAGATCAATACCAACATTTCACAACAAGTCGGATCACCCGTTTAGGAGATAACCGGGTTTTCGCGCAACAATTTACAAATCAATAGTTCATTTCAGCGTCATCGAAAACCAACAGAAACTGACTTTTTCGGAAAATCTATAATCTTAACCTAAACAGCAATTATACCACTTTAAAGAGGAGATCAATACCACCAATTCACAACAAATTTGAAGTCAATCGGATCTCCCATTTAGGAGACATCCGGGTTTTCGCGCAACAATTTACAAATCAACATTTCATTTCAACTTCCCCGAAAACCTACAGAAACTGATTTTTCCGGAAAACCTGTAATGTTAATCTAAACAGGAGGTATACCACTTTAAGGAAAAGATCAATACCAACATTTCACAACAAATTTGAAGTCAATCGGATCACCCGTTTAGGAGATAACCGGGTTTTCGCGCAACAACTTACAAATCAATACTTCATTTCAACTTCCCCGAAAACCTACAGAAACTGACTTTTCGGGAAAACCTGTAATGTTAATCTAAACAGGAGTTATACCACTTTAAAGAGGAGATCAATACCAACATTTTACAACAAATTTGAAGTCAATCGGATCAACCGTTTAGGAGATAACCGGATTTTCGCGCAACACTTTACAAATCAATAGTTGATTTCAGCTTCTCCGAAAATCAACTGAAACTGGCTTTTCCGGAAAACCTATAATCTTATTCTAAACAGGAGTTATAATACTTTAAAGAGGAGATCAATACAATAGATTTCACAACAAATTTGAAGTCAATTAGATCACCCGTTTAGGAGATAACCGGGATTTCGCGCAGCAATTTACAAATCAATTGTTCTTTTCAGCTTCTCCGAAAATCAGTTGAAACTGACTTTTCCGGAAAACCTGTAACTTTTGATCTAAACAGGAGTTATTCCACTTTAAAGAGGAAACCATACCAACATTTTACAACAAATTTGAAGTCAATCAAATCAATAGTTCATTTCAGCTTCTCCGAAAATCTACTGAAACTGACTTTTGCGGAAAACCTATAATCTTAATCTAAAGAGGAGTTATACCACTTTAAAGAGGCGATCAATACCAACATTTCACAACAAATTTGAAGTCAATCGGATCAATCGGGTAACCGGGTTTTCGCGCAACAATTTACAGATCAATAGTTCATTGCAGCTTCTCCGAAAACCCACTGAAAGTGACCTTTTCGGAAAACCTTAATCTAAACAGGAGTTATACCACTTTAAATAGGAGATCAATTACAACAATTCACAACAAATTTTAAGTCAATCGGATCAAACGTTTAGGAGATAACCGGCTTTTCGCGCAACAATTTACAAATCAATAGTTCAGTTCAGCGTCACCGAAAACCAAAAAAACTGGCTTTTTCGGAAAACCTGTAATGTTAATCTAAACAGGGGTTATACCACTTTAAAGAGGAGATCAAAACCAACATTTCACAACAAATTTGAAGTCAATCGGATCACCCGTTTAGGAGATAACCAGGTTTTCGCGCAACAATTTACAAATCAATAGTTCATTTCAGCTTCTCCGAAAATCAACTGAAACTGACTTTTCCGGAAAACCTATAATCTTAATCTAAACAGGAGTTATACCACTTTAAAGAGGAGATCAATACCAAGATTTGACAACAAATTTGAAATCGTTTAGGAGATAACGGGGTTTTCGTGCGACAATTTACAAATCAATAGTTCATTTCAACTTCCCCAAAACCTACAGACACTGACAGTTCCGGAAAACCTATAACCTTAATCTAAACGGGAGTTATACCACTTTAAACAGGAGATCAATACCAACAATTCACAACAAACTTGAAGTCAATCGGATCACTCGGTTAGGAGATAACCGGGTTTTCGCACAACAATTTACAAATCAATAGTTCATTTCAACTTCCACGAAAACCTACAGAAACTGGCTTTTCCGGAAAACCTATAATCTTAATCTAAACACGAGGTATATCAATTTAAAGAGGAGATCAATACCAGCATTTCGCAACAAATTTGAAGTCAAGCGGATCACCCGTTTAGGAGATAACCAGGTTTTCGCGCAACAATTTACAAATCAATAGTTCATTTCAACTTCCCCGAAAATCAACTGAAACTGACTTTTTCGGAAAACCTATAATCTTAATCTAAACAGGAGTTATACCACTTTAAAGAGGAGATCAATACCAACATTTCACAACAAATTTGAAGTCCATCGGATCACCCGTTTAAGAAATAACCGGGTTTTTGCGCAACAATTTACAAATCAATAGTTCATTGCAGCTTCTCCGAAAACCCACAGAAAGTGACTTTATCGGAAAACCTATAATCTAAACAGGAGTTATGCCACTTTAAAGAGGAGATCAATACCAACAATTCACAACGAATTTTAAGTCAATCGGATCAACCGTTTAGGAGATAACCGGATTTTCGCGCAACAGTTTACAAATCAAAAGTTCATTTCAATTTCCCCGAAAACCTACAAAAACTGATTTTTCCGGAAAACCTGTAATATTAATCTAAACAGGGGTTATACCACTTTAAAGAGGAGACCAATACCAAAATTTCACAACAAATTTGAAGTCAATCGGATCTACCGTTTAGGAGATAACCGGATTTTCGCGCAACAATTTACAAATCAATAGTTCATTGCAGCTTCTCCGAAAACCCACAGAAAGTGACTTTTTCGGAACACCTATAATCTAAACAGGAGTTATGCCACTTTAAAGAGGAGATCAATACCAACAATTCACAACAAATTTGAAGTCAAGCGGATCACCCGTTTAGGAGATAACCAGGTTTTCGCGCAACAATTTACAAATCAATAGTTCATTTCAACTTCCCCGAAAATCAACTGAAACTGACTTTTTCGGAAAACCTATAATCTTAATCTAAACAGGAGTTATACCACTTTAAAGAGGAGATCAATACCAAGATTTGACAACAAATTTGAAGTCAATTGGATCACCCGTTTAGGAGATAACTGTGTTTTCTCGCAACAATTTACAAATCAATAGTTCATTTAAGCTTCTCCGAAAATCACCTGAAACTGACTTTTCCGGAAGACCTATAATCTTAATCTAAAGAGGAGGTATACCACTTTAAAGAGGAGATCAATACCAACAATTCACAACAAATTTTAAGTCAATCGGATAACCCGAGGAGATAGGAGATAACCGGGATTTCGCACAACAATTTACAAATCAATAGTTCATTGCAGCTTCTCCGAAAACCCACAGAAAGTGACTTTTTCGGAAAACCTATAATCTAAACAGGAGTTATGCCACTTTAAAGAGGAGATCAATGCCAACAATTCACAACAAATTTGAAGTCAATCGGATCAGCCGTTTAGGAGATAACCAGGTTTTCGCGCAAAAATTTACAAATCAATAGTTCATTTCAACTTCTCCGAAAATCAACTGAAACTGACTTTTTCGGAAAACCTATAATCTTAATCTAAACAGGAGTTATACCACTTTAAAGAGGAGATCAATACCAACATTTCACAACAAATTTGAAGTCAAGCGGATCACCCGTTTAGGAGATAACCAGGTTTTCGCGCAACAATTTACAAATCAATAGTTCATTTCAACTTCCCCGAAAACCTAGAGAAACTGACTTTTCCGGAAAATCTATAATCTTAATCTAAACAGGAGTTGTACCACTTTAAAGAGGGGATCAGTACCAACATTTCACAACCAACTTGAAGTCAATCGGATCACCCGTTTAGGAAATAACCGGGTTTTCGCGCAACAATTTACAAATCAATAGTTCATTTCAGCTTATCCGAAAACCAACAGAAAATGACTTTTTCGTAAAACCTATACAATCAATACCAACAAATTTGAAGTCAATCGGATCACCCGTTTACGAGAAAACCGGGTTTTCGCGCAACAATTTACAAATCAATAGTTCATTTCAGCTTCTCCGAAAACCAACAGAAACTGACTTTTTCAGAAAACCTTTAATCTTAACCTAAACAGGAGTTATACCACTTTAAAGAGGAGATCAATACCACCAATTCACAACAAATTTGAAGTCAATCGGATCACCCATTTAGGAGACATCCGGGTTTTCGCGCAACAATTTACAAATCAACAATTCATTTCAACTTCCCCGAAAACCTACAGAAACTGACTTTTCCGGAAAACCTATAATCTTAATCTAAACAGGAGGTATACCACTTTAAAGAGGAAATCAATACTAACATTTCGCAACAAATTTGAAGTCAATCGGATCACCCGTTTAGGAGATAACCGGGTTTTCGCGCAACAACTTACAAATCAATACTTCATTTCAACTTCCCCGAAAACCTACAGAAACTGACTTTTCGGGAAAACCTGTAATGTTAATCTAAACAGGAGTTATACCACTTTAAAGAGGAGATCAATACCAACATTTTACAACAAATTTGAAGTCAATCGGATGAACCGTTTAGGAGATAACCGGATTTTTGCACAACAATTTACAAATCAATAGTTCATTTCAGCTTCTCCGAAAACCAACTGAAACTGACTTTTCCGGAAAACCTATAATCTTAATCTAAACAGGAGGTATACCACTTTAAAGAGGAGATCAATACAATAGATTTCACAACAAATTTGAAGTCAATTAGATCACCCGTTTAGGAGATAACCGGGATTTCGCGCAGCAATTTACAAATCAATTGTTCTTTTCAGCTTCTCCGAAAATCAGTTGAAACTGACTTTTCCGGAAAACCTGTAATTTTTGATCTAAACAGGAGTTATTCCACTTTAAAGAGGAAACCATACCAACATTTTACAACAAATTTGAAGTCAATCAAATCAATAGTTCATTTCAGCTTCTCCGAAAATCAACTGAAACTGACTTTTGCGGAAAACCTATAATCTTAATCTAAAGAGGAGTTATACCACTTTAAAGAGGCGATCAATACCAACATTTCACAACAAATTTGAAGTCAATCGGATCAATCGGGTAACCGGGTTTTCGCGCAACAATTTACAGATCAATAGTTCATTGCAGCTTCTCCGAAAACCCACAGAAAGTGACCTTTTCGGAAAACCTTAATCTAAACAGGAGTTATACCACTTTAAATAGGAGATCAATTACAACAATTCACAACAAATTTTAAGTCAATCGGATCAAACGTTTAGGAGATAACCGGTTTTTCGCGCAACAATTTACAAATCAATAGTTCAGTTCAGCGTCACCGAAAACCAAAAAAACTGGCTTTTTCGGAAAACCTGTAATGTTAATCTAAACAGGGGTTATTCCACTTTAAAGAGGAGATCAAAACCAACATTTCACAACAAATTTGAAGTCAATCAAATCAATAGTTCATTTCAGCTTCTCCGAAAATCAACTGAAACTGACTTTTGCGGAAAACCTATAATCTTAATCTAAAGAGGAGTTATACCACTTTAAAGAGGCGATCAATACCAACATTTCACAACAAATTTGAAGTCAATCGGATCAATCGGGTAACCGGGTTTTCGCGCAACAATTTACAGATCAATAGTTCATTGCAGCTTCTCCGAAAACCCACAGAAAGTGACCTTTTCGGAAAACCTTAATCTAAACAGGAGTTATACCACTTTAAATAGGAGATCAATTACAACAATTCACAACAAATTTTAAGTCAATCGGATCAAACGTTTAGGAGATAACCGGTTTTTCGCGCAACAATTTACAAATCAATAGTTCAGTTCAGCGTCACCGAAAACCAAAAAAACTGGCTTTTTCGGAAAACCTATAACCTTAATCTAAACGGGAGTTATACCACTTTAAACAGGAGATCAATACCAACAATTCACAACAAACTTGAAGTCAATCGGATCACTCGGTTAGGAGATAACCGGGTTTTCGCACAACAATTTACAAATCAATAGTTCATTTCAACTTCCACGAAAATCTACAGAAACTGACTTTTCCGGAAAACCTATAATCTTAATCTAAACAGGAGGTATACAACTTTAAAGAGGAGATCAATACAAACATTTCGCAACAAATTTCCAGGTTTTCGCGCAACAATTTACAAATCAATATATCATTTCAGCTTCTCCGAAAATCAACTGAAACTGACTTTTCCGGAAAACCTATAATCTTTATCTACACAGGAGTTATACCACTTTAAATAGGAGATCACTACCAAGATTTCACAACAAATTTGAAGTCAAATGGAACACCCATTTAGGAGATAACCGGGTTTTCGCGAAACAATTTACAAGTCAATAGTTCACTTAAACTTCCCCGAAAACCTACAGAAACTGACTTTCCCGGTAAACCTATAATCTAAATAGGAGGTATACCACTTTAAAGAGAAGATCAATACCAATATTTCACAACAAATTTGAAGTCAATCGGATCAACCGTTTAGGAGATAACAGGGTTTTCGCGCAACAATTTACAAATCAATAGTTCATTTCAGCTTCCCCGAAAATCAACTGAAACTGACTTTTTCGCAAAACCTATAATCTTAACCTAAACAGGAGGTATAGCACTTTAAAGAGAAGATCAATACCAACATTTCACAACAAATTTGAAGTCAATCGGATCACCCGTTTAGGAGATAACCGGGTTTTCGCGCAACAACTTACAAATCAATACTTCATTTCAACTTCCCCGAAAACCTACAGAAACTGACTTTTCGGGAAAACCTGTAATGTTAATCTAAACAGGAGTTATACCACTTTAAAGAGGAGATCAATACCAACATTTTACAACAAATTTGAAGTCAATCGGATGAACCGTTTAGGAGATAACCGGATTTTCGCACAACAATTTACAAATCAATAGTTCATTTCAGCTTCTCCGAAAACCAACTGAAACTGACTTTTCCGGAAAACCTATAATCTTAATCTAAACAGGAGGTATACCACTTTAAAGAGGAGATCAATACAATAGATTTCACAACAAATTTGAAGTCAATTAGATCACCCGTTTAGGAGATAACCGGGATTTCGCGCAGCAATTTACAAATCAATTGTTCTTTTCAGCTTCTCCGAAAATCAGTTGAAACTGACTTTTCCGGAAAACCTGTAATTTTTGATCTAAACAGGAGTTATTCCACTTTAAAGAGGAAACCATACCAACATTTTACAACAAATTTGAAGTCAATCAAATCAATAGTTCATTTCAGCTTCTCCGAAAATCAACTGAAACTGACTTTTGCGGAAAACCTATAATCTTAATCTAAAGAGGAGTTATACCACTTTAAAGAGGCGATCAATACCAACATTTCACAACAAATTTGAAGTAATCGGATCAATCGGGTAACCGGGTTTTCGCGCAACAATTTACAGATCAATAGTTCATTGCAGCTTCTCCGAAAACCCACAGAAAGTGACCTTTTCGGAAAACCTTAATCTAAACAGGAGTTATACCACTTTAAATAGGAGATCAATTACAACAATTCACAACAAATTTTAAGTCAATCGGATCAAACGTTTAGGAGATAACCGGTTTTTCGCGCAACAATTTACAAATCAATAGTTCAGTTCAGCGTCACCGAAAACCAAAAAAACTGGCTTTTTCGGAAAACCTGTAATGTTAATCTAAACAGGGGTTATTCCACTTTAAAGAGGAGATCAAAACCAACATTTCACAACAAATTTGAAGTCAATCAAATCAATAGTTCATTTCAGCTTCTCCGAAAATCAACTGAAACTGACTTTTGCGGAAAACCTATAATCTTAATCTAAAGAGGAGTTATACCACTTTAAAGAGGCGATCAATACCAACATTTCACAACAAATTTGAAGTCAATCGGATCAATCGGGTAACCGGGTTTTCGCGCAACAATTTACAGATCAATAGTTCATTGCAGCTTCTCCGAAAACCCACAGAAAGTGACCTTTTCGGAAAACCTTAATCTAAACAGGAGTTATACCACTTTAAATAGGAGATCAATTACAACAATTCACAACAAATTTTAAGTCAATCGGATCAAACGTTTAGGAGATAACCGGTTTTTCGCGCAACAATTTACAAATCAATAGTTCAGTTCAGCGTCACCGAAAACCAAAAAAACTGGCTTTTTCGGAAAACCTATAACCTTAATCTAAACGGGAGTTATACCACTTTAAACAGGAGATCAATACCAACAATTCACAACAAACTTGAAGTCAATCGGATCACTCGGTTAGGAGATAACCGGGTTTTCGCACAACAATTTACAAATCAATAGTTCATTTCAACTTCCACGAAAATCTACAGAAACTGACTTTTCCGGAAAACCTATAATCTTAATCTAAACAGGAGGTATACAACTTTAAAGAGGAGATCAATACAAACATTTCGCAACAAATTTCCAGGTTTTCGCGCAACAATTTACAAATCAATATATCATTTCAGCTTCTCCGAAAATCAACTGAAACTGACTTTTCCGGAAAACCTATAATCTTTATCTACACAGGAGTTATACCACTTTAAATAGGAGATCACTACCAAGATTTCACAACAAATTTGAAGTCAAATGGAACACCCATTTAGGAGATAACCGGGTTTTCGCGAAACAATTTACAAGTCAATAGTTCACTTAAACTTCCCCGAAAACCTACAGAAACTGACTTTCCCGGTAAACCTATAATCTAAATAGGAGGTATACCACTTTAAAGAGAAGATCAATACCAATATTTCACAACAAATTTGAAGTCAATCGGATCAACCGTTTAGGAGATAACAGGGTTTTCGCGCAACAATTTACAAATCAATAGTTCATTTCAGCTTCCCCGAAAATCAACTGAAACTGACTTTTTCGCAAAACCTATAATCTTAACCTAAACAGGAGGTATAGCACTTTAAAGAGAAGATCAATACCAACATTTCACAACAAATTTGAAGTCAATCGGATCACCCGTTTAGGAGATAACCGGGTTTTCCCGCAACAATTTACATATCTATTGTTCATTTCAGCTTCCCCGAAAATCAATTGAAACTGACTTTTCCGGAAAACCTATAATCTTAATCTAAACAGGAGGTATACCACTTTAAGGAAAAGATCAATACCAACATTTCACAACAAATTTGAAGTCAATCGGATCACCCGTTTAGGAGATAACCGGGTTTTCGCGCAACAACTTACAAATCAATACTTCATTTCAACTTCCCCGAAAACCTACAGAAACTGACTTTTCGGGAAAACCTGTAATGTTAATCTAAACAGGAGTTATACCACTTTAAAGAGGAGATCAATACCAACATTTTACAACAAATTTGAAGTCAATCGGATCAACCGTTTAGGAGATAACCGGATTTTCGCGCAACACTTTACAAATCAATAGTTGATTTCAGCTTCTCCGAAAATCAACTGAAACTGGCTTTTCCGGAAAACCTATAATCTTATTCTAAACAGGAGTTATAATACTTTAAAGAGGAGATCAATACAATAGATTTCACAACAAATTTGAAGTCAATTAGATCACCCGTTTAGGAGATAACCGGGATTTCGCGCAGCAATTTACAAATCAATTGTTCTTTTCAGCTTCTCCGAAAATCAGTTGAAACTGACTTTTCCGGAAAACCTGTAACTTTTGATCTAAACAGGAGTTATTCCACTTTAAAGAGGAAACCATACCAACATTTTACAACAAATTTGAAGTCAATCAAATCAATAGTTCATTTCAGCTTCTCCGAAAATCTACTGAAACTGACTTTTGCGGAAAACCTATAATCTTAATCTAAAGAGGAGTTATACCACTTTAAAGAGGCGATCAATACCAACATTTCACAACAAATTTGAAGTCAATCGGATCAATCGGGTAACCGGGTTTTCGCGCAACAATTTACAGATCAATAGTTCATTGCAGCTTCTCCGAAAACCCACTGAAAGTGACCTTTTCGGAAAACCTTAATCTAAACAGGAGTTATACCACTTTAAATAGGAGATCAATTACAACAATTCACAACAAATTTTAAGTCAATCGGATCAAACGTTTAGGAGATAACCGGCTTTTCGCGCAACAATTTACAAATCAATAGTTCAGTTCAGCGTCACCGAAAACCAAAAAAACTGGCTTTTTCGGAAAACCTGTAATGTTAATCTAAACAGGGGTTATACCACTTTAAAGAGGAGATCAAAACCAACATTTCACAACAAATTTGAAGTCAATCGGATCACCCGTTTAGGAGATAACCAGGTTTTCGCGCAACAATTTACAAATCAATAGTTCATTGCAGCTTCTCCGAAAACCCACAGAAAGTGACTTTTTCGGAAAACCTATAATCTAAACAGGAGTTATGCCACTTTAAAGAGGAGATCAAAACCAACAATTCACAACAAATTTGAAGTCAAGCGGATCACCCGTTTAGGAGATAACCAGGTTTTCGCGCAACAATTTACAAATCAATAGTTCATTTCAACTTCTCCGAAAATCAACTGAAACTGACTTTTTCGGAAAACCTATAATCTTAATCTAAACAGGAGGTATACCACTTTAAGGAAAAGATCAATACCAACATTTCACAACAAATTTGAAGTCAATCGGATCACCCGTTTAGGAGATAACCGGGTTTTCGCGCAACAACTTACAAATCAATACTTCATTTCAACTTCCCCGAAAACCTACAGAAACTGACTTTTCGGGAAAACCTGTAATGTTAATCTAAACAGGAGTTATACCACTTTAAAGAGGAGATCAATACCAACATTTTACAACAAATTTGAAGTCAATTGGATCAACCGTTTAGGAGATAACCGGATTTTCGCGCAACACTTTACAAATCAATAGTTGATTTCAGCTTCTCCGAAAATCAACTGAAACTGGCTTTTCCGGAAAACCTATAATCTTATTCTAAACAGGAGTTATAATACTTTAAAGAGGAGATCAATACAATAGATTTCACAACAAATTTGAAGTCAATTAGATCACCCGTTTAGGAGATAACCGGGATTTCGCGCAGCAATTTACAAATCAATTGTTCTTTTCAGCTTCTCCGAAAATCAGTTGAAACTGACTTTTCCGGAAAACCTGTAATTTTTGATCTAAACAGGAGTTATTCCACTTTAAAGAGGAAACCATACCAACATTTTACAACAAATTTGAAGTCAATCAAATCAATAGTTCATTTCAGCTTCTCCGAAAATCAACTGAAACTGACTTTTGCGGAAAACCTATAATCTTAATCTAAAGAGGAGTTATACCATTTTAAAGAGGCGATCAATACCAACATTTCACAACAAATTTGAAGTCAATCGGATCAATCGGGTAACCGGGTTTTCGCGCAACAATTTACAGATCAATAGTTCATTGCAGCTTCTCCGAAAACCCACAGAAAGTGACCTTTTCGGAAAACCTTAATCTAAACAGGAGTTATACCACTTTAAATAGGAGATCAATTACAACAATTCACAACAAATTTTAAGTCAATCGGATCAAACGTTTAAGAGATAACCGGTTTTTCGCGCAACAATTTACAAATCAATAGTTCAGTTCAGCGTCACCGAAAACCAAAAAAACTGGCTTTTTCGGAAAACCTGTAATGTTAATCTAAACAGGGGTTATACCACTTTAAAGAGGAGATCAAAACCAAAATTTCACAACAAATTTGAAGTCAATCGGATCACCCGTTTAGGAGATAACCAGGTTTTCGCGCAACAATTTACAAATCAATAGTTCATTTCAGCTTCTCCGAAAATCAACTGAAACTGACTTTTCCGGAAAACCTATAATCTTAATCTAAACAGGAGTTATACCACTTTAAAGAGGAGATCAATACCAAGATTTGACAACAAATTTGAAATCAATTGGACCACCCGTTTAGGAGATAACCGGGTTTTCGTGCGACAATTTACAAATCAATAGTTCATTTCAACTTCCCCAAAACCTACAGACACTGACAGTTCCGGAAAACCTATAACCTTAATCTAAACGGGAGTTCTACCACTTTAAACAGGAGATCAATACCAACAATTCACAACAAACTTGAAATCAATCGGATCACTCGGTTAGGAGATAACCGGGTTTTCGCACAACAATTTACAAATCAATAGTTCATTTCAACTTCCACGAAAATCTACAGAAACTGACTTTTCCGGAAAACCTATAATCTTAATCTAAACAGGAGGTATACAACTTTAAAGAGGAGATCAATACAAACATTTCGCAACAAATTTCCAGGTTTTCGCGCAACAATTTACAAATCAATATATCATTTCAGCTTCTCCGAAAATCAACTGAAACTGACTTTTCCGGAAAACCTATAATCTTTATCTACACAGGAGTTATACCACTTTAAATAGGAGATCACTACCAAGATTTCACAACAAATTTGAAGTCAAATGGAACACCCATTTAGGAGATAACCGGGTTTTCGCGAAACAATTTACAAGTCAATAGTTCACTTAAACTTCCCCGAAAACCTACAGAAACTGACTTTCCCGGTAAACCTATAATTTAAATAGGAGGTATACCACTTTAAAGAGAAGATCGATACCAATATTTCACAACAAATTTGAAGTCAATCGGATCAACCGTTTAGGAGATAACAGGGTTTTCGCGCAACAATTTACAAATCAATAGTTCATTTCAGCTTCCCCGAAAATCAACTGAAACTGACTTTTTCGCAAAACCTATAATCTTCACCTAAACAGGAGGTATAGCACTTTAAAGAGAAGATCAATACCAACATTTCACAACAAATTTGAAGTCAATCGGATCACCCGTTTAGGAGATAACCGGGTTTTCCCGTAACAATTTACAAATCTATTGTTCATTTCAGCTTCCCCGAAAATCAATTGAAACTGACTTTTCCGGAAAACCTGTAATGTTAATCTAAACAGGAGTTATTCCACTTTAAAGAGGAGACCATACCAACATTTCACAACAAACTTAAAGTCAATCGGATCACCCGTTTAGGATATAACCGGATTTTCGCGCAACAATTTACAAATCAATAGTTCATTTCAGCTTCTCCCAAAATCAACTGAAACTGACTTTTCGGGAAAACCTATAATCTTAATCTAAACAGGAGTTATACCACTTTAAAGAGGAGATCAATACCAACATTTCACAACAAGTCGGATCACCCGTTTAGGAAATAACCGGGTTTTCGCGGAACAACTTACAAATCAATAGTTCATTTCAGCTTCTCCGAAAACCAACAGAAACTGATTTTTCCGGAAAACCTATAATCTTAATCTAAACAGGAGCTATACCACTTTAAAGAGGAGATCAATACCAATATTTCACAACAAGCTTGAAGTCAATCGGATCACTCGTTTAGGAGATAACCGGGTTTTCGCGCAACAATTTACAAATCAATAGTTCATTTCAGCTTCTCCGAAAACCAACAGAAACTGACTTTTTCGGAAAACCTATAATCTTAACATAAACAGGAGTTATACCATTTTAAAGAGGAGATAACCGGATCACCCGTTTAGGAGATAACCGGGGTTTCGCGCAACAACTTACAAATCAATACTTCATTTCAACTTCCACGAAAACCTACAGAAACTGGCTTTTCCGGAAAACCTATAATCTTAATCTAAACACGAGGTATATCAATTTAAAGAGGAGATCAATACCAGCATTTCGTAACAAATTCGAAGTCAAGCGGATCACCCGTTTAGGAGATAACCAGGTTTTCGCGCAACAATTTACAAATCAATAGTTCATTTCAACTTCCCCGAAAATCAACTGAATCTGACTTTTTCGGAAAACCTATAATCTTAATCTAAACAGGAGTTATACCACTTTAAAGAAGACATCAATACCAACATTTCACAACAAATTTGAAGTCCATCGGATCACCCGTTTAAGAAATAACCGGGTTTTTGCGCAACAATTTACAAATCAATAGTTCATTGCAGCTTCTCCGAAAACCCACAGAAAGTGACTTTATCGGAAAACCTATAATCTAAACAGGAGTTATGCCACTTTAAAGAGGAGATCAATACCAACAATTCACAACGAATTTTAAGTCAATCGGATCAACCGTTTAGGAGATAACCGGATTTTCGCGCAACAGTTTACAAATCAAAAGTTCATTTCAATTTCCCCGAAAACCTACAAAAACTGATTTTTCCGGAAAACCTGTAATATTAATCTAAACAGGGGTTATACCACTTTAAAGAGGAGACCAATACCAAAATTTCACAACAAATTTGAAGTCAATCGGATCTACCGTTTAGGAGATAACCGGATTTTCGCGCAACAATTTACAAATCAATAGTTCATTGCAGCTTCTCCGAAAACCCACAGAAAGTGACTTTTTCGGAAAACCTATAATCTAAACAGGAGTTATGCCACTTTAAAGAGGAGATCAATACCAACAATTCACAACAAATTTGAAGTCAAGCGGATCACCCGTTTAGGAGATAACCAGGTTTTCGCGCAACAATTTACAAATCAATAGTTCATTTCAACTTCCCCGAAAATCAACTGAAACTGACTTTTTCGGAAAACCTATAATCTTAATCTAAACAGGAGTTATACCACTTTAAAGAGGAGATCAATACCAAGATTTGACAACAAATTTGAAGTCAATTGGATCACCCGTTTAGGAGATAACTGTGTTTTCTCGCAACAATTTACAAATCAATAGTTCATTTAAGCTTCTCCGAAAATCACCTGAAACTGACTTTTCCGGAAGACCTATAATCTTAATCTAAAGAGGAGGTATACCACTTTAAAGAGGAGATCAATACCAACAATTCACAACAAATTTTAAGTCAATCGGATAACCCGAGGAGATAGGAGATAACCGGGATTTCGCACAACAATTTACAAATCAATAGTTCATTGCAGCTTCTCCGAAAACCCACAGAAAGTGACTTTTTCGGAAAACCTATAATCTAAACAGGAGTTATGCCACTTTAAAGAGGAGATCAATACCAACAATTCACAACAAATTTGAAGTCAAGCGGATCACCCGTTTAGGAGATAACCAGGTTTTCGCGCAACAATTTACAAATCAATAGTTCATTTCAACTTCCCCGAAAATCAACTGAAACTGACTTTTTCGGAAAACCTATAATCTTAATCTAAACAGGAGTTATACCACTTTAAAGAGGAGATCAATACCAACATTTCACAACAAATTTGAAGTCAAGCGGATCACCCGTTTAGGAGATAACCAGGTTTTCGCGCAACAATTTACAAATCAATAGTTCATTTCAACTTCCCCGAAAACCTACAGAAACTGACTTTTCCGGAAAATCTATAATCTTAATCTAAACAGGAGTTGTACCACTTTAAAGAGGGGATCAGTACCAACATTTCACAACCAACTTGAAGTCAATCGGATCACCCGTTTAGGAAATAACCGGGTTTTCGCGCAACAATTTACAAATCAATAGTTCATTTCAGCTTATCCGAAAACCAACAGAAAATGACTTTTTCGTAAAACCTATACAATCAATACCAACAAATTTGAAGTCAATCGGATCACCCGTTTACGAGAAAACCGGGTTTTCGCGCAACAATTTACAAATCAATAGTTCATTTCAGCTTCTCCGAAAACCAACAGAAACTGACTTTTTCAGAAAACCTATAATCTTAACCTAAACAGGAGTTATACCACTTTAAAGAGGAGATCAATACCACCAATTCACAACAAATTTGAAGTCAATCGGATCACCCATTTAGGAGACATCCGGGTTTTCGCGCAACAATTTACAAATCAACAATTCATTTCAACTTCCCCGAAAACCTACAGAAACTGACTTTTCCGGAAAACCTATAATCTTAATCTAAACAGGAGGTATACCACTTTAAAGAGGAAATCAATACCAACATTTCGCAACAAATTTGAAGTCAATCGGATCACCCGTTTAGGAGATAACCGGGTTTTCGCGCAACAACTTACAAATCAATACTTCATTTAAACTTCCCCGAAAACCTACAGAAACTGATTTTTCCGGAAAACCTGTAATGTTAATCTAAACAGGGGTTATACCACTTTAAAGAGGAGAACAATACCAACATTTCACAACAAATTTGAAGTCAATCGGATCTACCGTTTAGGAGATAACCGGGTTTTCGCACAACAATTTACAAATCAATAGTTCATTTCAGCTTCTCCGAAAACCAACTGAAACTGACTTTTCCGGAAAACCTATAATCTTAATCTAAACAGGAGGTATACCACTTTAAAGAGGAAATCAATACCAACATTTCGCAACAAATTTGAAGTCAATCGGATCACCCGTTTAGGAGATACCGGGTTTTCGCGCAACAACTTACAAATCAATACTTCATTTCAACTTCCCCGAAAACCTACAGAAACTGACTTTTCCGGAAAATCTATAATCTTAATCTAAACAGGAGTTATACCACTTTAAAGAGGGGATCAGTACCAACATTTCACAACCAACTTGAAGTCAATCGGATCACCCGTTTAGGAAATAACCGGGTGTTCGGGCAACAATTTACAAATCAATAGTTCATTTCAGCTTATCCGAAAACCAACAGAAAATGACTTTTTCGTAAAACCTATACAATCAATACCAACAAATTTGAAGTCCATCGGATCACCCGTTTACGAGAAAACCGGGTTTTCGCGCAACAATTTACAAATCAATAGTTCATTTCAGCTTCTCCGAAAACCAACAGAAACTGACTTTTTCAGAAAACCTATAGCCTTAACCTAAACAGGAGTTATACCACTTTAAAGAGGAGATCAATACTACCAATTCACAACAAATTTGAAGTCAATCGGACCACCCATTTAGGAGACATCCGGGTTTTCGCGCAACAATTTACAAATCAACATTTCATTTCAACTTCCCCGAAAACCTACAGAAACTGACTTCTCCGGAAAACCTATAATCTTAATCTAAACAGGAGGTATACCACTTTAAAGAGGAAATCAATACCAACATTTCGCAACAAATTTCCAGGTTTTCGCGCAACAATTTACAAATCAATAGTTCATTTCAACTTCTCCGAAAATCAACTGAAACTGACTTTTCCGGAAAACCTATAATCTTAATCTAAACAGGAGGTATACCACTTTAAGGAAAAGATCAATACCAACATTTCACAACAAATTTGTAGTCAATCGTTTCACCCGTTTAGGAGATAACCGGGTTTTCGCGCAACAACTTACAAATCAATACTTCATTTCAACTTCCCCGAAAACCTAGAGAAACTGATTTTTCCGGAAAACCTGTAATGTTAATCTAAACAGGGGTTATACCACTTTAAAGAGGAGACCAATACCAACATTTCACAACAAATTTGAAGTCAATCGGATCAACCGTTTAGGAGATAACCGGATTTTCGCGCAACAATTTACAAATCAATGGTTCTTTGCAGCTTCTCCGAAAATCAACTTAAACTGACTTTTCCGGAAAATCTTAATATAAATAGGAGGTATACCACTTTAAAGAGGAGATCAATACCAACAATTCACAACAAATTTTAAGTCAATCGGATCACCCGTTTAGGAGATAACCGGGATTTCGCGCAACAATTTACAAATCAATTGTTCTTTTCAGCTTCTCCGAAAATCAACTTAAACTGACTTTTCCGGAAAATCTTAATATAAATAGGAGGTATACCACTTTAAAGAGGAGATCAGTACCAACATTTCACAACCAACTTGAAGTCAATTGGATCACCCGTTTAGGAGATAACCGGGATTTCGCGCAACAATTTACAAATCAATTGTTCTTTTCAGCTTCTCCGAAAATCAACTGCAACTGACTTTTCCGGAAAAACCTATAATCTTAATCTAAACAGGAGTTATACCACTTTAAAGAGGAGATCAATACCAACATTTCACAACAAATTTGAAGTCAATCGGATCAAACGTTTAGGAGATAACCGGGTTTTCGCGCAACAATTTACAAATCAATAGTTCAGTTCAGCGTCACCGAAAACCAACAGAAACTGACTTTTTCGGAAAACCTCTAATCTTAACCTAAACAGGAGTTATACCACTTTAAAGAGGAGATAACCGGATCACCCGTTTAGGAGATAACCGGGTTTTCGCGCAACAACTTACAAATCAATACTTCATTTCAACTTCCCCGAAAACCTATAGAAACTGATTTTTCCGGAAAACCTGTAATGTTAATGTAAACAGGGGTTATACCACTTTAAAGAGGAGATCAATAACAACAATACACAACAAACTCGAAGTCAATCGGATCACCCGTTTAGGAGATAACCAGGTTTTCGCGCAACAATTTACAAATCAATAGTTCATTTTAGCTTCTCCGAAAATCACCTGAAACTGACTTTTCCGGAAAATCTTAATATAAATAGGAGGTATACCACTTTAAAGAGGAGATCAATACCAACAATTCACAACAAATTTTAAGTCAATCGGATCACCCGAAGAGATAGGAGATATCCGGGATTTCGCACAACAATTTACAAATCAATAGTTCATTTCAACTTCCACGAAAACCTACAGAAACTGGCTTTTCCGGAAAACCTATAATCTTAATCTAAACAGGAGGTATACCAATTTAAAGAGGAGATCAATACCAGCATTTCGCAACAAATTTGAAGTCAAGCGGATCACCCGTTTAGGAGATAACCAGGTTTTCGCGCAACAATTTACAAATCAATATTTCATTTCAGCTTATCCGAAAACCCACAGAAAGTGACTTTTTCGTAAATCCTATACAATCAATACCAACAATTCACAACAAATTTAAAGTCAATCGGATCACCCGTTTAGGAGAAAACCGGGTTTTGGCGCAACAATTTACAAATCAATAGTTCATTTCAGCTTCTCCGAAAACCAACAGAAACTGACCTTTTCGGAAAACCTATAATCTTAAACTAAACAGGAGTTATACCACTTTAAAGAGGAGATAACCGGATCACCCGTTTAGGAGATAACCGGGTTTTCGCGCAACAACTTACAAATCAATACTTCATTTCAACTTCCCCGAAAACCTATAGAAACTGATTTTTCCGGAAAACCTGTAATGTTAATCTAAACAGGGGTTATACCACTTTAAAGAGGAGATCAATACCAACAATACACAAAAAACTCGAAGTCAATCGGATCACCCGTTTAGGAGATAACCAGGTTTTCGCGCAACAATTTACAAATCAATAGTTCATTTTAGCTTCTCCGAAAATCACCTGAAACTGACTTTTCCGGAAAATCTTAATATAAATAGGAGGTATACCACTTTAAAGAGGAGATCAATACCAACAATTCACAACAAATTTTAAGTCAATCGGATCACCCGAAGAGATAGGAGATATCCGGGATTTCGCACAACAATTTACAAATCAATAGTTCATTTCAACTTCCACGAAAACCTACAGAAACTGGCTTTTCCGGAAAACCTATAATCTTAATCTAAACAGGAGGTATACCAATTTAAAGAGGAGATCAATACCAGCATTTCGCAACAAATTTGAAGTCAAGCGGATCACCTGTTTAGGAGATAACCAGGTTTTCGCGCAACAATTTACAAATCAATATTTCATTTCAGCTTATCCGAAAACCCACAGAAAGTGACTTTTTCGTAAATCCTATACAATCAATACCAACAATTCACAACAAATTTAAAGTCAATCGGATCACCCATTTAGGAGAAAACCGGGTTTTCGCGCAACAATTTACAAATCAATAGTTCATTTCAGCTTCTCCGAAAACCAACAGAAACTGACTTTTTCGAAAAACCTATAATCTTAAACTAAACAGGAGTTATACCACTTTAAGGAGAAGATCAATACCACGAATTCACAACAAAATTGAAGTCAATCGGATCACCTATTTAGGAGACATCCGGGTTTTCGCGCAACAATTTACAAATCAACATTTCATTTCAACTTCCCCGAAAACCTACAGAAACTGACTTTTCCGGAAAACCTATAATCTTAATCTAAACAGGAGGTATACCACTTTAAAGAGGAAATCAATACCAACGTTTCGCAACAAATTTCCAGGTTTTCGCGCAACAATTTACAAATCAATAGTTCATTTTAGCTTCTCCGAAAATCACCTGAAACTGACTTTTCCGGAAAATCTTAATATAAATAGGAGGTATACCACTTTAAAGAGGAGATCAATACCAACAATTCACAACAAATTTAAAGTCAATCGGATCACCCGTTTAGGAGAAAACCGGGTTTTGGCGCAACAATTTACAAATCAATAGTTCATTTCAGCTTCTCCGAAAACCAACAGAAACTGACCTTTTCGGAAAACCTATAATCTTAAACTAAACAGGAGTTATACCACTTTAAAGAGGAGATAACCGGATCACCCGTTTAGGAGATAACCGGGTTTTCGCGCAACAACTTACAAATCAATACTTCATTTCAACTTCCCCGAAAACCTATAGAAACTGATTTTTCCGGAAAACCTGTAATGTTAATCTAAACAGGGGTTATACCACTTTAAAGAGGAGATCAATACCAACAATACACAAAAAACTCGAAGTCAATCGGATCACCCGTTTAGGAGATAACCAGGTTTTCGCGCAACAATTTACAAATCAATAGTTCCTTTTAGCTTCTCCGAAAATCAACTGAAACTGACTTTTCCGGAAAACCTATAATCTTAATCTAAACAGCAGTTATATCACTTTAAATAGGAAATCAATACCAACATTTCGCAACAAATTTCCAGGTTTTCGCGCAACAATTTACAAATCAATAGTTCATTTCAACTTCTCCGAAAATCAACTGAAACTGACGTTTCCGGAAAACCTATAATCTTAATCTAAACAGGAGGTATACCACTTTAAGGAGAAGATCAATACCAACATTTCACAACAAATTTGTAGTCAATCGTTTCACCCGTTTAGGAGATAACCGGGTTTTCGCGCAACAATTTACAAATCAATAGTTCTTTGCAGCTTCTCCGAAAATCAACTTAAACTGACTTTTCCGGAAAATCTTAATATAAATAGGAGGTATACCACTTTAAAGAGGAGATCAATACCAACAATTCACAACAAATTTTAAGTCAATCGGATCACCCGTTTAGGAGATAACCGGGATTTCGCGCAACAATTTACAAATCAATTGTTCTTTTCAGCTTCTCCGAAAATCAACTTAAACTGACTTTTCCGGAAAATCTTAATATAAATAGGAGGTATACCACTTTAAAGAGGAGATCAGTACCAACATTTCACAACCAACTTGAAGTCAATTGGATCACCCGTTTAGGAGATAACCGGGATTTCGCGCAACAATTTACAAATCAATTGTTCTTTTCAGCTTCTCCGAAAATCAACTGCAACTGACTTTTCCGGAAAACCTATAATCTTAATCTAAACAGGAGTTATACCACTTTAAAGAGGAGATCAATACCAACATTTCACAACAAATTTGAAGTCAATCGGATCAAACGTTTAGGAGATAACCGGGTTTTCGCGCAACAATTTACAAATCAATAGTTCAGTTCAGCGTCACCGAAAACCAACAGAAACTGACTTTTTCGGAAAACCTCTAATCTTAACCTAAACAGGAGTTATACCACTTTAAAGAGGAGATAACCGGATCACCCGTTTAGAGATAACCGGGTTTTCGCGCAACAATTTACAAATCAATAGTTCATTTCAACTTCCACGAAAACCTACAGAAACTGGCTTTTCCGGAAAACCTATAATCTTAATCTAAACAGGAGGTATACCAATTTAAAGAGGAGATCAATACCAGCATTTCGCAACAAATTTGAAGTCAAGCGGATCACCGTTTAGGAGATAACCAGGTTTTCGCGCAACAATTTACAAATCAATATTTCATTTCAGCTTATCCGAAAACCCACAGAAAGTGACTTTTTCGTAAATCCTATACAATCAATACCAACAATTCACAACAAATTTAAAGTCAATCGGATCACCCGTTTAGGAGAAAACCGGGTTTTGGCGCAACAATTTACAAATCAATAGTTCATTTCAGCTTCTCCGAAAACCAACAGAAACTGACCTTTTCGGAAAACCTATAATCTTAAACTAAACAGCAGTTATACCACTTTAAAGAGGAGATAACCGGATCACCCGTTTAGGAGATAACCGGGTTTTCGCGCAACAACTTACAAATCAATACTTCATTTCAACTTCCCCGAAAACCTATAGAAACTGATTTTTCCGGAAAACCTGTAATGTTAATCTAAACAGGGGTTATACCACTTTAAAGAGGAGATCAATACCAACAATACACAAAAAACTCGAAGTCAATCGGATCACCCGTTTAGGAGATAACCAGGTTTTCGCGCAACAATTTACAAATCAATAGTTCATTTTAGCTTCTCCGAAAATCACCTGAAACTGACTTTTCCGGAAAATCTTAATATAAATAGGAGGTATACCACTTTAAAGAGGAGATCAATACCAACAATTCACAACAAATTTTAAGTCAATCGGATCACCCGAAGAGATAGGAGATATCCGGGATTTCGCACAACAATTTACAAATCAATAGTTCATTTCAACTTCCACGAAAACCTACAGAAACTGGCTTTTCCGGAAAACCTATAATCTTAATCTAAACAGGAGGTATACCAATTTAAAGAGGAGATCAATACCAGCATTTCGCAACAAATTTGAAGTCAAGCGGATCACCCGTTTAGGAGATAACCAGGTTTTCGCGCAACAATTTACAAATCAATATTTCATTTCAGCTTATCCGAAAACCCACAGAAAGTGACTTTTTCGTAAATCCTATACAATCAATACCAACAATTCACAACAAATCTAAAGTCAATCGGATCACCCGTTTAGGAGAAAACCGGGTTTTGGCGCAACAATTTACAAATCAATAGTTCATTTCAGCTTCTCCGAAAACCAACAGAAACTGACCTTTTCGGAAAACCTATAATCTTAAACTAAACAGCAGTTATACCACTTTAAAGAGGAGATAACCGGATCACCCGTTTAGGAGATAACCGGGTTTTCGCGCAACAACTTACAAATCAATACTTCATTTCAACTTCCCCGAAAACCTATAGAAACTGATTTTTCCGGAAAACCTGTAATGTTAATCTAAACAGGGGTTATACCACTTTAAAGAGGAGATCAATACCAACAATACACAAAAAACTCGAAGTCAATCGGATCACCCGTTTAGGAGATAACCAGGTTTTCGCGCAACAATTTACAAATCAATAGTTCATTTTAGCTTCTCCGAAAATCACCTGAAACTGACTTTTCCGGAAAATCTTAATATAAATAGGAGGTATACCACTTTAAAGAGGAGATCAATACCAACAATTCACAACAAATTTTAAGTCAATCGGATCACCCGAAGAGATAGGAGATATCCGGGATTTCGCACAACAATTTACAAATCAATAGTTCATTTCAACTTCCACGAAAACCTACAGAAACTGGCTTTTCCGGAAAACCTATAATCTTAATCTAAACAGGAGGTATACCAATTTAAAGAGGAGATCAATACCAGCATTTCGCAACAAATTTGAAGTCAAGCGGATCACCCGTTTAGGAGATAACCAGGTTTTCGCGCAACAATTTACAAATCAATATTTCATTTCAGCTTATCCGAAAACCCACAGAAAGTGACTTTTTCGTAAATCCTATACAATCAATACCAACAATTCACAACAAATTTAAAGTCAATCGGATCACCCATTTAGGAGAAAACCGGGTTTTCGCGCAACATTTTACAAATCAATAGTTCATTTCAGCTTCTCCGAAAACCAACAGAAACTGACTTTTTCGAAAAACCTATAATCTTAAACTAAACAGGAGTTATACCACTTTAAGGAGAAGATCAATACCACGAATTCACAACAAAATTGAAGTCAATCGGATCACCTATTTAGGAGACATCCGGGTTTTCGCGCAACAATTTACAAATCAACATTTCATTTCAACTTCCCCGAAAACCTACAGAAACTGACTTTTCCGGAAAACCTATAATCTTAATCTAAACAGGAGGTATACCACTTTAAAGAGGAAATCAATACCAACGTTTCGCAACAAATTTCCAGGTTTTCGCGCAACAATTTACAAATCAATAGTTCATTTCAGCTTCTCCGATAATCAACTGCAACTGACTTTTCCGGAAAACCTATAATCTTAATCTAAACAGGAGTTATACCACTTTAAAGAGGAGATCAATACCAACATTTCACAATAAATTTGAAGTCAATCGGATCAAACGTTTAGGAGATAACCGGGTTTTCGCGCAGCAATTTACAAATCAATAGTTCAGTTCAGCGTCACCGAAAACCAACAGAAACTGACTTTTTCGGAAAACCTCTAATCTTATTCTAAACAGGAGTTATACCACTTTAAAGAGGAGATAACCGGATCACCCGTTTAGGAGATAACGGGGTTTTTGCGCAACAACTTACAAATCAATACTTCATTTCAACTTCCCCGAAAACCTATAGAAACTGATTTTTCCGGAAAACCTGTAATGTTAATCTAAACAGGGGTTAAACCACTTTAAAGAGGAGATCAATACCAACAATTCACAAAAAACTTGAAGTCAATCGGATCACTCGTTTAGGAGATAACCAGGTTTTCGCGCAACAATTTACAAATCAATAGTTCATTTTAGCTTCTCCGAAAATCAACTGAAACTGACTTTTCCGGAAAACCTATAATCTTAATCTAAACAGCAGTTATATCACTTTAAATAGGAGATCAATACCAAGATTTCACAACAAATTTGAAGTCAATTGGATCACCCGTTTAGGAGATAATCGGGTTTTAGAGCGACAATTTACAAATAAATAGTTCATTTCATTTCCTCAAAACCTACAGACACTGACATTTCCGGAAAACCTATAACCTTAATCTAAACGGGAGTTATACCACTTTAAACAGGAGATCAATACCAACAATTCACAACAAACTTGAAGTCGATCGGATCACTGGGTTAGGAGATAACTGGGTTTTCGCGCAACAATTTACAAATCAATAGTTCATTTAAGCTTCTCCGAAAATCACCTGAAACTGACTTTTCCGGAAAACCTATAATCTTAATCTAAAGAGGAGGTATACCACTTTAAAGAGGAGATCAATACCAACAATTCACAAACAAATTTTAAGTCAATCGGACCACCCGAGGAGATAGGAGATAATAGTTCATTTCAGCATCTCCGAAAATCAACTGAAACTGACTTTTTCGGAAAACCTATAATCTTAATCTAAACAGGAGTTATACCACTTTAAAGAGGAGATCAATACCAACATTTCACAACAAATTTGAAGTCAATCGGATCACCCGTTTAGGAAATAACAATTTACAAATCAATAGTTCATTGCAGCTTCTCCGAAAACCCACAGAAAGTGACTTTTTCGGAAAACCTATAATCTAAACAGGAGTTATACCACTTTAAAGAGGAGATCAATACCAACAATTCACAAGAAATTTTAAGTCAATAGGATCAACCGTTTAGGAGATAACCGGATTTTCGCGCAACAGTTTACAAATCAATAGTTCATTTCAACCTCCCCGAAAACCTACAAAAACTGATTTTTCCGGAAAACCTGTAATATTCATCTAAACAGGAGTTATACCACTTTAAAGAGTGGATCAGTACCAACATTTCACAACAAACTTGAAGTCAATCGGATCACCCGTTTAGGAAATAACCGGGTTTTCGCGCAACAATTTACAAATCAATAGTTCATTTCAGCTTATCCGAAAACCCACAGAAAGTGACTTTTTCGTAAAACCTATACAATCAATATCAACAATTCACAACAAATTTGAAGTTAATCGGATCACCCGCTTAGGAGAAAACCGGGTTTTAGCGCAACAATTTACAAATCAATAGTTCATTTCAACTTCCTCGAAAATCAACAGAAACTGACTTTTCGGAAAACCTATAATCTTAATCTAAACAGGAGTTATACCACTTTAAAGAGGAGATCAATACCAACATTTCACAACAAATTTGAAGTCAATCGGACCACCCGTTTAGGAAATAACCGGGTTTTCGCGCAACAATTTACAAATCAATAGTTCATTGCAGCTTCTCCGAAAACCAACAGAAAGTGACTTTTTCGGAAAACCTATAATCTAAACAGGAGTTATGCCACTTTAAAGAGGAGATCAATACCAACAATTCACAACAAATTTGAAGTCAAGCGGATCACCCGTTTAGGAGATAACCAGGTTTTCGCGCAACAATTTAGAAATCAATAGTTCATTTCAACTTCCCCGAAAACCTACAGAAACTGATTTTTCCGGAAAATCTATAATCTAAATCTAAACAGGAGTTATACCACTTTAAAGAGGGGATCAGTACCAACATTTCAAAACCAACTTGAAGTCAATCGGATCACCCGTTTAGGAAATAACCGGGTTTTCGCGCAACAATTTACAAATCAATAGTTCATTTCAGCTTATCCGAAAACCAACAGAAAATGACTTTTTCGTAAAACCTATACAATCAATACCAACAAATTTGAAGTCAATCGGATCACCCGTTTACAAGAAAACCGGGTTTTCGCGCAACAATTTACAAATCAATAGTTCATTTCAGCTTCTCCGAAAACCAACAGAAACTGACTTTTTCAGAAAACCTATAATCTTAACCTAAACAGGAGTTATACCACTTTAAAGAGGAGATCAATACCACCAATTCACAACAAATTTGAAGTCAATCGGATCACCCGTTTAGGAGAAAATCCGGGTTTTCGCGCAACAATTTACAAATCAATAGTTCATTTCAGCTTCTCCGAAAACCAACAGAAACTGACTTTTCCGGAAAACCTATAATCTTAATCTAAACAGGAGGTATACCACTTTAAAGAGGAAATCAATACCAACGTTTCGCAACAAATTTCCAGGTTTTCGCGCAACAATTTACAAATCAATAGTTCATTACAGCTTCTCCGATAATCAACTGCAACTGACTTTTCCGGAAAACCTATAATCTTAATCTAAACAGGAGTTATACCACTTTAAAGAGGAGATCAATACCAACATTTCACAATAAATTTGAAGTCAATCGGATCAAACGTTTAGGAGATAACCGGGTTTTCGCGCAGCAATTTACAAATCAATAGTTCAGTTCAGCGTCACCGAAAACCAACAGAAACTGACTTTTTCGGAAAACCTCTAATCTTATTCTAAACAGGAGTTATACCACTTTAAAGAGGAGATAACCGGATCACCCGTTTAGGAGATAACCGGGTTTTCGCGCAACAACTTACAAATCAATACTTCATTTCAACTTCCCCGAAAACCTATAGAAACTGATTTTTCCGGAAAACCTGTAATGTTAATCTAAACAGGGGTTAAACCACTTTAAAGAGGAGATCAATACCAACAATTCACAAAAAACTTGAAGTCAATCGGATCACCCGTTTAGGAGATAACCAGGTTTTCGCGCAACAATTCACAAATCAATAGTTCATTTTAGCTTCTCCGAAAATCAACTGAAACTGACTTTTCCGGAAAACCTATAATCTTAATCTAAACAGCAGTTATATCACTTTAAATAGGAGATCAATACCAAGATTTCACAACAAATTTGAAGTCAATTGGATCACCCGTTTAGGAGATAACCGGGTTTTAGAGCGACAATTTACAAATAAGTAGTTCATTTCATTTCCTCAAAACCTACAGACACTGACATTTCCGGAAAACCTATAACCTTAATCTAAACGGGAGTTATACCACTTTAAACAGGAGATCAATACCAACAATTCACAACAAACTTGAAGTCGATCGGATCACTGGGTTAGGAGATAACTGGGTTTTCGCGCAACAATTTACAAATCAATAGTTCATTTAAGCTTCTCCGAAAATCACCGGAAACTGACTTTTCCGGAAAACCTATAATCTTAATCTAAAGAGGAGGTATACTACTTTAAAGAGGAGATCAATACCAACAATTCACAAACAAATTTTAAGTCAATCGGACCACCCGAGGAGATAGGAGATTATAGTTCATTTCAGCATCTCCGAAAATCAACTGAAACTGACTTTTTCGGAAAACCTATAATCTTAATCTAAACAGGAGTTATACCACTTTAAAGAGGAGATCAATACCAACATTTCACAACAAATTTGAAGTCAATCGGATCACCCGTTTAGGAAATAACAATTTACAAATCAATAGTTCATTGCAGCTTCTCCGAAAACCCACAGAAAGTGACTTTTTCGGAAAACCTATAATCTAAACAGGAGTTATACCACTTTAAAGAGGAGATCAATACCAACAATTCACAAGAAATTTTAAGTCAATAGGATCAACCGTTTAGGAGATAACCGGATTTTCGCGCAACAGTTTACAAATCATTAGTTCATTTCAACCTCCCCGAAAACCTACAGAAACTGATTTTTCCGGAAAACCTGTAATATTCATCTAAACAGGAGTTATACCACTTTAAAGAGTGGATCAGTACCAACATTTCACAACCAACTTGAAGTCAATCGGATCACCCGTTTAGGAAATAACCGGGTTTTCGCGCAACAATTTACAAATCAATAGTTCATTTCAGCTTATCCGAAAACCCACAGAAAGTGACTTTTTCGTAAAACCTATACAATCAATATCAACAATTCACAACAAAATTGAAGTTAATCGGATCACCCGCTTAGGAGAAAACCGGGTTTTAGCGCAACAATTTACAAATCAATAGTTCATTTCAACTTCCTCGAAAATCAACTGAAACTGACTTTTCGGAAAACCTATAATCTTAATCTAAGCAGGAGTTATACCACTTTAAAGAGGAGATCAATACCAACATTTCACAACAAATTTGAAGTCAATCGGACCACCCGTTTAGGAAATAACCGGGTTTTCGCGCAACAATTTACAAATCAATAGTTCATTGCAGCTTCTCCGAAAACCAACAGAAAGTGACTTTTTCGGAAAACCTATAATCTAAACAGGAGTTATGCCACTTTAAAGAGGAGATCAATACCAACAATTCACAACAAATTTGAAGTCAAGCGGATCACCCGTTTAGGAGATAACCAGGTTTTCGCGCAACAATTTAGAAATCAATAGTTCATTTCAACTTCCCCGAAAACCTACAGAAACTGATTTTTCCGGAAAATCTATAATCTAAATCTAAACAGGAGTTATACCACTTTAAAGAGGGGATCAGTACCAACATTTCAAAACCAACTTGAAGTCAATCGGATCACCCGTTTAGGAAATAACCGAGTTTTCGCGCAACAATTTACAAATCAATAGTTCATTTCAGCTTATCCGAAAACCAACAGAAAATGACTTTTTCGTAAAACCTATACAATCAATACCAACAAATTTGAAGTCAATCGGATCACCCGTTTACGAGAAAACCGGGTTTTCGCGCAACAATTTACAAATCAATAGTTCATTTCAGCTTCTCCGAAAACCAACAGAAACTGACTTTTTCAGAAAACCTATAATCTTAACCTAAACGGGAGTTATACCACTTTAAAGAGGAGATCAATACCACCAATTCACAACAAATTTGAAGTCAATCGGATCACCCATTTAGGAGACATCCGGGTTTTCGCGCAACAATTTACAAATCAACATTTCATTTCAACTTCCCCGAAAACCTACAGAAACTGACTTTTCCGGAAAACCTATAATCTTAATCTAAACAGGAGGTATACCACTCTAAAGAGGAAATCAATACCAACATTTCGCAACAAATTTCCAGGTTTTCGCGCAACAATTTACAAATCAATAGCTCATTTCAGCTTCTCCGAAAATCAACTGAAACTGACTTTTCCGGAAAACCTATAATCTTAATCTAAACAGGAGGTATACCACTTTAAGGAGAAGGTCAATACCAACATTTCACAACAAATTTGTAGTCAATCGTTTCACCCGTTTAGGAGATAACCGGGTTTTCGCGCAACAATTTACAAATCAATTGTTCTTTTCAGCTTCTCCGAAAATCAACTGCAACTGACTTTTCCGGAAAACCTATAATCTTAATCTAAACAGGAGTTATACCTGTAATGTTAATCTAAACAGGGGTTATACCACTTTAAAGAGGAGACCAATACCAACATTTCACAACAAATTTGAAGTCAAGCGGATCACCCGTTTAGGAGATAACCAGGTTTTCGCACAACAATTTACAAATCAATAGTTAATTTCAGCTTCTCCGAAAATCAACTGAAACTGACTTTTTCGGAAAACCTATAAGCTTAATCTAAACAGGAGTTATACCACTTTAAAGAGGAGATCAATACCAACATTTCACATCAAATTTGAAGTCAATCGGATCACCCGTTTAGGAAATAACCGGGTTTTCGCGCAACAATTTACAAATCAATAGTTCATTGCAGCTTCTCCGAAAACCCACAGAAAGTGACTTTTTCGGAAAACTATAATCTAAGCAGGAGTTATACCACTTTAAAGAGGAGATCAATACCAACAATTCACAACAAATTTTAAGTCAATCGGATCAACCGTTTAGGAGATAACCGGGTTTTCGCGCAACAACTTACAAATCAATACTTCATTTAAACTTCCCCGAAAACCTACAGAAACTGATTTTTCCGGAAAACCTGTAATGTTAATCTAAACAGGGGTTATACCACTTTAAAGAGGAGAACAATACCAACATTTCACAACAAATATGAAGTCAATCGGATCAACCGTTTAGGAGATAACCGGATTTTCGCGCAACAATTTACAAATCAATAGTTCATTGCAGCTTCTCCGAAAATCAACTGCAACTGACTTGTCCGGAAAATCTATAATCTTAATCTAAACAGGAGTTATACCACTTTAAAGAGGGGATCAGTACCAACATTTCACAACAAATCTGAAGTCAATCGGATCACCCGTTTAGGAGATAACCGGGTTTTCGCGCAACAACTTACAAATCAATACTTCATTTAAACTTCCCCGAAAACCTACAGAAACTGATTTTTCCGGAAAACCTGTAATGTTAATCTAAACAGGGGTTATACCACTTTAAAGAGGAGAACAATACCAACATTTCAGAACAAATTTGAAGTCAATCGGATCAACCGTTTAGGAGATAACCGGATTTTCGCGCAGCAATTTACAAATCAATAGTTCATTGCAGCTTCTCCGAAAATCAACTGAAACTGACTTTTCCGGACAACCTATAATTTTAATCTAAACCGGAGTTATATCACTTTAAAGAGGAGATCAATACCAAGACTTCACAACAAATTCGAAGTCAATTGGATCAAACGTTTAGGAGATAACCGGGTTTTCGCGCAACAATTTACAAATCAATAGTTCATTGCAGCTTCTCCGAAAATCAACTGCAACTGACTTGTCCGGAAAATCTATAATCTTAATCTAAACAGGAGTTATACCACTTTAAAGAGGGGATCAGTACCAACATTTCACAACAAATCTGAAGTCAATCGGATCACCCGTTTAGGAGATAACCGGGATTTCGCGCAACAATTTACAAATCAATTGTTCTTTTCAGCTTCTCCGAAAATCAACTGCAACTGACTTTTCCGGAAAACCTATAATCTTAATCTAAACAGGAGTTATACCACTTTAAAGAGGAGATCAATACCAATATTTCACAACAAATTTGAAGTCAATCGGATCAAACGTTTAGGAGATAACCGGGTTTTCGCGCAACAATTTACAAATCAATAGTTCAGTTCAGCGTCAGAGTTATACCACTTTAAAGAGGAGATAACCGGATCACCCGTTAGGAGATAACTGGGTTTTTGCGCAACAACTTACAAATCAATACTTCATTTCAACTTCCCCGAAAACCTATAGAAACTGATTTTTCCGGAAAACCTGTAATGTTAATCTAAACAGGGGTTATACCACTTTAAAGAGGAGATCAATACCAACAATACACAACAAACTCGAGGTCGATCGGATCACCCGTTTAGGAGATAACCAGGTTTTCGCGCAACAATTTGCAAATCAATAGTTCAGTTCAGCGTCACCGAAAACCAACAGAAACTGACTTTTTCGGAAAACCTATAATTTTAATCTAAACAGGAGTTATACCACTTTAAAGAGGAGATCAATACCAAGACTTCACAACAAATTCGAAGTCAATTGGATCACCCGTTTAGGAGATAACCGGGATTTCGCGCAACAATTTACAAATCAATTGTTCTTTTCAGCTTCTCCGAAAATCAACTGCAACTGACTTTTCCGGAAAACCTATAATCTTAATCTAAACAGGAGTTATACCACTTTAAAGAGGAGATCAATACCAACATTTCACAACAAATTTCAAGTCAATCGGATCAAACGTTTAGGAGATAACCGGGTTTTCGCGCAACAATTTGCAAATCAATAGTTCAGTTCAGCGTCACCGAAAACAAACAGAAACTGACTTTTTCGGAAAACCTCTAATCTTAACCTAAACAGGAGTTATACCACTTTAAAGAGGAGATAACCGGATCACCCGTTTAGGAGATAACCGGGATTTCGCGCAACAACTTACAAATCAATACTTCATTTCAACTTCCCCGAAAACCTATAGAAACTGATTTTTCCGGAAAACCTGTAATGTTAATCTAAACAGGGGTTATACCACCTTAAAGAGGAGATCAATACCAACAATACACAACAAACTCGAGGTCAATCGGATCACCCGTTTAGGAGATAACCAGGTTTTCGCGCAACAATTTACAAATCAATAGTTCATTTTAGCTTCTCCGAAAATCACCTGAAACTGACTTTTCCGGAAAATCTTAATATAAATAGGAGGTATACCACTTTAAAGAGGAGATCAATACCAACAATTCACAACAAATTTTAAGTCAATCGGATCACCCGAGGAGATAGGAGATAACCGGGATTCCGCACAACAATTTACAAATCAAAAGTTCATTTCAACTTCCACGAAAACCTACAGAAACTGGCTTTTCCGGAAAACCTATAATCTTAATCTAAACAGGAGGTATAGCAATTTAAAGAGGAGATCAATACCAGCATTTCGCAACAAATTTGAAGTCAAGCGGATCACCCGTTTAGGAGATAACCAGGTTTTCGCGCAACAATTTACAAATCAATATTTCATTTCAGCTTATCCGAAAACCCACAGAAAGTGACTTTTTCGTAAATCCTATACAATCAATACCAACAATTCACAACAAATTTGAAGTCAATCGGATGACCCGTTTAGGAGAAAACCGGATTTTCGCGCAACAATTTACAAATCAATAGTTCATTTCAGCTTCTCCGAAAACCAACAGAAACTGACTTTTTCGGAAAACCTATAATCTTAATCTAAACAGGAGGTATACCACTTTAAAGAGGAAATCAATACCAACGTTTCGCAACAAATTTCCAGGTTTTAGCGCAACAATTTACAAATCAATAGTTCATTTCAGCTTCTCCGAAAATCAACTGAAACTGACTTTTCCAGAAAACCTATAATCTTTATCTAAACAGGAGGTATACCACTTTAAGGAGAAGATCAATACCACCAATTCACAACAAAATTAAAGTCAATCGGATCACCCATTTAGGAGACATCCGGGTTTTCGCGCAACAATTTACAAATCAACATTTCATTTCAACTTCCCCGAAAACCTACAGAAACTGACTTTTCCGGAAAACCTATAATCTTAATCTAAACAGGAGGTATACCACTTTAAAGAGGAAATCAATACCAACGTTTCGCAACAAATTTCCAGGTTTTCGCGCAACAATTTACAAATCAATAGTTCATTTCAGCTTCTCCGAAAATCAACTGAAACTGACTTTTCCGGAAAACCTATAATTTTAATATAAACAGGAGTTATACCACTTTAAAGAGGAGATCAATACCAAGACTTCACAACAAATTTGAAGTCAATTGGATCACCCGTTTAGGAGATAATCGGGATTTCGCGCAACAATTTAAAAATCAATTGTTCTTCTCCGAAAATCAACTGCAACTGACTTTTCCGGAAAACCTATAATCTTAATTTAAACAGGAGTTATACCACTTTAAAGAGGAGATCAATACCAACATTTCACAATAAATTTGAAGTCAATCGGATCAAACGTTTAGGAGATAACCGGGTTTTCACGCAACAATTTACAAATCAATAGTTCAGTTCAGCGTCACCGAAAACCAACAGAAACTGACTTTTTCGGAAAACCTCTAATCTTATTCTAAACAGGAGTTATACCACTTTAAAGAGGAGATAACCGGATCACCCGTTTAGGAGATAACCGGGTTTTCGCGCAACAACTTACAAATCAATACTTCATTTCAACTTCCCCGAAAACCTATAGAAACTGATTTTTCCGGAAAACCTGTAATGTTAATCTAAACAGGGGTTAAACCACTTTAAAGAGGAGATCAATACCAACAATTCACAAGAAACTTGAAGTCAATCGGATCACCCGTTTAGAAGATAACCAGGTTTTCGCGCAACAATTTACAAATCAATAGTTCGTTTTAGCTTCTCCGAAAATCAACTGAAACTGACTTTTCCGGAAAACCTATAATCTTAATCTAAACAGCAGTTATACCACTTTAAATAGGAGATCAATACCAAGATTTCACAACAAATTTGAAGTCAATTGGACCACCCGTTTAGGAGATAACCGGGTTTTAGAGCGACAATTTACAAATCAATAGTTCATTTAAGCTTCTCCGAAAATCACCTGAAACTGACTTTTCCGGAAAACCTATAATCTTAATCTAAAGAGGAGGTATACCACTTTAAAGAGGAGATCAATACCAACAATTCACAAACAAATTTTAAGTCAATCGGATCACCCGAGGAGATAGGAGATAATAGTTCATTTCAGCTTCTCCGAAAATCAACTGAAACTGACGTTTTCGGAAAACCTATAATCTTAATCTAAACAGGAGTTATACCACTTTAAAGAGGAGATCAATACCAACATTTCACAACAAATTTGAAGTCAATCGGATCACCTGTTTAGGAAATAACAATTTACAAATCAATAGTTCATTGCAGCTTCTCCGAAAACCCACAGAAAGTGACTTTTTCGGAAAACCTATAATCTAAACAGGAGTTATACCACTTTAAAGAGGAGATCAATACCAACAATTCACAACAAATTTTAAGTCAATAGGATCAACCGTTTAGGAGATAACCGGATTTTCGCGCAACAGTTTACAAATCAATAGTTCATTTCAACCTCCCCGAAAACCTACAAAAACTGATTTTTCCGCAAAACCTGTAATATTAATCTAAACAGGAGTTATACCACTTTAAAGAGTGGATCAGTACCAACATTTCACAACCAACTTGAAGTCAATCGGATCACCCGTTTAGGAAATAACCGGGTTTTCGCGCAACAATTTACAATTCAATAGTTCATTTCAGCTTATCCGAAAACCCACAGAAAGTGACTTTTTCGTAAAACCTATACAATCAATATCAACAATTCACAACAAATTTGAAGTTAATCGGATTACCCGTTTAGGAGAAAACCGGGTTTTCGCGCAACAATTTACAAATCAATAGTTCATTTCAACTTCTCCGAAAACCAACAGAAACTGACTTTTTCGGAAAACCTATATTCTTAACCTAAACAGGAGTTATACCACTTTAAAGAGGAGATCAATACCACCAATTCACAACAAATTTGAAGTCAATCGGATCACCCATTTAGGAGACATCCGGGTTTTCGCGCAACAATTTACAAATCAACATTTCATTTCCACTTCCACGAAAACCTACAGAAACTGACTTTTCCGGAAAACCTATAATCTTAATCTAAACAGGAGGTATACCACTTTAAAGAGGAAATCAATACCAACATTTCGTAACAAATTTCCAGGTTTTCGCGCAACAATTTACAAATCAATAGTTCATTTCAGCTTCTCCGAAAATCAACTGAAACTGACTTTTCCGAAAAACCTATAATCTTAATCTAAACAGGAGTTATACCACTTTAAAGAGGAGATCAATACCAATATTTCACAACAAATTTGAAGTCAATCGGATCAAACGTTTAGGAGATAACCGGGTTTTCGCGCAACAATTTACAAATCAATAGTTCAGTTCAGCGTCACCGAAAACCAACAGAAACTGACTTTTTCGGAAAACCTCTAATCTTAACCTAAACAGGAGTTATACCACTTTAAAGAGGAGATAACCGGATCACCCGTTAGGAGATAACTGGGTTTTTGCGCAACAACTTACAAATCAATACTTCATTTCAACTTCCCCGAAAACCTATAGAAACTGATTTTTCCGGAAAACCTGTAATGTTAATCTAAACAGGGGTTATACCACTTTAAAGAGGAGATCAATACCAACAATACACAACAAACTCGAGGTCAATCGGATCACCCGTTTAGGAGATAACCAGGTTTTCGCGCAACAATTTGCAAATCAATAGTTCAGTTCAGCGTCACCGAAAACCAACAGAAACTGACTTTTTCGGAAAACCTATAATTTTAATCTAAACAGGAGTTATACCACTTTAAAGAGGAGATCAATACCAAGACTTCACAACAAATTCGAAGTCAATTGGATCACCCGTTTAGGAGATAACCGGGATTTCGCGCAACAATTTACAAATCAATTGTTCTTTTCAGCTTCTCCGAAAATCAACTGCAACTGACTTTTCCGGAAAACCTATAATCTTAATCTAAACAGGAGTTATACCACTTTAAAGAGGAGATCAATACTAACATTTCACAACAAATTTGAAGTCAATCGGATCAAACGTTTAGGAGATAACCGGGTTTTCGCGCAACAATTTGCAAATCAATAGTTCAGTTCAGCGTCACCGAAAACAAACAGAAACTGACTTTTTCGGAAAACCTCTAATCTTAACCTAAACAGGAGTTATATCACTTTAAAGAGGAGATAACCGGATCACCCGTTTAGGAGATAACCGGGATTTCGCGCAACAACTTACAAATCAATACTTCATTTCAACTTCCCCGAAAACCTATAGAAACTGATTTTTCCGGAAAACCTGTAATGTTAATCTAAACAGGGGTTATACCACCTTAAAGAGGAGATCAATACCAACAATACACAACAAACTCGAGGTCAATCGGATCACCCGTTTAGGAGATAACCAGGTTTTCGCGCAACAATTTACAAATCAATAGTTCATTTTAGCTTCTCCGAAAATCACCTGAAACTGACTTTTCCGGAAAATCTTAATATAAATAGGAGGTATACCACTTTAAAGAGGAGATCAATACCAACAATTCACAACAAATTTTAAGTCAATCGGATCACCCGAGGAGATAGGAGATAACCGGGATTCCGCACAACAATTTACAAATCAAAAGTTCATTTCAACTTCCACGAAAACCTACAGAAACTGGCTTTTCCGGAAAACCTATAATCTTAATCTAAACAGGAGGTATACCAATTTAAAGAGGAGATCAATACCAGCATTTCGCAACAAATTTGAAGTCAAGCGGATCACCCGTTTAGGAGATAACCAGGTTTTCGCGCAACAATTTACAAATCAATATTTCATTTCAGCTTATCCGAAAACCCACAGAAAGTGACTTTTTCGTAAATCCTATACAATCAATACCAACAATTCACAACAAATTTGAAGTCAATCGGATGACCCGTTTAGGAGAAAACCGGATTTTCGCGCAACAATTTACAAATCAATAGTTCATTTCAGCTTCTCCGAAAACCAACAGAAACTGACTTTTTCGGAAAACCTATAATCTTAATCTAAACAGGAGGTATACCACTTTAAAGAGGAAATCAATACCAACGTTTCGCAACAAATTTCCAGGTTTTAGCGCAACAATTTACAAATCAATAGTTCATTTCAGCTTCTCCGAAAATCAACTGAAACTGACTTTTCCAGAAAACCTATAATCTTTATCTAAACAGGAGGTATACCACTTTAAGGAGAAGATCAATACCACCAATTCACAACAAAATTAAAGTCAATCGGATCACCCATTTAGGAGACATCCGGGTTTTCGCGCAACAATTTACAAATCAACATTTCATTTCAACTTCCCCGAAAACCTACAGAAACTGACTTTTCCGGAAAACCTATAATCTTAATCTAAACAGGAGGTATACCACTTTAAAGAGGAAATCAATACCAACGTTTCGCAACAAATTTCCAGGTTTTCGCGCAACAATTTACAAATCAATAGTTCATTTCAGCTTCTCCGAAAATCAACTGAAACTGACTTTTCCGGAAAACCTATAATTTTAATATAAACAGGAGTTATACCACTTTAAAGAGGAGATCAATACCAAGACTTCACAACAAATTTGAAGTCAATTGGATCACCCGTTTAGGAGATAATCGGGATTTCGCGCAACAATTTAAAAATCAATTGTTCTTTTCAGCTTCTCCGAAAATCAACTGCAACTGACTTTTCCGGAAAACCTATAATCTTAATTTAAACAGGAGTTATACCACTTTAAAGAGGAGATCAATACCAACATTTCACAATAAATTTGAAGTCAATCGGATCAAACGTTTAGGAGATAACCGGGTTTTCACGCAACAATTTACAAATCAATAGTTCAGTTCAGCGTCACCGAAAACCAACAGAAACTGACTTTTTCGGAAAACCTCTAATCTTATTCTAAACAGGAGTTATACCACTTTAAAGAGGAGATAACCGGATCACCCGTTTAGGAGATAACCGGGTTTTCGCGCAACAACTTACAAATCAATACTTCATTTCAACTTCCCCGAAAACCTATAGAAACTGATTTTTCCGGAAAACCTGTAATGTTAATCTAAACAGGGGTTAAACCACTTTAAAGAGGAGATCAATACCAACAATTCACAAGAAACTTGAAGTCAATCGGATCACCCGTTTAGAAGATAACCAGGTTTTCGCGCAACAATTTACAAATCAATAGTTCGTTTTAGCTTCTCCGAAAATCAACTGAAACTGACTTTTCCGGAAAACCTATAATCTTAATCTAAACAGCAGTTATACCACTTTAAATAGGAGATCAATACCAAGATTTCACAACAAATTTGAAGTCAATTGGACCACCCGTTTAGGAGATAACCGGGTTTTAGAGCGACAATTTACAAATCAATAGTTCATTTAAGCTTCTCCGAAAATCACCTGAAACTGACTTTTCCGGAAAACCTATAATCTTAATCTAAAGAGGAGGTATACCACTTTAAAGAGGAGATCAATACCAACAATTCACAAACAAATTTTAAGTCAATCGGATCACCCGAGGAGATAGGAGATAATAGTTCATTTCAGCTTCTCCGAAAATCAACTGAAACTGACTTTTTCGGAAAACCTATAATCTTAATCTAAACAGGAGTTATACCACTTTAAAGAGGAGATCAATACCAACATTTCACAACAAATTTGAAGTCAATCGGATCACCTGTTTAGGAAATAACAATTTACAAATCAATAGTTCATTGCAGCTTCTCCGAAAACCCACAGAAAGTGACTTTTTCGGAAAACCTATAATCTAAACAGGAGTTATACCACTTTAAAGAGGAGATCAATACCAACAATTCACAACAAATTTTAAGTCAATAGGATCAACCGTTTAGGAGATAACCGGATTTTCGCGCAACAGTTTACAAATCAATAGTTCATTTCAACCTCCCCGAAAACCTACAAAAACTGATTTTTCCGCAAAACCTGTAATATTAATCTAAACAGGAGTTATACCACTTTAAAGAGTGGATCAGTACCAACATTTCACAACCAACTTGAAGTCAATCGGATCACCCGTTTAGGAAATAACCGGGTTTTCGCGCAACAATTTACAATTCAATAGTTCATTTCAGCTTATCCGAAAACCCACAGAAAGTGACTTTTTCGTAAAACCTATACAATCAATATCAACAATTCACAACAAATTTGAAGTTAATCGGATCACCCGTTTAGGAGAAAACCGGGTTTTCGCGCAACAATTTACAAATCAATAGTTCATTTCAACTTCTCCGAAAACCAACAGAAACTGACTTTTTCGGAAAACCTATATTCTTAACCTAAACAGGAGTTATACCACTTTAAAGAGGAGATCAATACCACCAATTCACAACAAATTTGAAGTCAATCGGATCACCCATTTAGGAGACATCCGGGTTTTCGCGCAACAATTTACAAATCAACATTTCATTTCCACTTCCACGAAAACCTACAGAAACTGACTTTTCCGGAAAACCTATAATCTTAATCTAAACAGGAGGTATACCACTTTAAAGAGGAAATCAATACCAACATTTCGTAACAAATTTCCAGGTTTTCGCGCAACAATTTACAAATCAATAGTTCATTTCAGCTTCTCCGAAAATCAACTGAAACTGACTTTTCCGAAAAACCTATAATCTTAATCTAAACAGGAGGTATACTACTTTAAGGAGAAGATCAATACCAACATTTCACAACAAATTTGAAGTCAATCGGATCACCCGTTTAGGAGATAAACGGGTCTTCGCGCAACAACTTACAAATCAATACTTCATTTCAACTTCCCCGAAAACCTACAGAAACTGATTTTTCCGGAAAACCTGTAATGTTAATCTAAACAGGGGTTACACCACTTTGAAGAGGAGACCAATACCAACATTTCAGAACAAATTTGAAGTCAATCGGATCAACCGTTTAGGAGATAACCGGATTTTCTCGCAACAATTTACAAATCAATAGTTCATTGCAGCTTCTTCGAAAATCAACTGAAACTGACTTTTCCGGAAAACCTATAATTTTAATCTAAACAGGAGTTATACCACTTTAAAGAGGAGATCAATACCAAGACTTCACAACAAATTTGAAGTCAATTTTATCACCCGTTTAGGAGATAACCGGGATTTCGCGCAACAATTTACAAATCAATTGTTCTTTTCAGCTTCTCCGAAAATCAACTGCAACTGACTTTTCCGGAAAACCTATAATATTAATCTAAACAGGAGTTATACCACTTTAAAGAGGAGATAACCGGATCACCCGTTTAGGAGACAACCGGGTTTTCGCGCAACAACTTACAAATCAATACTTCATTTCAACTTCCCCGAAAACCTATAGAAACTGATTTTTCCGGAAAACCTGTAATGTTAATCTAAACAGGGGTTATACCACTTTAAAGAGGAGATCAATACCAATAATTCACAACAAACTTGAAGTCAATCGGATCACCCGTTTAGGAGATAACCAGGTTTTCGCGCAACAATTTACAAATCAATAGTTCAATTTAGCTTCTCCG